>CM056464.1:13949145-14549145 GCA_029783895.1 Triplophysa bombifrons
GAGCATAGGGATCTGGCGGGTACATATGTCTGGAGTAGCGAGTGAAGATAAGGGGGTGCCGAACCACTGGTGGTCTTGTAGGCCAGGAGCAGAGTCTTGAATTCGATGCGAGCGACTATAGGGAGCCAATGTAGCTTAATGAATAGAGGAGTGACGTGTGCTCTCTTCGGTTCATTAAAGATAACTCTTGCCGCAGCATTCTGGATCATCTGTAGAGGTTTTGTTGTGCAAGCTGGAAGTCCACCCAGTAGCGCATTGCAGTAGTCCAGTCTGGACAGGACAAGAGCCTGTACGAGGACTTGCGTAGCATGCTCTGATAGGAAGGGTCTAATTTTCCAAATATTGCAGAGGATGAATCTACAGGACCGGGCGGTGCTGGCAATTTGATCTGTGAAGTTAAGCTGATCATCGATCACCACTCCCAGGTTTCTTGCCTTTCTGGAAGATGTGATGGTTGATGAGCCCAGTTGAATGGAGAGGTCGTGATGAGTCTTTGTGTCGGCCGGGATAACTAGCAGTTCTTTTTTGTAAAGTTCAGCTGCAGGTGATGGCCATTCATCCAGAGCGAGATATCGGCTAGGCAAGCTGAGATGCGTGCAGGTAGGATCGTCAGGCCTAAAAGACAGGTAGCGTTGTGTATCATCCACATAGCAGTGGAGCACGGAGAACATCAGATAACCAGGGGGCAGAAGGAGATGCACGGGATGGCCGAGATGTAAGAGGGCATAAGATGTCTAAACAGTAGGTTAGAGTGAACATCTCTGAACATCAGCTCTAGCTTTCGAAGAAGTGAACACTATACACTATAACATGGAGGAGGCTGGGTTATGTTTTGGGGCTGCATTGCCGCATCTGGCCAGGGTGCCTTACATCTGTGCAGGGCACAATGAAAACTAAAGACTATAAAGGCATTCTGGAGCAAAACGTACTGCCCAGTGTCAGAAAGCTCAGTCTCAGTCACAGGTCCCCCAACAGGATAATGACCCAAAACACACAGCTAAAATAACCCAAGAACGGATAAGAACAAAACATATTATGTTTATAGTATTGTTACTGTGGTATAAGCGGAATAATTGACGACGGGCTGTTAAATTATTCGAAAGTTAATGGAGACCCTTGGGGTCTCCATTAACTTTCGAATAATTGAACGACCCGTCATCAATTATTGCTTACACGTACAACGAAGTGCTTTGTACTGGTGAATGATGAAAAGCAACTTAGTACGTGCACATGTTTGTTTTAGTTCCTTAAGGGCATTGGAGACGAGACCTATTTTCATCTTTCTCGACGAAAGCTGCTTTAGTAGGAAACGTCTGCTTTCGAAGCGACATCTGGTTGTCTTTAAACGGGGTATAAAAATCTTCTCACAGTATGTCAGTTGACCTTCTTGCAATGACAATAGATCAAAGACAATTCTTGAGGTAGATTTTCACATCATCTGTAATAGGTTAACTACAATTTTTCCACAGATCATTCAATCGATCACTGATTCATTGTAAACATCCCAGAATACCTCATAATATTCTAGTTCTTTAACAAAAACTTCCCTTAGGCACACCTTGCCGCATACATTTCTGTAATTGTTTAGCATTAAAGGCCTCCCTATACTTGCATTGGTTTTGTGTCCATACAAAAGAAGTGAATGGGTGTCGGCGCTGTTTGGTAACCAACGGTTTGTGCTCTGCAGAAGAAAGTCATACAGGTTTGCAATGACATGAGTACATTTGAACCTAAATTGATGGATTTCAAATCAAGTCTAGTGTGCTTTGTAGTAAGCCAAGTTCCTAGCGTTTACTTGGAGTACTGAACTATAAATTTATGATTACTGAACACACATGAAAAGGTGCTGAATTGCTCAATTTTATTACAATTCCTGAATAACCTTTGATAGCTTAAAGTACAAAACTTTATCAAAGCATGACATTTTCTGAAGTGTCTGTAGTTTGTCTAGAATGAAAATGGCAAACAAAAGCCTGTAAAAAGCCTCTACACAGGCAGTCCTAACCACACTTCCCTGAATAAATGTCTGTCTACCAAACCTGGAAACAAAACTCTGAGAGCTTTACAGAAGATGCTCTCTGTAGAGAAAAAAAAAAATGACCCGCCGTTTTAATGTTCATAGTCCGGATGAAAAAACAGGTGTAAAAATGTGCTTCGAATGCACACAGACCGAAAGTAGAAAGTCTTGGTCCAAATAACCATCACGTATTTGTTTGTGTAACCTGAGATGATGTGGAAATGTCTTTGTGTAACATTAGTCAGACCCCGACTCGTCTCCTGAGCTGGGTGGCGTGGAGGCGACTTCCTCTTCCTCCTCATCATCATCATTAGATGCCTAAGAAAGATAAAGAGAGTCATTATTTACTAACCCTTGATTCTAACCATTTAAATCTTCTGAAGACATAAAATAGCTTTAAGAAGCCGTGGCTGCACTGTTGAATTAAAACCTCCAATAAAAACAAACACGTCCATCACACACCTTGCGCTTGCTGCCTTTGCCGCCTTTGCCACCTTTGCGGTGGTCAGATTCCGATGAGCTCTCCTCACTGGAGATGAACTCTTTGCTCTTAAAGCTTTCGTTCACACTTTCCCTCTTTCGATCCTTGTCTCCTCCACTCTTCTTAGCATCCACCTTGCCTCCTTTCTTTTTCTTTTCTCTAGAAACACAAGTGTCGACTGTGTCAGCATAAAATCTGTGCATTCAGAATTCATGTCAAGTTAAACAAAAAAAAATCACCTTCTAAACACTTTTTAAACCAATTTCACACCGATTAATGTAAATAAATAGTGGTTAACAGGCTCAAGCAAATTACTGACAGTAACCGACTCAAAAGACCACAAAACAGAATCAAGATCATGTGAGCAAGTTTTACTCTAACAATAGCAATAATTACCTCATGAAATATTGTTACTGGATAAAGCATATAAGTGTTTTTTTAAATTGGAAATAGTTTTTTGAAAAGTGTTCTGGAACGATGCAAAGCAAAGAGTGCTAGAAGATTGTGTAATGTGTTGCAGAGACTTCTAGAGTGTGATGGACAGAGATCGAGAATGAGATATGAAGTGTCTTTGAATGGGATCTAGAGCGACAGCCTGGAGTACGATCTGGATTGAGACTTATAATGTGCTGGAAAGGGATCTGAAGGGAAATCTGGAATGTGTTGAAGAGAGACCTGTAATGTGCTGGAAAGATATCTGGAGTGAGATCTGAAATGTGTTTGAGAGAAATCTAAAATGTGTTGGAAAAAGACCTGCTCCTCCAAACATTAACCTTGCACAAATACAAAGCGAGTATTGAAATGTGGGTACAAAATATGTTATAGAGATCAAGAATGAAATGTTTTGGACGGATATCCAGAGAGATGTGGAGTGTTCTCTGGTATGTGTTGTAGAGATCTGGGCTGGGTTTCCGGAAACCTACGTATCACTACATCGTTCTTAAGAAAATATAACTTCCACTAATGACATAGCGTTAAGGTTTCGGAAAACCCAGCCTTGTTGACCTGGAATTTGATGGAGAGGATCTGTTATGAGATCTAGAATGTGTAAAGTGCTCGAGAGAGATCTAGATTGAGATGATAAAATAGATCTGAAGAGATGTTTTGTGAGATCTAAAATTTGCTGTATAAAGACCTGTTTTAAGATCTAGAATGTGTTGGAGAAAGACCTGCTCCTTCATGTATGAACGCTGCACATGAAATGTGCATACACCATGTGTTGGAAAGAGATCTAGAATGAGATGTGAACTGTGTTGGACAGAAATCTACAGAAATTTGGAGTGACCTCTGGAATGTATTATAGAGATCTGTTGTGAGATCCGGAATTTGATGAAGAGGATCAGTTATGAGATCTAGAACGTGCTGGTGAGAGATCTAGATTGAGATCTAGAATGTGTTGGGGAAATTTGTAATGCTTTGGAGAGATGTTCCGGAGAGAGATCTAAAGAGCTTAGGAATGAGATCTGGACCGTGTCGGAGTGTTTGCTCACTTAATATCAGCAGACGCACCACCTCCACTCGCTTTATATTCTTTCATAGCTTTTTCATATTGTCTTTTGGCCTCTTCTGCTTTCTTCCCCCACTCCTGTGAGACAGATCCGACACAGAAAATGCAGTTTCTCTTAGAAGTCATTTCACTCTGCATATCACTTTAGCATTATGAATTCATTTCTAGAATCAATAATACAAACCACAGAAAAATAACAAATAAGTGGCATCATTTGGCTGATAAATGTATTCAGTGGTACATTAAACTCGAATTGCAGGAAAGATCTCTGTGCATAAAATATTAATCTTGCCGTTGAGCAAAACAATGACAGTGTTACTTAGATGTGTTTTTACCCCAGTCGTGAAAATCAGTTAATGTTGAAGTTATGGTTCAGAGTTCGATTTCCTGGATCTTTGTTCTTAAAGTAATGTCAATACTTTCAGGTTCCAGGTGTGAGTGTGTGTGTCACTGACCTCTTTCCGGTCTTTCCCCAGTAGTTTCCACATCTCTCCAGCCTTCTTTGAGATTTCAGTCACCGAGATCCCAGGATTCTCACTCTTGATTCGCTCTCGGTTGCCGTTGAGCCACAGCATGTACCCGCTCATCGGCCTCTTAGGAGCACCAGGGTCCTTCACTTTCTTCTGTTGTACACAGACAGAGGAATAAAGCTTTAATAAAAAGTCTACTGATGGGATTAAATGCCACATTTGTCCTACAGAGCCACCCAGACTGTCATCGGAGTAAGAACTTCCTGTTTTGTTACATCAGCGTGCAGTCCCATCAAGCCTATTAACTTAAATGATGAAGCATGAAAGATCATTGTGAGCATTTCTGGGGACTTTGATTCGCCCTGATAAATTTGGTTTGGAGTATATGCAATATTAGTTTTATTCCAGATGTCTGTGATTTGTTGCGGACCTCTTTCCGTGGTTTTCTCTCTTTCTTTTCCTTAACCACTTTCTTGGGCTTCTTTTCTACTTTCTTCTTCTTGCCTTCATCCTCACTTTCTCCATCTTCTCCCTCACTTTCGCTCTCTGAGGCGTTACTGTCATACCTGCACAGAAATATCATTATTATTATTATTAGACAGAATGGAGTACAATTTCTTTTGCAAGATTTAACATTATGACATTTTTTTTTAGCCTCCAAAATCGTATTAATATGGGCTAAAATAGCTTCAGTCTCACTTACTCTTCTGCAACTTCATCACCCTCCTCTCCGGGGTTAAAAGACTCATCTACAGAAACAAATAAGAGATTAGGAATCTGCTGCGACCACTGTACAAGCCTCAAACATGGCATTTTAGCTTCTTGTTCCAGTGCATCAGTTACCGCTGTCGCCCTCTGATTCGTCGCTTCCGTCCGCCTCCTCTCTGATCTTGCCCTCTTGTTTCATTCTCTCCAGGTAGGCGTCATGCGTGTCTTCATCAGAATCGCTGTACCCTTCAGCGCCTTTCATACCCTGCAAACAAACAGTTTGATAAATAATGGCAAGTCTAAGGCACGACTGCGCGTCGCTGTGGCCTACAGGAAGTTGATGCATTGAAATGTGTCGCCACCACGGGCACTTTAGTATAAACACTTGCGTGCACTGATCACAGAATTAGAGGTTCAAAAGCCCTTCCTGCTTATTCCCACGAGGGCCCATCCATCAACAAAATGGATTGTTTATTTAGTTAAAACCAGACTCGGATCGCGTACATACATTGTGCACAGAGAAAGCTCTTAACCGTGTATTAGATTTAGAGAATATGCAGAAGAAATCATCAACACTTCTCAGTCGGAACACATTGTTCAAGGGATCAAAAACCAATTAGTTGTGCATTAAGGCTATGTGATATCTCTAATAACTACGATATATTTTTTTTTTTAACATGCACTTTATTTGGCTATTAAGTTGCAGATTTTTTTCAGTAGATTAAATTTATACCAAGACAAACGCTATAATACTGTCTCAGCTTCATAACTATCTGGGTAAAAATAAGCCGAAATCAGTTAATAAACAAGTACATAATAAATCTATGTTCAGTATCGTCTCCTTACCGATTCACAACGGTAAGCGGTAAACCGTGGTTCACGTTCCTACCAAATGTCAGTTTTACTTCATTTATAATTGTAAATACATGTTAAAATGACTTTTCATAAATACGCCTTGTAGGACACACTCCTTCTCCTAACTGCCACGTACAGTACATGTCAATGAGAGATCCAAACGGATGTGATGACACACAACCCATACATATACCACATATACCTCAAACCATCAGACTCATCCGCAGAGTTGAGCAGTACCAAAGCCCAACACAAAGGAAAATTACAATAATTTAATTCAAATAATTCATTCAAATTTGCAAATCGGCACTTCTGAACAGTATATTTCTATTTACCTGTTCAAAACACTGATTCGACTGGCTATATAGGGTCATTGATGACAACAAAAGACATTTATATTGCTTTAAAGTGTTTTAGTTAAAATAACTGCTTTATTACTAGGTACAGTTAATTGATATATAAATGTATATTATGCTCGCAGTAGTTCATATAAAAGGCCATACCATACAATTTTCATTCTACACATTTAAATTTTGTGAATGAATAAATTAAATAATCTGAAAATCTAAATTTAGGTCGTTACCTCTTTAACTCCTCTGTTCTTGATGTTCAGTTTCTTGGCATTGACAAAGTCAAAGAGTTTCCCATATTCTTCCCTGCATAACACAAGTCAGTCAGTCCACTGTATCCCCAAACACAATACTCAAAAAAAAGAATTGCATTTCTAACCATTCAAATTAGCTTAACATTATATAAAGCATAACAGACTACAATAAGGTTCAGAAGAAAGTTATTATAAAGTAAACATAAATCTCATTTGCCCAAAATCCTAACATGACACACCTATTAAATACATTATGATTTACAGACACTGTTGTTGTGCATTCTCGAGCAAATGCTATCAGGAGAACTGCAAAACTGTGCATAGCTTGTGTAGGCTATTACGAGGGATTATGGGTATTATATTTTACCTCTCAATGTTGCTGAACGTGTACTGGTTTTTCTGCTTGGTCTCTATTTCAAAGTCAAAGGAGCGGGTGGTGGTGGTCCCTCGAGCAAAGTTGACACAGGAGATCTCCTCAAAGCGCAGGTGAACCGGGGGCTTGTGCACATAGATGAAGCCTCTCTCCAGTGGATACAGCAGCCCTGAGCTCGCTTTATACGCACACGTTATACACTGAGATCCTGAATGACTGCACACACAGAGAGAAACACTTACATATTACTATAACTCTAAAGACCTCACATTCGAAGAATAAAAACCCTAGTTGGTATTTCAAAAGAAAATCTAGACTAGGAGTATAGTTGTGTGTTTTACCCTTGAAAGTTTCCAGGCACTGTGATCTTTCGGTTGACTAAAGCCTTCATGACCCGACTGACAATCTCGTAAAGAGGACCGTTCATGTTCTTACTGAGCTTCCCTTCATACCGCTTCTCCACCTCATCCCTAAAGAGAGAGAGAGAGAGAGAGAGAGAGAGAGAGAGAGAGAGAGAGAGAGAGAGATTTAGCAAAGCTAACTGAGAATTTGAAATGAATCGGTGCGTTTGTTTAAGAGAAATATCCATATGGAGAGTGCCATTTACGTGAACCTGAGGCATGTTTTTCTGGCAAATGATGCAGATGTGTCGTAAGTTCCGGTGGCGGAACTCTGTATTTTTTGTTTTGATCCAATGAGATACGTCTCCTCTGTGCTGGAGCTCATTTGCCATACAAACAAGCCTCAGGCGAGGGATAGCTGACAAACAAATGCATCGATTCGCTTCAGATGACTGATGTTAAGACCACGGAGCTGTGTCGAGCAGTTCTATGATCGATGGATGCACGTTTTGGAGCTTAAAAAATTCACTCCCATAATAATAAAAATAATACATGGTATTATAACTCTGCCTGCATTATTCTTCAAGACGAAAGTCATATTCAGTCAGAATGCTTTGAGGGTTGGCGGAACATGGGGAAATTTTGTTTTGCCACTGAAATATCGCTTTAACATCTTACGGAAGAGCCACTTTCACGTTGTCAGATGGCCGAAAGTATACTCACTCGCTCATGTTAAGAGTCAGGCTGATATCTTCATCTTTGGTGAAAAGGAGAATGAGGAAGTGATAGCGCGTCTGACCCTGTTTGATGGGTGGGTCTAGACTGATCTGAAAAAGAAAAACAATCAAAACTTGATAAAAATGTCAGCTTTGATTTCATTTTTATAAAACAAAATCTGGCCTGTTCTGTTGAGCCCAAGTAGGAAAAAGCATAGTTTAACATAAATTCTGCTTTGAACCAGCAGAGGGCAGCAACACAACAGCATTCAACAAAAAAATGAGGGATGATCTTTAGGAATAATCAGTCGCCTTTAAATTCATCCTACATGTCTCCAAAAATTGCTTCATAAAGGGCAGTGTATAATTATCTATATTTCCTACATCTATAGAATGAATTGACATTAAGCATGATTGTGTTTAATGAACGTATGCACAATCAACTCACCACAAAGAACATCTGCCTCTGGTCCTTGTGTGGCAGCAGGAAGAGACGCAGTACAGTTGTGTAGGGGATCTTATAGTCAAACGTCTTACCGTGCAGGTGGAGGAAAGAGGGGTAGATTCGGATATCATACCTGAGGGAAAAACACTAAGTCAAGCCAAATGATACGAAACTAAAGTAGAAGTCGAGCATCATTTACAGAATATTAAAATCGTTACGCTTTTATAAAAAAAATATTCATTTTCAACTAAATTTAGCAGACTCAAAATCCACACAAAAGGCGACTAAATGATCTGTGTCCACACTAGTTAGCCATTTGGTTTCTGAGTCTACATTACTGAATTCCATTAAAGGGGTCATATAACATGTCTACAATGAATATTATCGTTTGTTTTAGATGTAATGCAATCTGTATAAACGAAAAACGCTGTATTTTCAACATACAGGTTTTCAACCTCTCTGAAACGGGCAGATTTTTTACAAAGCTCATCGCTCCGAAAACCGAGGTGCGCTATGATTGGCCAGTTAACCACTGCGTAGTGACTGGTGGAATACTGCAAGCGTGTGACGGAAATGTACCGCTTCTTACCGTATTTTGAACATTAGGGTTCCAAAGCAATTGTACTGACAGGAATGCCCACCTTACTTGTGTATGTATTTGGGTGGTCTTAATCAAATCATACCACGAAACTGATGTAGATTTGTGGGGGTGGGGTTACACTATGGATTTCAGGCAGGTCTGGGAGAGCTTTCGCTTTTAGATAGAATGCATTTTGTGTTCCAACACTTTCATTTTTACAATTTTACATGTCCAAAACATTAATGGGCAACTCAAAACATGTATTCGCGCCATATAACCCCTTTAAGTGTAATGATCTGTGTTAGAATGTGTGTGTTTACCTTCCTCTCGGTGTAAGGCACTGAAGCTCTTTGAATATACACACAGCATCTCCAGTGGCTTGGATAACGTCTGCCTTCGACAGAATATTCTGAGCGAACGCCTGTGAGAGAGAAAGATGGTATCAACAGAGGTTCATGCACATGCACACAGAAGTGCTTACTTAAGCGTACCTCCACTGGGTCTGATCCATCATCTCCAGTGTTGGGTGGGACATAGAAGCGGACCTCCATGAGCGACACCTCCGCATCATCGTTCTGATGGAACTCCAATGTCACTTCGTTCTTTCCTGTTGCACACTGGGAAACGCTGTTCAGCGGGACCTCAAACGCGGGACTGTCGTTCACGTCGAACGATAACAGCGGCCCTGGGAACACAAATAGACTTACTAATAGTAACGCATGGTATATTGGCAGGGCTGTACAGTGCAACATGTGTCGCACACGTTACAAAAAAATCGGTCTGTGTGAAGAATAAATTTCATAGTGTAGCAAGCGTGCAATACAGTTTGGCCGGTGCATTAGACAGGGCCACTAATTGTGTGATGTGTGTTTATCATTGTGCTTGTGTGACTGTGAGGTTAACTAATAGTATACCACTATTTATTTCCGTTTTTATTTTGTTTTCGCTTTTAAAACTTGTTTTCCGCCTACATGGAGTCCATTGTTCTAGCGCCCTATGATCTGCGCGATGTTGGAAAACATGTAAGAAATCATGAAAGCGGAATTCTACTAACGTTATTTAAATATATCATCTGCTTTTTCTGTGTGTCTAAAAGTAAATGAGTTGCACACTTTAACATGTTACAAGCGTAACACTTGTGGATTTGTCTGTATCTCAGTTTACAAGAACATGAACTTCATCCACAGAGCAGTTCCGAGTTTATTTTCCGAGTGTTTCACACCATAACTCAAGTGTTCTCGTGACAACCCGTCAAAATAAAACTCTGGTTTTAAACCAGATGATTTTTTTCACCTGTAGTAAATTTATAACAGTAGTAAACACTGTAGTATACTGCAATATTTACTAAAGCTGGGCTCCAGCCAAAAAATTCTATTAAGGATTCATTGGCTCCTATAGAGAAAAAACACAGGCGCCAAATAAGTGTTTTTAAGAGCCACATAACATGAATTTACATTTTTATATGCCGTACTTTTAGTAATCCTGTTGTGTGTACATCTTCCCTCTCATAGGTTTTGCTCACATAAAGTTTTTTCAAGTTGTTCTTCCTCAAAAGCAAGGCCATACTTTTCATGTTAATTATGAAATGTTAACATTTTCAGAATTCCGCGGAATAGTATTAAATGTGTTTATATTTGTCCACAAATATAAATGTGTGTAAATATGTTCAAATAAAGAGTTTGGTTCCAAAATGAGATTGTTGTCAACTGCAGTTGGTTTGTTTTGATTAAGACATAATAATTAAAAAAATAAAGCTACCCAACACAAGAAAAACATGATAACATCATAAAAAACATGAATTCTTGAATTAAAATAGTGTCATCTCATTTTGGAACCAAACTCTTCAAATAGTCTGAAATGCTGCGTATCTATACTGTACTATTAAGCGGATTTTGTTCTGCTTATTTAAAGATAGGATTTTTTTTACATTGACAACTGCTTAAACTTTGAATACACTAGACCACATTTGTACTCTGAAATTAATTTGAACCAACAGAAAAAGTGCATGTCAAGACCATATTAATATATTATATATACTGTATGATAGAGTAAACATTGTATTGTTTATAGAGTTTAAAGCAAAAAAAGGGGTTGTGTTAATATGTTATTGTATTGATATTAGTTTCTAATAATGACATTTTTTCACATGTTTTTTCAAAGTCCCAGTAAAATAAAAAATGTCAATGCCTATTTTTTCATGAAATGTTGAAGAATTTATAGTAAATAGTTTACTTAATGACGTATGTTAGAAGCTTTGGCCGGACCATCCGTCAACTTCTCACTTCAACTGTCAGTCTGCTGCCAGTTCCATTTCTAAATGCAACGGCTGTTTTTATACATCCAATCATCTTTCTCATTAGAGATTCAGTTTCACTCGGAAATGAGTCAGAACACGGAAATAAATAAGATTGCAACTTCAAGTCACAGGGACTTAAAAGATGATGACAGATGTTTTATAATTTTGCTTCAACTGTTTGGCCTGTGCTTCAAAACTTTAAACCTCTGTAGCACTGGTGCCTAAATTACGTACAGCCCCGTAAATTGGTGATCAAGCAGTTTCAGCTAATGTTAGCTTTTTATTGGTTTTGTCTGATTTGGCCTAGAAAATTTGTGCTGTCAAATCGATAAATCATGATAAATCGATTCCAAAATAAATGTTTGATTAAATAATAAATGTGTGTGCATATTTATATGTATATATAAATGCACACATACACAATAAAATTGTGTATACATTTACAGAAATATTTATTTTTCAAATCGATTTATCGCGATTAATCAGTAAAAGATTAAAGTTATATTAAGTCTTATATTCACAGTAGGGTTAGGGATCTTTGCAGAAGAATTTGCAATATTACAGCAAATTTGTGGATCACCAAAAGTGTTTACCTGCAAATTTGGCCGTGCCCCAATTCCAGCCTTTCACACACATATCCTTCTCTGTCAACTCGAGCTTGTAGTTCGTTTTAAAAAATGCAGAAAGCTTCTCAAAATCCTGTGGAACAGCAAAGCGAGGGAGGCGATGTCGAGAGAAAGAGGGAGAAGAAAGAAGAGATAAACAAAATTACTTTCCATGAATCTCTCCCTCTGATCCAGCACCAGGGTCATTAATAAAGAGAGTTGGCTGCGTTGCTCGGCCCTCTGGGAAGGCGGAGGTGAGCGTAATCCGGCCGGAGGCTGATGCGGAGCACGTTCAATCAGTCTGTTTATTTATTCACCAGTCCACAATCACTTCCACATGTCACTCCACCAGGTGTGTGTGTGTGTGTGTGTGTGTGTGTGTGTGTATGATGTCCATCTGTGCGCTAATGAGTTTGGCACTGGGTTACCGAATCCTTCACGATGACTTTAAGATTACACAAACCAGCACCACACACACAGACTGCCCTGATCATCAAAACATTTCCTTTTCCTCTAAAGCACAGATAAAACAATTACAAAAATTACTTTAAAGTTAACTGCTAAATAACAGATCTAAATATAAAGAGAATGCACAAACACACACGTCAACTTTGTCTATGTTACATTTAACAGATATTTCCGGAGTTATGGTACGCTGCCTAATAATAAACACTGCGCATTATGACATCATGCAAACACGCACGCAGCGCAAATCCATTAATGCAGGCCATTGATTAACCCCAGGAGAAAAGCATTTCTTGTAACATCTTGAATTACACATACACAAACGTGCACAGACGCACAGGACTGACCTTTGGGCTAAATAATATCCTATTCGATGAAATCATTTAAAGCTACGAAACTTAGTTTTTGCACCACAAACATCACCAGTCGACAAAAGAACTGTTATTTTTCCCTTTTAAAATTATATTTTTTATATTTTCATATTTGAAGCAGGAATATATCACTAATAGGATATAAATATGCTGCCAACTACATTTGACCAACAAACTCACTGTGTCTTTAAAGCCGTCATATTTGTAGACGTGTCCGGAGCTGGTGGTCAGTTTAATCCCATGACCCAGACAGACCCGACGCCACTGGCCAACAGAGAGTTCATTGGCTTGAATACTGTCCACCTTCCCCGTCTTATTGCTTTTATAGACCACAGACTGCTTTCCGAACCTTAGTCTGCCATCATTCTGGATAGAAAAAAAACAGAATGTTTGTTGCCTTTAGTCTTCAATTCATTTTAAGTATAGATAACCTTCTCTATTGTGTTTTCCATCCCAAAGGAATACATTTTTCTACAATATACACATTCTGATACGATTACAATGCATATTCAATACAGGTTTCTGAGTAAGTGTGACAAATGTTCTTGCAGTGCTTGCAAAACAAAGTATAGCAGTATACATGCATAATAAGCAAATGTTTTGTATGTGTGGAATTTCCAGATGACAAATCACATTTGCTATCTGTGGAGTAACACTGCACTGTGTTTTATAGATCGGAGACTGAGAACCATACTGTACACAGAAATGGAAACAAAATGAGGTCATGTGACAGTTTAGAATGTTTATTATTGCATTAGCACCACATAACGTTACACCTTTTTGTCCACATAGTATGACACACAGTGTTTACTGCAAAGTATGCAGTATAGTACTAGTGGTTTATTTTAACAATAACCATTCACTAGGTGGCATTAAAACAATGCCAGATTTGCGACACCCAGTGGTCAGTTTATAGTAATTTATAGTCAGTATGTGTAACTCTATTTCAACTTGAAAGATAATTTCCTTATTTATCTTTAATGTTTGAGTCGTGTCACTTACCCATGAACCCTTAGCTTCTTGATAGATCTCGTTAAACTCCAGAGTGTCTCCCATCTCTAAATATAAACGAACAAAAGATCAGAAAACCATTTTAAATACGTTTAGAACAACAACACCGTCAGTATTACCAGTAATTTATCTATTCAGAACCATCACACTAAAAGTCGTTTAATCTATGGTAATGAAGTTGGGCATTGACTGCACATCAAGCCCTATTGTGTTGCTTCGTCAAGCATCTTAATCATTAAATTCATATTTGACAATGCCGACAGATCTGTCTAGGTAGGCAGCACACTGGATTTGTCACACAACCGCTGGGTTCTCACACTACTGCACATGTTGAGCAGATGCGATCCCTTAGCCGGCTTCTTTAAAACGCCCTATTGAAAGATACAAACGTATTTAACACTTACTTTGGATGAAGACCGACTCAATAAATGTATACGAGTGATTTCCGGTATTGAAGGTATTTGATTCAACAACAGAAATAAGTGATACAATAATCAAGTATCTCTATTCTCCCTTTTCCCGCGTTCAACCTCCGGTTCTCAACAAAGTCACCCGGAAGAAGTATTGAAAGGTCATCCGTTTCTATGACACCGCGTCCGTAAAAACGTCTTTCGTTTTTAATTAATTTTTCCTGTTTATTATTTGATTACACCATCAAAAAGACAGATTTCTTTTAAAACATAAATTTTAAGATGATTTTTAATTGAAATGAAAGCATTTGAAAAGTTGCATTACATTACATTACATTTTTATTTGTATAATTTGTAAACCACGGAAAAAATGAAAATAAATAAATAAATATTTTCTATATATAAATTAAAATAAGATATAAATACAAATAAACAAATAAGCCACAGGGTGTTTAAATTAGTATATCCATACGCAGTTTTACATCTGCTGCCATATATGTTATAATGGAAGTGAATGTATTATTTGAGGTGTCTTTGATCGATTTATTTCAAGTATAATTTGCTATTTTAAAAGAAAACCTATAATAATAACAACAGATTATTTTTAGTGTTTTACACTGGAGATTAGAGATTATTTTCATTGACAACGTATTTCGATTTTATAAACAATAAAATCGTCGTATTTGGAAAAGAAAACGTTTGGAAAAGTCAGTAATTGTTAACTTTTAACTTCACATGAGTAATAAACGCGAAAAGGGTGCGCCTTAACAATTAACACCAGGGGGCGCCAGAGCCACGAATCAAATACATGCCACCAAGTCACTTACAAGATCATAAGGGAAAGGTAGGCTGTTTAGGATTATGTAATAATCGACGACTTAATCTCTTTATTTAATGCCATACCCTGAAATTAAGTGCTTACCTACTCATAAATGCCACTTACGCACTTCCGAAAAAACCCACGCATGTGTGTAAAATACACAAACGTACTTTTAAGTGCTATGCGCGGGCGGACTGTAAAAAATCTAAAAAATCTTACTGTCAGTATTGGTAATACCAGAAGCATGAGACATAAGACAAAGAATAAAGACTCACAATATCCACCATTATAAATAGGCCTACTGTCCCTTAATTGTTTTTTCAATGCCAAATTACATCACTGAATATAACCCAAAGGCTGATGCTGTGTCAATAAACAGATAAATCATGAAAAATCTGTTGAAAGTTCCTGCCAATTTGTCAAAATCTATCAAATTCCTATTAGATTTGCGGTTTTAGAGTCTCGTGACGGGGTCATTTACTTCACTTTTGAAAAGATGAATCAACGGTGAATCACTGAAGAGAAAGAATATGAGGAGGAGGAGAGAGAGAGGGAATGCAGAAGGAGGAGAGGGGGACAGAACTTTCTCTCAGGCATGTGTATAAAATCACTTCATATCATCGTCAGTCAGTCCGTCATTCAGCGAGTCTCACCGACAGACGCAAAGAGCGAGCGCGTCACAGTCACCTGGACATCACAGAGAGAGAGAGCGCGCGCCGGGGTCACTCTGAGCAGCTGTCAATCATTGAGTTTATTTAATTTCTCTGGACAAATATTTTTGTGGATACTTTGTCCAAAGCTCCAGAAAGACGCACGGTGATCAAAAGTTTGGGAAGAAGCTTTTGGAACAGTTGACTAAGCGGAAAAGGGAGTTTTATACAATTAATTTGAATATATTTTCATAACCCGAGAAAGAATTGGGCTACTGATCAGAACGGAAGTAAACGATTCGATCCAGTAAAATGCAACGCTCGAAAGGTAAGTGAGAGATGTTTTTTCTGAAAGTGGAGAAGATTTCGATAAACTGGTTTACATATTATTATTGTTATTATTATTATAAGGCCTATTATTATATATAGAGAGAGAGAGGATGGCTAATATTTTTGAATCAATTAAAATTTTAATATATAGCCTATAGATAAATATTTACAATGTCAGTTATACATTTTAACTTCAATTAATTGACAATTAACCTAAATATAATCCGTCGTGTCATTTAATACAGTACCCCAACAATTTGAAATCAATATATTTACATTTTTGATCAAATCTAATTGTTTTCGGCTTTTTAGATTGTGAGATCTAAATTGATTTGTCGGTTCGCAGAAATAGAGCCGCTCGTCTCTTCTAGTCTAAAATGTCTTAATATCAATAATATACGTTCAATATCACGTTTTATTTGAGCGAAATCTCGCATTTAAAAGACCAGAATGGACAAAAAGAAGAGAAATTTGTGAACGTAAATAGTTCATATAGCCTAGGTCTTTTCCCTTCACTTAGAACTAATTTAAAGGATTTCTATGTTTTTTCATAGTTTAAATCAATAATCATAATAATAATCAAAAGTTCAGCGCCAAGGTAAAAATAATGAAATGTTAAAAAAATTGTGTAATGGATGATAGTTGGAATATTGGATATTTTGGAAGAATATTGAATTGACATTACTTTTATTAAACCTCAAGGCTTATCAACTATTTACATTAGGTTAACTTCCTTGCACTTTATTTATGATCAAGCATCATTTTCTAATGAGAACTTTGTTCTCTATGTGCAGGATTCACAAACATTACACAAGAAAATAACTTTTCATCTAAAAACTAAAAAAATCCCAACAATGTCAGTGTCAAAGCTGGAAACACATTTGCACACAGGAGTACTGTTTGCCTTTATTCCTGTTCTCAAGTGCATTAGGCATGTGGTTCACGGGGCAAGTTCACCCCTGTCTTGTTAACAGACACTGATATGAGAAAGTACATGATTCATGTTAGTCAGGGTCTAAACACACAAACCCACACACATACATAGCACCTGTCTTCTGGGACCCGTGTCTGTGAAAGGAAGAAGGGTGTGTGACGAAATGATGCGATTTACGCCTGAATAAAGCAGCAGAGCAGACTGTCACGCTCACACACACACACACACACACTCACACACATTTTCTTTTTTTCCTCCGTTACAGTTTATGTTGCACCACATGCATCTATCATACCAATCACACACACACACCAAACTGCCACATACACTCAAACTCCTTCAGATGGTTTCAGAAGAAAGAAACCCCAAACCATCCGCATGTCACAATGCCCCACGCATTTGCATTTTAATCTACGTGAAGAGACAGTCTGGAAAAGACAACTGGTTTTTGGGAGGGAGGGAGGGAGGGAGAGAGAAGGTAAAGGGATAAAGAGGGAAGTGCAGGATTGAAGGAGAAAGATAGAGTGATGGAGGGATGAAAAGAGGGTTAACGCAGCCCAGATTCCCTCTAAAAAGAAGAGAGAGAGAGGGAGCACAGGGGAATGATATAAAATGAGTTGGTCACGGTTTGAACAGTTACACATGCTGTTTACATTTTCCCAAATTAACATGGCCCCTCGCTTCACCAAGCCCCTTTCTCTTTTCCGTGTATTCCCTTCTTTCTTTCTGTCCTTATTCTTTCTTTCTTTCTTTCCTCGTTTGATCTTCCAGATTGGATGAGCAGATAGTCATCCTTTATTTACGGGAGAGGGTCATTGTATGGGACGTTTAGTGAGAAACTTGAGTCAGAGAGATGGAGAAATGGGCAACAGGGGGGAGGGAAGAGATAATTAAAAAAGGAAAAGAAGAAAAAGGAAGAAAGTTAATTACAGAGGTAGAGGAGCCCAAGAGAGAAACATTTACATGTTCCGAGAGGATTTGGACAGAAGGAATGAAAGCGTGAGGGAAAATGGTCAGAGATGCAGAAGTGAGGAAAGTTCAAGGAAAAGAGGTTGAGTTGTAAATGCAGGTTTTATTGCGTTCCTTTGTTTTAAAGGTCCAACAAGGCCAACATTCCCAGGCGAACTTCCATTTATTCAGGTTTCAAACGAATTATCCACAGGGAGATTGAAAAGTGTATACCCCCTTGTAGAGATCACAGAGGGTAAGTGTGTGACTGAGTGATTGAAACACTGAAAGTGTGTGTGTGAGTGTGTATGATGTTTCTTGAATCTACAGACTTCCATCATGTTTGTCACATGCATGTGAAAATGTTTGCACATGCATTTTGATTCTAACATCCATCCTGAGTGCCCCCTCAAGTTGGCGTGTGTGTGTGCGTGTGTGTCTAGTCTGTGAAAGAATGCACATTTGATTGAGTGCAGACTGCACATAAATCTCTACTTTAACTGTACACAGACACACAACATGACCCTCGATTCTCGTACACACAAACACACACACTCGTTCATATGAAACATTAGCTTCTTTGTGAACTGACCGGCTATCATATGGACAGTGGAACTTTATATGATGTGATAGGAGAGAAAAAGTTTTATGTGATTGCAGCATAACTTTGAATTCTCTGTATTGTTGACTGGAGCCTCTGAGTCTCGTCTGTTTAGTGTTAACACAACGGCAACAAATCAGACCGAGAATGAAAGGCAAGAGGCTACGTGTGTGTGTGTGTGTGTGTGTAAGGAAAGAGAGACGAAACTGACTGATATACAGATTTGACATCATATCATTGCTGCCAGCTGCAAGGTTGAAGCAGAGACATACACACACACACACAAATCCTGCTTAATGAAACCCGTAGTTATTCAATAAAGTCGTGGGGGATATGTTTCAGGGGTTATGTAAATATGCCAGAGCTTTGTTTTTAGAAACTGTTGCGCTTACAACCACATAAACAACAAGAGGGAAGTGACCGCGTGTGATTTTTGATTTCTGGGTTGCGTCTGTATTAATAAACTCACTTATAAATAAAAACAACATAAATGGCAGTTCTGACTAACAGGAAGTTAAATTATGGGTGGTTGTGAAGGTAAGCGTCACTATTTTTGCACAGACCACTAGAGATTTACAGTTACATTTTGTTGTAAACCAGCACCTAATTACTTGCTTTGGTTGTGTGTCTATACAATGGGTGCCAGTGCTGTTCGGTTACGAACATTCTTTAAAATATCTTCTTTTGTGTCCTGCGGAAGAAAGAAGGTCATAAAGGTTTGAAATGACAAGAGGTCGAGTACATGATGACAGAATTTTAATTTTTTGGTGAATTTGTGGCAACTGATGCTGTGAATTTGAATGGAAGATATTTTGTTAGAAAAGTTTAGTTAGTGTTCTGAAATGCCTTTTGTGATAATGTCATTGTTTGTTGAGATTTGTTTGTTATTCCCAAGAGAGACTTTGCTTCTCAAAATTTTCTCCAGAAAAAAGACATCACGTGTTCTATGGAAATCTCAACAATCTCAAAACATGTGCTTAGATATATACAGATACCAAAGTCACAGATTTCGGTATGAACTCATCCATGTCGCATCAAATTCTTCCATTGCTTAATCATCCATGTATATATTTTTTTAGCACTATCCATTTGATGCATCTCATTACTATATATATTTATATAAATATATAATCTCAAATTGAAATCATACAAAAAGGTGCTTCAAAAGTTTCATCGATAGCATATATGAACCTTTTGGTTCCATAAAGAACCTTTAACATCTGAAGATCCTGTTTCATAAAAGGTTCTTTGGGCCGATAAAAGGTTCCACAGATCATGCAAAGATAAGAAAGAGATGGACAGTTCACCCAAAAATAAAAATTCTATCATCATTTACTCACCCTCGAGTTGTTCCAAATCTGTGTAAATGTCTTTGTTGAACACAGAGAAAGATATTTGGAAGAATGCCCGTAACCAAACAGTTCTTGGTAAAAATGACAATAGTACTCAAAAGTGCCCCAGAACAGTTTGCTTTCCTTTATTCTTCAAAATATCTTATTTTGAGTTCAACAGAACAAAGAAATTTAAAACGCAATTTTTCCTACTTTGGCAGTCAATTCTTGCCCAAAACTTTTTGGTTACAAGCATACATGCAAGCAGGGGAAAAGGTTTGTGAGATTTTTTTTCGATAAAAACTGACAAAGAAAACATATATTCCACAATGTTTCCTGATGATTTGTTGGATCATGATTTTAGATCTCTCTGACATGCAAAAAGTGTTTTGGAACATTTCTGACCTCAGGTCGGGGAAAAGGTGTGCCTGTGTGAGTTTGTGTTACTAAGGCGTTTGTGTGTGTGTGTCAGGTGTTGTGGATGTTCCGCTGAGTGTGTTTCATGAGAATTTCTCCCTCTTGAAGGAGAATGAGTGAATTAGAGGAGAAAGGAGCGGAAAAACAGAGAGCAACCGAGTTGAAAAGAAAAACTGGCAGAGCTAATCGAGGTTAATAAGCTGTTGTTATTTTGGCCGGGGGCAAAGAAGAGATAAACCACTTTAAAAGAAGGGGAGGGAAAAAAGGCGTGTGTGAGAAGATTAAAAGCAACTCGGAGAACTTGACGGGGGAAAAGAGAGAGAGGGAGAAAGACAATGTGTGACAGGAAGGAAAACGCGTGATGAAGAGTGGTGCGAGAAGAAAGGACGGAGAAAAGCTTGATGGACGGGAGGATAGTTGGGGGGTTCGTGAAGAAGAGACGAACGGAGATAAAAAGGAAAACGAAAGGGGTGGAGGTGCACCTATTTCACACCTGTTGAAAACACAATGCCTCAAACAAGTAATTACACATCTCTTACATGTTCCTCTGACTGCTTGACACAGGAGAGAGAGAGAACATTGGGCGAGAGAGATTGAGTGTGATGTGGCAGTGACTCCCTCAGGCTCACACACACAGATAATATGAGTACTCTGTGACCCTCTTAGAAGTTCGAAGGTTCATCATTTGCCACCATTTTCCCTGTGTGATGTCCGAGGACGTGGGGTGTAAAAGCGACCTTAGTTTGGCACCTTCACACACACTTACTCACAATACAGAAATATAACAGATGCTCTGCTTTGCGCACAGGCATGCACATACACTCAATCCAAACGGAACTACAAACACACATATCCAGACACAGAGGACCACACGCACTAACACCCGTAAGCTCTTACATTTACAAATATACAGTGGCCCCAGAACGTATTTGGATACTTAAAAATGAAGGTCAGTATATTAAACAATTTATTATCAGAGTTAAGTGCATTTATTTTAAAGACAGATAACGCAAGCCCGATCTTCAATCTCTGGTTGTCAAACTTAGTAGATCATGATGTTATGAACTATATATGGGTAGTTGACAGACAAATATGCAAATTTGTCCAATGTTGTGATGGCAACAATGTATAAAAAACTAACAATGAAGATTTATCTCTCTTATGCTATTTTATATGATAAATATTAATACAAATTAATAAAACAGTTTGAATTCAAAATTTTGCTATGTCAGACCATAGCAGTCTGTGGTTATCGACACACGTGGGAAATTTAAAAATCTATTAAAATAGTCTGAAGACCACCATTTCTAATAATAACTAATTCATTTTTTTATGTTTATACATTTGTAAGTGTAAGTTAAATGTCCAAATTTTTTGGGGGGCCATTGCATTTTTACATTTTTATATTGTAATTTATCATAAAGACATATATATAAATGATCTTAAATAGAATTATACAAAATACACTTATCTTCATAACTTTTTTCTTTTAAGAATTTACAAATCAAAATTGGGAGTAAATATCATGTCAAACTTTGTACAATCACCAGTAAAACAAAAAACACATCCTCATAATAAAGTGTAATTTAAGCTTTTTTACAATGTCACAAAACGATTGCAGCTAAAAATATATAAACCATGTGCTATGTTAATTTAATTCCTTCTCTTGGTAATTACAGACAGTTTAAACTATGTTTTCTCCGAAATCCATATGATTTGTTTTATTTATTTTGAGGAAAAAGATGATAAACTATAATAAATCAAATATATTTTAACAATAGGAAAATAAAAAAATAGTATTCCATAATGAATTGCTTAGAACAATGAGCATCATTTTCAACTGAGCATTAATAACACATC
Organism: Triplophysa bombifrons; assembly: GCA_029783895.1. Taxonomy (NCBI): domain Eukaryota; kingdom Metazoa; phylum Chordata; class Actinopteri; order Cypriniformes; family Nemacheilidae; genus Triplophysa; species Triplophysa bombifrons. The sequence continues at coordinate 13,971,292 of CM056464.1, forward strand.
GGCATCAAACTGCAAACCCAGCACTGAAATCCCCGCTCTTACCGTTTTTTATTTCAGTCTGTCAAATTCTCTTGATGCTGCTATTGGCTGCTGCGATGGGGTGTGGCCAGGTGCTGGACCGCACGCTCAGTCTGTCCAATGAGAGGAGCTCAATAGAAAGAACATACGAGCTGACTAAATACCTGGACCACCAGCTGAAAGAAATCAGAGACACTTACGTAAGATGTCATCTGTTTATATGTGTGTGTGTAAATATATGTGATCTGTGCGGGTGTTTCTAAATATGAGGTTTTACTATATAAATGTTTTTCTTGCAAATGCACTTTCCCCCTGATCCCTTTGTATTATTTAATTTCCTCTTGTCTTAAAATGAGTTGTAGCTCATATTTACTACCTTGCCAAATTATTATCAAGCATAAAATGTACATCTCTCTTTCCTGTGTTGACATTTTAAAACTAATTCATTTTTTTATTAAATTAAATTGCCATATTGTCATAGAACAACCATTAAGGAGATAAACTACTTTTGATTTTCTACCTGATTTAAACAGGTAGAGTTTAAAGTATGGCTATATTTATATTTGGAAAACATTTTATTATTATTTTTTTGTGTCAACTTGTAAAACTACATATATTTTTCTAATGTTTTTTCTACTATCTGGTCTACAGTTATCTTATCTTGGGCCACCTTTCAGCGATCCTGGCTTTTCCCCTCCACGTCCGAACAGCTCCGCTTTATCCGTGCCCAGTGCGGCCACACGGGTGGACTTGTGGCGTGGACTGGAAAACGGTGCCCGTCTGGCCCAGAATCAGCGTGCGTACAGCGTCCTCCTTTGTGCCGTGAAGGAGCTGGCGCGCTCCACCTTGTGCCCCTACCTCCAGAGTTCCCTCCTTCACTTCTGCTCCGGCCTCAGCGGGTTACTCGGCTCAATATCTGGTTTGATGAACGCCCTGGGCTACACCTCACCTCCCTCAGGATATGCCACGCCCGCTCAAGGATACGCCCTGCCCATGTCACCATTTCAGGGAGTGATTGAGAACAGCCCCGCCCCCCTGCGGAGTTACCTGCCTCGAAACCAAGGTGTTCAGGCTACCTCTCGGGCAAGGGATGGAGGGAGCCGGGCGGATGTGAAGCGGGAGAGAGAGAGGGAGAGAGCGGAAAGGGGCCGGAGAGGGAGGAGAAAAGAAACTTGGGCTGCGAAGGAGGAGGGTGGGAGGGAAGAGGGAATGGAGAGATGGGGGAAGAGGAGACGACTGCTAAGTTTTGATGAAGAGAAATCAACAAAATTGAACTATAATAAAAACGTCCACATCAACACCCAGAACTACACAAGTTTAAAGTTTGGAATTGGAGAAATGAGTCGAAAGGAGCCTTTACTCTTTTCCTCACCGTCTCTTCACCCGCATCGTTCTACACGTTCTATACAGTCATCTCATTCGGGTCTATCTCCTCTATCCCTCCTCTATCAGTACGGAGGACCGGCTGAGGTTCATACTTTATTGGCCAGCCCAATTCTCTCGTCCCATCCCGCACCGAATGATTTCTCACGTAAGGTGGAGGGATTCTGGGTACTGAGAGAGCTACAGAGCTGGCTATGGAGGTCTGCCAAAGACTTCACCAGACTGAAGAAGCGACTGCGCATTTGAGAATAAATGACGGCTCTGTTTCGAAACGTAGTGAGTTGGCCTTGCTGTCTATTGCCAAAAAACTAAATTCTGTCATTATTTACCCACATTTTTTTATTTCAAACCTGTATGACTTTTTGCAGAACGCAAAATAAGATATTAAGAAAGATGTCTGTAATGTCTGAACCTCTTCACTTCTATTGTATGGACACAAAACCAATGCAGTGAATGGATACCGCAGTAAAAAAAGAAACTGCACAAGAAAGTCATACAGGTTTGTAATAACAAGAGGGTGAATAAATGATGACTGAATTATCATTTTGGGTGAACTCTCCCTTAAAGAGAGCGTCCTAACTGAGATAAAACCTTTCTCACTGGAGATTTCACTTCAGACTGATTCACAAACAGTTAACAATGAGATGATGTAATAAACAAACAAATACACCGCACACAAATATTGGCTCAGATAACTGAGAAAATGTAAAGACATTCACAATCACAATTCACAATCACAATCTTGTACTTTGACCACCATCCTGTATCTTTCACGAAGGACTGCTTTCTCCTTGAAGAATACAGCTGATGGTGCTTTTGATTTTGACCGAAATATGTATCTTGGGAGACAGCATTACTTCTTAAAATGCAGCCGATGGAGGCAGCTCACTAGCTTTGGAACAGAGCAAAGTTATGTGCAAAACAGATTGCTTCATGCTTTATGGATGGAGATCTAAGAACGTTTGATGGTTACGCTTTGCACTAAATCACCAAACAGAAAAGACGGCCGGGAGAGGAGAAGTACATCAGAGACAAAGGGAAAGAGCACCCATTGAGACCAAGACGTGATTCAGCAGAAGGAAAGTGAATCATGGCTGGAATTGGGCAGTAGTGAAAGGGTGAACAATGAAGTGTAGGAAGTGTGGCGTAACCAGAAGAGACAATGGAGAGTTTTGCTGCCTCAGTGACTGACTTTGGCATCGACTCGTCATTTTCCACCCGAACACAAACGGACACACACCTACGCATTCAGAAATAGATGCAGAAATCTGATGTTAGGACTCTGTGTGGATAAACTGAAGAGGAAACAGAAGTATCATTATGTTTTATTTTTTTGGACATGGATTTTGTATCGGTATAAAATATCGTAATTATTAAAGGGATAGTTCAGGCAAAAATTAAAACTGTCATCATTTATACACCTTCATGTCATTCAAAACACGTATGTTACTTTCTCTCTTCTGTGGAACACAAAAGAAGATATTTTGAGAAATGTCTTTGGTTTTATGTCTGTCCATGCAATGGAAGTCATCTTGGGCCAATTTTGTTTGCTTACCAATGTTCTTTAAAAAATGGTGTTCCGCACATGAAAGAAAGTCATACAGGTGTGAAATGACAAGAGAGTGAGCAAATTATGAAAGGATTTCATTTTTGGGTGAACTGTCCATTTTAGAAACCCGGTCACACGTGAATATTGAGGAAAGTGTAATATGTGTGTGTTTGTGTACATTGTACAGTGTTTTTCTCTGTGTGTGTCGTATTTTCTGTATGTTATATTTATTTAATATTATTTATTTTATGGGGTATGACAGAATGTTTGGACTTTTTACTTTTTCTGGTATTACAAAAGATCTTTACAATGTGTGAGTGTGTGTATACTCTTACCCCTTGAGGAAAACCCAGAGGGACTGGAAGGATAGTGAGAGTTTTTATTCGTCTGTCTAAGCAAAATTTATGACCACTCTGTCCTTTCATGTAATCCCACATCCTCTCATCCCTCTGTCTGTCTCTCACGCCTCTCCGCTTCCCTAGTGCGCTGCTCACCTAACAACACACACACATACACGAAGGTGGTTAACATTCATATACACTTATACAGGATACAAACAAATTTCACACAAACACTTCAGACCTAAACATAGCAGTCCAAACAAACGCACACACAATTGATTTTGTGGGTGAACAAACATTCAGGTGCGATTCCTCTCCTCGGGCTATGTTTGGCCTAAAATTAAAGGATCAATGAGCATCTGTCTTTCCCTTTGAGCAACACACCTGCACTATAGTTATCACCACCACACCCGTGCACGCACACAGGGGTGTGACACACTCTTTATGTGCAATTATCACAAATTACGGGAAAAGATTGAAGAGGGGGCACGGGCGCGCGCGGTGAGACACGTGGTTGAGACTCAGCGAAATGCGTAATGCAGAGTCCAGTCGACTTCGGCCCCTAAAGGGATGACCACACATCGCCAACAAAGAGCGCATTGTGCGCCCTTGTGTGCGTGTCATCGCGTGTGGCTCTTGAATCACTGTAAGAAGGCGCGCACGCATGTGTGAATCACATCAGGTCCGTGTGCTGGTACTTCAGAAAGTTTGTTTATCTGTGCGACTGTAAAGTAGTTTTATTTGTTTTAGTTTAAAAGCCGACTTTCCGAATTCTCTCATGTCGTGCCATTGCGTCTTTTTTCCACGTGTTGAACAGAGAGCGTCTCTCCCCCTGCCAATCACGCATTAAATCATCCGTCTATCATCAGTTCAACAGCACGAGCCTATTTAGGGAGTCTTTATCACTCCCTCCATCTCCTTCCATCTTTTCTCCTTCTTCGTCATTGTCTTTTTCCATTTTTCCTTTCCCATCTTCGCCAGGGGCCCCTCCCACGTCGTCTGGAGCCCCGATCACCTGCAGCACATAAAAATTCCTTTTTTCTCTCTCCAGAGGATTGCACCGCTGCCTAGGGAGTTACTGCATTCCTCTCTCTCTCTCTCTCTCTCTCTCTCTCTCTCTCTCTCTCTCTCTCTCGCTCTCTCTCTCTCTGTTTCGGTCTGCCTCCGAGATTCTTTCTATTTTCTCCTTATGTCGTGTTATTGTTCGTTCTCACCTATCGCCAAGCCCCGATACCTCACGGCCTCCACCTGCCGCGCCCACACCCCCGCCGTGCCGTGCGATGGTATACGCCGGTTCGTTGACCGCAGGGCTGGGCCGACTCTCCCAACCACTCCGTGCGGGGGAAACCTCGGGCATTGATGTGTTGCCTAATCAATTGATCCTCCCAGTCAGATAAGAGTCGGCAACCGCAGTATTGACGTGAGCCTCGGGGGAAAACAGACTTTAATGTACCGTGGCGTGTTTTATTGTTATTTAACATGTTTTAAAAAAGATTATTTTGGAATCCCTAGAGAGAAGCCGATGTGTGTGAGCACAGGTTTGGCTGTAATTGTAAAGGGCAAAAGGTTTGAAAAAGAAGGTGAAACATTAAAAAGCGCCGCGTGATGACAGTTCAAGTGGTTCTCGCTACCTGAAAGACTCATAAATCATGGCAAATTATATTTTGCTGTAAATCTAATGCTGTCAGCAGGGTTCTCCGAAGGTTAGGTTTAGGGAGGCTATATCATTATAAAACTCAAGTCTTGGAGAGGTCCTCATAAATTTAGCTTCGTCTTCGTGTGTAAATGATGTAACTCAATGACGTCGAAGTGAGGTGCCGTTCTGTCTATCTTAGATTCTACGGCATCGTAACTGAAATTACGATTTATAACTCAAAAATGTAACACATCACACAAATATAAAGAGACACTGTGCACATTTTAAATGTAATACTTTTTATTAAATAATAATTGAAGATTCGATATCATTTATTATTGAATCACACATAAATATAACAAAATGAATATTCACTTTGCACCGATATATCGGGCAATCAGTATTGGTTGATAGTTTTTCCCCCCACACACTAACGGATATCGGCCAATTGTTTTAAAAACAGCTGATGTTTATAAAAAACAGGATGATAAAACAGTTATCCTTCAATGTAAAGAGGACAGGAAAATACAGTGAATTTGTGCTCTGCATAGAAAATGTTAAAAGGATAGTTCACCCAAAAGTAAGGTCTGTTAACTTTTACTCACCTTGAGTTGTTCCAAATCAGTATAAATTTCTTTGTTCTGATGAACATTTGGAAGAATGCTTATTACTAAACATTTCTTGGACACCATTGACTACCATAGTAGGAAAAAATTATGCAATATACAGTATATAGAAGATCTTTTGAAGAGTTAATGGCAAACAGTTCTGAGGAACTTTTTAAATAATATTATAATTTTTTCTATACGTTGGTAGTCAATGGTGACCTAGAATTGTTTGGTTTAAAGCATTTGTCCAGATATCATTCTCTGTTTTAAACAAATAACTACATTTACAGAGAGTGAGTTATTCAGATTTTTCATTTTTGGGTGAATTATATCTTTAGGAAACATCACCAGTTTATGTTCAATATTAATAGTCATTATATAAATTAATAACATTCAGAAAGTTAAGAAATATTAATTTAATATTCAGAATCGGCAAATATAATTGACTATTGGAGAAATTTGAAATGGCTTTACTCAGTCAATATTAAAGACATGAAGATTATGTAACTTTATCCGAATATTCATGCATTATGAATGATGATTTAATGAAAAAAACAGTAAATCACATAAAAATGTCCAAATATTACTGCATTCATCGCAATGCATTCTGGGATTGGCTTCTCCACAAGGAATGCTTGCGATGCTGCCATATATTTTATGCCAAATCTTATAATGTTAGTGCCTGGAGCAGTCTCTATGTTAGAAGTGCAAATTGTGATGCTGTCTAGATAGGCAGGCTCACTGTTGTTTTAGTGTACAGAACTTTAGTGTTGAATGAGGAAAAACATTGGATGATGGAGAATTAGTTAAATAAACCTCAACGGGAGGTATGAAACTCATGTTGGCTCTTCATCAAAACCAAGATATGGGTAGCACATGTTTGTTTTGAATGTGTGTGTGAACAAGAGAAAAAAGGGTGATAATGCTGGAAAGACCCGGGGATGTCAATTGAAATGTGAAGGACACACACGGTTTAGCTTGATGAACATATAGAAAGCGTTTGTGTGTAAGTGAGGGGTAAATAAAAAGCTTTTAGTGTCAGAGATGGAAGGACAGAGATTACAGCAAGAAAACCTCCCACACTGTTTTACAAACATGGCGTACACACAAGAGAACGTTCACGCACACACACGTGAATCTAATCAGATTTTTCCCTCCGCACACACGTGGCCGGGCCTATTTTAGGAGGCTTTTAAAAGTTCCAAGAATCTTCAACATAAACTAATGAACTGTAACGGTTCCTAAAAATCCGGATGAGCGCGTGATGTTCTTCCATTCCGTTCTGCTTCTTCTCTCTCTCTCTTTCATTTCGCTCTGTTGTTTCTTCGTGACCCAAACACAGGCTGACAGGTGAAGAATGGCTTTCTCACGCTGTGAGAGAGTGAGAGAGAGATCGTGCGCCCGGCTCGACCGAGGCAGAGGAGTTTGACGGTGGTACACCCGCCCTCGAGTGATTCCATGTTAAGTGCAATTAAATTGAGTTGGCGACGTGCCATCTTCATTCTTCGAGCCAGTTATTCAAAACAGGAGTTCATTTAACATTGAGAAATGCTGAGAATGTAATTATCATCTACTCAACCTCAATTCACTTCAAACATGTTTGCTGCTTTTTACCAGGGGCAGTTCTTGAACTCGTGTGCGATATTCCAAGTTTTGTCATGGGATAAGATCTGTTAGAGAATGAAAATCTGTCTTCAGGACATCTCGTACCCTCTTAAAGTGCTGGGTTGTTTTTGACCCATGCTGGGTAAATATTGGAACATACTACTGGGTTAATATGACCCAATGCTGGGTTATTTTTAACCCAATTGCTGGGTTGAAATAATCCAGCATTGGGTATTTTTAACCGAGCAGTGTGTTCTGCCCAATATTTACCCAGCATGGGTCAAAAACAACCCAGCACTTTTTGTGTGTGTGTGTGATGCGTGCACATTCATGCACTAATGCACATTATAATATAAAGATTTTTTACTAGTATCAAATCTGATGAGTAAGTCTCAAAATCATGATTTTATTCGATTTTGTAACTGACTGAAATGTGTTTTAATGTGAATGAGATTGTGAGCTACTGCAGAGATGATAGTTTAGGTTTTAGTTGTGTTAACTTCCCATTCACTTACAGTATGGTATAAAAACACATTTTTGAAAACTAAAAAAATCTATTTCATGAAAAATATTTTTTCTGCTTATTTACAGTCTGATAACTGCAGGCAAGTCTTTATTATTATTAACGAAAGTCTCACTTAAGCTTATTAGGGGCTTTGTTGTTGCTGAATAGATGAAACTCAGCCCTCTGGCTTCTAATCTAAAATGTGACTTTGTTCGAATTCACAGAAAAAGATCTTGCCTAACACTGCCATTGTATTATGGCATTGAAGTCAGCACCGTATAAGAGTATGTTTACGTTCCATTCATGGATAACTGTCAAGGTGGAAACATGTTGAAAAGATGAAAAGTTATTGGAGCCTCCTTTAAATGCTTGAGCAATATTGTTTAGAATCACACACCTGTTTTAAAGCAAAGACTCACATATGCACATACACATACGGAAGGTTTGAGGAAGCAATTGGGGTGAAATTACAGACATGTGTGGACTCTGAAGGTAAGAAGTCAGTTGTACGAACTCTGACATGAGACCATGACCTCTGGAAATCTTTACGAATGCTGATTTAGAAGCCAGAGTCAAGCTACCGAGCCTCCGTATACATACCACTAAGATCTTACATCATTTCCCTGTAGGTTACATTAAACAAATTTACTTAAGAAAGAAAAGAGTTTTTACAATCTGTGCAGTCAAACAAATGGACTTTCTGACACGTTCCATGAATAGGTTACAAATTGCTGTCACATTACGTATTTAAAGCAAAAAAGCCATAAATCTTTTCCTACACTGAAAAAATATCTCAGTGTTAAAAACATGTCAACAATCACACTGGATTTCTAACAGTGTTAACCCTTGTGGTGTTCATGTTCGTGTTACTTTACGCTTGTGCAGTGCACACAAAAAAAGTGAAAAATATATAAAGTTATTGTAAAACTAAGTAAAGGTTTATTTTTTTGTCATAAGTCATTATTGTTAGTCACCCTTTAGGTTTGTTACTGGGTTTTGCAAATATCTTATTAATAAAAAGTAGTAAAAAGTGTCTGTCAAATTTGACAACGCAATATGTTATCATTTAAAGAGAACAGTGTTTTTTTCTATTTTCTGAAAGCAGCGAGGACATCTGAGGTTTTGGAAGGACAACGAAAATATATGGTTAATAGTTGTCTTGCCTCTAGTAAATCACAGATATGAAAAGCGTGCTATGCATTTTTTTTACAAAATAAATATACGGAAAAAGAAAAGTCTATGGTATGGGTGGAAAAAAACAAGTATGTCTTAAAAAATGTCTGAGCAATAATCATATTTATTTGCTAAAGAATTACTATAGACCTGAACACCACACAAGGGTTAATCATTCTGCTGAATCTTTATTTTATTGAATACTTTAACATACATTTTTTATAAGTTTATTATTTTTAATATTGATTATTTCTTTCATTTTAATGTATTTTGCTAGAAAATACAAAAAAGCATAGAAATCAGTGTAAACAATGCAAAGTGCAAACTTCGTATAAAATATAGCATGCATAAATATTTATTACACTCTAAATTAAACTTTACTATACCACATATCTGAATTTTTCTGGAGGTTATACAGCGATGCTGCGTTTTTAAGACTTTCAAGTCCTATGTGCTGTTTTCTTTTATTAAAGCAATGATTTTTGTTACTGTAATGGTTTCTATACCAAAACATTTCTAAGATGTCACACCCCAGCAATATAAATGATCAAAGGGTCATAGCAGACGGAATTCTGCAGCTCAAATTCCATGTGTACACACAGGAAACTAATGTTGTTGGACAAAGGGGACAGTTATACTGTCAAAACTCATTGGTGACCTGCTCTAAAGAAGCTTTTATGGAGCAGTGCTGAAGCTGGATCTGAACTGAACTTCCCGTCACAACCAATCACACAATCAGCAGAAAACAAAGAGCTGCACCGCGTGAACACCACAGTTTACAAGTCTATAGAAGTCAAGGGGTTTGTTCAGTTTGACGTTTACAGAGTCTGCAGCGGGGAAAACTGGTCTCCTTAGGCTGCATTTAACTGAGCAAAAGAGGATGTATGAACAGTTTAGGAGCTCGGACTGTATGAATGACAACACTATTGTTCTTGAGCCACAGGATGGGTGCGGGTGGAGATTTTAATAACGCCATTTCAGACATTTAAGACACCTTTCGTTGTTTTACAGTTTAACCCTATCCTATGTTTTTCCCTCGACTTCATTCTCATGTCTTCCGCCATCATCCATCATCCGTGTCGCTGGAGGTCACGAACCGTCCATCAGACTCTTACCTAAACATTAGCCCTTCCTCTCTGCTGGGGTTTAAATCAATTTGACTCGACTTGAAATCAGCCTACAATGATGATTTCCAAAAAGATGATCAGTTAATTTATATAGATCGCCTACCTATATGAGATAATTACAAAAACTGTTTTTTTTCTTCAATGATTTCTTTGGTCTAAAGAAGGATATATCATATTTTGATAATACTAGTGTGAGTACACAAATAAAACACCCTCAAGCTGTTAAAGAAGTCAAAGTTGAGGGAACTCAAAATATGACAATGGGATGGTGAAGACCGCAGAGTGTTATAACATGTGGAGTTGTAATAACATCAGTTTAACCAATTAGAAATATCTACAGGGGTATGTGTGGAAAATGTGAAACTCCATCTAAAAATAAACTATTCAAATAGAAAAATAAATAAAACGATCTGAGTTCAACTGTATAATTTTGTATCTGGCCTATAATTTGATGTGCAAGCATGTAAATGGGCATTAAATGACAGGACTGATCTCATCTGAATCAGCAGGTTCTTCTGTTTGTCAAATATCGACACACTTTTTATAGATTAAGTCTAAAATAACTTGAAAAATCATGCAGAGGGTTGTAACAGGAAATACCCAAGGATTGTACAAAAAGGACCATTGTGTGACTTGACTTGTGAGCAACTAACTCACATATTGCTGCTGTCCTTCTGAAATCTCTGAAATCTCCATATTTTGTGGATTTTTGTTGTTTTTATAAATCTTTATTATTTGTCACCCTTTATGTTTGTAACTGGGTTTTGCAAAAACAGTATCTAACAATTAACAGTATTAAAAAGTGCTTGTCAACCTTGTATTTAATCGTTTAAAAAGTGCAGCTGTGAAAAACAGCTGATTCGAACATACACGGTTTTGGAAAGACAGCGACATGTATGCATTTTTAGAATTGGTGGCATATGTTTCATGTATTTGTTCTTGATGTAATAAAAGTGATATATTATTTTTTTCTGTAATTGTTATGCTTACAGTTGTTATTTTATTTTGATCACTAAAATAAACTGAAAAAACTTTGTTGGAATTACTCAATTGAATCATGTACATCGGTTCTACACGATATAATTACGTTTTTTTAAGATAACTTTTCTTGCATTTAAAAAAAGTTTTCTGAAATGGTGTGGAGCCAATGTGCATGATTAAATGGAGTAATTCCAACAAACCTTTTTCAGTGTATATTTCTGTCTAAAAGCTTGTTTTCTGTTTTATCCAGACATGGATTGTAACAGCTGCACTCTGTACTTGACATGAATTTATATTAGAAGTTAGGGGACAGTTGCGGATATCTAAACTACAATTTGTAGCAGACAAATATGGGGAAATACGTGTTCTCATATCAAACTTTGAGACACAGTTACAGACATGGAACCAAATATATCTCCGGTCTTCACTACATCATCTGCAACTAAAATGTTTAGTTTTGCAGTGTAAAAATTAAGACTTACACTACAAAGTCAACAATCATAATTTAGGAATGAATGATATGACTGTCAGCTTTAACAATAGAAAACTAAGCAACACACAAGATGTGATATGAAATTTAAGTTTTATATACACTATATAACACAGATCCTTAACACTCAAAAACAGTGAACGTTATTATGTAAAAAGATCTCAGAGCCTTGAACATCACCACTAAACAAGTCAACGTATCCTATTGTAGTCTACATATCATGGGGAACAAACTTCAAAATATTTACACGGTATAATTACCCACAATTAATCAGTTCTGCTGCTTAACAACAATATGGAGAATACTCAGACAGAAATGCTCAAGGAAATGCCAAACCACAAAACTGCATAGTGAAAGAAAGATCTTATTTTATACGATCATCTTACTGTGTATTTACTAAAACAACAAGGCTAAATGGAACATAAAATACTAAGAATGCGATGCTAATAAAACGTTAAGTGTTCTGGTGCCACCAAGTGGATATGAAAAGCAGCTGTTTGATTCTAAACAAGGTAGCCACCCTTGCCCCCAGGAGCCCAATGAGAGCGAGATGTAGCCCTCCGGTCTCCCTCACAGATCCTCTAAAGAAATAATAATAAACTCAAGTCCTGTGTTTCAGCCTTGGAAGCGAAGTGCGTCTTTTACTGAAGTTTTACAATGAAACTCAAGCTTAGCCAAACTCCAAGCAGTGCCTGGGGATGAAAATTAAAACCACATGAGAGGAGAGAGAGAGAGAGAGAGAGAGAGAGAGAGAGAGAGAGAGAGAGAGAGAGAGAGAGAGAGATGTCTGTTTATGTGTTCATACTGATTGCAGTCTGGTCATCATTAGGAACAGAGAAATTGAGGAATGATAATAAGGTCTAATTTGGGAGGAATTTAAATCTCATCAAAGCACTTGAGACAGTTTGTAAGGTTACGTGCTGTTGTCAGAACGTATCTGTACGTCACAACGTTATTTACATATGAGGTGGATGCTGTTTCTTCAAAATCTGAAATGAAATTTAATCCAACGGAAAAAGTGTTTGGGATGGGTTTTTCAGTGTTGCGTTTATGCAAAGACTTCACATCCTAAAGGGATGGGAAATTCTTCTGTCATTTACTCATCCTCATGTTATTCCAAACCTGTATGACTTTCTTTCTTCTGCAGAACATGAAAGAAGATTACCTGAAGAACGTTGGAAACCAAACAACGCCGACCTCCATTGACTTCCAATGTATGGACACAAAAAATAACTTTTCTCAAAATACCTTCTTTTGTGCTCAGGTTTGGAACAACACATGGCTGAATAAATGCTGACAGATTTGTTATATCCCTTAAAGATGTTTTTACACTACAGATGTGGGATTCTTGCATCTACGCATTTGTAATGGAAACAGATGATTATTAAAATGTAACTTTTTCACTAGAACACAGCATTATTACAACAGACACAGCATGCATAATGTCATCCAACTGAATACTGATTTAAAATAGCTACAGTTCCTCTATAAACTAAGATCCATAACCCTACTGCTAAATTAAGTTGTGTTTCATAATTCATTCTTTCTGAATGAGTTTTATTTGATGTATTTGATATATTCAATATATTGCCCTATATTTTGCTTCGTAAGGGGGCCACCTGTCAATGTTTAAATTATATAGATGAAAAGAATAAACAACAGTGTGGTCAGAAGATTCCTTCAATGAAGAAAGGAAATCATATATGTTTTGAAAAGCACAAGTAAATTATCATATAGAAATTACCTTTTGAATGTGGTAAACAATGTACTGACTTCGTTGGTATTAAAGCTGAATGTTTTATAAACCGTGTCACAATACATCATTACAAATGAGGGGCATTGAAATTCTGTGGAAATCAGATTACGTTGGTGTTTTCAGTAGAAATGACACACACCCTCCTCAGATGAGTTTGTGGATGTAACATTCTGTAGTCCCTGCCACATCCTGGTATTAGTCATCATGGGTACTGGCCCACCTGTCACTTCTGTGTGTGTTTTCTCTGTTAGTATGACTTTTGCAGTCTTGGGGTAAATTCCAGCATGTTCTTCCTTTGGAGTAATTTTCCAGTGTATATATATATATATATATATATATATATATATATATATATATTATAATTCATGATCCTAATGTGTATTTTTGACTTCTCCTTTTGAAGGGCCCTGGTGTGTTTGGATTACATCAACAATGGATTTTGTAGTTATTCATTGATTAATGATTGCATGTTTTGCTTTGAAGCTTTAATTGCAAACAGGGCCGCTAATAACAATGTTCATTGTTATTTTCATTTATCACTTTGGATGTGTGGATATGTATTAATACTGTTAGACTGGTTTCCCTGATAAATCCAGTTCTTAAATCATTGAGAAGATATGACAAATATGAAGGATCCCTTGATCATTGTGTCATTTTAATATAATTCTCAGATCATTTTAGCAATCATAGAGCAGATTACATGAGCAAAGTTGTAGATTTAATTTCTAACACCTGTTTAAACTAAAGGCTGATTGTTTGATTATTCTTCATTAATTTTGATTAAGCAGAAGAAAGTCATAAGGTTTGGAATGGCAAATATAATTATTTTTGGGTCTCATGTACTATTCTGTTATAACAAACAATGTGTGCTTATTATAAAGGAAATTACGTTTATTCAATGTGCCAATTTCTATCTGTGGTGAGTGAAAATATTGATACAGCTGCTTTAAAAACATGTGGGTTTACAATGGATTTTAGCATAAATTGGTTTGGTTGTAAAATCTGATCTTCATTGTTGAGTTACAACAATACACAAACAAAGTGTGCTTCAACAAAAAACACATGTACAATATGCCTTTATGTGACACACCTTGTAAACATTCACAGTGCTGGGTGAAAAAAGTCTGTGAAGCTGTAGGGCCTAGGCTATTGAAATAAAAACACTGCTAAATTTGGAGTTAATCTGGAGCTAATGTGATGTATTTAAATGGATGGCTTACAAAATTTTTCTTAAAACCTTGATGTTTATCAATCCAAATTGAGTAAATTGAAATTGGTCCGCGTTGCATGTGATTGGTCTACAAAGATGAAGACTGCACAGTGGTCAATGCTCAGATGTGCAGTAGAATCAGATCAGCTAAGGTCTCACAGAACTAGCTGAAAATGCCAGCACATGTCTATGATACATAAAATACTAAACAGGAACTGTGGTCGCTAGAGATCAGCAGAAATGAGGTCACTGCTCCTAAAATTGACATATGTTTGCACATGAGCACCTGGAAGATATGCAATGCTATTGGCAAAATGTGATCAACTGAATTATAAAATGAGTTTAGAATTGAAAAAACAAAGCCCACCACATCAAAACTGCATTATTGGGGAAGCTTTGGACAGCATGCTAAAAGTCAAGAATGAATTCCTAAGCGTATCATGACATTTTGCAGGAGAAGGTGTTTGCCAGCTGAAGCTCAACAGATGTTTGGGAATGCAACAGGAACACAGCACAAAGCACAGCGTAAATCAACAACAGAATGGCTTTAACTGAAAGAAATCATGTCTTGTTTTGGACTTGGCCAGTCAGTCAACATGGAGGAAATTATCTGTCCTGCATAAATCTACTTGTTGTTGAAAAACCCAGGATGACAAGCATGTGAATTTCATGATTGAAGCCATTTACACCTTTCAATCCTCAGTAACAGAAACACTATAACCACATAGATCACCCAACTCAAATACAAAGCTCTAGATACAAAACATTTAGTCTGAGGAGACGATGAAGTTCCACATTATACCGCTAGAGGTCCCTGTTAACTCATTCACAATCTCTTGTTATCAAATGTAAACCTCTATTTATGGACAGACATTTCTTTGTCATAGTTTTTTTCGAGTGGTGCAATCTTCATCGATGGAATTCGACATTCTGTTGGTATATTAAACTTGGAAAATCTACTTTATTGCTACCTCACATACTTTAGTGTTGAGATGTTGATGTGGTCAATACATCTTTATCGGTGCCAAAATTATTATGGGGTGAAACTGGGAATACAGCTGGGTATCAAAAGTCAGAAAGAGCGCTTTATTGCATACGTTTGCACGTACACAATATTGGATTTATGTATGATATAATTTACATATTTTACACCACGTATTCAGAAATTGGATACAATAGTGGGAATCGGTCACAGTGTGTTGGTTTTCATAGGTTCGGCCCTGAATGCCTCATTTCATACAAGTTCATCTTATGTACAGTAGGGCCTACAGCACCGTATATTTTAAATGTCTCACACACCCAATTCAGGTGTTGCCATTTTTGTTAAGCCTAAAATGTGTTAAAAAGGTGTGAATGAAGAAGAAAAACAAAATATTGGGCTGTGCTGGAGGTGTTCCGACAAAGGTGGATGATGAATCATGAATCATTGGTTTAATATTTTTGTAATACTGCAATAAGGTTGTATTTGTTAATAGGCTATTAGTAAATGCATTATAACTACACGAGCAAAATAGTTTTTCAAAATGTATTGATTCTTGTTCATGTTAGTTACTGGCAATGCAATTGTTCCTGTTAGTTCATGGAGCTTTAACTCATGTTAACATGCTTGATTTGAAAAAAAATTAGTCAATGCTGAAATTAACATAAACAAAAATCAATAAATGCCATAGAAGTTTTGTTTATGTGAGGCATTACCTAATGTAAAAAATACAAACTGAGCATAGCAACTTTCAAGAAACTCTGCTGTGGGTACTGATAATAACAAAGGAAAGACACAATGTGACTATCCAAACTATACATTATTATACATGTATAAAGTAGTATCAAAGATTAACAGAGAGGAACTGTGTGATTGAATCTTTGCCCATTCCACCAAGGACCATGAACAAAGAGTATTGCTGACACTTCCCAACCACACAAAACTCAAGACTCAAATTATTAAGAAATGCAGTCTGCTTTTTAACAATACACAACACAATTAATAAAAAAAAGCATTCGTGGAAATTATTGTAGTGCAGAGATGTGTGGTAGTTATATTCAAGCATTGTCTTTATAATTTTGAGTAATTAAACATGCTTTTAAATGTGCAGGACTAATGCTGACATGTTATGAGTAATATCTATCCGGTTATTTACCACATAAGTAAACAAATACTCATAAATGACATTTCACGAAGCTAATGTAGGTAACATGTGACTGTGTTGTAAATGATATCTTGAAATGTTCTCTTAAGAGTTAAATTCAAATTAGTACTGTACATCCACTGTTGTGTTGTTTCCAGACAGTACCACCAGGTGTCGCCAATTCTGTTTAGACGATCTGCAACATTGAATAATGGTGTATATACGTTTGTACTCGACCAAAACTAACCATTAAACATTCTTACCATTTTAAAAGCAAAACAATAAAAACATACTATGGTGTTTTGGTGGACACTGTGAACCCTGGGGGATCATCTTGTAAAGGTATGGATAAATTGGTTAACAGCAGATTCATTATAATTGCTAATTTAGGAACAATAGTGTATGTGCGAGAAACGGGCGGGTTCCTTATGTATATGTATACATCCAGTCAAATTTGGGATGTTGAGGGAGTTGCTCTTTAGCATAAAGACCCTTTCAGATGTGTATCTGCCGCACGGGGACACACGAAGCAGAAGCTCTAGTCAGAATAACTTCAACTTCATCTTCAAGTTGACTTTGGCGGTAACCGGAGATCACTCGTGCTTTTGTACTGTTTTCTTTAAGCGCCGAATCTGGAGGACCCTGGAAATACCTTACGGGTCACATTTAGAAAGTATACAAAGCTGAAGTAAGTCGTTTTCTTACGTTACTTTTTAACTATAATAGTGAAGCAGCAGATGTATAAGCGTACACTTTTTGACGTTGATGGCTTCATATTTAGACCAGTGTAAATAGAGACTTTGGTTATTACATATGGGACACGTGGCGTTGTTCTTACACGAGTTCATCGCCTTCTATGAGTTTGGCGCGTTTCCCTAATTCTGGTCCCCTTACAGATACGACTAAACATCACTGTGTTTTTTACTTTACATTGTTTTTAAACTCATTTCGACATTTTAGATGATCTTCCGTGTTTTTAGGCGGAGCAGCTTGTGTCAAGCGCGTGTTTTATAGGTTCGGATACGCGAACAATATGGTGCGGTCTCGAGCATCTTGAAAATGTTCAATTCACAGACCTGTCGTATAAAAAACACATTTTAAAGTTGTGAGTGGCCAAACCTATGTCATTTGAAGATACAAAGAAGGGGAAATATAATTTAAGAGGGCGGAGGGGACTGCCAAAAAGGTCATCATTTCCCCTTCTGAATGACTGACGGTGACGGATCCAAATGCTCCTGAATTAGGATCGATTAATATCACAACGCGTGGCAAAATCGGCGTGTGGAAAGATTGGATTCTGGTTTCATTTGGTCGTACTTTTAGCTGTGCAAATCGTACTTTTCCAATGCAAATCTATATTTTACGTCTGCAAGTCTTATTTTCCTAATGCATATCCTTACTTTAAAGGTGGCTTTCACACTTGAAGTTTAGTGAGGACCAGGGCACGGTTCGCATAAAAAATCTATAATGTGAAAGATGTCAAGCGAACCCGGTTGCGCACCTGGCTACCGAACCCGAGACTACCTGAAGGAGGTGGTCTGAGTTCGGTTGCCCGCAAACTGTGGCGCGGTCCGCATGAACGTAATAGAATCACGGACCCGGGTGCGCGCTTGATGAGCAATTAAGTGACCTGCGCATGCGTTAAAGACGATTACAACGTATTTCCTTCAATTAAACACATGTATAGAGATGATAGTTTTGATGATTTACCTTGGATTGGAGCAAGAGTAAAGCTCTTTATTTTGCACATACATTCACACATTCATTTTTTCATATTTTGTGCTTGTTTGTATGGTGTCTTGAATTGTCACAAAGCCTCTCAAAATGCGTGCTACGGATGCGAAAAATGCCGATATTTTTATATCGGATGCAGTGTGTAAATGTGAATGGCACAATGTGAGGTCATATTTATTTTCGGAATTTCGGACGCACATTTTGGACTCAATGTGCAATGGCCTTAGGTCTGCGTCGTATTTTTTGCGTTACGAGTGGAAACAGAGCGGCAGGTCAATGGTAATCCACTGTTTCCTCAAAATAATCAGTTTGCAAGCAGCATAAACGCAAATCTCATTTACTCTGCTGCGCATAATAGCACCAAATGAATAAAAACACAATATATTGATCCGTGTTCTGTTTTCTGGTATGCGCAGTGCACGTTTTTGATGACGTAAGACCAAGGAAACCGCACCAGGGTTCGACAGAATCAAGTTGAGTGTGAAACCAAACCAACTCTGTGGGGGGTGCCGGGAATAATCTCACTCAAGTTCAGACGCAGCAAACGAGCCCAATCTGAAAACGGCCTTAGGCACCAATTTACCTTTGTAGGGTGAGTTGCAACTTTAATAGAATAGAACATTGGGTTCTTCAAGGACACTTAAGTATGAATGAAGATTTCCCTCTATCAATTCAAGTAGGCTTATATTTTTTCTCGTGGACACAGTGAATGTGTTTGATTATTCGCTTTAGTGACACACGCGTCACAGAAAGAAGCTGTGAATAGATACTTTTCAGATATGTGAACTGTGGTTCTCCCACCTTTGTGCCAAGAGGCTTACAGTCAATTCTTTATGTTTTCACATACACACTATAGTACGCACAACCAACATCACCTTTACTTACACTGTAAACAAACACACGTGCCTTTGGCCAGGCCATGGCATTGCATTGTGTCGAAACAAAAAATTATCATACATTTACATTCACATGTGTTTGGTAAATGTTTTCTCCAAATTGTCTTTTCCCAGGAAATCAAACTCTTAATGTTATTAGCACCGTGTTTATCTACTTGAAAATGAGATGGAACAAACAGTTACTGAAACCTGCTTGCATTCATTCATTCATGAGTCGACATGAGTATATTTTCAGGGATGTTCCCTAAAAGGCCGTGTCAGTTACAAAAGAAATCCACCCATAAACCGGGCTGTTAAGGACAAAGGCACCTAGTAGACTGTGTCTAATGGTGTTAAACACAACACACTGAACTGGTTTCCTGCTGAGAACCCCAGCAGTTTCCTTTCCATTCCTTCTATTTTTGCCATTGTATTGATTCAATCGTCTACAGCCCCCCACTCTTCTCTCTCTCGGTGTATTTATTCAGCGTATGCATCGAGCGCTTTGGTTAACCAAGTTATAATGACCGGCTTCAGTCATGTCATGGTATATGTTCATCCAATTTACAAGCACAAACTTGGAACATTTGGAGAAGTCAAGGTGTTATCATCAATAAAATCAGGGTTCAAACATTTGTTTTGCTCTATTGACACAAACATGGTTTGTTCTACTAAGATGACAAGTAAAGGTTTCAAATTTACTTTTGCAATCTGACATTTTGTATGTGTGCGTTGTGGGTGGTTTTTACCAGGAATAAGTGTGTAGATAGCAGCAAACGGAAAACGTTGGACACACCCTTTAAGAAGCTTTGGCGTGTGAGGATTGCCTAATGTTGGCATGCTACTCAGTTAAAGATTATACATAATGCCAAAAATGGTCATTCAGAGTAAAACTTGTGTTTGCATAATATATGTCTGTGTTCTGTGCATATTAATTTTGTATTTATAAATACTCACATGCATATATTTACGAAAAATATAAAAATGAATAAACATTTATATATAATTTTAATTATTGGATTGTATAAATAAAAATGGAAATTTCATATTTAAATTTATGTGTTTATAATACAGTACAGTACACACATATATTATGAAAACAAACTTTTATTTTGAATGCAATTAATCGCTTGAAAGACCTATAACATTCACATTGATCTATAGTTTTTTTAATAATAAATTCAACTTGGGCTGTACAACGATGAGCTGCAACTACTCGTATGCTAAATAACCGTTTTTGTTTACATAGAAATTGAATATGTGTTGTCTATAATAATTTGGTATATATACGAATACACACAAATGAATGTATAATTTAACAAAAAATATATTTATATGTTAAATATTAATATTTTTATATAACATAAATGATACAATACATAAATATAGCTGCAAGCAGCGATTATGGGAACAAGCCACGAAAATGCAGCAAGCACAGAGCAGAGCCTTACTAGCACAGAGCAATAAGAGCAAAAATGTCAAAAATATAACATACGTTGGAAAAACACACAGTTTAAGAACAGATGAGAACAAAACGTAGACTTCACATGTAAACATATTACAAAGTTCCTCACAGGACTCGTACCCACAACATCCAAAGTTTCTCATATACATCGTTTTTTTTTTGGTGTCATTAAAAGGCTTTTCTTTGTTTGACAGGAGGATGGCTCCCTCGCTCGAGCAGGCGTTCAGGCGGCGCTGGTGGATGGCCGCCACAGCAGTGCTGGAAAACTTGTCTTGTTCCGCAGTGCTGTTGGGGTGGGGATCTCTGCTCATCATGCTCAAACAACAAGGCTTTTACTCTCACCTATGCACAGGTTATTAGTTACACACACACACACACACACAAACCTTTCAAGCAAGCAGAAATAATTGAGCCAAGCAGATCATCTAAAACGAAAACATTAAACAAAGTCTGACCACTTCATGGAACATGTGCGCAGTTACTAAAGCAAATGGAAAGTGAACCAGAGACGCTGGGAAACCTAAGCTGCTGGAAGAGCTTTAAAACTTAATAAAGCCTCTGTCTTGCTTTCTTTCTCCCTCTATAGAGGAGAATAAGACGGAGATTGTAAACGGGAGCGTACTGGAGGAGTGGCCAACCTGTGTGGATCAGGAGGAGATGTTGAACGTAGGCTTCACCGTTGGCTCCTTTTTGCTCAGTGCCGCTACTTTGCCACTGGGTATTCTCATGGACCGTTACGGGCCCAGGCCACTGCGTCTCGGTGGCAGGTGATTCTTACATATACACTTGTATACATAAATATTCTGACCGGGTTATACTCCCCTTTAGATTATAAAACCAACACAAAATAAGAAAAAATACAACCCAAATAGAGAAATATTACGTTTTACAATTTATTGCTTGTAATGTACTGATATAAGCAGTTTTACATCCAAGTTTCTAATGTGTGTTTCATTAAGTGTATCTCTTTGTTAGTCTTTCTTTTGTTTAGTCATTTATTTGTTTTGTTTTTCCTTTTGCAGTGCGTGTTTTGCTGTATCTTGTGCTATGATGTCTTTGTCGTCCTATAAGCCCGAAGGTAAACATTTTTTTATTGGATTTTTATTAAACACATCTCTCACCATAAACATAGCTTTTGAAGCTAGGGCTGTCAAACGATTAATCGCATCCAGAATAAAAGTTTGTTTACTTAATATATCTCTGTACTGTGCAGATAATAGTACTTTAGTACTATCTAGAGGATAGTATTAAGGAAATATTTACATGCATTTATTTATATTTTCCAATAATTTAAACTTTATATAATCTAGCTATGTAATGATTTATTCAACTCGTTATGCAATTCACGATACTGATCTCATAATAAAAATTATTTTACAAATGAGTTGAGACAAATTAGAAATGAACAACCGCCCTTTTATCGCTTTATAATCTTTTATTATTTATCATTTTCAAACAAATTCCAAATCCAATAATAGAGAATAAAACAAAACACTCTTTAATATAAACAAACTAAGACTTTGTCTGAGCTTAACTTCGATTTTATTGACATAAAAAAAGAAATATCAGCATATCCACGTTTACAAAGTTAGCAGTAAACACAGTGGCACCTAATGTTAAAATCATGTATTGCGATTCATTTAACATCTCAACCAACTTGAATCTTCACATATTATTATTGATTTTCAACCGGTTGACAGTTACATCCCTAATATAAACGGTTACAAATTGTTATATTTTTCTTAAATATATACATGTGTGTGTGTTTATATATACAGAATAAATATGCACAGTACACAGACAGTTATTATGCAGACATAAACTTTTACTTTTGTCTAATAATATAACTATTTATATATTTTTTCATTTATGTTAATATTCATTTGTATTATTAAGGGACTGTATTATAATCGTATTAAATAAATGATTTGTTTGTCCATTTTCAAGGTGTTGAAATCTTAAAATGATTAAAAGCACCTATTCATTGTTGTAATGATGCCTTCTGTTTTCTTCTAGTCCTCTCAGCGCTAATTTTTCTGGCTCTGTCACTCAACGGCTTCGGGGGAATCTGTCTGACCTTCACATCTCTCACAGTAAGAAAAACTGAATAAAAGAGCTCACGCTCTGTCGTGCAGCTGTCACGGGGCTTTTGAAGTTTTATTCCTTCATGACAGGTGCGCGTGTGCTTTTGTTTATTTATATGCATCTTGGTCGGTCAGAGGGTACGTGCGCATGACTCGCGCATGGTCCAATCAGAACTCTAAACTGACTACATGCCTTCTCCAACGCCCTTCTCTTCCCATCCACCTCTGGCTAAGACGGACAAGGGCACACATTTTAGAAACACAACAGAGTGTGACCTACTGTTGGGTTCGGTGATATCATCACCTGGTGGGGGAAAGAATGGCTATATATATCAGCTGGGCTCAGATACCCAGCAGACACACACACGCTTTCTCTCATGCAAAAACACATTCCTGTACCAGAGCCCCTCAGGTAGGCAAACACGCTACCAAGCATGTGAGTGTGTTGTGTCCTTATGTGGAAAACAAAGCATAAGGTCTTCTTTCCTCATGGTTTAATGTGACATAGGACCAGCATAAAGCTGATAACATCTTGTTCTGATATTAAACTGATGACTTTATTTACCTGTTTGACTTTGCAGTTATCATGCTATCTGACTGGTCCTGTAATACAAATCATCCTCCTTTATAGTGTGTGTAGGGTTCATTATACTTGTGTGGAAAAAGTCCTCACGAATGTGTGAAACCAAAATTGTGTGTGTTTCCGTCTAAGAAATCAATAAGGAATCTCGGGTATTTAAAGTGGAGCTTTGTGTGACACATTCCTGCATGTTGTTGTATCGCTCTGTGTTCACATGTTGAAGGACAGGAGGACATAGAGGTGTATTTTTCACACAGAGTGCTTAACCTGGATAGTAAAACTCACTCCTGTACAAAGTAAATCATTCACATTTTCTAGAGGCATATCCAGGGACAAGAATTAGTTGTGACTTGGCAAACGCATGGCATCCATCCACAGCAGCCTGGCAGCAAGGTTCTGTTTAGGGTCATGTTTCTGTTTGTTGTAAGTTTGTGGTCAGCTAACGATATGCTTTTTCTCTCTCTTGGTTTAGCTGCCAAACATGTTTGGGAGTCTGAGCTCCACCGTGCTGTCACTGATGATAGGCTCGTACGCATCGTCAGCCGTCACGTTCCCTGGAGTCAAGGTATTTACCTTTATGTAAATAAAGACTGAACTAGTTTAACCTGTAGCACGTGCTCCGAATCAGAGCCGCTGATGAAAGATTGCATCAGATTGAATGTGAACTGGATCACATGGATTGTGTGTTAAGAACTCATAAGCTTCTCTGTAGATGTCTTTATGTGTCTGATTGAAAAGGATAGCTCCTCCAAAAATAAAAATACCATCATGTTGTTCAAAACCTATATATGGCTCATTTTTTTCTGCGGAACACAAAAGACTATATTTTAAAGGGGGTCATATGACACGGCTAAAACTAATATTATAGTTTGTTTTAGATGTAATGCAATGTGTAAACACGATTTAAGGTTCAAAAACCCTGTATTTTACACATATAGTGCATGTTTGTATCTCGTCCTTGCCCCGCCTCTCAGTAACGCCCAGATTTTTTACAAAGCTAATCACTTTGAATAAGCAAACTTGGCCAGTTAACCAGTGTGTAGTGATTGGTCTAATACTGCAAACATGTGACGGAAATGTAACGCCTCTTACCATATTTGGAACATCAGGCCCAGCTTACTTTCGTATACATTTGGGAGGTCTTAGACAATTCATACCTCAAACTGATGTAGATTTGTGGGGGTTTTGTAACACGAGGCATTTCAGGCAGGTCTGGGTGAGCATTCGCTTTTAGATAGAATGCATCTTTTGTTCCAACACTTTCCTTTTTGCAATTTTATATGTCTTATACATGCATGGGTAAATAATAACACACCTAAGATACAGAAAAAAACATATTCGAGCCATATGACCCCTTTAAGAAATGACGCTTGTGTCTGTATAATGGAAGTCAACGGGAGCCAACATAAAAATATCATCTTTTGTTTTTTGCGGAAGAAAGAAAGTGCAATGAAACATAAAAGCACAAAACATTCAAACATAAAACAATGTCTTGCACAGAATAACAAAAAAGATACAAATGTTTGCTGAATGTCATAAATGGCCTCTTACGACTGTAATGTTAACTTCAATGCTAGTGCTTTATTATTAAAGTAATATGACCATGTGAGAGGGGGAATCTAAACAATCATGTAATAGCATTTATTTGCAATCAAATCCCGAGTAAAGTGTTGCTCGCTTTATTTTCCACTACTTTTACTGTTTTACTGAGAAATACATGGGTTCATGAAAGTTCATTGTCTATGCTATTTTCATTTAGTTTATGCTTGTTTTGTTTGTGAAATAACTCATCAATATTACATGTCGTCTTTGTGCCTCTGTCTTTCCCGCAGCTGATATATGATGCTGGGGTGTCGTTTTCTGTGATCATGTGGATGTGGGCAGGGCTAGCGGGTCTTGTCTGCCTCAACTGTTTCCTGAACTGGCCAGCAGAGGGGTTTGCTACTCCTGAAGAAATAGAAACGTTAGTAAAATCTTTCTTTCAATCTTTTTCATTCTGTATTCTTTTAAATTATATAAATGTGAAAGATTGCTCAAAAACAAAGTTCTCAAACTTTTTAGAGTACTTGACCCCATCATATCTCAAACCCTGCGCTCACACCCCATCCAACTTTCTTCCCCAGCACAAAAACATATTTCCACTAAATTAGGAAAATTAAAAGATAGTAAAGTGTAAAAAATGTATATTTGTTAAATCAATATATGTAAGCCTAACTTAAAATTACACATGACTACCATTAAATGGTCTTCAGTTGCATTAAAATTACACAATAATCACAACTAAGTCGCCAAAACATTCTATTTCTATATCTCCAAGAGTATAAATACACTTTACTGCAAGTTACTGCCTCCATCAGGAGTGACTTTGAACTCTAATGTGCAATACCTGTGGGTTGCTCAACTCGCCCTGACGAATTCCTTACAACCGATCTGACGCAAAATTGCTCAGCTAGAGGCCAATCGTTCCGGTGTCGGAAACAGATGAGTGAACTAACAAAGAATGCTGTTTGCACATGCACACTTTCTCACAGTAGGAGGCCTCCGTTACACCTCTGAGTTCTAATCCATCCGCATGTTGAACTGATGAGGTGAAACTGATGCCATTACTGTTAATTGCTAAGAGCTTAAGCTCATGAATATGGTTATGCATAGTGCTTCAATGAAAATAGTCATGTTCAACTTTATGCAGCGGTGGGCAGAACCACCTGGCATAAGACATCAAAGTACTGCAAGAGCAACTCAAAAGCAAACAGAGCAGTCGACGGTGCTGCCGACCGCTCGCAATAGGCTATATATGGTTCGGTTTACATGAACCTTCCCTAGAAATTTTATTAAAATTAATTTCAAAACCTGAATGCTAGATAATAACTCAAAACTTTTTTTTAAAAGCTTCTACGGATCCCCCTGCAATTATACCAGGGACCACTAGGGGTCCACGAACCCCGAGTTGAGAAGCACTGCTCTAATTCTCAGAACATTACTAAGAAATCTCGCAATCTGCATGTTAATCTTTAAAGTGGATGTTGAAGTAAACATTTTTGATCGACTTTTCAAAACACTTTTAGGAAGAAGATGCGTTCAGCTGAAAACCACAAACTGACATCGGCTGAAGGAGCTTCAGCAGAACTGAAGAGCTCTACTGAGAAACTGTCTGCTTTTGCTCAAGAGACACAAAGTGAGACACATTCTTACATCCATACACAAAAAACCTCAACATTCCTCTAAAGGAAAATACAGCTTTACATTTTTACCGTATTGTGAAACCTAAAGAGTTGATAAGAGTGGCATGTTTAAAGGATACTCCACCTGATAATTAAAATTCTGTCTTCATTTATTCAGCCTCAACTTTATTAGTTCTGTTGAACAAAAAATGAGATATTTTGAAGAATTTAGCAAAGCATACGGTTCTAGAGTATCTTTCACTAGTGTTAACATTTTTTCTTCTATAGTAGTCAGTGATGTCCCAGAAATGTCAGTTGCTAAAATTCTTCCAAATATCTTTCTCTGTGTTCAACAGAACAAATATTCATGAAAGAATGTAATTATTGTTGCTGATAATAATACAATTTTGCCACGGTATTAATTACATGAAAAAATACATAAATATTAATCTGTGATTACAAACCCATTTTATTCAAACAATGTTGTAATGGATGACTTGGACCAAATAATTAAGAGAAAAAGCAGTCAATAAGAGCCCAGAATTGGTGGAACTCCTTGAATACAGTTTTAAAACGCCCCACGATGATACAAGAATCTGATCGATAAAATGATAAAACGTAATTAATTATAAGTTATAGATTAAGGTTGACTACACTGAAGATGTTAAAATAGAAAAGACCTGATTCATTTCGGCTTTGGTGTTAATTTAGTCACAACATAAATGCAAAGTTAAATATTTGTATTTTTTTCCTACATTTTGAATAGTAGAGAAAAAGTGAGCCCGAAACCTTTAAACAGTATATGATGTCTTCACCAAACTTCAAATTGCTAAAAAACTTTGTTTTAAAGGTTAGATGTGGCATTGCATCTCTCTCACAGTAGGATACATCGAATGGACTGTACTGTCTGTCCCCTGACTGTTGTGAATGATGAGAAGACTTTATGAAGGTGACTCATACAAACAACTGTAATGTTTTTTTCCTCAGCCTCCGTACCGTTCCGTCGCTCCGTGTTCTCTCCCATCTTCCTGTGGAGTCTGATCACCATGGGCATGACTCAGCTGAGAATCATTTTCTTTATGGGAGCCATGAACAAGATGCTGGAGTTCCTTGTCACCCACGGAGCAAAGCACCGTAAGTCAATTAACACTTGCATGTGATGCTTTTCACCATCTGTAACATCTGATTTGATGTAGGTCTGACATCTGTTTTTAATAGCCGTTTTTGTCTTGTTTAGCCTCAAAAGAAATAGAGCATGAGGCAGAAGAGAAAGGTAGGAAACTTCACTTTAGTCTAATGGGTTGTGAACGTGAGCTGAGTGTAATAAGTGTCCTGTCTTCATATAACTTGCAGTGAGTTTTTACTCGTCCATCTTCGGCACGATGCAGCTCTTGTGTCTGGTCACCTGCCCTCTGATTGGCTACATCATGGATTGGAAGATGAAGGAGTGTGAGGTGGATCAGAATATAGTGGATTCAGGAAAAGAGTAAGAAATTTAAACTCTGTGACATTGTATGATAAAGCAAAGAAAAAGGTCTATTATACAAACACCTTTTGTCTCCTAGCAGAACCACTGCCGTACCCAAGCGTGACAGAAAGGTCCAAAAACTCACCAATGCCATGAGAGCCTTTACCTTCACGAATCTGCTGCTCGTTTTATTCGGAATCCTCTCGCTTATTGACAACCTACCTCTACAGGTGTGACAAATTAATTTCATAGTCTCTTCATATCGTACGTTGTGTGTATTCAGACTCATGAAGAGAAAAGAGTACAGCTTGTCTGCTGTCCTACTGACTATGTTAACTTGTGACCTACTCTCTCTTTGTCCAGATTCTGACATTTATTTTGCATACTATGGTACGAGGTTTCATTCACTCCTGTTGCGGAGGCCTGTATGCAGCTGTGTAAGTGTACACATAAATGTGATTCTTGTTTAAACTTGTTGACAAGGTTAGACTTTGATTTTATAATATCAGATCGTAAGAGTACATAACTGCCTCCCAAGATCAGGCTTATCCTGTTTGCTAGAGAATTACTCATCATACTACAGAGAATTTGGTTAATTCAAACCCAGTGACATGTATAAGAATCCCCCATCCCACCCTAAAGAATGACCCTAATGCACTCATACGGATTCGTTTCTCACTTAAATTGTGCCACAAGGCTTCATAACAACCACAAAACAAAGACACCGTTTATAGTTTTGAAGCTTTAAACCGACAGAATAACCACTCTCTTCTTGTCACAGGTACCCGTCTAATCATTTTGGGACTCTTACTGGTCTGCAGTCTATGATCAGTGCTGTTTTGGCTCTTCTGCAGCAGCCCCTCTTCATGATTATGGTGGGACATCTAAATGGAGATGCTTACTGGGTAAGAAAGACTCACGGTTCTTATCATTCAACACTTGTCGTGTGCCAGGAACACTTTTTAAATTGGCTTAAACAAGCTATCCCATGTTGCTTTGCAAAGGACGTAGGCCCAGAATGCATTGATGCAAGCGCTAGGGCTTTTACAACTAATAAACAATCGCCTGAATGTGGGTATTTGACCTAATCGCAATTATTTAAGAGAACCGCTTTTATTGCTCACCTGCATCATTTGGAGATCAACATGCAAAAAACACAAAGCTGATACTAGTTTTAGTTTGCATGATCAAGACTTTTCTGTTATGGTAATGATTGATAATCGCAAATGACAGATTACAAAAGATTAAAAAAATAATCACAATAATTTGTGACAGTTTTTTAACCAATGTATCGCACAAAAATGTATAATAGTTTGAAAATAGTAAATAAATAGACAATGGATTAATATTTATTAGACAATCAGACAAATTTCATCATCGTGACAACCATAGGGAGCTCAGTAAATATTTTTTTAATAAGATGCTGCCATAAAAGGTACACCATCAGAAGATTAGGACAAAATTGTACCTTTAATCATTGTTGTGGTGTTACCCTTACTTTTTGGTATTGTTAAATATTTTGTTCCCCTAACCTTACATGATCCTACAGTATGTGTAAAATTTAGCACCGGCTAGCAGTAAATAACACTCGCTCCACCCCTCAACCTCCCTTTCGAAGCACTACAGTGGCTGACACAGGACTAAGGTGGTATTAACATTCGCCCGTTGTCATACAAAAGCAGGGTTTTAAAACGAAAAAGGTCCTTTTTTATACTGCCGTTTCCACATGCGTTTTAGGAATAATCTGCGTTTATTCTTCACTACAGAAAACGCATGTCACATGACCATTCAGACCATGTGCATGCGCACATAAATGTAAACAGTTGTATGGGAATACATAAGTTGGTTGTTGATGACAGTTGGTTACTAGTTACAGGCCGACAACTACAAAATGAACATGATAGAGAGGAAAATAAATGTCTTGTAGATGAGGTTATCCATGTTATTAGGCTTGTTTGATTTCATTCGGCGCGAAGCAGATCGATTGACAAAAGACATCGCAGTAATGAGTGAGCTACTTAAAAGCATACAGCTCTCGATTCTCTTTCACGTTGCTGTAATGTCACCGCGTCGATCCATGTCTGCAGCTTGAAATCAAACAAGCCTGATGTTTACATGCGGAGTAGTGAGGCTGGTCATTGTCGCCTTCAGGTAGCGTAATGGTTCATATGACCGGGTCTTAACGAATCAGGGAAGCAAGCGCAATGATATAGACGACCGATTCAGTAAGCGAATTTGGGCAACCACACCTGCGTTTTCTAAAGTCTCAGTTTTCGGGGTCGAAACTCTGGAGTAGTGTAAACACCAGGCGTAACCTTAGCAAGAATGGAACACGCACTAGTATAAAATGTCATCACATTTGTTCTTCTTTGCTGTAGGAGATAACGTAGATACGTAACGCACTCTGTAGAGCAGATCGTCGGTTTAGGGCAACTGTAGAAACAACATGACGAATTCCACTCAAGGGTACCCGAGCTGTATTTAGCTCATTCTAATATATTAAAAAATACTGCTTCATCAAGTAAGGTCTTTATACACCTCTGAACACATAGTTATTTATATTATATATCATTTCTGTCAACAGATCCTCCAAAAAAATTACCTTTAACTGTACCTTTAAAGGTACATAAAGGGTCTTTTTGACACATTTATGTACTCAAAAAACGCAACATTATATGGTTTGTATATTTGTAGAGATACAAAAAGGAACCCTTAACGCGGCAGCTGGGAGCAGAATGGGAGCTCACAAAATTTTTATAAAGAGAGAATGTTTTGTAAGAATTTCAAATGATTCAAACATCATGTGGATCATACATTACTTTCTTTTCAATCCCATCAGATCAATTTGGGGCTTCTGATCTTCTCCTTTGCTGGTTTCCTGTTGCCGGGATACTTGTTCTACCATCGCAAACAGCTTTTGCAGCAGAAAGCAGGAGGAAAAGCTAACGGTCAAGATATAAACCAGCCTTTGGCCAACGGACACGGCAATGGTTACGTCTCTCAGGAAACTTGAGTTTCACACGAGTGTCAGGACTTGTCACATTTCAAAAAGAGCTCAACATAAGATGTGTTACTTTACCAAACTCTGCCATTACAACATCCTCACTGCATTTTCATGTTTCGTGGTTTGATACATTTGGCTGACAATGGCAAACACTGCTCTTATACCAGTATTGCTTTGTTAAACAGCCAAACCATTTTTTTAGATTAGTATTTTTATATAGAAAATCTTAAAATCTGACTGTAAAAAGTATACAACGTTTTTAGCTATTTTTTAAAGAGAAATATTTATTGAATTGCTAACTCATTGGAGGTAATTCTCAGACATGAGATACCTCAGACATCCACGGACCCTCTCAACAGTGGATACTCGGTCTGTTTAGCGTCTGTTCTGTTTCACCAAAGAAAAAGCATGTTGAGTATTTTGCATGTTGTACAATTGAACACTTGAGACACATTTAGCAGTGTATCAATACCAAAGACACAGACGATGGAGGTTTGTTTGTAAAGTGTATCACTTCATTTTTCTCGAGCAATGTTTCACTAAAGGTGAATTATCCTCCAAAGTAAAGATATCAGGCAGATTTTTATCAACCAACATAAATGTTTGTGTATTCAAGGTCAGTTTCTCAAGTATTGCTTTTCTATATTAGTTTGGTAGGCACTGAAAGGAAGTGTACTTTTGTATTGCTGACTGTGTTGATACCTTAAAGGTCTACGAGTTTAAAACTATTTGTACTCTGTAAATAAGCAAACATGTATTCATGATATTTTTTGCTGTAAATGAATGCTTGTGTGACAGGTGTTTTTAAAGGTGTTGGGTCCAGACAAACGAACGTGTTAAAAGTTTGGACTGGTTTTGTCATGCTTTTTTGTGTGTGTGAAATTAGTGCCTTAAGTTATGTCACGTGATTTCAAATCATACTTGGAAACCAAAGCCATTTGATCTAGGACAAAGATGCAATACAGCTGTGTGGACATTGTTGCTGTGACGGGAATATAGCATCCCATGTAGCAGTATTAGAATGTCTGAAATTCCAAAAAGAATAAAGGTGTGTACACACATGCTAAATGTTTTGACTCGTGTAATTCATTTCAGTGAAAGCATTTCTGTACTCAAAGTGATTTCCCTTATAGCACACATACATCTGGCTCACGTCTATTTGACGTCTGCATTTACATCTGCAAGACATCTACAAAACATAGTTTGCTCATCTGCAATATGTCTCGGAGATGTCTGCTGTCAGAGTTTATATAGACATCTAGAAGATGTCTGTAAGATGTGTATGATTTAGAATGGATGTAAAGCTGCTCTTTCTAAGATGTTTAGCAGATGTTTTTATCCAGCAGATCTCCAGATCTTTAGCAGACGTTTTACAGATGTCTCCGAGACGTGCAGATGAGCAAACTATGTATTTCAGATGTCTTGCGGATTAAAATGCAGACCTCAAATAGACGTAATCCAGATGGATTGTGCTATCTGGGGTGAGGAGTATTCACATTTTTGGGTGAGCTGCCCCTTTAAGAATCAATCTGTGCTTTCTTTGTTCAACACTGCCACCTTCTGTCGGAACAAACTGATTCGCTTTCACCTCCAAAAATGTGCTTTTTCATATTGGGACGTTTATTCTCAAATCTTAACTACCATGTCTTTTATGGCGAAGTGTGTAGTATTCTTCTCATGCATTCCTCAACCTAACTTCATATGCAGAAAACATTGCGATTTCCCCACCAACCACAGACACTATGGCTCCTTAAAAACATTACTCTGGTCGACCTTTGGCAGAGTTTTTGAAGATGTATCTGCATTATGGTTATTGATCAGTGATGTGGCCCACAATAGGTTAAGGCAGATTTGTCTTCAGTGTCATTTTAACAGTTTATACAGAGAATAACAAATGTTTATTTGTTTTGAGCAGAAAAGAAGAAATCTTAAACAATTGGTCTGTGAAAACATTCGTCTCAAACACACTGTTCCATATCAAAGTCTCTAACACTGTTTAATATTCTCTCATGTACACACATACACACGCGTAAACACACGAACACCAGTTTTATCGCAGGCTGTTGCTGTTGGGTTGAGATCCAGTCAGACCAGGATGATCAGGACTGTGTTTCTAAAGAGGAAAAAAGAAAATTGTTTAATATCATGCAGAAAAGGGATCTAAAATGAGACCGAGAGCTAAAGTGTATGTCTGATACCGTAATTTCAAGGAGTGATTTACCATTAAAATATGATATAAAAACCATAACGGAAGGTCAAACAAACAGCAAGATTCAATGCACTGATATTCATTCTTTTCATTGATCTAAAGTGTATGAAAGTCACAGGAGGATTTGGTCGTTTATTTATTTATTTCTCGACTTGTATTTCTTATGTTCTGCATCCCTTTAGCAGGCTCACCTTCTTTTTCTTCTTGTCTTTCTTTTTCTTCTTACGATCAGGGTCATCGTCCCTCTTTTTCTTCTTCTTCTTGGGGTCAGAATCTGAGGGTGTCTCTGCACAAGTAAAATACGGTCAAGCATGCGTATGAAAAACTTAACAGAATGCAAATTATCCTTACATAAATGCAGTCCGTAAAAGATTCAAATCAGTTATTTAGAAGTTATTACAAGTTCAAAATGTATATATCATATTTTGTAATATCATGTAACCTGGTGGTAATGGATCCTGAGGTCGATGATGTCTGTGTTTATGTTTACTCTTTTTCTTTGGTGGCTGTATGTGCATCAGTCTGTACTGCTCTGGAAGCTGTAACACAAACAAAAATTATGAGCATGAAGCTCTCTCAAAAGATGTTCAAATGGACAAGTCTGTTTTAGGATATGCTTGCATCAGTTTACCGGGCCAGTGTGTAGTCTAAATCCAGTAAGTAGAGCTCCTGTTATTGGGCTAAAGGAGTTTCCACAAACTGGAGGTTTTTCTATGAGAGAACGTAAAGAACTTCCATCCTGAACACCTGGACAGTCTATCATACCTGAAAGAGAAGAAATGACACATCACAGTCATGTCAAAACCTTTCACACCACTGTAGACTTAAGTAACTAACGCCAAATTACAAGCTAATTCTTTGGTCTCTCACAGTAACAAAACTGGCTTTACCTGGCAATTCTGGTAAAAAGTTGCTCAGTTTCTCCTTCACCTTCTTGCCGCAGAATTTATTATAGGCGTGTTCCAGATTATAATGCGTGATGAGGTTTGTGTTTCCCGTCAACTCGTTTCCAACTAACGTTGGACCAAAACACAGACATAAAAGGTCATTTAGAAGCATTATCAAACGAAGCTTATTACCTCTACACATGTAAACATATGCCTAAGGGCCCACTTTGCATTTCCCACCAAAATTAAGACTATTTACCGGGCAGTTCTCGCAGTAAATAGAATGGCTCGTTCATGGCTCCGGGTTTTCTAAGTGTAGGCCCCTCATCCCCGAGCTGCGTTGGCATCTGAGCCGCACCGGCAGCTTGGTTTGGCGGCGGAGGTTTCCCGGACCCGAACGCTGTCTGCCCCGTTGGAGGCTGTGCATCACTTTGCCCAAACAAAGTTGAAAATATTTCCGCCATAATTTCGGAAACTAAACTATCTTACATAATTGATAAATAAAAAGCCAAATGAACACCGGCAACACGCTACTTATATTGTCATCAGTCTGTGTGCTACATCATCATAACAGTAACGTTACCGTAATAAATCGACAATAGGCGCACCATCCGTTATTTGTCAGCAAAAAGGCTACCCAATTCAATTCCCCATATATTCACCTCTTTTAAGTTTTCATCCACGTTTTTTACAAACTTTCACAAACTGTACGTTTGTTTCTATCAAATTGTCATTTATTCTACAGTTCTACAATAAAACAGTGCAGAAAATGGTTGCAATGGTTCTCTCCTGTACAACTAAGCCAAATATGTTGTTTATTTTTTTAAAGAGACAAAAACACATCGAGACACAATTTAAAAAAAGCACAAGTGATGTTTAATGAAATATAGTATACACATACTAGGGGGATATTATTACAAAAATGAAACCATGCAGATTCACCAAAATAAAAAAAAGTCCATGGATGTTAGAAAGACTCAGATGGAGAAAGTGTCAAGACAAATGCTTCCAGATCCTGAAGAGATGTCTGCAGATAAGAAAAAACAAGAGTTACGTTTGCGCTAATATGTGTCAAAGAAAACACATGGATGTTTTATCTTTCTCGCACCCTCCATTCTTCTACTGCTGATGCTATGCCTTGCTCTGTGTCTGTGATGCTCTCTCGACCAGCCTGCACTTTCTGAGCAAGGGCTGCATTCTCCTTCTGCAGTTTCTTCAGCTGCAGCCGCATATACTCTTCCTGCTTCTTATAATATGACACTAAGTCACTGCACACATCCTGCTCTGGAACACCACTTGGTCGCCTGAAATACAAAGCGAACATTTCTTATCTAGTATGCGAAAGGCAAGTCATACTAAGAGAACAAATCATTAAATTGAATTCTCCTTTAAAATATTTTCTGACCATGCAGGTTCTGATATGCCTTTTGCAAGCTCCTCCAGTTTGTCCAACTCTTCGAGCTTTACTTTTAGGTTTCCCTCCTCAATCACACTGCCGATTTCTTTCTGAACACACACACACAATATTATGAGCAGAAAAGCAACGAATCAACATGAACACAATGCACAAATACAGTACGGATATTAAACACAAAAAAAGCAATCTTCTGTTGTGTAAATGAAAGCTCACAAATAAAAGCTCACAAAGCCCAAGTTATAAGGATCATTCATGGGGAAAATTTTACCTAAAATATTTTTTTCCATTAATAAAATATTACCAAAAATATATGTTAGTTCTTAATATGCGTGTAGTAATATTTCTTCATATGATCTTAGCATATGTTAAAAACGACCAAATACCAATGGGGGAATGAATTGTAATGTAAACTCATATTGCAAAAAAATCACATATTGTTCCTAAATCAGATTCTATTTTCTTGCTGCAAAACATACTTTGACATGTTCTTGACAGGTTTCATGAGACTGTATGTTACCTGGACTAAAGTCTGGAGCTGGCTGATGAACTGCTTGTGCATGGCTTCAGTCAGCTGCGGGTTCTGCTTTGACAGTGGCTGAAGGTAATGGGAAAATCTGTCGAAACTGACGCAAGGAATAGAAAAATAAAAACGTTATTATTAAAACGTTATGTAAAGCGGTAAATTATAAAACAAAGCACATGCAAATTAAGTTGAAAAAGATAATTTTGTTAAGTTAAAAAGCTAACGTTACCCGGCGTTGTCCACTAGCCACTGTAGGCTCTTTTCCATCACCTTTTGAAACAGTTTGAGTCTCGGTTTAGATTGAGATGATTTAACGCCATCATTACGGCGAGCTGACGCTTCAGATGAAACATTCTCATGGATACCAACTTTATTCACATTATTTTCAATTGAATGTGATTCGGTCTTCTTCTCGGTCTCCTCCATGTTGCGGCCGAACTGTTGATATTTACAAAAGTCCCCGCCAAGAGCAGCGCGTCACGCTACGGAAAGCCAGCAGCTGCCAGTTCAGACCGTTTTCAAAAAGTGCGTTTTCCTGGTTTCACGTTACCCACTCAATCCCCCAAACAGCTGTTCATGTTCTATTTCTAAACTCCCCTTTCTCTTCACTTTCTCACATGGAAGTCCGTCTTCACTAAGAGTGCAGCAATGAGTTTAATCAGAGGGCTGTTTGCCATTTTTTATCATCTACCGCGGATTTATAAATGGTTTTTTAAGCCATATTATTTCCTTTCATTGCTTTTGACACTGGCCTTTCCTTTAGTGCGTTGCTGTACGGGACTGTGCGAACATTTACCGTCTCAAAGAGAGGACGGCAACTCATGCGCCTTTGACTGGGTTAGTGGAACAAATAATCTTACGGCATAGAGATTCAACATGAATTTCGCTTGTCTAGAGTGCCTTTTATAAGTTTATATTCCTTTTTATAACGTTTAACTTAGCCTTCCATTTATTTTTCTAATGACTAGGCTACTCCTGCTCTGTATTATTAACACATTTAATTTAATATCTACTTTAAGCATTACTGGTAACACTTTACAATAAGGTGCTATTTGTTATCAATTTGTTAATGCATTGGCTAACATGAAGTAACAATGAACAATACTTCTACAGCATTTATTAATATCAATGTTCATTTAAGCAATTTACTAATACTTTATTAAAATCAAACATTGTCACTGTAAACATTAGTTTACGCACAATGAACTAAATGAATAACTGTATTGACAACTAACATTAACAAGGAATCATACATGCAGATTTATTTTCATTGTAAGCTAATGCATTTACTAATGTTAACTAATAGCACCTTATCGTAAAGTGTTATTGAATGACTTAATTTTTTATCGTAATATTGCTTAATTTAATTGCTTTAATTATAAAATGAGAAGTATTCAAACAGATTTTATCAACATTTAATTAAATGAACATTTATTATTATTGATTGTGACATCATTTATGAAAATGTAACCAGTTTAACTTTTTGAACCATGTTTTTTTTTATTTGTCGCGAAATCTAACATTAATTTACTGGGGTCTTGCCACAATAACCTTAGTTTTTGGAGTAAAAATATGGTAATACGAATGGTAATCAACATTTACCACGTTCAATAAACCCATTTTTCTAAGGGATGCAATCACTTATGCTTGTAAATGTGATAGCATGTACAACATCAAGTATAAATGTACACATAAAAACTAATGTATTATACTGTAATAGCATAAATGTTTATTACCTGCAGAGAGAGATTGAGATTCTAATGTTTCTCAGTGCAATCGTGATGATGAAGAATCGAAGAGCCAGTAAGTATTTTGTTACCAAAGATGCAATCATACGCATGTGGATGATTATCAATGGATAAACTCTCTCTCTCTCTCTCTCTCTCTCTCTCTCTCTCTCTCTCTCTCTCTCTCTCTCTTACACACAGTCACTCTGGAGCAACATATAGGGAATATATTTCTTTTCAGTAAGGTTGCTAATGTGGTGCTGTTCTTCAGAGTGGACCTGAGACTAGGTCTTCTCTACCTCATGCTGTGTGTGGGTAAATACAGGATGTGATTCAGTATCTTTTTAATTTATAATATGTTATAATTATTTTAATTTATATTTTACTTAACCTTCCCATTGCAGTGTTTATGATTGCATGTAAACCACCAATCTACATGGGTCCTGAGTACATCAAATACTTCAGTGAGACAACCATAGATGTGAGTAAAACTCAAACGCATGTTAACATAAGGTAATGTGTTTGGAACTTACAAAGAACAATATAATATCATTTATTTGTCATGGTTACAGAATTTTTAGTAAAATATTATTAAACATTTTGAGATATTGTTGTGGTTTAAAGCTTAAATCAGACTAATACAAACGATATGTAATTAATTTCTGATGTCAGGAAGAACTACAGAGAGATGGTCGAGTGACATGGATTGTAGAGTTTTATGCCAACTGGTCTCCAGAGTGCCAGTCATTTTCCCCGATATTTGCTGAATTGTCACTTCAGTAAGTCACAGGACATACAGAACACACATGTGTGACATAATTTTGCTTATTGTGGTTAATGTCTATTGTGGTTTGATTTTAATTATCAGGTATAACTGTGCAGGCCTCCAATTTGGAAAAGTGGACATTGGACAATATGGAGCAGTTGCAGAAAGGTATTTTTATACTATATTCTTGTTCAACAGTGATTTCTGTTTCCTTTTTATCACATGTAGTACTAAATATTATTGACGCTCCCAAACTCCAAACTCTCTATACAGGTATAAGGTAAACCCGTCCCCCCTCTCCAAGCAGTTGCCCTCTCTATTGCTGTTGCAGGGTGGACGGGAAGTCATGCGACGCCCCCTAGTGGACAAGAAGGGATGGGCCATCGCATGGAGCTTCACAGAGGTACACTCTTAAACATTAAGGTGCTTAAAAGGTTCTTCACAGCGATGCCATGGAATAACCATTTTTGGTTCCACAAAAACACAATCAGCCAAAGGTTTTTGGTAAAACCATCTTTTTCTCATTTATTTATAATCTAAAGAACCTTTTTTCACCACAAAGAAGCTTTTGTGAAACAGAAAGGTTCTTCAGACGTCAAAGGTTCTTTATGAAAACAAAAGGTTCTTCTATGGCATCCAAGAAAATGGCATCCAAGAAGCAGAGTGTAAGAATTTGAACACGTTAAACACCATCAGGTTTTACAAAGCAGTTGCCGGAGACATGACTTTGTACGTTTTGCAGGAAAACATCATTCGAGAGTTCAACCTAAATGAGATTTTCCAAAAATGTAAGAAGCAAAGCAAGGGAGCGAAAACAGAGGAACTAAAGACACTTCTGCAGGAGAGTACTGATGGAGGGGAACCAGTCCCTCAAGATGTGAAGGAGGAACCGGAGAGTAAAAAAGACAAATAAGAAAAAGACAGTGGAAGTGTGAGGATCATCCAAATATGCTGTACTTTCAAATGCATCTGTCTTATACACATGAAAACTTAATTGTTATTTCGAAGTTTTGTTATATTTGAGAAGCGTTAGTTATGCATTCTGTTTGGCTTTCGTAACTTATTATCTACAATTTTCTTCCTTTTTTCATAAATTAGGTGCTGCCATTCGCCAAGATTGTTCAAATGAGTAGTTACCCAGAAAATAAACATTTCCCTAAATTTAGTTTTTGAAAATTACTTTTTCTGCAAGATATTTGTTTCACAGTCTGGGGTCTAGTGCTTTCAAAAGATTCCTTTCTTCCTCCATGGGGATAAAACCTCATTTATCACATTATTAATATGTGAAGAAACAACTGACGCTGTGTTTCATGCCCAAGTGAATATTTGTGTCATTGACTCTTGGTGTCCAGCTGAACATAACACCTGATCTGATAATGCAAATGCACCTAGAGACATTTGTAAAGCAATGGAGCAGATGTAGTTTCTTCTAGTCTCCTTGCCACAGAAGCTTTTTAGTGTGATCCCATCTCTTTTAGTCTCGTCTTATATAAACAGGCAGATATTTGTCATTTTCGCTCTGAGGTTTTTTATTTGCACTTGCAGGCTTCTCCTGTTTGCCTCTGATGCTGTGGGAGAGGTGCCTGGAATAAGTTTTCAAATACTGTAGCATTACAGCATGATGACAGACAGCGTCCTCCTGGCACGTCTGAGGATATAGAAACAGATTGAGGCTGACACCAAAGACCTTCACTTGGCAAATGGCTGGCATAGCCTGCTGTGCAGAGCAGAGTATGTATCCATGACACTTGGCTTTGCTGTTGGAATTTAGAGAAAATTTGTAGGTCTTACAATGATGCAACATTCACGTGTCATCCAGGTCTACGTCTGGAAGATCAGAACGAATGTGAGAGTGAATTTATCCCATTTGGATAAGACTAGAGCTATTTGTCTATTTTTTCTTTCATAACATATTACAGGCCAAACTCCATTATGTCAATACAAATAAGAAAAGTTTTTTTCCCTAAACATCACACTGACAACTGAAAGTCAATACATCAAGGTCGTTTCATATCAAGGTTGTTATAAGTCCTGGTGTGGGCTTCAGGTTGACCTGCTTCAGTCAGTTTATGTGTGCACTGACAGACATTATCAGATCAGCCATAGCCGGGAGTCTTAATGTCATTTTGCCAACAGTTCCAGTGAAAAGGGCTACAGATGAATCTTAGTAATGAGCCATGTGCTCCAAACAGCAGGATTCCTGTACAGTCTCATGTTCAAGCTGTAACTGTGAGCATGCTTTACTTTGCCACCCAAACAAAGGCAACAGGGCAAATGCAATGCCCCGATTTAAAAGAGTAATATTTACATTTATGAATATTTATTTAGCAAGAAACAAACAATTATCCATTCTCAAATCAGCACTGTATTCGTTATACTTGTATGAACCATGGCCCATGTATACAATCATATACACTACCTACAATGAAAAAAATCTTTCTAGCTGCTTAAAATATTAAAAGGCAGGTCCAACACCTGCACCTGAGAATCTCTCT
Organism: Triplophysa bombifrons; assembly: GCA_029783895.1. Lineage (NCBI taxonomy): Eukaryota > Metazoa > Chordata > Actinopteri > Cypriniformes > Nemacheilidae > Triplophysa > Triplophysa bombifrons. Next base: position 14,012,192 of record CM056464.1, read on the forward strand.
TTTAGATTTTCTTGGAACAAATGGAATGCTGTCTGTGAGGCATTGCCTTGAGGCTGTCAGATTGTCATGTTGTTTAATTCTAAAAATAGCTGTGAGGAGGAGTTGAGAAGAGGCAAGTGGGATTTTCCGTGTTTATATGAAAATGCTGAAAAAAGCTTTTGGATCCCAGCATGTTGTGATTCTTATGCATGGAAAATGTAGATTTGCTGTTGGTATTTAAAGACACAACCCACTCAGATTTTAGGGTTGTTGTGTTTGGCGCCACCTGCTGGCTAGTTGAAATGCAACATGACGAATTCTAAGTGAGCAAACAAATCTAAAACGTAGGCGTGCCTCTTAGATTTTAATTGGACATTTATTTCTATTTAAGAAGTCTTCTGGTTTATGTTATATTTTGCAACAATATTTTTCTTTTGCAGCACTGGACAGAAGGTCAGTCAACGAAAAACAAGTTTTTAAAGTTGTAGCCTACATGTTTATAAACCTTACAGTTGTGAAAGAAATTGGTTAGGCATATGTCCTATCTGTATTCAGCACCGTGGACATATTGCTCTTGTATTCATTTGTTGTAAAAAGAAAGTAATTCTCTGCCACTCTGCTTGATCAATAGAAAGAATGCGGTTGAATATAGATCATTTAATTAGAGAAGAGAGCCAATATCTCTTAGAACGCTACAGCTTTTTAAATAAATTCTCGAACAGGTAAAGATTTCGTTAATGTACATGTTTCTTTATCTAATCTGAAAGAGTGTGAAAACAATATATGTATACACTGTGTTGGTATGCCAGAACTTTCTGTGGGTCTGTCTGTTTCATTCTACACATCGAAGCTGAGTTTAAACCCGCCTCTGCTGTGCCGGTGGGAGTGATCATGAACAAATTTCAACAAATGGGAGCTTAGAATGACGGTGCGCTGTGTGAGTACTGCCCAATAAGGTGATTCTATGTTGGGATATTGAGTTTCTCACAGTATATATATCATGGAAGAGGGGCGCACGTCCCTGCCTGACGCCAAGGGTTGGGGTGTGCAGGCGCAGAAGTTATATTTGCTTTAAACCGACATACTTAACTTTTTATCTATATCTTTGTTTTATATCTTATTTCGTTGACTTCTCTTTTAAAACATCAAATCTGCAACAAGGTAAGTTAAATAGGTGTTTATGTCTACTTAACAATTTTGACACGATTTCAGCTGTGAAAAGTCAAAACGGTGTTTTTTGCTGCGATTACGGCGTGATTTTGGTGGGTTTGGTTTGAACTGATCAGGCCTTTGTATGTTGTTTTCTGTCAGCAGACATTGGTTATGTTCACGTCTTAAACTTAACTGAAAATAAAAGGAATGTAAATGGCCTAAAATGTAAAACGGCGAGTTGGTGTATTTATAAACTCACAGTAGTGTCGATTGACGCGGTTTATTGTTAATAAAGTGATAAAACGTCTTTCTCGCAAACTCGCATTGGTCAGCGGACATGCCCCGGCATGACCAACGCTTATCACGTAACACTGACGCACGACGGCAACAGCGTGAGACCCTCGTTCGCTTTACGCAAATATGTAAAGGGAAATGTTTAAGGGAAGTTTAAGCGAGTAAACTGCGTATTTGTGTACAGCACGTTTTCTCATGAGCTGGGGTTTGCCCGGGCATGTATAGGCGTAAGAGAACGTCACTCGTTTTTTTGCACCCCTTACTAAACTTTACAATATGTTGACGATACGTTTTAGCGTCAGCGTAATGGTAACAGTTGTTGTCTACCATAAATCAATCGTTCCCTGACGTAGCTGTTTAAGTCTTTCTTTTAGACCTTTACAACAATAAGTTTGACAGCCTTATTAACGTTAAGTCGCATGATAACATGATCTAATACAATAAACGTATGGAGGGATGGGTTTTTACGTTTGGCTTTACGTAAAATCCAATAAACATCTAATATATGTGACGTGTATATTATTGTGAATATTAACGTTTTTCTTAAAATTCTGTACTTAATTTTCAGTTTTCTTAAATTATTGTAGATGATTGACCAGGTCACAGGAACCGGGGCTTTGCCCTTTGCAGTTCAGCTCAAAGCTCTTCTTGACCAAGAGTTTCGATATCAACCAAAGATCACCGGACTCAGAGTCATCGAGTCTGCTCAGGACAATGGTCTGAGGGTGACTGTCAAGTTGAGAGATTTTGAAGTTCGAGACCTTCTCTCCTTGAGTCGCTTCTTCGGTTTCAGCGCGGAGACGTTCTCTCTTGCTGTGAATCTTCTGGATCGATTTCTGGCTGTGATGAAGGTGTGAACATCATTTGGAGTCTTTTAATGACTGGACACAGTTTATACTTTGTTTGACATCATCTCCGCATTTTACTGAAGTATATCTAAATTTATTTTGTTGTATGATTTCAGATTCAGCCCAAACATCTGTCTTGTGTTGGCCTTTGCTGCTTCTACATTGCGGTGAAGAGTTCAGAAGAAGAGAAGAATGTGCCTTTGGCCAGCGACCTCATCAGAATCAGCCAGAACCGATTTACTGTCCATGACATGATGAGGATGGAGAAGATCATTCTGGAAAAACTATACTGGAAAGTCAAAGCTCCAACTGCCCTTCACTTCCTCAGATTCTTTCATGCTCGGATTCAAGAGCAACTGGAGGCTGGAAGGTTAGCAGAATGTTGTTTTGTTCTAGAAAGTTCTAAATTTGCCCTTGAGTTTTAGGCTTAAAACTGGTTTATTTATTTTTTCAGTACGATTAATCTGAGCATTGAAAGGCTTGAGGCTCAGTTGAAGGGATGCCACTGCTCCTTTGTCTTCACTAAAATCAAAGTAAGCTATTTCAACTATTTTGCAGATAGGCCGGTGCATAAAGTCCAGTTTATACTGAACTGCATGTCCATAGTTTAAACAATTTGACTATACATCTGTCTCTACAGCCTTCCCTGCTTGCTTTATCCCTGTTGTCTTTGGAGATCCTGGAACTGCATGAATGTGATGATGTTCCCACTATGAAAGAAGCACTTGATGGTCTACAGGAGAGTTTGAGTGTGAGTTTGCTGTTGAGCAAGTTTATTGGCCACACAAGCCGCTGGGACTTTTTTTTATTTACCTTGTTTGTATATTGGGTGGCGATTGGAGTGTTGTGTAACCAGTTGCTCAAATGGGAACTACAGAAAGTACTTTTATAGTATTAATATGAAACTAGTCATTGAAAGCACTCAAAGTATAAATGATTCTCATTTATTGTTTTTGTTTCTAGGTTAAAGATGGAGATCTGATGTGTGTGAGAGTACTTGTTGCCAAGTGCCTGGTCGAATATGCCACCACAACCAAGTGCTTGAAGCCAAATGGCCAGAGACTGCGATGGATGATTTCGGGTAGAACCGCCCGTCAACTGAAACCCAGTTACTACAAGATCGCTCACCTACCCACAATTCCTGAATGTGCCTTTTAAGATAGTTTGTACTGGGTGCCCATAGCAACTTGATGTCTTTCAAGATTTCAATTTCCTTACATAGTTTCTTTTAACAAACTTTCTTCCTTTCCAGCTTTTGTTCTTTGTAACTCTTGCTGTGACTATTTTACATTACTGAATCTATAATCTGTTGAGATTTGCTAGTCGAGGGTGAGTTTCAGCAAGTTGATCAGAGGTTGCACTGCTCAAGCTTGCATGTCTACAGTATGTTCATTTGAATCGGTACAAAAGGTGCTGGTTGTTTAAAGCAATGAAGTATAGAACCGCCTAGGTCCTCAATCCACTGTGTGGAAGAGGAGGGAGAAGGGTTTTGTGATTAGACAACAACGGAACCAAGAGATCAGGCCCAAAACCCTTAACTTCCACCCTAGGTTGTCAGCTGTCGTAATGCACACTCCTACCCAAGGTGATGAAACGAGTTTCTTTTTTTTATGGTGTTCTGTATTCTAACATGGCGTAATGAAAACAGGATGTCTGAGGTTTTAACATGTAATATGCCTTTAATGGAAAATTTTGTTTTTTTTGGCATACCAGGCTAAATTTATTGTTACTTTGGTTACACTAAAGTTTCTGTAACTATGACCAATTGCTTGTACATGGTACAAACGGTCAAAACTAACAAAAATTATCAAAATTGGTGAAAGTTTAATTTTCCGAGCAAATAAACATGCTAGACTCCCTTTTGTTTTGGCTCGAATGAAAATGGGAGCTGCACCCTGCAAATTATGTCGTTGGACCTTTCAATAAAATGTATTGGAATGCTTCAATATCTGTGCTTGTTTTATTGCTTTAAATTTTTTGGTGATCAGAACCAAGTTATTCATTCACAAAGATTTGTTTATAACCAGACTTTCTGAACACTGCACCTGTTGATATTGGTAGGATAGGGTAGATGCATACCAGTGGTAGAGCCAGTGTTTGTGTTGTGCCAGTTGAAACAGAACAAGGCTTTGTTTGATGGTGCCACATTGTGTTGCTCGCCTTTAATAACATTGACAGAAACGCAACATAACACCAAAGAGCGGAGTCAACAGTCTTCTAAAACAACTTGTCAATTACAAAAACAAAACCTGGCATGAACTGCCATAGAAAGACTTGAATCAAAAGGCTGCTTGTGAATGATTATGGCTTTATCAACAGCCTGGTGTCATATGCTTTTCTTCTTAGCAAGCAAACAACAAAATATCTGTAGATAAATTGGTTCATTTTTGCAAATTGGAGAAATCCGGTCCACCACCATGAAAGTTCCCAGAAATCTCTGCCCCACTGAAGTCAAATCCAGGATTCTGTTTGAAGTGTGAGAAGACAAGCATTGAAGAAAATAGATTTAAATAGATGTTGATTTATGTAAAGTACGCACCTCTTTCTGAAACCTTTCCAGTGTGAGTTTCCTCTGCATCTGGTCCTGCACCCATGGGTCCGCTGCATACTCTCCCTCCAACAGAGACTGCCAGCAGTTCCCAGCCTCTCGATTTGTTTTCATCAGAACGATCCGGATCAATTTCTTGTCCTCTGAACGGCACGACAGATCACTGACTTAGACTTTCCAGGTATTTGTAGTAATTTATGAGTAAAGATATGTGGACTATTTACTTGGACATGAATCTGTGAATGGCTTACCTAACGTCCACATAGCTTCATCGCTGACTGTGGATCCAAACAGCTTTCCCTGTGACACAACAGAACCTTAAGGAGCTCAGTTTAAACTGGATAAGTTGCGGACAGCTTCTATTAGAAATATGCTGTACCTCGGTGGGATAATAAACATGCATGTTAACACTACAACAGCATGCATTAAACCCATAGAGGTACATAAACTCTATCTACACTGATGTCACTGAGTCAGGTTCATGGAAGGTAACGATGTGTAGTCTGTTCACAAAAAGTTCCTCGATGACAAATCAGTTCTTCTAGTCATTTACTATAAAACAACACTTGTTAATTTGAATATAAAACTATGGTTATGCTGTTTACCACAAATAACACCTGAAGCATACCAAACATTTGTATTAAACAAAAATGGTATTTTGATAACACTGCTTATTATTACCTTGAATATTTGTTGGCTTTTGACATGAAGCTCAATCTGTTTGCTGCCGATGTTACACTTGACGTCTTTAGCTGAAGTACCAAGAGGAACATTGACTTCGATGAAAACCTCTTCCATAGTCTGATACCATGAGCCCCATGCTGTTTTACATGGCACTTCACCGCTCCTCTCATCAAAATTTAATGACATAATGCTGCTACGAGTGCTCTCTCATAAACGCGGCTTGTTTGATATCGCAAAAGAAGTGAATTAGTTACATTTACACCTGTTATTACAGTCACTCCAGAGCATTTCTTTCCTCAACATTCTGGTACTATCGTGAAGTGTCTTCTTCTGTCACTGAATGCGCTAGTGTGACTGCGCCATCTAGCGTACAGGAGTGCAGCTTCGCTCCTAAATTGATTTCTTACGCATTCTAAAACTACATTATGCTTAACATTTACAAAAACAACTACAAAAATAAATAAACATTTGTTTGTCAAGATAAAATGAACGTTACTACTATCTTGATGTTTGATGTCAAGCTAGTCTAACCTGTTGCTAAAAAAGCAAGTGGATTCTCCTAATCCTTTAATTTGATTATTGTCAAAGTGTCTCACCTCACATTCAGTTCACATTATGATCTCTAACTATTGACAGAAGACAGCAAAATGGTTTTACTTTTGACATTTTTCTGCTTAATGAGGTGAGTGACAAATAAGGGGGATGTGCTTTAATTTATTTACGTGAATGCTTATTTTAATTTGGCATATCATGATGGCGGTTTCTCTCTGTTTAGTGTTGCACTTGTAACGGGAAAGCAAAAGATAAATTCAGAAAATATAACACGGATCTTAGACCGACTTCTTGAGGGCTATGACAATCGACTACGACCAGGTTCTGGAGGTAAGCAAAGAGCACAAACTTTACATTTTGAAAAAAACTGACAATTTCAAGTTTGTAACAATAACGTCACATTGTATATCCTTGCTGTAAACAGTATGTTAAAGGGACAGTTTACCCTAAAATGAAATTTATGTCATCATTTAGGCCTACTCACTCTCAAGTTGTTTCAAATCTGTATACATTTCTTAGATACAATAGGAAAAACTTGCTTTATAAATTTCTTTGTTCTGTTTAACACAAAATAATCTATTTTTGAGAATTTATGAAAGCAAACAGTTCTGGGGCACTTTTAACTACCATAGTCATTTTCCCTACAATGGTAGGCAATGGTGTCCAAGAACGGTTTAGTTACAAGCATTCTTCCAAATATCTTTGTGTTCATCAGAGCAAATTAATGTAGACAGATTTGGAAAAACTTGTGGGTGAGTTATCGAATTTTCATTTTTGGGGTGACATGTCCCTTAAAGACCACACATTTTTCTCTATTTTCTCTATTTTTTTTTTCATTATTTATTCTATGTTTGTTCAACACGTTTTTCCAACACGTTTTTTCACGTTTACTTTGATGAAAGGTGGCGGTGCTATAAAAATGAGCATGATTTTTTATTTGCATGTGTAAAGCATAACCTGTTTGTATTAACAGTCTCTGTTACTGAGGTAAAAACAGACATATTTGTCACAAGTTTTGGACCAGTTTCTGACGTTAAGATGGTAAGAAAATACAGCACCCACATCCTCTCTTTGTTGCTTGCAAATTAGTTTGGTACAGAATGATGTATTGTTAGTTTCTTGTGTGTCTTTATTCATTTACGGATTTCGCATCACTGGAAAAACATAATTATAATGTTTCCTGCCTTGTGGGTAGATTGTCTTAGTAGATAATAAGCGAAAGTATTAGTCCTGCCTCACAGTGCCAATATCTGTTCCCTGATATTAGGTTGTCGAGACTTTCACAAATTTTTTAAAAGAAAAAATAAATGTAATATACAGTAAGTATTCATGTTAGTTGGATTTAGAATAAAAAAATCACACAAAGAAACGGTTTCTTGGCAGGAGTTCACAATGGATATGTTTTTCCGTCAAATGTGGGTTGATGAGAGGTTAGCGTTTGATGGTCCAATTGAAATCCTTCCTTTGAACAACCGCATGGTGGAGAAGATCTGGACACCTGACACATTCTTTCGTAATTCAAAGAGGTCTCTATTACACAACATGACCTCACCAAACAAGCTGTTCCGCATCATGCAAAATGGAACAATCTTTTACACCATGAGGTGAGACATAGAAAATCTGAATAATCCTTAAAGTGCCACATTATTCTCAATATATGAGAATAATATAATTATAGAATAAACAATATAATTTATGTAACCTACTAAATGTTTAATATTCTATATTTTAGACTAACCGTGAGTTCAGATTGTCCAATGCAGCTGAGGGACTTTCCTATGGATGGACACGCATGTGCTCTTCTGTTTGGAAGCTGTAAATCCATCCATCCTTTCAAGCATTCACAGAGAAACAGTTTTCTGTTGTTTATATCAATATTCTTTTTGCTTGTAGATGCTTATACTAATCGTGAAATTATCTACACATGGAGGAAGGGTCTCGAGGGGTCTATAGATGTGCCACCTGAGTCTTCAAGCTTGCTCCAGTATGATCTTGTACGACACACATTGGCCAGTCAAACCTACAAGTTCAGCACAGGTATGTTTTAAAACAATTTTTTATTGGAAGATATAAAATGCAGCATGTCAGATATATTGTATACTATTAAGTCCTTGAATGACTTGATGAAGCGCTTATAACTCTTAGCAAGCTGGCAAAATATATGCTTAAAGGCGGGGTGTCCGATTTCCAAATTACGCTTGTTTAGACAAACTAGGGCAGAGTACCAAAACAACCTTGTAGCCAATCAACTGTAAAGTGCAAAGGATGGACATTAGTCGAGCCGAGCGCTGACGAAATCGAAAGATGGGGGTAGGGGTGTGTCTGTTTTGGTGATTTGAACATCAGCAAGGGCAATGAGAAATCAGACATCCCGACTTTAAGTAATTGTGTGTGTTAAGAAGTAAACGTCAGGCCAGCTTTCCTTCTAAGAGTCCATCTAAGATGCTTAACTGATCAGGCCTGATTCATGCTGTCTGCCTTCAAAAATAGCTGCAATGCATTAAGCCGGTTCCAAGGTCTGATAGTGGACTGTAGATGACCAGGAGCTCGGTAAAGACCAATTTATAGGCAGGCAAATAAGCAGCCACCTGCTGTGGACCCATCTGATCTGTGGGAAGTGGATCAGGCACAAATCCAAATGAAAAGAGTGTGGCCCAGTTAACCCATTAAAAAGAGATAGTGAGCTAAATCCTGCATGTCTTCTTTGATTTTTTTCACATTAGGTACACAAATTAAAATGCAAAATCCACAATTCTTAAAAAAAAATGTAAAAACACGATCAGAGAATGTGTGTGGATTCTGCATGTTCTCTGTTTGCATGACCTAGTCAATGCTGTTTTCTCTTGGCAGGACTGTATTCTGTCCAGGTTGTCCATTTCTATCTCCAGAGGAAGCTCGGCTACCATCTAATCCAGACGTACATCCCACTGATTATGGTGGTCGTTCTGTCTCAAGTCTCGTTTTGGATCAACAAGGAGTCTGTTCCTGCTCGTACGGTGGCAGGTATAAAGTGTGCACACAGCATTGTGATGTGTGAATATTTTCCTCTTTAGTATAATTTTAGATAAATCGCATTACTGCTTGATAAACAAAGCCAATAAAATCACTTTTATTAGAGCAAATTGCTTAACCCCAAATTTTCACCAATGGTGTGTGAATTGTTTCACAGACAAGGCTTAGTTTAAATCAGGACTATGCCTTAGTTGGATTAAGATATTTGAGTCTCTTTTAAAAAAGATGCTTTAGAAAGAAACATTACCTATGTGCATCTTTAGACAAAACAATGGCACTGACATATTTGATGTTATCTTCAGTTTAGACAGCTCAAACATTCATTTAAGTCTGGGCCTTAAGCCTTGTCTGTGAAACAAGGCCAAAGTGGTATGGACATGAATGATACACTACTTTATAATATTCAGCTTGGTGAGGAGAGATGTGTTATTATACGTAGGTATCACACTTTTTTCTGATGGATGATTCAATTATTTTAACTTATCTCAGTCTTCTTAATTGAGTAAAATATTCTTCAAACCAAAATTGGACTAATCTGATGCAAGAAAATGACACTGAAGTAAACTCATTATTTTTAGGGCTCTAAAATGATTTATCGCGATTAATCACATCCAGAATAAAAGTTTGCATTTATATATATTATATGTCTTTGTACTTTGCATATCAATTTTGAATATACTGTATATATTTAGGAAATATTTACATGTGTTTATTTATATAAATTTAATTTTAATATAAATCTCGGTTTCATTTTATATTTTTCTTAAATATATGCATATTTGTGTTATACAAAATTTGCACAGTACATAGACATATATAATGTTAACACAAACATTTATTCTGGATGCGATTCTGGGGCACTTTTGACTACCAGTGTAATTTTTCCTACCATGGCAGTAAATGGGGTCCAAGAACTGTTTGTTTTCAAGCATTCGTCCAAATATCTTTCTCTTTGTTTATCCAAACAAATAAATTTATACAGATTTGGAACAACTATGAGTTAGTTATTCTTGGCATTTACATTTTCAGGTGCACTATCCCTTAATTCTTTAGGATTTTTTAATAAATATGAAATTTAAGTATTTCTGACAGTGTTGACAATAAGAAAAAACTCTTTATTCATCTGATCTGTTAAAACTGCAATCGGTAACATTTCTCTATATATCGCCATCTCTGTTTGAAACATAAAATTGCAGGTTACTTTCCATACTCATTACTTAAATGACTGATGTTTCACATGAAAATTTCCCTCGACATCTCAAATGACTTATTATTTTTATAGTTTATCATTGTGAATCAAAGTGATGTTTTATTTGATTTCATTTAAATGCAAATCAGCCCAGCACACATCATGACAACCTCATAACATCTGACCTTCAGGTATCACCACCGTTCTCACTATGACCACCCTCAGCATCAGCGCCCGCTCCTCACTGCCTAAGGTCTCCTACGCCACCGCCATGGACTGGTTCATCGCCGTCTGCTTTGCCTTCGTGGCTTCGGCTCTCGTCGAATTTGCGGCTGTGAATTACTTCGCCACACTGGAGGCCAACAGGGAAAAACGGCGGGTCTCCAAGACCTCCATTCCAGACTCAACAGCCCAAGGAAGCGATGATGAGCCGGAGACGGTAACTTCTGCGATCCCTGCTTAGGCAGAGCGTAATTAACAGAGTACCCTGGTCAAAAGATGCAGCTGACATGGCTTCTCGTTATATGATTTGCACAACACGAGCCATGTTCTTCACAAACCAGTGAACCGTGCAACCGTTATTGTGATGCTGCAGCTGTGTATATGAGCTTTCCACAGCAACTATAACAGCTCATTGTTTAACCTTTTCACATGTCCACAGGGAAATTTCATAGCTCAGAGATGGATCTTTCACAGCTCAGGAGGTTTTATTGAGTTCTCAGTTACTGTGTGTCTCATTTAGACATCAGATGTTTCTTCTAAAACATATAGGTAGACGAAAATTAGACAGTCCATTCTAAAATGAAAATTCTTTCATTATTGCACCCTCACGTTATTCCCAGTATGATTTTGTTCTACAGAACACAAATTAAGATATTTTAAAGAACATTGACAATCAAACAACATTGGGCCCCATTGATGTCCATTGTATGCAAACAAACCACAGAGACATTTCTCAAAATATCTTCTTTTGTACAGGTTTTAAACAGCGTGAGGGTAAATAAATAATATCTCTTTAAAGCGATTTTCTATCCTATGAGAGATGGCACTGCTGTGTTAAGAGGGGCTTTTTTGTAAAGGGAGTGTTAAGATGTCGGTGTCCACCACGAGAAGCCCGCTCTCTATAGCTCTCATCCTCTGTGTGCACGGTGCTTCTTATCTGTTGTGCTGAGTTTGATATGCTAATTCTACATGCATGTAGCATCTCTCAGGACTGCTCTCACGTGGTGAGCTCATGGTTTGTGTTTTAAAAATAGTGAGCCGTGACACTTATCATCTCTCACCTGTTCTGTAGATGCACTTGCTCTAGTTCTCTTGTGAATTCTCTGCTCCAGTTCTCTGAGACTGGATGCATAAATATAAAATCAATTTCCCCTCCTCTATATTTTTTTGAATACGCATTAATGATGGACCAGTTATCAGCCCAGTTCAGTTTATTTATTTTTCCCCGTAGGGAAAGTAAGTTTTCAACATGGTCACACAGACATTTGACAGTCACAGTGACATATATACACAATGAAAAACTAATTTTAAAAACATCAGACAAGCTGATCAGCATTTAACGTAAAAAAAAAAGAAGAATTTAAGAGATTGATTGCTTGGGGGATGTAAGATTGTTTGGACCTGTTTTTCATGCACAGGGGAACACAACCGCTGACCACATGGCAATAATTCAAAGGCATAGGATAAAGGGTGCGTCTTATCCATCACAATAACATTAACTTTATTCAATACTCTCTCTTTATATATACTCTCTATACTTGGTAACAGGATTCCCCGTAATTTACTTGACAACGTAACTTCTTTCCTTAGTGAGCCTCTGAAGCATTGCTATACCACCAACTAACACATAGTGTCATAACACTTTCAATAAAAGCCCCACAAAACATCAGAAACATTTTGCTATGGACATTAAAAGACAATAGTTTCTTCAGGAAATACATCATCTGTTAAATAATCAGTCCACACATCCCACTTGAGCTTATGGTCCAGGACTATACCAAGATATTTATAATTGTGATACTAGTTGTATTTGCTCCCCATTAATTAGTGTCGGTTAAATCTTTCACCTTCAAATCAATAACCATCTCCTTGGTTTTGAAAGCATTTAAGAGGAGATTTGATTTCTCACACCAATTTAAAAAGATATCTAACACAGGTCCCTGCTATTCCTCTCCTTCTTGTAAAAGACTCACTAGAGCAGTGTCATCGACATACTTGATAATATATCTGTTTTTAAAAGTGCTGGAACATGAATTAGTATATCAAATAAATAATAATGGAGATAAGACACCGCCCTGAGGTGATCCAATAGAAGTGATCATTTTGTCTGAGAAAGACCCTCCTAATTCCACCCGCTGGGTTCAACAACTATGAAGTCGATCACCCATCCATCAGCCATGAATTAAAAAAAATTTGCCAGGCAGACAGTAAAACAAGTTATCTTAGTCTGTTTAGTGCTTCTTTCAGGATAGCAATAATACAGCAAGGTTAACTTTTGTGCAGATTGTGTCTTTGTTATATTTTTATATTTTCTTGTCTTCTTTGTTGCAGCCTCCATCTGATAACAGTGGATTAAGCCGTAGGAGAACGGCAAACTCTGTGTTAGAGGCGCCCAAGACTCGCTATCCCATCTTCTTTCAGGGCTCTGCGGTCCCACCCAACATGATGCTGGCAGGCACCAGTGCCATAGACGCATATGCACGTGTACTTTTTCCTCTGGCCTTTGGTATCTTCAATCTTTTCTACTGGTTTTTCTACCTCACCAAGGACACCATGGAAGAGGCCAGGTTTGTTCACTTGTTACTCATTCACATATGGAGCTGAAGTGTAGCTTAAAGGGGCGTTCACATTAAAATCTTAACTAAAACGCTAACGCTAAATAGAACATTATTTGTGTCCACATCAGCGGACGATAACATTATGTTAACATTATTTTCTCATAGCCGTTGTTGATGTTCAAATCAACAAAGCAGACACACCCCTACCCCCATCTTTTGCTTTCATCAGCGCTCGGTTCGACTAATGTCCATCGTGTGCACTGTGCACCTTACTGCTGATTGGCTACAAGGTTGTTTTGGTACTCGGGCCGTCTTTGCTAAACAAGCGTAATTCGGAAATCGGACACCCCGCCCTTAAACGTATATTTTGACAGCTTGCTCAGACTTATGATCGTTACATCAATGTACAGTCTTCAACTCGGATTTAAAACCTGCTACCTGATCATCAATAGCCAAACATTAGAGATCTGTCTGAGACTGTTTTGCAGTATTTTTTATAGTACAACAGCTGGAAAAGCAATACTGTTCTCTGGATCGTTATAGTTGTGATGTACGACTTTTCTAAATTGATACGCTTTAAGAAGTCAACAACAAAACATTGTATTTGCAGTAGAGCTGTCACAATATTAGATTTTCATGACACAATTATCACAGACAATAGGATTAACGCTGATGATATTATCAACACGTTGTTTAAAGAAATAAAATAAATGGAAAAACTAATAAAATACATATAAATTATAAAAAATAAATAGTGCTATTAGTCAAATTCATCTTCAGTTTTTTTTTTGCGTTTTTCTTATTTTTCTTTGCCTTGCTCAAAATATGAGTGTAAGAGGCAGAGAGAGAGAGAGAAATTCAAACAGGTGTTGAATTGTTATTATTGTCTTTTACAATTGTTTTTTTTATATCACAGGTATTGTCAATATTGGCATATTATGAACCCTATTTTGCAGCTATTTTAACACATTGTAGTATGCTTAAATCCAATCAAATATATTCTAAACAGTGCTCTTACTTGATCCCGATTGGCCAATCACGACTTTCCAAGGTCTAATATTCCCAGATAACAACTGCTCAAAACTAATAACATGGTAACCCAGATTTTGCAAATCATTTTGACAGGCACCGTTCAATATTTTACAAAAAAATCTGTATAAATATAACACATGAGATATGACATCACCTGTGCAAGTGATTAAACCAAACTGCATCTTTCTGTTTCTGGCATTTGAATGTCATGTCTTACCTCAAAACCAAAAGTAAACTGATCATTCCTCACATAAAAAATATTCATAAAAAATTAGTTAATTATATTTATTAACTAATGTACATACACCTTGCTGTAACTGTGATCGTCTATGTCATTTTCTTACTCATTACTCTTGGTAACATTTTATATTGTCATTTTTTTTACAAATAGAAATTATCTCATTTTACCTTCTCATCACAGGTACACAGAACACTGTAGATATGTTTAAATTTTCAGAAGACCTCTGCAGGAACACAGGTTTCCACTGGTACTTTTATGGAGGCTGTAAATGCAATTCATAATTCGTGAACCTAAAACCGCCGCAGGACTTGAGCAGGAAAAAACAGGAGAGATGATGTTCCTTCTGGGGGACTGTGTTGTTGCTCTTGTTGAGGTTACAGCCCCATCCAACATTTATCACTTCGTGCCAGCTCTATATAAAAAAGATGCTCCTCTGAATCCTTAATTCATTAGATTTGTTCGGAAAGATCATGAAGCAAATGTCACATTTAATCCTAAAGTTCCCTCTGTGCCAAAGGCATGAAATTTACCAAATCAAGAAAATCAACAGATTCTCTCAAAATAGACTCACTTATCAAATTCAAAACCTTAAGTTGCGTTATTTTTCTACCCGAGGGGTGAAGCAGGCGTTCAATTGAGGACGAGTTTGTAATATACTGCTCGAAATAAAAGAAATGCAATAATGTACAACTTAAACAGGCGTAGAGCCATCGCTTTGCACCTTCCCACCCTGTTTTCACACAGAAAAAATGATTTTCATCAAACATTAATCATTGACGTCAGTATCACAGGAGACGAAAGCCTGTGAGAGGCTGCGAACGCGTGTATGGCCCGTTTTCATCTCTGCTGATCTTGTATTTGTCTTTCGGTGTGTTTTATCTCTACAGGGAGATCTAGGGAATTTCTCCTGAGAAGCTCACGACATATTCAGCATTGAAATCGTGTACCCGGCTACAGAGGACTTTGTGTGCTCTCCTTGGACCTCTCTCTCTCTCACTTTCGTCATCTAGCAACTTCATCCCTGAAAGAGCACAAGCTTGTCTGATATTATTTGACAAGCATTTGATCTTGTTCCTTTCCCATTTTATCACCTGTATATAATTTCCACTCCATTTGCCTTTATATTCACTGCCGTGAGCCACAGCGCTGTACTAACCCGGGTACATCGCAGACCCTCCTCTGGTGGTTCCACTCTGGTTTTGCTCTTCTATGTGTATGTGTAGCCCGCTAAGGAGTTGATGACATAATCTGCAGCTCAAACTGGTGATGCAACATTGAACCAATGCTTTTAGTGGGCTGCCCTCTACAGAGACACAGGTCGTACTGCACTAGATCAAAAGCAGGGGGTTTATACTGACAAAGATTTTACGTTCAAAATAAAGAAGCGTATCTGCAAAACAGAACTTTTACTAACATCATTCCTAGCACATTCACATGTATGCATGGTGGCTGGAATAAAGGGATAAAATGGCATGTGAAGGTGAGGTCTAGATGTGATAATGTATTAAATGTTCTCTGATGTTTCTCTTTGTATCCGTGAACATAGTTCTCGGCTGTTGCAAGAGGGAGATTAAAGACAGGAATATGTGCTGTGTGTCTCTCGACTCTGCTGCTAATGTGAATTCCTAAAAGTTATACTGGCATTAAAAACCCATTTAGAAGAGCCACTAGGGCACTGAAGAATAAACATGCAGGTGTACAATTTCAGGACATTTATTTGATTTTGTATGAAAATACAGTGATGTTTTGTGAGTGTTTATTTGAATGATGGTCACAACACAATATGAAGACAATTATGTGTTTTGTCTTATAGTCCTGTTAGCTTTCATTCATCTATGCTTTTCTAGTGCACCCTAAAAGTTGACGAATTATCTTTAAGTAAATACACACATTTACAGTCATCGATGACTCATCTTGAGTCCACATTTTTAGTCCAATTAAACTCTCTTGTGGTGTCATCAACCAGTTAATTTGTCTGTATAGTCACACGACTTTTACAGACAGCTGTAAAGTCGCATATTTGGGGATCAAAAAGCGCATGGATTTCTGAGGTCCTCTCGTTTTTTACTAGGAATATAATTGGGGTTCAACGTGACCAAAGTCTATTGGCTATTTAAAAAGGGGGGAAACCATTGGATACCCCCTCAACATTCTGTTTCAAAAGGCTCTCCCTAAATCCTTGCTGTTTCGAGTCAGATCCGTGGGCGTGGCTTGTTGGTTTTGACTAAATCCTTGGTTTTTCAAGTCTTACGAAACCTTTACCCTAACCATCTAAACTACCTATGATTATTAAAATTGACAAAAAACACGGTCGCGTGATGAGGCCAGACCCGAAACACCAAGGATTTAGTTAGAGCCGTTTAAAAACGAAACGTGTAGATAAAAACGCCGAAAATTTAGCAAGTTTCAGTTTACTGTACTATAGATTTAGACCTAATTGTTGTCATTCCTCACAGAATAAAAAAAAATTCGCGTTGGTTTGTTTTTGACATATTTAAACCAAACGTGAAGTACTATGAAACGAACCGTGCTTAAAATCTCCTATATTACGCATGCCTGTTATTTTAAGCTATCTGAAGTTCGGAATCACTATGACAACCGCTGATGTCACATTCAGGACACTCCACTAACCTGTCAAGTCGCTTCAAGACTCACACAAGACTCTAAATGCTGCATAAAGATCACCTGATGTCGTATTTTCCCGACTTGGATTGTTCAATCGTTCCTTTAATTTTCCCCGCAATGGAAACAGCTCATCCAGCATCACCGGGAGCTGCTCTTTGATCTGGAGCTGGCGTGTGCGCATGCGCAGCTCATTGCCTTCGCAGCACTGGCTTCAGTAAGTTGGATGTGCGCTGTGTCTTCATCACATCCGAAAGCCCATCAAAACTGTTGCGATGGAGAGTATCGGAAAAACCCCTCATATCTTCTTACTGTGTCCGTTAATCGTGGCCGTGGTGTGCGCGCAAAGGTACGGGTACATTTCGTGATGTTTTTCGTGTGTTTTTTCTGCATGTACGAGGATTTTGAGAATGCCTCTTGATATTTTTGCAGTATCAGAGACCCCAGCAATATGCCAGTGGTCAAAGACACCGTGGACAGACTCATGAAGGGATACGACATTCGGCTGAGGCCAGATTTCGGAGGTAATGCATGAGTAAAATTCATATAATTGTTGCATTTGGCTTGTCACGAGGACGAACATGCCCAATTACTCATGCAACCCTTGTCCATTCATCTCAGTCTCGGGCCAGGCGTGCATGTCAATACACCGGAGAAATCAATACGCGCTATTTTATTGCTGTTTGGGCATTTGATCAAAGCTGAGCGTTTCCCACACTAGCGATCTAACTTAAAGATTTTCAGCGCAACTTTTGTTACATCTCGACAGGAATGAAAATGGCATGTTTAAAACCTCCATGCACGCATTTGACGTTTACGCCGACATCTCGCACGAGATCCTCAAGCTGGACACACGTCTGAAACTGTTCATATGTCAGTCATGCATGCAGTTGTGTGTTCACCTTCAGTGGTTGTAACAAATCAACGATTTCATGCGCTATGCCACGTGAATGTGGGGTGTTAGTGTTTTATATATGTAATATGATAATAATAATAATGAGGTGGTGTTATTAGGAACAGTCTAGTCTAGTCTAGTCGTAAAAGTGCGGGCGTTTACATGCATGCAGTCTCACTCATTATTACCTTTTTTAATCATATCGTTTCTCTCCACCAGGAGCTCCGGTGGCGGTGGGAATGAATATAGACATAGCCAGCATAGACATGGTATCCGAAGTAAACATGGTAAATATAACAGTTTTCCTTTTGTGTTATGATGCATACGAATGGATATTATGTTAAAACGCGATCTCGCGCACACAACTTGACACCCACCAGCTGATGTGTTGGTCACACATGACGGTCAGATGTAAAACCGCAGAAGTTCATTGGCGTGCTGCGGTATCTGCTCTGCATTTCGCTGCTACATTTGAATTCAAAACACACGCGCAGTGGCGCACCCGCACGCGCACCCGCACGCACCCCGTATATCTCACGCTGTGTTTTTGAGCCCGGCGGTTTTCATGTGACACGGGTCGCGGGCACATCCCGCGAACGCGTTTCCACCAAACGACTTGTGCTTTTTCTGCGAATCTAGTTCAAGGTGAGCGTTGCCCTCTCAAGGAGAAAAACGACACGTGTCGTGCGCGCTCACAGAATCACGCGTCTCTTTGTAAAGACAGGCGTAGGCTATGAGGTGGAGACCTAAAAACGGCCTTCTATGTTATTTGCGGGCGAATTTTTCCTATCGCAAATGCCAAGCGTTAAATACTGACGTAAAGCAACATACTGTTGATGGAGGCAACGCAAAAGTTTAAGTCGTACAACAGCGCCCTCTTTTGGTCGGCTGTAATTGCGGGGAAATATGTATGGCTGTGAAATTAAAGATTTATGGGTCGTACTCATTGCAGCTTTATCATTTCAGTGGGGGTGACACCGTTTGTTTTCAATTCATTCTCCCCTCGCTTCCTTTCACTTGATGAATGTAAATGGCACGAGCGAAGAGCTTTACATTTTATTCATGCATCGATTTGGAAAATTGAAGGGTGCTTTGTCGACGTGTTTATCCACATATATAGCAGTATAGTTGATGCATGCATACAACTGATCAAGTCTATTTCCTTTTGGTATTTTTATAATATTGCTTTTAATCTTAAATTTATGACCCATCTGGACACGGTCGTAACTACTATTAACAATATTTAGATCAAAACAGGGCAGGTTTGGGAAAAACTAGTGTAATGACATCTCTGAATTTGGATATGCTGCCTAAATTGAAACGATTAGTGAGAGAGAAATTCAATGTTTCGTATTATGTTGTGTGCGCTTAGAAGTGATCTTTCTAGCTCTGTCAAGTTGCTTGTCACAGCTGAGCTCTCGAATCCCTAACAGTTCGAAAGAAAAGATGAAAATCTTTGTTTCAGAAAAATTGGATTTTCCCTTACAGGACAATCCAAAGGGTTGATCTCATAGATTTCCAGTCATTACAAATTCAGAGTATCCCATATTTCCATTCACAGCCAGCACTCAATGCACCACAAGTGTTCTCTCACGTGCTCGTCTCTTACGTGCCTCGTATCCGATTACTATCTCATCCGTTTACTATCCCAATTTGATAGATGCAAGATTTCTCAACTAGGAGCAATACAGATTCCCCCGGTGTGTGTGGGTCCCAACTGTTCTTCATGTATTTCTTTTAAAAACAAAGGACCCCCTCCACTCGTATATCTTTTTGCCTGCTATTTCGCACTGATGTAAACACTGTGGTTTAAATGTGGTCAAGGTAGCCCCGACCAAAGGTCACTCATGTTGTTTGGCAATGCAAATCTTTAGGCCAGTCTACGTCGGAGACGTCTTCATTGCTTGACATTAAAATTCAGGCTATTTTTGGAGATGGGCCGTAAGAAGTGGCAAACGCAGGCCGTGCTCCACTGCTGAGGCGCTTGGTGATGACTCATTTGAGTTTTGAGGAAGCATTATTGAAGTGGCGTAATGTGCCAAGTGATATTGTGGTGGACAAGCGGTGACCTCTGGATTCTTGAGTGCCCGGGATTGGGAAGAAATTACGCTCGTGTTTAGTCGGGATGGGGTACATGTTGAACAGTATTCTGTGAATACTTCAAAGGAACAGATTGAAGCAGACTTGTGCTAGCTCGTGGGCTAAATAATTACCAGGGTGGAAACATTGCCCTTATATGTATCATTATCCTGACAAGCATTAATTGCTTACATGAATAAGAGGCCGGGCTGTGCAATGATAGCCTAGTGAAATAACAAATGGATGAAAAGACAAATTTAGACTAAATTAGATTGGTCGACTTAATTAGTACTAGTGTTCGTAATTGTTGATAATTTTTGCATATTAAGTCGGTGCCTGTTTAGTCTTGTTGTATTTAATTCGGAGCTGATAAATCCAGCGTTTTTTCCTGATATTTTTACTTTTTTGTTGCTATGACAACACCTCTCTGCTCAAAAAATGCGGGGTTAATGTGGGCTCTTCTCTGTTTCGATTTTTAGATCGTGGTTTAAGGCAAAGCTGCAGATTCTGTTTTTTTACTTTCATGCTTGATGTTTTAGGACGTAGGTAAAAGATTTAGCTACAGACATAAATAGGCAACTAGCTATGTGGTCACGTGGAGCTCTCCCAAACGTCCACACCCTGTATTATAATTTCATACACTGGTGAGATCTGCCTCGCATCTCAGACAATCTTATTAGAGAGCTGGAAAGATGTTCTTTTTCTTTTTTACTCATTTCAACAATTAAAGGACTTCAGAGGACCTGTAACAAACAGACTTTTCAACTTGGATTTTTTTATTGAATTCAGTTTAGTTTGTTGTGTTTTGTAGAGTCATTCTTTTTTTCAAATAAATCAAGACATGAATAAAAGAACAGTTTACCTAAATATGGAAATGACACACGAAACACACGAAGCAAAGGTCCGGTGTATGAAATTTAGCGGCATCTAGCGGTAAACTTGCAAATTGCAGCCAACGCCTCACTCCACCCCTCCCTTCGAAGCACTACGGTGGCTGAAACAGCTCTACGATGTTGTCACGTTTCCTCTTTCTTAAAAAGGAGATAACGTATTTACGTAACGCGTGTTGCAGAGCAGTTTGTCCATTTAGGGCTACTGTAGAAACAACATGGAGAATTCCATGCAAAGGGACCCGCGTTGTGTATGTAGAAAGAAATTGCTCATTCTAAAGTAATAAAAACATAAAGCTTCACTATTTATGAGCTTTATACACCGAAGACAGTGATGAATATTTTATTGCAATTTTGTCAATAGATCCTCCAAAAGATTACAGACAGCACCTTTAACAGAATGTTCATACTTCTCTTCTCCATACATGCTGTTAAGAGGCTGTGAAGCTCAAAACAAAACAAAAACAAAGGAAATGATTAATTAAATTAGCCAATACGACTAGTTTATGTCTACAAGTGAAGCCATACAGTATATTTATATATGGAAAATATTGTATTTCGCATGTGTGGTTGTGGTATATATATTTTTATTAACATTATTTATGGCAATTTTTCTTGAATATAATATTTTAATATGCTTCCTCAACATGTTAAACCGGTGTTGATGTCGATGATGGCAAATGTTATCGATGGCTCGTAACCAATCATGACATGCCAAATTATGTTTTACGCATATTTATGTTTTCCATTTACATAAATTATGTGGTTATGGATTGTCAGTCAAATGGATTATTGTATTATTTGCACCTTCAGGTGTAATTCACTTTTCTTGCATCTGCCTACTCTGTAAAGAAAGTAACCCTTTAGGTCTTTAATGTATGTGTGTGTATAGTTCCTGTACCTCAAATCAATACCTCATATCCATTTTTTGCTTTTCTAGTCAGATAATACTGCACATCTGGAGTTCTGATCTCCCTGCTCGGCTTATTTTGCAATGACTGGCGGAATGTATGCAATCCCTTTGGTACACGTAAAAATCAACAAAATATTTATAAACGCAGCTTAATCAAATAACAACATTAAACTCAAATTTTTCGAGCTAATTTTTCAAACTGGTGCTCAGATGTAGATTGATTCAAAACACCTGGCGTTTGGAGTCAGCCTGACATTGCAATAAACTTTGCCACTTAATCACATCTTCGACATCAGACGTTTATCTCCAAACATGTCATCAACATCCTCATCACAGCACTCGCGGTTATGAGTTTAGATTAAGTGAAGGTAATGTGACAGATTTCACTTGTGTAATCCGTTAATGTACTGTTTTGTGATGGGCTGTTAGGCTGCTCTGTGTTTAAGTAGCTGGAAAAAAACGCCCCGTTAGGAAGGAAGGCTAATTGGGTCAGTTATGTACCCCGGGGCATGACCACTGTATCCTAAAACCATCTCCAGTATGTTGTTGGGCTTAACCAGTCATTCAGATGGCATCCTTCTTGTGACAGATTAATAAAACCTGCATGTCCACAGCGGCTGGTGAGGAGACAGTGAATCCATGGCAGCGGTGACTTGGCTAAGTGTCTTGTTATCAACATTCTCCATCACAATCTCCTTACACCCTCGTTTATTTTATTGGCTGAAATCATGGGTTGGAAAGAGTAAATAATGACTTTTTTACTTGGTTTCATGGGTCAGATCTTAAATGGGTTTTGTGCTGCAGAGATGAATGTCTTCTAAATGTGACGAGTGTGGATTTGGGTTGTGACAGGCTTAATGGAGTGCTCCCAGCAGCCTCTGCGTCAGTGTCAGCTCTCCGCGGGAGAGACCCGACAAATTACGTTGTGTCATCCTGTCACAATCTCAATATGATCTATCGATCTGGATATCTATCTGAAGAGGCGCATGCTTAACTTTATCTTACATGAGGTCGTTTGGCAGATTTGGCTTGCTCTGCTGCTGTAGATAATACTATGGTATTTTTAAATGTCGGCCTGGGCAAGTCAATAAAAGGAAGTCGGTCAAGAGTAAAGAGAGTAAAACTACTGAATTGTAGTAAACTTAAAGGGCTCGGTCACCTGAAAATGAAAGTTCTGTCATCATTCGCTCACCTTCCTGTCATTTCATACCTGTGTGACTCTCTTACTTCTGCAGAACAAAAAAGAATATATTTTGAAGAAAGAGTTGTGGTAACCAAACAACATCACTGTAAAAAAACTTAAAATAGAAAAAAATAAGTCACCTGGTTGCCGTGTATTTTTTTGTTAATTCAACTTAAAAATATTAGTTAACTCAATGAATTTGATGCAAACTCATTGTGCTGAATAATATTTTTAAGTTGAATTAAGTAAAAACTACAAAATTTTAATGGTTACCGCCGTTGTTCAGTTACCAGCATTTTTCAAATTATCTTCTTTTTTGATCTGCAGTAGAAAGTAATTCATATATGTGTAAAATGACAAGAGGACGAATAAATGATGAAAGAATTTTCATATTTGGGTAAAAGAAAAAGAAATGTTTTGCTGTGAGATCATCATGGTGTGATTAAACATTTTTTGTTTTATTCATGTTTTTTTTATAGATTTGGACAATTGTTTTTATGTGTTCTTTATCAGTCGGTGAATGTTTTATAGATGGTGCTGAAAGTTGGTTTGAAACCTCTTGGAGTCTTAATTCATTCTTTATTAAACCTAAATGGTATGCAAGTGCTTCTTTATAAGTATAATACTTTTCTATAATCTGATGGTGTTGACCCATATTTTCAAGAAATACGTTTTGTGAGATCATGAAAAAAATACTAAAATTTATGTATAGAACATTATAAAAAATAAATAATGGAAAATCCAAAAAACAATTCTTGGTGCTGTTTTTGCTTGTATTTGGTAGTTATTTCATCTTGTGTCAGACTTTTGTTGATGATATTTCATGTCATAAAGAATTCATAACCAATGCGTTCTAATCAGTGCATTTATGCAGCAGTTTTTAAGACGTCCTTGATTAAATTAATTTGCACTTGCAATTTCAGCTCTGTTAACCATGATTAAACAGCACAACCTAACAGAATCTTTTTTCCGCTTCAGCTCGCAAAACGCTTTAATTAAAGCAGATCTTAAACGCCCGTGTCCCGAAAATCCATTACGTATCACTGTACAAGCGTGCTACACCTCTGTCATCGTTTATAATTCTGTCGGTAGCAAAGTATCGAGGGGGAAAATGCTAAATCCGTCCGGTTACGGTGTGGGCTCACAAAAGCCGCGTGTTTGCTTCTCAGTTTGATATCTATTGATGTCAAAGAAGAGTAAACAGAGCTGAAGAGGCATCTGCTACCATCTGTGACCATAGTAATTATGCTCACATTTGGCACCGAAGCCAAGAGAAAGTTCCAAAGTCCAGGTGTTCCACATTCTGTACTTCCAAAATGTTAATCTGCTAAACTTTTTTTTATTTCACACAAGGTCTTCTCTCATCAATGAATAACCATAGTAGTAATATAAGTCATGCAAATATGTATGTAAATAGTAATAACAAATGATATTGTTGAATTGTTGAGCTTATATTTTAACATTCCAACTTAGTTTGCATACAATGTATAGAACACATTTACATTTTTAAAGCCTTACATTTGGTATTTCCATTCAGATTTACAGTTTCAGCCCCTAAACACAAACATACAATGATGTACCACAATTACGACAGTATCACAGTATTTTGAACTTAATTTCGAAAAATTAAACAACATCAACATAACATTTATTTAATAAAAAAACACTTGTTAAAGAATTGACAAAATTCAAGGTTTAATTGAATTAATTTTATCTTAATGTAACAAGTGAAAAAATATACACAGTCAAACCAAAAATTATTCAGATACCAGATATATTTTTTAAATATTTTCTTACTAGTGGGTGCAGGACACCGTAGTCTATTAATCAAAATAAAGTAAACTGTGACATATTATACCCTAAAATTCTTCATAAAGTAGACTACCAGCTAAACTAATAATACTTATTTGGGACCCAATTATGTGACCTTTTCACACACAGACTGAACAAAATGAATCATTGCTTGGTAATTGGTTGCCCTAAATTGGCATTATTTAACTGTGTACTTAAATGTAACAGCTGACAGCTATTCAAACTTATCTATTGCATTCCTTTCTATCAATGAATTTGTTCTGACACAATTTATTTCTTGT
The DNA here is from genome assembly GCA_029783895.1 of Triplophysa bombifrons. Classification (NCBI taxonomy): domain Eukaryota; kingdom Metazoa; phylum Chordata; class Actinopteri; order Cypriniformes; family Nemacheilidae; genus Triplophysa; species Triplophysa bombifrons. Next base: position 14,037,178 of record CM056464.1, read on the forward strand.
CATTTTTTATTACCAACTATAGCGAATATACTGTGATAATGTGAGAAATGTTGAAGGTGTCTGAATAGATTTGGGTTTGACTGTGTATATATATATATATATATATATCGACAGAGCAATGGCACTGATATATTCTAAGATGTGTCAGTGCAAGCTGGTGTCAGTTTAGACAGCTCTTACATTTATTTCAATCTAGGAATAGTCTGAAGCCCTGTACAGGAAACCACTCCTAAGAGAGAGCTTCAAATCTGTAAAAACACAAAAATATATAAATGAACAAAACATTGAAATGTATGTTGAGTGTTGACGCAGGTCACATGTTGGGAGCTCAGCAAATAGGATTAAACAGATGACTTATCTTTAAAAGAATATGTCCTGCGATATGCCATGTCAAAGAAAAGAAACATGGTTTGTGAGTTTTCATGTAGAGTTCGGAGAGGCATCAGCTGTTTCTCCTGGGGGAAACCTAGAGTAGAGATGCTCAGCAGTGTCTTTACGGTACTGTACACACTGTGATGATGGACTTCTGCAATACTGAACATCTGCCTCATGCACACTCTTAAATGAAACTTCTACATGTCAACATATACATATTAGCGCTGTCATGATATCAGATTTTCACTGCACAGTTATTGTGGCCAACAACCTTTCGATGACGATATCATCACAATATTTATTGGGTGAGAGTTAAAAAAAAAGAAATATATAATGCATCAGTGAAATTTATCTTGATCTTTAAGCTTATTTTGTGTTTTGTCTGTTATTTGGTCAACAAATCACACTCATAATACAAGTGTATTGGGGCAGAGAGAGAGAATTTGGAACCACTGTAACAACAAAAGTCTTTTTACGGTTTTCTACACAAAATCATCCAACAGAAAGAATATTCTTTGAAAATGTATAACAACAAAATCTTCAATATTGACTGAACAATGTCATTTTATAGATTGAAATTTTAAAATGAATGCTTGAAATTCATCTTTGATGCTTGTTATCTAATAATGAATTAGTTTATGAGTCTTTAGCCTGGGTTTTCACAGGGTCACAAATGTTTACATGCTGATCAATAATGCTAATGGTAAATGTAGATAAAAAGTTATGGTTCATAAAATATCTCAAATCTGGACGAAAGGGTGGAGACATACAGCAAACAGTAAAAAGACTGACGGATACAAATACTTAAAATTATTACTAAAATTGCTGCATTTTGTTTACTAATGTGTGTCCATTTACCTGCTCTGCGTGTCTGCACTACTGTCGTTAAAACGTATCTGCTGCTTTTCATGCTGCGTGTCTTTGGAGGGAGAGAAGCAGCATGCGCGGAGCGGAAAAGGTTAAAATGAAGCACGTTTGGTGCTAGAAAAAGATATGAGAGGATATAGCGGCAAAAGATAAATTACATAAATGTTCCTGAGAGTGCGTGTGATTCTCCGTTGTGTAGATGCGCGACTCAATGTCCGATGTCTTGCGGTCCGGATGGAATGAAGCAAAGGTCCAGATCCAGCCCGCGGTCCATCTATTGAGGATGGCTGCTCTATGCGATTCGCTATCCAAAGCCACGCCTCCCCCAAACACATGAATGTATTTTGTAAATCCATGTAACGAATTACAAACTAAATATATTAAATTATTTTTGAAGTATGTACACTGTAAAATCTAATTAGTTGATCTTACTTAAAAAAAGCATGCAAACTGATTGCCTTAAAAAAACTAAGTAAAGTGAAATGGTTTTGGTGAGTTCAAGTAACTAAAAAAATTGCTCAGATGTACTCTTGACTTAGTGTGGAGTGCTCAGAATTAACTATTATTACCAACTTAAGAAATTCCATTGGATTTATTGCACTGTAAACCCGGACAAGTTTACAATACTAAATTTTGAATACTGTATAGCTTAATAAAATTTTACTACAGTTCACATAAACATTATTGTAAAAATGCATAAATCAAACACCTAGACTCGTGCAACACAAAATGAGCAAGAGGAGACTGATATCAGAACTGTAGGCACAGACTATGCTCATTGGTAACAAAACACATGAGCTTCGCAGACCCTAATCACATGCACCAATCTTCTAAACAGTGGTAACCTCAAAACTGATAAATATGTCGAACTCTTCTTAATATCTAAGAGAAGTGAACATTAAACACTATCAAGTCTTTAACTTTACTAAAATCATATAAAATAATCATATTTAAAAAAATGACTCTCCTAATGCAGTCTGGCGCTAAGCATGCTGGGAATCTTTTCTGCATACAGGCAGGATCTGCTCTCCACTGCATCTCGCTGGTGTAGTAAAGTAATTGCTTCGCTTGCCGCTTCTTGCTTGATTTAAGTAAAATATACTAAAGGCAAAAAGTAAGTTGTTTTATTTCCCCTGCAAGTACTCGTAACTTAATAAAAACTTGTAAAATGTATACATTTTGAAACTGAGTAAAGTTAACAAATAATTTGTAAGTAAGGACAACAATTAGATTTTACAGTGTACATACCAGTCCAATAGAAAGAGAGCAACCATGGTATCGTCTTTCAGACCCTTTGCCTGCCGGAGCTGTCTCCATCGCTGAACCGATGTTAATTTGAGTGATCCAGACAATTTTTCACCACTGCTTTTTCAAAATACTGACTTTCGTTTTGTAGATTAACATGTTGTACGCTCTGCAGGAAGGTTTGATTGTTGCTGATTGTTCGCCATTCTCCCTACATTGACACAGCGGATTTGAGCGCGCTGATGAAGTATGATGTCTGCATGAACAGGGTGCGCAGTGATATGCAGAATACGTTGGCTGAAAATGCACACATTCCGCCACAATGTTTTGATTGGGCGAACGTTTTTTGGTCCTACGTCTTTCACAGACGATATATAGTTATAAAAATATTATTTGACCACTATACTTCTTGATTCCTATCAGGATTTAAAGAGATTTCCATCCAACATGACAAAAAAAATTCTGGACAGGATCACCCATCCTGCCTTTAAGTGTTGGAAATGGGACGTGTGTTGTGCACAGGTGTACGTATTGTTCAGTGTATGCCTGGTCGTGCTGAAGTTGTTGTTCAAAAATATGCACACGGAGAAACACAGCTGGTTCCTCCAGTTGCTTTTGAATCAGAGGGGGGTTTAGTCCTCCTATGCCCGAGAGTAACTTTATCATGTGTGCCGGGATATTTTGAGCTAAAGACGATTGCTGGTTTTAAGAGTTCCCTTGCAGGTCACTGCGGGAGAAGCACAGTAAGATAAATGTGGGTCTGGAAAGAGCCTGTCACCATTAAGACAGCACACTGCCCCCTCATTCCCAGACCAGTGTGATAACCACATCCAAGCGAGATAAAATCATGTGCTTTAACTGTGTGCTGTGTCAGTTTTGCACCTGCTTGTAAGTCACAAAATGGAATTTTCAGGAAGTTATAGTTGACAAGCACTTTTTAAAACTTTTAATTGGTTAGATTTGATCAGAACACAGTAACAAACATAAAGGGTGACTAATAATAATAATTGATTAATACAAATATGGAGATATGATGTTTAGGAAGGACAGTAGGGATTATAATTATTTTAATAATATGTGAGTTTTCTATAAAAGAAATTACTATGTTGAACAATTTTGGTGTACAAAATATTTTGGAACATTTCAACATCATATTATAAGATTTTTAAGAGTATAAGAAAGATTTGTCAGTCAAGTGTTTCAAAAGTGTAATGTCCAGCATTCTTGTTTCCTGACGATCACAATATTCCCTTTATTCTTAGGACTACACCCTGACCATGTATTTCCAGCAAGCCTGGCGAGACAAGCGCTTGTCGTACTCTGAGATTCCGCTCAACCTGACTCTGGATAACCGCGTGGCCGACCAGCTGTGGGTGCCCGACACCTACTTCCTGAACGATAAGAAATCGTTCGTTCACGGAGTCACAGTCAAGAACCGAATGATACGGCTGCACCCTGACGGCACGGTTCTGTACGGATTAAGGTACGTATTTTAAAATCATTACTGCTGTTACGGATGCTGACCTGCGCTCACCATCAAGCTCGGTAACTAGTCTTATGATCTGATCCATTCACTGGTGCTCTTTGCGAACCACCCTCATAACACATTCACAACGTGCTGTTAAGGGCTTTTTTTATTATCTCTCGCTGTTGATGCATTATGCCGGTGTTAATGACTCAACATCGGTGTCTATGTTTAGAAGGGATGAAATTGTTGTTGCTAATTCCAAGGCGGCATATTGCGCATTCTGTTCCCCAGCCTGACAGCAGTTTCCTTGTTAGAAGAGTGTTTAAACATAAAAAAATCTGCACCACAACAGATAATTCGCTGCTGTTAGGTTGCAAAAAAGTCAATAAATATCATTTATAGCGCTTCATTATGTAAGGACCCAATTACATAAGCGTACACATATTTTTACATAACAGAGAAGACACTGAACACACATGAGAAAACAGTGGATGGAAAGTGAGAGAGCGTGTGACCTGATGCGCAGAACGGTTCTGCCTGAACGCTGCTCTGTCAATGGAAAACCTTCATATGTAAGACAGCGTAGGCTGCAGGCGAGCATGTGTGAGCGTGTGTGGGGTGATAATAAAAACACCTCTTTTGTGATGGTTGAAGTTTATTACTTCTTACTTGTGTTTAGAGCTGGTCAATAGAATACAATTACGCTACATGTTTGAATAATAAATAGGTCAATGACGTAACGACCACCTATCATGTGGCGTGACCAATCATTGTATTTAATTAAAAATAAAATATATAGAACTTCTGCGGGTGAAATATGATTCTCTGAAACAGTGGGCTATCATGCGATTGATAGGAAAAACAAAGAAATTATTGAACAAAATAATAGTACTGTAAGACCATTACTTAACAAAACTCAAAGAAATGCAATAACTGTCTTTCTGAGAAGAAGTGATAAGCAAGTTAAGAAAAATGAATTGATTTTAAGATAAATCACGGTCGCACCACATGACATGGCCGATTCATCTATACACTGAAAAACACTAAAATTACTTAATTAAAAATGAAGTCTTCATTTATGTATACAATGTATCTTAATGTTTAACTCAACTCAACTCAACTTTATTTATATAGCGCTTTTTACAATTTTCATTGTTACAGTTTAAATAATTGTAATTGATATTATAATTTTTATTTTAAAATTGACCTGTCGAATGTCCTTATACGTCATTGACCCCAATGTATATTTTTAGTCAGAGGAACCACAAAGCCAATGTTGCAAAAGAGATGTAAAATCTGGAATGCAAAACAAAATAAAACTGTATACATTTAATAAATATCTATGAGACAGAAATTTCACAGAGATCTTTTTAATATATCAATTATTGTCTTATACATCCAGGAGATTAAAATTTTCTTTTAGTATCCTGCATCTCAGATAATTCTCCTGAGAAAAGATGCAGAAATCTAAGAAATTTCACAAAATTGATTCAAGCCTAGATTTGCCAAGCCTGCAAAAGTCATTATTAATGAAAGTTTCAATATGAACTCGAGCATTTTTCCACACATTTACTCAAAACGGAATATTTAACCTTTATAATCTACATTTATACTTTTTATGTATTTTAACGATTTGTCGCCTTGGTTCTATCTGCATTCTAAGTAGTTTTGAGACATTGAGCTTTAAAGGTTTTGCATTTCATATAGTAAAGATTATTTGAGGAACAAATCTCTTTCATACGTGAAAAAGAAAGAGACTCTTAATTTATTCTAAATGTAAAATATCAACATTTTCTGAAATTTGTAAATGGGGATTTTGGGAACAGGTCAAACGTAGATAGAAACTGATTCTGAAAAAACACTTTCTGCTTAGAATTACAAGGTTCCATCTGCAAAACATTCATTAAAGCAATACATTTTCAATTAACAATTTATTTTTAATTTTAGTTAAAACATGAAACTTGAAACATGGTTTGCTCTGCGGCTATAAATATACAAAATAATCTAAAACAAAAGCGAAAACAAAACCAAAAAATATATTAGTTTACATTGAGCTGCTCTCCTTGACAAGAGTATCAATAAAACAGTCAACCTTGAGGTTGAGGCCGACCAAATGACAAATAAAGCTGATTGTTCCTCTTTGTGCATTCAAAGTGCTGATTGGCTTGCAGATAGAACATTATAGAATCAAGTTATAATTCGATTTGTTGATAGAACATTTTTGTTTGTATGTAAAATACAAATGTAAAATGTACACATTAAAAACATGGAATAATGTAAATAAGTTATATGAATAAGAATATGACCAAAAATGTCAGATTAAACGTTAAAATTCCAACGCAACGAATTGTTTAATTTGTGTCTGTTTATTGCTCCAATGCTATTTTTAGAGAATTTTAAATATCTGAGTTGGTACTTGTAAGAATGTAAACTTCTCACGTCCCCTTGTCTAAATAAAATTCTACGGTTGAAGAGTCTAGTCGACGGAACACACAGAGTTTCTGGATCCAGGAGACAGAGTTTGACACAGACACAAGTGCTTGTTCAATCAGAGTCCAAAGTTTATTGTATTAAGGACTACTACTTATAAGCTTGCATCAGGAGGCGTCATATAAAACCACCAAAGCAGTGGAAAATCACCAGACTTTATGTTTAGTCTTATTCCTCCTGAACAATCAGATACGATTACATATTTAATATTACAATAACAAAACAATTGTCCCTTGACATTATTAGGAACCTTGAGATGGAGAACAACAGATTCTTATATCAACATAAGACAGCATAAGACCTGATACAACTTTCAACGAGGTTAAACAACAAGAAAGTAAGGAGCAAATATTATGAATAGAAGATAATAACTAGAGAATAGAGAATAATAAGATAAAGGAATGAATACATGTGATGAATATTGGAATAAACACAGATGCAGTATTTGTGGAGAACAGGACGAAATCCAGATTCTCACAGTACTTTAAATAGAAACCTCCTTAGCTTTAAAAGAGTCACTTCTGACCAATAAAAATGTTCATCTGCTAACCAAAACATGCAACACATTTCGTTGACCACAATTGATCGTAAGAAAGAATCATATTTAACTTTTTATTTATTTATATCCACCTGTTAAAATGTTTTCATAAAATGCAGTGTATTTCATAAAAAATACTTTGTGTAGACTTTTCTTTCCAAGTTGAATCCGTTTTTAATCTACGCATTAAAATGAATAGTTTGAAATGAATTACAGAAAATAAATCATACTATAATCATGCTACGGAAGCTTAATGCGCTTACGAGTCGCGATATGTGGTGGGGTTATAAAAATCAGTTTAATGAAACGTTGAAGTTTAACTTAATATCCCTATAAAAAGCATATTACAATCATTGCTATGTTCTTAATGCTCCTGAATTTTATATCCCAATCAAATTGACTGTAAATATATTGTCCAGTCCGAGCTGGTTTGCAGATGATAAGAAACAGTGCTGGAGACTATTTGAAAGCAGTGCAGAAGGATTTCTGTATATGTGTGTGAGAGTGGGTGTTTGTTGCGGGTACATTGGTGTTGTCCATGTTTCTCCGGTGCCCTGCTCTTCTTAATCTGCCGAAGGAAGTTCCTCAATTACCAGGAGAAGAAGCAAATAACTGTGCAATAACTGTCAGTAATAACTGTCTGTGAGAGCCCGGTCTGAGTATTGAGCGCGGGGAGGTAGATCTGATTATTCTGCTCCTAAAAGACTTGAACCAATAACATGGACACCACCCAGGAGATGAAAGCAAACAGGTTTAATGCTACTTCTGGGGCGTAATGAACTATTAGGTTGTGTTACAGCAGAGTGTCTTGTGTTGTGCTTGTTAAATCTGACTAAAGTGATAACTGTTTCTATTATTTTTATTTGTATTAAGTTAAACTGCTCATTTTTATATATATTTAGATTGTATTATACTCTTTGGAAAGATTTAGAAGAAACCGTCTGCTTGTATGTAAAACAGCCAAGCAGTTCAGTTGTGTTTTGATAAATCGAAAATGATAAAAGAACATATGCCCTAACTAACGGATTGACTGTGAAGCCAGCCAATCAGATTAGAGTTTCTAATATCAAGAAATTGCTTTCTGGATTAGCATGTGCTTTGGTTTGCGCGGTAAGCATACGGACCGTGGCCAGTCTGTAGACGTGCTGTCTGAAGCTGAGACTAGTTTCAAATGGACTCTTATTGATTTATATGCTCGCAAAATGCCTTCAGTGGGAATAAAGCTTACATTACAAATAGTTTTAGCAGTGACTTAGCTGTCATGTGTTACATTCACAGGATTTTAGCGCACAACATAACTCAATAAACCCATTACAAAGAGTGCAGCAAGGCTGTGTACTGGGTCCAATTAAGAAAAGTTTCAGCGCAGTTAAAGTTATTTATAAATGCAGCGGACTCATTTAAGAGATAATAGATTCAAGCAAATCTAAATGACTTCACAAAGTGACTGAGAAAAGAAGAGGTGTTCCATTTACATCTCATTTACAGTGAATGAGCCTCACAATAAAATGAAGCAATGTCCATTAATTCTCATTTGCGGAACGGTTGACTTTATTATGTGCAGATGGCTGGTGGCGTTTTGTTAGATGGCTGAGGACAGGGCAGCTCTGGTACGAATAAGCTGCTATTTATAGCTAGCATTTATTTATTTTGTGGAATCACACATTGCTGTGCCATCTCTCGGTGTATATGTGGGTAAATACCATCTTATGCATCAGTGAAAGGGAAATTGCTGAATTTCCTGTAAATTTGTTTACGTGGGATTTTGTCAATAATGACTTGGCAAGGTTAAAACTAACCATAATGTTTTCTTGTTTGATGTCTCTCTAAAGTTTTTCAGGCATTTGGATGCCAACCTCATATTTCATTCTCCACACTCCTTGCTTCAGTTTTTAAACCTCACGTACTGGTAGTTCAATATACAAAATCCTTGATGCGATACAGGACTGAGATAAACAGTTTCACAGATTCAATGCTTCCTATTTTCATCCCTCATAACGCAATGTAGTCAGAACCCTGTGTGGTGTGCAGCACAAGTCTCAGTAAACAAGGTCATTTAGAATAAAGGTACATGTTGTGCCTTGGGGTCTGTACCCAACCCAAACACAAACCCGTCCAATGCACGAGAGAACCGTAACATTGCAGCCAGACTCTGACAGATGGATAAATGGTGGCTTTTTGGGCTTGTGGCGGCCAACCGTTCATATCAACACTTTTTGATCTTTCATTGCTGACCGTTCCCATAATTGTGAAACGTTGGGCCATCATGAGACAGGATAATTTTACCGTATACCAATAAGGTCCGTGTTTAGTTAGAGCAGAGAGCCATGTACCATGGAGAAGGCTGATGTGTTGGTGAGATTAGTCAGAGAAGTCCAACACGACTGGAGAGTAAACATATCTGACTTTTATTCCTGAGCCCCTTTCAGGCCGAAACAAGTTGCCAGAGGCGTAAAACGCATTAAACCGGCGAGGGTCGGGGCCAGCTTCCTTTTGCTCTTAATATATTGAGTCGAGCCCTCTTCAAACGGATACAAATCAACCAGTAAGCAGCAGGTCGCGGGGAGAGCGAGAGCAGGGAATGGAGGGGAGGAAGCAAATATTAGAGGTACAAAGTGAGAGAAAAGGATAAGATGGTGGAGTGGGTACGGCGGAGAAACTAGAGAGTCTGAAAAGGGTTGGCAATAGACGTTTTTGATGAATTGCATGCATCTCTTGCCTTACAAAGGGGTTTGTTGTAACTGTTGCAGTGAATTCCCACAGTATATTAAGGGAATAGAGTACAGTAGATTTTTACAGTTCAGTATATTCAGCACAATCTCATGAATATTGCATTCTTGCTTTTTTCTTATAATTTTATGTAATTAAAACTGTGAATCGTATTTCATAAAATTGTTACGAAAAGCTGTAAAGTCAGGTTGGTGTATTATATGAATAAAAAACTGGATATTACCAGTTTTCAATAATACAGTATATTGTTATAGACATGAACCTGACAGATTTGTGTGACAAACACATTAAAGGTCCAGTGTGTAATTTTTGGAAGATCTATTGACAGAAATGCAATATAATATTTACATTTAGTCATTAAGCAGACGCTTTTATCCAAAGCGACTGACAGAGAGTTAAGGGACCAATAAGCGATATGTCATACACGAGCAATAATACAATAGGTAATAATACAAGTTACTAGTTTCAACAAAAGCCAGACCAATACCTGTTGAGAGAAAGAGAGAGGGTGAGGTTTTTTCCTCAATTGTCTGTCAAGTATTCACAGAAGAGTAATATACATAGCTATGCCTTCAGAGGTGTATAAAGACCTTACATAGTGAAGCGTTATGTTTTTATTGCCTTAGAAGGAGCTGACGTTTAGTCTGTATTTGTGTCCAGAATTTTAGAATGTTGCATTGCATTTTGTTCCCACAAAAGCAAGATCCAGTGTCATTGCAGAATGCACTACTTGTGATTGCAAATATTTGTTATTTGTATTGTCCATTTTTTAGATATACAGCTGGAGAAAAAAATTAAGAGACCATTTCAAAATGATTTATGTATATTTTTTGTTTGTTTTATGTAATGACCAGTTTTCATGTGTGTTGTCATGCAGTCAGTCTTTCACATTGCTGTTGGATGACTTTATGTCACTCCTGAGGTTTGAATTTATTGACATTCAAAAGACACTGGACTGGAATGACCACAGTACATCTAGAAATACTGCCTAAATGAGTTAATTTGGAAGATCTCTTAATTTGTCCATAGCTATACAAGAAAAGAAAACAGAGACATTGGACATTCCACCTTGAACTTACCTAAGAATTTTCCAGCAACATGTTTCTAGATACAACCTCGTCATCTAGAGGCTGTTCCTAATCTATCCATCTCTTAGACACTATTACAACAGACACCTAAATGCACTGAGACTTTATTGCTGATGATGAAGGGGCCTATAAATAGCTGGTTATTTTTACCTCTGCCATCTTGGCCTAATTTCCTGATTTCCCAGAGCTCCCAGTACTTCCAGAGCTTCCCGTGGAATGATCATGGGATGGCGAGCGAGGCGTCTCAGGAGTATCTGTGTTTTAGCATGCTGATTTTATGAATGTAAAGGTTTGGACGAGATTTTCTTTTTCCTGACAACTTCAATGCTGTTAACTGTCAACATTAACATTTAAAGAGATAGTTCACCCAAAAATGAAACTTCTGTCAATATTTAATTAAGCTCATGTTATTTCAAACCTGTATATATTTCTTTGTTTTGCCTAACATAAAGGAAGAGTTTGGGAAGAATTTCAGTTCATTTCAACATGGCAGATCTCGTCCCCCATTCATTTTCCCAACTATGGCAGTAAACGGTGGTGAGATCTGTTTGGTTACTGGCATTCTTCCAAATATCTTCCTTTGTGTTTAGCAGAACAAAGACATTTATACAGATTTGGAACAACCTGAGGGTGAGTAAATAATGACCGATTTTTCATTTTTGGGTGTAAACTGAAAAACAAGCGTGTCATTTTCGCCTGAAATTTTTTATGAAATCAAATGGTGCAGCTACAGCCTGTAGTTCATTGCAGTGTTCAACCATTTTGAATTGAATTACTGTTTAATGAGCAACTCTTTTGTTATCAAACATTGTGATACGTTTTGTGGACGAGGTAGAAAGATCCCCTTGACGTGTTTTATTAGGTTAACTACCACGTCATTTTTGTCGGTATTGGCAGCAGGTTGGGTCTAAAATTTTAATTAGAGCCTGTATTCCATTGATTCTGGCACTCAACAACACACTAAGATGATATTTTTATATTTTATGTAGCCGACTCGGAGCTGGTTTGGCCACCTCCAGTTTTCGTTTTGTTTTGCCTCCTTCTAATGCCATGATTCAAACGTGACGTCGACACTAAAAGGGTCTATAGAAATTCTGAAGTCATAAATAGTAAAAGAAATAACAGAAATGAAAAGGTGTTTTTAAATGTACTATTTATAGTTTTTGTTTTGTTTTATTCTGTGAATACTGACAAGATTTCTACCAAATTTCAAACAATAATATTTTTTTATTTAAATACCACAAAGATGCAATTTTAATCAACACAATACTAATGTTTAACATGTACTTTAGGACCAGTTCAGGAGTGAATTAATGATGGAATGACCCTGATTTTTTTGCATTCTCTCAGTCTTTCACATTCCTGTTGGGTGACTTTATGTCATTGCTGATTATTGTTGTTTCAATTTAAAAGAGACTGGAATAAAAGGACACAATGCATAGTTAGAGGAAAAACTGGAGCATTTTGTTCATACCGGATGTGTATGTTCTTATTAGGGTTGGGTATCGTAAGAAATTGTCCGATTCCGGTTCCAGTTTTGCCCAATTATTCCCGGTTCCGATTCCGGTACCATTTAAATTGATCATAGTTATTTTTTACTATTTTCAGTAACCTTCATTAAATATAGTGTTGCTGTGAGGTAGTAAGTAACGTTGAGTAATGCTAATCCATCAATCACATGTTCTTAAAAGTTGATGTTTTTTACACTATCAATAACATTTTGCTTATCAATAACATTTTGCTTTTTAAGCGGAAATAAGCTGATTGGCCAAATAGTTCCTCGTGGGCTAAGACACTTGTTCATTTCCCTAAATAAATAAAATATTGTTTTAAAATGTTAACTGGCATGCTCATAACCATGCACACACTCCATAAAGCCTCTATTTTACAAATACTAGTGCAGCCATAAGCTGCTGTGATGCAATGAGTCTCAACATTTTTTACATTTTATAATTTTCATTTTCGATTACTCTGTTTATCATTCTTGAAATGACATGTACTCTAAATAATCTCGCTCTTATACTGAACATGCATAGCAATAGCAGTCTATTTATTTAGTCGTCCAGGTTGAAGTCAGTTGAATACAGTATATATTAATGACAATATTGGACCAATATAATGTTATGTAGTGATGACAGGAGCTGCATAGTGCCGGTACGTGTACAATCAGACAAAACAACTTGTACATTTATCAAAGACACGAGTGCTCGCCAGTTATAGATGCGACTGTGGAGTGCGTGTACAGTCATGGGAACCAAAGTGTGTGGATGTTAAAGACACGATGCCTCCATTGAGTGCGTGCCATTGGAAATGCTGTGTTCCGTAATTAAAGAGGCAGCGCGGCTTTTTTTCTTGATTTGTGACAGCCTTTACAGGAAAAGCCGGCACAGGAATGTGCAAACCGCTTGGTCACACGATGCACCAGAACCGGTTTCGGAACCGAAACCTATAAATTGCTAAAAACAGACCCTAGTTTTTATAATGTTGAACAATTTTTAACAGTGTAAAAGTTTTTAGTTTAAGAGTTTGAGTGAAAGGTTTTCAAATTGCATTGTGAGTTCAATTACTGAAGATAAGCTGTCCTCCAGTTGAAGTTAACAACCTACATAAACTTAAGGGACATCTATTACATTTTAGACTCAAAACCTCATTTTACATTTTCTGTGAAGATGCTCTTGGTGCTGAACTTGGGCTTCCCGTCGGTTATCCACTAGAGATGATGACATTCTGAAGTGAAAACACCATTAAAACTTTCCACCAACCTGCCCTGCCACTAGCCGATTTCAGTCACTTCATTTGCATAGTCGCTGGAGAATTAGAGAAAGTCGTTTGGCACGACCGTGAGTCAACGGGCACAAGTTAACGGCCCTGCAAACTCAAAGACTCCCAAAGCGTCTGAAATGATCAGTGTCTTATTGCCAGCGACCAATGAGCTATATTTTGAATCTGGAGAATTGATAATTGTTATGCTAGTATCTGATCCAAAGGGTTTTTTTTCAACCAAGAAGAAAAAACCCTTTAATGGCTTATAAATGTTAATGATAAAATAAGTTAACCGATGCAGCAGTTTGTGTTTACCAAATGCAAATCTGTTTCGCACCGAAGCTGTGTATTAACATATCCTTACCGTGTTAAGCCCCGAAGGGACAAATTCACATTCATAGGGCAAAGTCTCCCCATGAATTGCATCTGAATTCAGTGCATTGCAATTGTTTACGTTCACACGGCATTTCTGTCTTATTTCGAGCTTCGCGTTGATTTGCACATTGTTACACATGACAGGGAATCACAGAAAGTGTCAGATGCGGTGGTTAAGTCTGTCACCACTTCTCCATTCACCATCACCGGCTGTGACACATGAGGGGGAGAATTTAACAGCGACTCTTGGAAGGTGTGATATCGCGCCCCAAAAAGAAGTTATTTCTAAGTGGTTAGCGGTACGCTGGGCTAACTTGAAATTCAGAAGGAACATCATTTTTGTCCCATAGATGCTGTTAGGTTTTCCCTTGTCTGAGCTTAAGATCTGAGACTGGTGTGATACAGATGCAGGCAATAGGAGGAGGAGGGGTGTTGAGCTCTGCCTCGTCCCTGTTGTCCTTGAGAAGCCTCAGTAATCCCCACAGTCCCTTGTCTCTGCTTTGCATTCAGGATCACCACCACGGCTGCCTGCATGATGGACCTGAGGCGATACCCGCTGGACGAGCAGAACTGCACGCTGGAGATCGAGAGCTGTAAGTGCCGTAACGTCCTCGCTGACCCGGCCCACATCCTTTCACTCCATCCTCCATCCCTACGCCAAACAATCCATCACCCACATCGCTTTGATTTCGGAACCTTAGCCACAGATGATCTGTTTTTTCCAGCATATCTGTCAGCAGTGGTAAATTATGCATTTACAGCCATAACAAAAGCTAATCATCTCCTCCTTTATCAAGATGAATGGGCTTTCTGTTTTGCCATTATTGCCCGTAATTGTGTGTAACGCAATTTCTTTGGTAATAAAAAATGAAGTACATGAGAGGTTTTCTTAGCGTTCCATCCACGTCCCTGGAGTCATGGATTACAGCGCTGTGATGTGATGCTAAAGCACAGACTGCCTCCGTTTGATCATTAAGTTGCCAGAAGCGTTAAGCGGCACAAAAACAGTGCGGGTCAGGCCTGACTTCCTTTTTGCTCTTAATGCATTGCGCAGTGGTGTTTTCCTCTCCGCTCTTTCTTTCATTCTGCCTTTTCATTGCTGGCCGTTTTCCATCTTTCATTCATTCCGTCTCATTGGACAGAATTCAGATGTTAAAGGGCTAGCTCACCCAAAAATTCAAAATAGTTTCATTGTTTTCTCACCGTCATGTCATTCCAAACCAGTACGATGTTATTTCGTCTTCAGAATACAAAAGAAACATTATAGACCCCTATTGAGTTCCATTCTGGCCATAAAACCACTGAGACGTTTCTCAAAATATCTTCTTGTGTGTTCCACGGATGAAAGAGTCATATACAGGTTTTAAAAGACATTTTCTTTCTTGTAGTGGTGTGTCCTCCTCAAGCCAGAATTTTGGATGAGACATCAATGGGCCAGAAGCTTTGGTTCACTTCACATTATTGATGGACTATTCTATATCATATATTATATCATGTTAGGGGGTGGACATTTTCATTCTTGAGAGTATTTGATTGGATACAAATCAGAGCATGGCAAATGAGCCATCAATATGTTTGGTCCGTATGGTGAGAAATTCAACAGAGGAATTTCATCAGTCCAACATATGTTTCATTACAAAACATCATCATTCTGACTAATTATGCTTATTTATTCATTATATGTAAAATATATATTTTCTCTCGACTTCTTCTTCAAATATGACAATTTATAAATAGGCTATGTAAAAATTTAGACTATTTAACAATTTAGAATAAAGTATAGGTTTCTGAGAAATGAAACCTTTATGAGTTCATAAAGTAAAAGCTCTATGAATATATTTAATTAAATTCATTTGTTTTTAAATTCAATCATCGAATTTTAAATGATAACGCGAGGCATGCAAAAATGAAATATATTACAAATGCCTGTGCTCTTATTTTGGTTATATGTTTCCTTGCATGTCAATATTCAAATTACAATTCTTTCAAACTCTGTTCAATTCAGTTGGGATCTCCATCTATACGCTTTTATAGCACACACCCCAATTGTGTTATTTTTACATACATTTTACCAAAGCTTTTTAGAAAGGACAGATGTAACTTCTTGAAAAGAGAAAGGCTTCGTGTCAGTATGTGCTATTTCACTCGGCCTAAGAAGACACAAGCTTAAACCTACTTTTTACTGATCAACTTGATTCTTGATCCATTTTTAATGGCAGCGATTCAGAAACAGATTTCAAAGCATAGCAAAGTAGAATCTCTCCGCCTCAGTCAGTATCCTCTGATGTGGAATCCAGCTTGCCTTTATTTCTCGTCCTTTTTTTCGCTTTCTTTCATGCCCCGAGGGAATGATGGAGCAGTAGCGCTAACCCCTCAGAGCCGAGTTAAGGGATCTGTTGACAGTAATCAGCCAGTCAATTGACAAAATCAAACGTGCTGCCGCAGACATAATGGATTTAATGGAAAGTGAAACACCAGTCCTTCCCTGAGAGTCCCCGCGTCTCTTGTGTATTTCTTTTTTTATCTGCTGTCCATGTAAAAGCCTTTTCAGACAGCGGGGTGAACACGACTCAACCTTTCACGGTTACGGTCTCCGAGCGCTCCCACGCTAAGAAAGCAGATCTTATGATTGTCACATAGCCGAAGCTCTTCTGCAGTTGTCATATTTATATCTTTGCCTCATTAAACCAACCGGGTATGACTTGTTTTTTATCCATGCTGCTGAGCCGTGTATTAAATAAACAATTCACACAAACAACCTTTTTCTTCCTTTGAGTGCAGAAGGAGAAATTTGGAAGAGTACGCTGGTCACTCTTTTCCATGCTGTTACAATAAACGATTGCGAAAGCTTTTAAGGTTTACCATGCAAAATGAATTATGGAAGCGATTTATAGGACTTGCGGACTATATTCCAGACAACATCAGAGGTACTTGAGTTAAAAGCTTAATGGAGGATATAAGATTAGGGATAACTTAATAGTCGGATCATCACATGACTTTGGAAAACATGGAATATTGAAGTCAAGGTGGTCAGGATGCTAAAACAAATCCCATAAAAATAGCTTCAGTGTTGATTCATTGTAATTTCATGGAAAAAGGCACATGGTACATTTTCAACCTCTTTTGGCATTCCAAACAACATGAAGATATGTCAGAATATTTATGTTTTGGTGGATTGTTGTTTTCCTACTTAAAGGCTTTTGTTGGCTTTAAGTCCTGGTACCTGGATGCTCACCCATACAGAGATAACTCCCTTGAATATGAAGAAATCAGAAGCTCATCTTTAATTATTCAATACACTAAATAGGTCACTGGTTCTCATTATAAGTTGCAAGGAGACAAACTGGTACAGACATACAGGGAACCTTCAGTAAAGATGAAGAATATGCAAACACACTCCTTCACAGACGTGCATTTGTGTCTGTTTCATAACCAAGTGTCCCCTACATAATTTATCGATTTGTTGTTTTGAAATCTAAATGTCATAAATGTCAATATTTAATACAGCTTTGATGGAGAAAGATGCAGTAATGCAAGATTGATCCCGGCCTTATCTCAAGCATTTACTGCGGTTGTTTTTCGGTCGTTGAGATGTGATCAGATGTTTGGAGATGTTCTCTCAGTGACGCTGTGTCTTTGGGATCCTCCAGATGGCTACACCACAGACGATATCGAGTTTTACTGGCGAGGGGGAGATGGAGCCGTTACTGGGGTGGAGAAGATTGAACTTCCTCAGTTCTCCATCGTGGACTATAAACTCATCTCCAAGAACGTGGTCTTCTCTACAGGTTGAGCTTTACTTTTTACTTAGTTTGATATACAGTAGAAGGCGGTGGTTTTGAAACTACTAGAAATGCACTGATAGATCGGCCAATAATCATCGGTCGATAAAAGCAATATTCACACTAGTGTTGTCACGATACTGGAATTTCTAACTTCGATACGATACCTTGAAAAATATCGATACTCGATACCATTTTCGATACCACAGAGAAAAAAACTGCCACAACATTAAGATGGTAATTTTTTTGTATTATTATTTAAAGATAAATATAACATGTATAGTGTATTATAAAGAGTTATTAAAGTGTAAAATGCATTATAATTCTTCATAATGTGTGTTGTAACGCATTATGTACTGTTGCAGGTCGGGTCTTATTTCTGGTGCTACAAGAGAATGCTAAACTTTAATAAACATTTTTTTTTTGACCACACTTTTAAAATGAACTGAACTATGTAACTAATCTGAGAATTTAAGTTAATGGTAATAGATATTTGTTACATGAATAAACAATGAAAAATACTTCCTAAACATGTATTAATCTTAGTTAAAAGTTAATTTAAACTAACATTTACTAATACATGTACTAATTAAAATCCAAAGTTCTATCTGTTAATATTTTTTTTCATTGGACCTGAGCAAACATGATCCGTTGTATTTTATTACATACTGTCATCAAAGATTAAAATATCCTGCATTGCTCATCGTTCATAAATGCTGGTTAATACATAACATTATTTGATGAACATATTTTAATGCCGGATTCACATATCACCGATCCACACACGCAAACTTGCGTGCATCACACCCGAAAACAATGCTCACTGGATCGACATGAAGACAAATTACAGAATTGAAGTAATCCTTTTTTTAATTAAGTTAATTAAGCACAAGTTAATTTACATTTGACCACAGTTAAAGTATTTAAAGATTCACAGTTAAAGATTCCTCAGTCGGACTTTACGAATTACGGTGAAAAACGAGACAACACTCATATTGCTATATTAGAGGTGTTAGCGCCTTTTGTTAGCACTGCTCTGTAGCGACTCTTGCAGATCGGCGTGTTTGTGTCCTTCGGCTTTCCATGTTCATTTGCTTCGTATCCAAAATATTTCCGGATAGCACTCCTGCTGTGTTCTTTATCAATCAAAGCCGGTTGCGGAGGCGCCGCACACGCCATATTGCGAATGAGACGAGACACGTGACAGGCACTGCGGTCACGTGTGCTGTTTGTCAACGCGCCTTTGGAGATAAGTGAAAGTGACAGCTCGGCTAGGATCGGAGTATCGATACTTCGGGAAATTAGTATTGGTATCGTTCAGATATTTCAGTATCGATACTTATCGAAATATCGATACTTTTGACAACACTAATTCACACAGTTTAAAAACAGGCGATGATCAGGGCCGATACATCTTGTCAATCAAGAGAGGACAGGAAAATACAATGAATTTGTGCTCTATGTATAGAAAATGTTAAGAAACATCACCGGTTTGATGTTCAAAATTAACAGTCATTATATATATTACTAACATTCAGAAAGATAAGAAATATTTATTCAATTGGCATTCGCAGATATCACTCTGAATAATCGACTATTAGGATAAGTGGAGAAACGTTCTATGGGCAAATCCCTAAAAATTACTATTTTTGCATTTACAATACATTTACATTCATATTTAGGCATTTACAAGACGCTTTTTCCAAAGCGTCAAGAAAACAACAATAAAAAATGTTTGCCGTGAATGCGTTTTTAATGAAAAGTCATTTTTGCATTTTTATTTTGAACTTGAAATACACCAAAAGATTGCATTAGAATAAAAATCATCAGCATTATAAGCCCCCTCAAATTCGTTCCTATCCTGATGTGTTTGGGTCACGTCCTGTATTTTATTTGTTGTTATGACATTTAAAAGAAGAATTATGCCTTATGCCCATTGGATTAATAAGATAGCATGCCTTAAACACCATCACACCAGCCAGCCCCAGTTTGCTCCCTACAGTTTACCCAAAAAATCTTTACAAGCTGAAATGCTGGCGACGTTATTACAGACATTGTTACAGTGTCCTTTCACCGAAGCTCGAGGCGGTTGGTGTGCGATGAGTAACTATGTGAGTAAGTGCACATAATTTGTGTTTTTCTCCACTCTTATTATCATCACTGGTCTGCCTTTCAGGCACAGATAAAGTCACGCAGTCTGCCTGTCTGACTCTTATATATATATATACTGCTATGGTGGTCTGTTGTTACTAAAGAATCCTCATTTTTGTCAAATTAAGAATGAGTGAGTACAAATTTGTTACTCCTGTTTTGAAATGAACCACATATGATGGTTGTACAGGGCTTATTCTGATCCTTTTTGGTGACGTGTTGAATTTTGGGCGTTGTTTATATTGCAAATGGAATGACCTCTATGACATTTCCCATATTTATTTTTCTTTTATTGGTTTGGCCCTGTAATACGTCATACTGAAACATTAAGCTCGATGGAAATGACTTAAGTATGACTCAAACAATAAAAGAAGCTCTTGTGCCTTTTGTAGGGATGAGTTGTTCATTTAAAAGTATAATGAAATTCAAAAGCACAATATTAATACTGTCCTGTTTAATTTCGTTCTGTTTTTGGATCAGGTTCGTATCCACGTCTGTCTCTCAGTTTCAAGCTGAAGAGGAACATCGGCTACTTCATCCTGCAGACCTACATGCCCTCCATCCTGATCACCATCTTGTCCTGGGTGTCTTTTTGGATCAACTATGATGCTTCTGCTGCCCGTGTGGCTTTAGGTGGGACTTCTGTTCGATTGATGCTTGTGTACAGAAGCTTAACAATGCATGCATTTTATATTGCAGTTTAGTTTAAAGAGGCGGCTACTGAATGTTTGCTGGACTGGTGGTGGACACAATAGTTTATAGTTTATTGAGGTGGTATCTGAATTTTTCTCACGGTCATTTTTTGGTCAGTTATGGTGGTTCTTCTGATTTCCTGTATCATGTTTAGGTGCTGATAACTGTGTAACCTCTCATTTCAATTAGGTTATACTTTAATAACATAGATTTTTTTACTATAATTAGGGTCGTAGTCTCAGTGCTCGATTTGCATCATGTCTTATGGGGGTCTCTCCACCATTTTTCTTGGGTGGGACAACAAATCTTAAAACATATTTTAAAATAGTTTCTTTTAAATAGTAAATAATTTATTTACAATATATACCATATCTAATCTGCACAAATTTTTGATTTGTCATTGTTTTTATATTAAAAACGTATCTGAGGGATCCCTTTCACGTCCCCCCTCAATTCGAGCACTGGTCTTTTATATCAGTTATTGTAGTTTTTCTCTTATGAGTTTAATTCTTGAGTGATGTTCGGGTCTGCGAGATCCATTTTAATGTTTACTAAAGAAAGTAAATAATAAAGGAAAGATTTTTTTACAATAAACGAAAAGCATTTAAATAAATAAAAAAATTAATTATTTTCACTATGTTGCTTGTAATTGAGATAAAGTAAACGAATACATGGCTGTATTGATTATATGTTGAACAAAAACATAAACAAAACAACATAAAAGGGTTAAATATAACTGTTGCACAACAATGTAAAACAATCCGTGACATAAGGAATTTATATAGTTTAATATTTTTTTGCTGTATTTTGAATTTTGCAATGCATTGCAATATTTAAGCATTGACAGAAATTTTTAGTAACAGAATTACCAGTAATTTATTTTGGAACATTATGGTAAAAAAAGGACATTATATATATATATTAAATGTAAGGATTTGTGGATAGTTCAGATTATTTGGATAAAGTTAGGTTATATAATGGAGTAATTTAGGATCTGTTAGGAATATATGTTATCTGTATGTTCATCATCATCTGCTTTTTGACAGAACCCCCTTATTGCCAGTCAGTGCTAAAAGAGAATAAAGAAAAATTTCAAGATCTTAATTCTAAAAAAACAGGACAGTTATCATTTTAAAATCGCAAATGCGATGCAGCGTTGTCCGTGTTTGCCTCTCTTCAGTTCCAAAATATAATATGAGATCTCCATACTATAGCCTCTACTGATTTGCTGTGATGTATTACTGCTGATTAAACTGACAAACCTTCCTCCGGATGCTCTTTGCTGACGAGTTTTACATCCAGGGCCGTGTTCCTGCCAATATGACAAAATGGCTTCTCCTGCCACTGAATCTTGAGGGGGGATTCGGAGAGAATAGATCAGTGATGATAGGAAGGCAGGCCTTTTATATTTGGGTGAGCTTGTCAGAATTAATCTGTCTGCAGTGAGAGGCATGTGACAATGAAACACATGTCTCAGCTTTGTATTGTTTAAACAGAAACACAGCAGCTCTGTTAGAAGTTACAGGCTCGACATCTCTTTCTGATTGCTCTCTGGGTGGCTTGGGAAATAATTGCTAGGGATTTTGGCGGCGACTATGTTTGCCAGAGTCTAAAAATATGAATTTGACCAACCAGAGATGCGCATGTGGATGACTAACAAACCAAACACAGTGCTAATGTGGCAGAAATGGAGATGATTTGTTTGATTGCTAAGATGGCAAGAGGTTAGAAGAAAGAAACATTGAGCAACTTGATTTTGCTAAAGTGTTGTGGGTGGATTTCAGCTCATTTTTTTTTGCTGTTGCTGTGTTCTGTGCTAGCTGGTTGCTTGCTCAGAGGAGCCCGTGTTCAGTCTCTGTGATATTCTGGTCTTTAGATAAATCCAGGGTTTCTCTGCAGTGTAAATCTGTGGGATTTTTGCTGGTTTGCTATTCATCAGGCGACCTACATATATGATAGCTTAGTAAAGTAACAGCTCACCTCTTCTCAACAATGACTATTCAAATCGTGTGGGATGACTAGAGTGTAATACTTTGGGTTAGATTCAGGTTTTTAAAATTGGTCATCTACACTTATAAGAATAGTTCAACAAATATACAGTACTCAGTCATCATTTACTCCCCTTCTTGTCATTTCAAACTTTTTTTCAGAACACAAAATATATTTTAAGAATGTTGGTCAGTGAACAATAGTGGTACCCGTTTACTTGCTTTGGTTGGGTGTCCCTACAATAGAAGTGCATGGGTACCACTATTGTTCGCAACAACCAATGAGATTTGACGTTACTGTTGTGCCGTCATCTTTACATAAATATGCAACGCATCGATCGCTAAACATGTTTAAAGTATTAATCATATTCCCTCAAAAACATATTGTTTTGATTAAGATGATTTTTACTAACCCACTGAACTTATTCAGATTAAAAATGTTTGTACCAGATGCAGAATGTTTGCCATGTTGGCTCCAATATTGATATATAACATAAAGGCATTTTATTGTTTGTTGTGATTACAAATATTTCCTATAATGTGAATTTTAAATATAAAAATACAGTTTTATGTATTTTTTTCATGCAAATGTCAACGTTAAATTTGACAATGTTTTTTTTTAAGATTAACAAGTTATAAATTCAATTATTTTGTGTTGTGATTATTGCTTTATACAAAACACAATTTAAGAAATATTGGGTTATTTAAACCCATTTTTGGGTCAAAATTGGACATACTCAACCGTTGGGTTTTTACAACACAGCATTTTTTGGTGTATGCGCTTTAAAAAAAATTTTTTTAAAGCGTGTGACTTTAAAATATGGCTCGAATTTAAAATGGATTCATATCAATTAAAAGTCATTAATATTTAACAATCAGTAAAATATGTTCTAAATGCTGCATTTTACATACTTCCTTTAAATTGATCACATTTAAGTAATTTATTATAAAAATACAACAAATGAAAAAAAACTGTTATATACCGAAACCAGAGAATACAGAAAAATTCTGTAAATTACAATAATGCTATTGTAAAAATTACATTAACCCTGCTGCTATGTTACTCTAAAATTTACAGCTATTTTACATCGGGGATAACACGAGGGTGAATAATTTATGGAATGTTTTTTTATATTTGCCTATCCCTTAAAAGTTTCATGGTTTTCAATACATGTGTGCAGATGACACACAAATAACCTCTTTAATTGCTTTGTTGGCAGCTCCTACTTGTTACTTTGCTAGGAACAGTCACGCTGTTCTCTGAACTGAGTAATTATGTCTGAAGTTTTATATATCTTTATGAAAAAAAAAACTCTGGCACAGACTTGAGCTACACAGTGATGTATTGATTTCTCTTTGATTTCTTTGAACTCCAGGTATCACCACGGTGCTGACCATGACCACAATCAACACGCACTTGAGAGAGACCCTTCCCAAGATCCCCTACGTGAAAGCCATAGATATGTACCTGATGGGCTGCTTTGTCTTTGTGTTCCTGGCCCTGCTGGAATACGCCTTCGTCAATTACATCTTCTTCGGCAGGGGACCGCAGCGGCAGAAGAAGGCGGCAGAAAAAGCTGCCACCGCCAACAACGAGAAGCTCAGGCCAGACCCCAACAAGGTACGCCGCGCATCATTAGAGCTTGTTAAGCAATGCCTGCGGTCAGCAGGCAGTCAGTTCTTTGAAGTAATATGTTGTGATTTCTATCAGTGTCCTTCGAGGGTCACTGATCTTTGGCTATTGTTAAAACACTGGATGTATACAACCTAATGGGCTTTTACCCTCAGAAACATATTTTTATGTGATGAAAAATTTGGTAGATCGGTGCAGACTTTTGTTAGCTGTAAACAACGGGCTGGCTCTTGCCGGGGCGGGCCGCGTCCGAGCTCACAGCCGGCAGCACCTGGAGGGTTTTCCTTCTCATTTTATTGACAGTTCTCTCTTCCCTCTCTGACTGCTGCATACTCTGTAACAGTGCTGATTTTGTATGCTTGCAGTGGTTGGTGGGAAGTGTAGTTCAGAGAGATGATGCTCTCTATGCCAGAATGAAACAGAGGGAAATTGACGGGTATGACTCGATGTGGGATCCGATCTTTGCGGAGGATGCAGCATTAGGACTAGGCGATCAAAGGCTTAAGGTACCGAAGTCCAAAAATGCAATGCCTCTGCATCGATAAGCAATCAGATTTAAAAACACTCACGCTCTTTCTTTTTGTTATCATTTCTTTGGATGAGTTTCTGTTGCTTCTGTAGAATAGCATTGGTAGCCATCCTCATTTTCACCATTACGTTGTCCTGCCCCTTTTTTTGAGTTACCGTTTGCACCCGAGACTTTTTCCAAGACGACCAATCCTGTCAGAGAGCTGACAGTAGCGTTGTGCACGGCCTGTTAACCTAACCTAGATTTTAGGGTGACATTTTTACGATAAGGTTGTATTTGTTCACATTAGTAAATAAATGCATCAACTAACATTTACCAACAATCTGTTTTTTTTTATTTTAGCTGAAGGGATAAAATGTTTTTTTCACCGTCATTAAATCAAAACCTGTATAAGACTTTTACTTCTGTGGAACACAAAAGAAGATATTTAGAGAAATGCCATACAATGGAAGTCAATGGGGACCAGTGTTGTTTGGTTACCAACATTCTTCAAAATATCTTCGTATGTTTTCTGCATAAGAAAGAAAGTCATACAGGTTTGGAATGACATGAGGGCAAGTAAATGATAAGAACATTTTTTTGGGATGAACTATCCCTTTAATGTCAATGTTAGTTCATGGTGCATTAAATAATGATAATGTATCATAAAAATGCTTAAATTAACATGAACCCAGAATAATAAATGCTACAGAAGTGTTTTTCTATTTTAATTCATGTTAGCTAATGAATGAACTGTTCATTACACCGCTCGTTGGAATGCTTGATTTCAATTGGACATTTGCGACATTTGTAGGTTCGTTATTCCCAGATAACAACCTCTCAAAACTAATAACACACGGTAACCAAGATGCAGCCGATCATTTTGACAGGTTTTTAATTTTTTTTTATAAATACGTCTTTTTAAACATATATGACATTATATTTACAAATGATTAAACCAAATTCCCTGTTTGTGACATTTGAACGTAATTTCTTACCTTAAAAAGTAAATGTCTGCATTTGGTAAAAATGTGCTAATAAAATATTTTATATTCACGTTTCAGTTGTTTCCTCATGTGGCGAGTAGCCGTGTAATAAGCAGGATAATGTACAAGCAGCCGAATGTTATCGCAAAATAAACCCCTTCATTGATACAAGATCCTACGCGTCGGGTCCTGATCACACTGGTTTATTTCTGCAATAACAATCGGCTGCCTGTACATTAACCATTACTTAACAAATTCAACCTTCAGTGTAAGCAATTTTAGTTTTGGGGTAATTTAAACAAATTACAGTTTAATTTGTTACAATGATAATGGGTTTAATATCAGCTTTGTAAAGTTTTGTATAGCCAGGAGTAGTAGTAATTTTTTTTAAAGTAAATATATATACTGAATTTGATATATCAATCAATTTAGGCAAATGAGATTTCGTTGAAACATGCTTTGATGTATTAAATATACTCCCAAATAGTTAGAAAGAGAAAGATTGTTTTACTGTTCACAAGTTTGATCGAGTTTTGGAGACCCTATTTATTAATCTTTGAGTGGGTGAGTTAACCGGGCAACGATATTTTTTATTTTCAGAAAATCTGTTATGTTTTTTGCTAGTATTAGCATTAAGAGTAGCATGTTGTAGTCATTTTTAATCTTATGGTTTTAAAAAGCCTTTCAGATGAGTAATTGCAATGAATAGTGAGAAGCTATGATAGTGTTTAAATATCTATTGAAATAATTAGTTTCTGTAGTGCAACGTTTCAAAAATCACCCAATCGCTGAAAGTGTAAGACACGAACGTCCTGCTTTCCTTCTGTCCTTCCCTCCCTCCATCTCTGCAGTCTGATTCCTCACCATTGATCTCTTTTTATTTGCATTTATTTGGCTGATTTATATGCAGGCAGAATTTTAACCATGCCTCGGTTGAAATTCGGAAATAGTCAGGAATATTTACGGCCTGAAAGCTTTATTCCACAGTTTTACTATGGGTGCAGTGTAACAACCAAAGATGATTCATTTTCTCTTTTGTACTCTCGCCAAGTGCAGTTGTACTTCATTCATCACAGTTTTAAAGCGACAGTCCATTTTATTTTCAATATGTAGATCCATCAATGTGCCCATTTCAATATATGGAAAAACAGCATTGGCCTGCGGTCTGTGATTTTAAATCATATCTGGCTTTGAAACAAAAGTGACATCATCTAAAAGCTCTACTTAACGTAAAAACAGATCTAAAAAAATGCTGATTTTATCAATATAATGTCACGTAATGGCTCATAAACATATCCTCAGTTTGATCATAGTGATGTCAGCATCACACAGACCTGATACCATGATGTTTATTGTCAATACAGATGACACCAGACGACATCCGGCTGACCACGGTGGAGATGAAGAACGAAATGGGACCGTCTGATATGTCCAGGGGGCTGGGTGACCCGCGCAGCACCATGCTAGCATACGACAGCTCAACCCTCCAGTACCGCCGGGCGGCCATGGCCCGCCAGAACTATGGGCACAGCGCCCTGGAGCGCCACGCCACCCAGAAGAAAAGCCGGCTCAGGAGACGAGCTTCTCAGCTCAAGGTGAACATACCTGACCTGTCTGACGTCAACTCCATCGACAAGTGGTCGAGAATGATCTTCCCCACCGTGTTTTCCTTCTTCAACGTAGTTTACTGGCTTTACTATGTCCATTAAAAAGGTCGGAGTAGAGGAACGGACCAAACGGAAAAAAAACAACACCACCAACAAAGAGAATTAAAAAAGAGAATTAAACAGTACACTGTTTTTGCTGATTTATTTCAAATGTGGAGGAAAGACTGGATGATAATAAAAAAAATCAGGACTCTTCTGCGTTTTGTTCTGAGAACATAAACCGCGAGGAACATCAGAGGAACTGGATACGAACATGAAGTACAGCCGCTTGTTCCAGCCATTTAGTATATCACTTATATTTGTCATATGTAGATTACTCTGTGGATCAAATATTTATGCTTGTATTTGCATATATTTTAAGCATTCGCTTTTTTGGTTAGTATATGTTCACTTTGTAGCCAACTGCATCCCAGAAAGCTTTACAATTGATTTTAAAAGGAGTCGGTCTTGAAAGTCTATTTTCCTATAGTTACGCTGTATATCAGATATATCTTTTAAAAGCATGCTTGGGTTTGTTTGTTTGTTTCGTTTATCTCTTACGGAGAGCTGCAGCACAATGCATTTTCATTTGAGAATTTATCAGTACTTCTGTTCTTTAAAAGGCGTTTGCAGGACACAATGCAAAGACACTGTCAGCAAGCCATACAGGGTATTTTCAAAAACACGTCCTTTTAAAAGTGTTGTTTTTTCGTTTCTTTTTCGACGTCGGGCCAATAAGGAAACTCTTCCTATTTAGGATTTATCTGATGCAGGGAATTAAAAATGGAAATATTAGAAGACTGAGCCGTGACAAAGGACTCACAGAAGGACCCACATGGACCATTATGACCCTGGTGTCCGATCTGGGTGCGTGAGATGTACCCAGGCCGTCCTCATCTCTGCACTGTGTGAACTTTATGTGGTGAGCAGCTGGGAGGAAACACATCTCTCGAGTGTTTTTGACACACTATATCTGGATGAGGTGGCTTCACCTCAACAACGAAAGACAAAATATATCCATTAACACTACTGATAGATATAAGTTGAAAACTAGTAGCTGATATTACATCATGATAAAAAAAAGAAACTTTTCTAATTCAGTAGTTATAATATCAGATGTTAATGTTATGGTTCATTATTTAAATGTATTTTTTGGTGTATTAGATTTCTTAATGTTGAAGACTTTGGTTGAAAAATAATCTTGCTTCTGAAAAATTGGTCAAACGATCCGAATCTTTTTAAAAAGGCTTCAACGTGCACCAGTTAAACTTGTGAGCAAGAAAGAAATCATTATTACGATGAAATTTACTGTAATTATCACTTGGGTTCACTAACAATATGTGAAGGATCTGGATCATACAATCAAGGCGTCTGTCAGGCAATTTTGTACAAAATTCTGTAAATTATAATGATATTTCATAATGACTTATGTAAATATATATATTGTGTAATGACTGTCAACAATAATGAAAATGTATCTAAATTAAATTATTAAAGCTTAATGAAGCTGATACCTCTTATAAGGTTATCTTGCAGAAGTTTTTATAGATTTGTGTTTTAAACATGTCACAAAGGCTTCGTTTGTGTTGAAGTTTCACTTGTCGGCTATTGGAATAGAACAGTAGTTTTACGGTATACTGACTGACAGCTATCTTTTTTGAATAAGTGAACAGTATGCAACATGATGTCTAAGTGTAGTTTGCAATGTTGCTGATAATCTTGCATGTTATGCGGTTTGTTATAAACTTAAAAGATCACAATCGCATTTGAGATAAGTGGCTGTTTATATAAGCCTTGTGTTGTGATCGACAGGATTAAATCAACATGCTCCCAATCTTTTATATTGATCTTTATGGAAGAAACGGAGTTCAAGTGGTACTGTTAAATCGATTAATCATGATAAATTATTATTATAAAATTTATGTGTGTGGCTTGTAGATTTATATGTATGTATAAATACACACATATATAAAAAATATTTACATAAACATATTTAAATTTGGGCAGTCAAACAACTAATCGCATCCAGAATAAAAGTTAGTGTTTATAATATATGTCTTTGTACTGTGCATATTAATTTTTTATTTATAAACACACAAACATACATGCATATATTTAAGAAAAATATAAAACTTATAGATAATTAACATTTAAATATCAATTAAATTATTGGTAAATATAAATAAATACATGTTAATATTTCCTAAATATGTATGCATGTACAGTAAGTGTTTGTGTTTATAAATAAAAAAATATATGCACAGCACACAGATATATATATTATGTAAACAATATATATATATATAAAAAATATTTATATATAAAATATATATATTTTATTCTTGATGCGATTCATTGCTTGACAGCCCTCATTTAAATATGTGAATATATATTACTCGTATTTCTTAAATTTATATTTGTGTTAAATATTACATAAACGCAAACATTTATTGCGATTAATTGATTTGACAACACTAAATTCAATTTTGTAAAAATGTGAGACATTTTGATTGATCAAACAAAATCAACTTGACAACGACTTGTCAACACTCAATTCAATTTTTCCAAATAAATCTTACATTTTGATCAAGTAATGTGTGAACAAAATGATGAAATTGCTTCAGGTAACTCAATCTTCTATTTCAAGTACAACTAAAATGAACCTGAAGTTGATGGCATTGCATTGTGGGACATCATTAATGCCATGTTCTGTGTTGTATAAAGTACAACACATATTTAGCAAATGTAGTAGATCACATGTGTATTCCCTGTTCCAGGGTTTCCAAAACTTTTCAGCCGGGACTCCCCAAATAACAGTGCCAGTGACTCGAGACCCCCATTATCCTCGAAGGTGGGTTAAGTATACAAAAACTTTGCACATGCACTTATTAAGTCTATCTAAACATCCACATGGCAACACAAAGGAACATAGTCTTACATAATATGAATTTATATTTATTAACACAGTTTTTTTTTACTTGTTATTATACATTATTTGTGAACTATTACTACAGATGGTCAAATTTCATCAAACTGTTTCGAGTGCTGATGGATGTCCTCTTTACGCAAACGACGGCCTATTTGACTGCAGCGCTTCTCCGCTGACCTCCCTGTGTTGGTCGATATTAACCAACATTTCATTTCCACAAATAAAAATTTTCTAAACTTAAAGGCTGTAAAATAATCTGCGTGCACATATTGGAATGTTTAAAGTGGTGCTTTAAATTGACTTGCTACAGCTAAACTAATGGTGGTTGCTAATGTGACGTAGTCGCCTCAGGGGTGACGATTGAGGGGGAGGAAATTCCAAAGGCTGATGGCTTTTTATTTGCATGGTTTAATTTTATAATATATAATTTGTGACACTTCTTGATTAAATACGCTTATACTAATAATAATAAAAATATTTCTGGAAATCTGGGGGTCCCGACCCCTACTTTGGGAACCCCTGCTATTTACAACAAAAATAGAAAAAGTAATTTGTAGCCTAACTATGCTGTTGTGAACATAGGCACTCATTAGATTTGGCAGAAGAACATTATTGGATTTGTACAGTCATGTTCTGTGTTTAATCCCATTGTAGGCCAGTTGGGACATGTATATGATTATATTGCTCACAGTTCATTATCTCTTATTTGTTTGGAGTTTTTCTACCAACAGAACACAAGACTAATATCTTTATGGTTACTTGAAAAATGATGAGCACTTTAATACCTTCTGAATATTTTCAATCGCAATTCAAATGTGCATTGAATGTTATGCTTAAATTACCATGAATCCATGCCAGCTCCACAGAGTAGAGGAGGATGAGTCTGAAATTATGTTATTCTGGTCAGGTGAGAGATTCGGGTGGATGTGTTTCCACGAGTGCTGATTGAAGTGGGGTGTTGCGGCTGCTCAGAATACATAATGGCGGAAAAGGAAACACTTCCGCTCCTCTGATAGACAGCAAGGGGGAAAGCAGTTTTCCTGGATGCCCCAGGGGACATTAAGGCAGAAAGGCATGAACGTTCCGGTGCACTATGAACTATGCAAAAGGATGGCCCTGTAGGCCAAAGAAGCAGCTAAATGAAAGGAAAGAGAGATCTGTTTTTCACCTCAACAGCTCTTTAGTGACTCACACACAAATACGCATCACCCTATTCACTTCACCGTTTCTACCCAAAGTAGAGGAAAACCTGGAAACATCAGGAGGATAGAAATTTCTGGGCATGGAAATGTCTGAACTAGTCATGGGAAAAATATGAATTTGTCAATTTGCTCACCAGTAAAATGTTTGAAAATTGAATTTTTAGAATTGGGACACCTTTTGGACATTGAGATGAACGTTACAAAGGGTTCCAAGTTCAAACTACTTTTTAAGAAAAATAATTGAATAATCTATTTACTGCAAAATATACCTACACTGTAAAAAAATCCCGCAATTTTACAGATGTTTACTTTACGGAATTTTAAAGATTTTAACCTGCAGTTTTATGTTTTAAACAGAGATGGCGATAGAGAGGCAAACATTACGGATTGCAGCTTTAATTTATATTCAGCTATAATTTTGCTAGAAAGAATAATTTGAAAACTTTCAACATGGTAAAAAGTGTGCTCATAGATGTAAAATATCGGTTCGGCAGAAAAATTACCATGGTTCTTTTTGGGGCTTTGTGATCTTGTTGATTATTAAAACATAAATGACTTTTAAAAACAAACCCATCTGTGGTGAAAATGTATTTTTGTGCTCTGTAAATCGAGGGCTAAATTCCTGTCATCATTAATGACCCTGAAGCTAACTAACTCCACCTGCGGAGAGCCACACTCTTACATTCAATGTCAAGTGTAGTTGCCATGGAGATTTCTCTGGCAGGATGTTAAAGAACAAGTTGGCTTTCTTAAAGACAGGGTTGCATGTTCACCCCTGGAGTTGGCAGTCAGCGTGACGGACGCGGCGGTAATTAAATAGTAAAAGTCTGCATGCTGGCCAGCGAGAGGAGAGCCTGTCACGACCACGGCTGGCACCAACCTCACAGAACCATTAAAAAAAATACACACGGTTTTCTCAAACCGCAGGTGTAACTCTGTGATGTTCCCTCTGTAGTGAAGGGCTAAGGCTCTTGTGGCTCACTCCTTTAAATGAGCCCTCTTTAATATCTCAATTATTTCCAACAGACACCAATAAGATTCAGACTTTCCTCTAGCCTCCTGCTTGTAGTTTTCAAAGCTTAAACAGAGCAACATCTGAACACAAACAGTGAAAATGAAGGTGAAAATAAAGGGAAAAGAGCAAGACCTGCATCACATAACATTACACCGTGATTTCCCCTCTCTCTCCCTTTTTCATTCTCTTTGTCTGTTTGTCTCTCAAAAGCAGCCCCAGTGGTAAGATGAGAGAGGTTTATAAAAAAAACGACAGAAAAGCAGAATAACCACATGCTTTCCGCTCTTCAATGCTTCGCTGCCACTGGAGGAATTAAGGACTCACAGATCTTTGTCATATTCGTCAGGAAGTGGAGGAATAGAGAGGAGGGGAAGGAAAGACAGACAGAGAAAAGGATGGAGGAGGGGTGATGCTCTACTATAACAGCTGTGCCACCGCGCCGCATGAAACAAGAGGGCCAGCCATCCTGGGACGAGGCTGCCGTTTATACTCAAGTACTGAACCTCTGCTTTCATCAAACTTACACAACACATGGTGCGCTGCAGGGCCGTGTCAGCCTGTGACAGCTGCAGAATGAGATCTGTGTATGTGTGCGTGCGTTCCTATACATAAAACCGAGACAGATATATGAGGTTGATGATTTTAATCCCGTAACTGTATAAATTAAATACATTATTCATTGTATACGTCATTTCTCATTTGAAGGCTGCGGCCACTCTCGAGAAACAAGAACAGACCTCTTTAATGTCTCAGTTAGTTCTCTTACTGTAGACATCAATGAGATTGAGAGCAAATCTTTGTTCTCATACAGTAAATTTCTCTGGAGAAAAAGATGCAGAAATCTCACATTCAGAAGGTTTTACACTGCAAAAAAATACTTTCTTACTTAGTCTTTTTTTTCTTGTTTAACCAGTAAAAATGTCTACAAATTCTTGAATCAAGATACATTTTCTTGATGAGCAAAATGACCTTAGAACATAAGTCTTGTTTTAAGCACAAATTCAATGAAATTTCATCTTTTTTTACTTAAAACAAGCATAAAAATCTCCTAATGGGGTAATAAAAATAATTTTTAATTAAGGTTTACCTTTTTCTTAGTCACTCAATTCAAGAATATTTTCTTACCTCATTGGCAGATTTTTTTTGCTTGTTTTAAGCACAAATTCACTAAAATTTCATATTTTTTACTTAAAAACAAGACTTGTTTTCTTAGGTCAGTTTGCTCAGCAAGAAAATGCTTCTTGATTCAAGAATGTTTAGACATTTTTACTGGAAAACAAGAAAAGAAGATCAAGTAACAAAGTAATTTATTTGTGGTGT
Source organism: Triplophysa bombifrons (assembly GCA_029783895.1). Lineage (NCBI taxonomy): Eukaryota > Metazoa > Chordata > Actinopteri > Cypriniformes > Nemacheilidae > Triplophysa > Triplophysa bombifrons. The sequence continues at coordinate 14,070,970 of CM056464.1, forward strand.
AGAAGAGATCTCAACAATGACACAAATTAAGCTCAAATCTGACATGTCTGCAGTTAAAAGTCAATATTATTGAAGATTTCAATAAAAACGTTTCACATCAATTTTAGGCGTGTCCAGATTATTTTGCCTTTACAGTCTACATTCATTTCACACCTCCATACTCTTCGTGTATTTTAACAATTGCCTAATTAGTATTTCTTCCAAGCAACTTAAGAAGAAACATCTAAGATTAGGTTGATACTTGTTGATATTCTTCTGAAGAGCAATCTGTGTACAACAAAATGTAACTCTGCAGTTGTTATTTTGTAATATTTTTTTCCTAGTTGTATATGTAAAACAAATAGGTAAGTTATACATTGCTATATAATACATCTGTTATGCTCTGTTCTGTGTTCCCCTGTTATTTTGGACTTTTAGGTTACTTCCTGTTTGCGTACCATGTTTGTAGTCTTTTGTAGTTTTTCGTGATAGTTATCACGTGATAATTAGTTGTTTCTTTGTTATCCCAGTGTATTTAAGCCCTAGCGTTTCCTTTATTTGGTGTTGGTCTTTGTTTTCACGTTCCGTGTTGCTCACGTTGTTCGTTTGTTCGACCGGTTGTGAAGCACGTGTGTCAAACAAGGCAAAAATTATTTTGGCTTTAAATAACCTCGGCAGGTGATGTGGCTAATTACACCCGCACCTGCCGGTTATAAATACGCGTTAATTTTTTAGTGACACTATTGAACAAACACCTTAGAATGTCCTGGCAGCCACCCACATCAATATTGCATCTGATTGACAAGTTCTGTCTGAGCAGACAGTACGATTTTGTATTTTTTTATACCATAAAATATCTAGATCTCTTTCAGTTAACTCCATTTGCTGTTGTTATTATTGCCTTTTAATTCAGGTAAATGACATGCCGCCCTATGTACAGAAACAGAAGATATGTTGACGTAAGCCTGAAACAAGTTTGACTACCTTATGAAGGCACTGCTCTGACAACATACCTTCACCTTAGACAGGTGTTTGCGGTCAGGGGAGTTTGACAGGTGTAGTCTCAACCCACTTTTCTCTCTCTCTTTCTCATGCTCACTATCCCTTTCTTTCATTTCCCCTTGATTTTTAGCCTCACTCATACAGGTGATGTGAGAAGTGTGCAGGAAGCTCCTTAAAACTTTTATAAGCCATGCCAGGGGCTTACGGTACCCCTTAAACATCTGGATATATATATTAAAACAACAGATCATGCAGGATTTTTTATTCGATTTTAGAGCTGAGATATTATGACCTCGACAGACCCTCTGACCCTCATTCGCCATGGCTGGGCGAGACACAAGGACACAGAAGGACCCATCAGGAGGGTGGTCTCCAACCTGCCGTTTGAAGATCTGAAGAAACGGGATCAGCCTAATCGCCAGTATGAGGGCAACAGCATTAAAACCAACAAATACAGACTTTGGTCTTTCATTCCCATGAACTTATTCGAGCAGTTCCACCGCATGGCCAACCTTTATTTCATGGGCCTCGCTATCTTGAACTTCGTCCCGATGGTGAACGCGTTCCAGCCAGGGGTAGCTCTCATTCCCATTTGTATTATCTTGGCACTAACCGCTGTTAAGGATGGCTGGGAAGACTTCCGGAGGTATCAAGCTGACCAGCAGCTCAACAACATGCCTTGCTTTATATTCAGAAGGTAAACACACAATGAGTTCTCAATGTTCAGAATACTGGAAAATTTTAAAAAGGTTATATTAATCAGGATGTGTCAAGTTATGGATGACTGTACAATGACTAAGTAACGTCTCTCTTCTTTCTCTCCGGATTTTTTCCCTTCTCTACCTCCCTCACTCGTGCGCACGCTCTCTCTCCCCCATCTCTCTACTTGCGTCTCTGTCGTGGTGCAGGCTCGCTTGAATTTGTGTTTCACTTCATCTGTGTTTCGAAACCCCTTGGGAATTTTTGACCTAGAAATAAAATTTGTGTGGGAGATTTTTTCCTTCGTTTTGATGAGCTGCACCATGTCTTGCATCCAACGCATTGTGCGCATTTCGACGAGATCCTCATCATTGTGTTGAATCAGAGGACAGACAGACAGACATCCTTTAGATCTATTCTAGAACGATTGAATAGCTGGTGGGAAAAATGAGTAATTCACCACACTCGATACGGTTTATAGAAAGAGATGTCACAGGTACACTCTGATATATTTTTATTTCCTAAAGAGATTCCAAATCCATCACTTATTGCCATGGTTACTCTATTTCATTTTATTTTGAGCTAAGCTGCTGCTCCATTTTGTGATTCCTGGAGTGTTTTCAAACGGGGAGCCCAGGTGGGCCGGCAGCACGGGAGTGAGAGATCTGCTCGGGTCAGTCCGCAAACAGATTCAGAGCTTGACTTTTGCTGTTCTGACGTGTCTGTCATACCCCTGGGGGAAGTTACAAAAACAAGCTCTTTGCCATTTTTATTATTCAGAGTTTGTGTTTTTATTATGGCCATGTCTCAGTTTTGGACAGCTTTGGTATATAATGGGGGATCTCGGGGAGGACGGAATCCAGGGAGTGAGAATTTCACATCACGATGTTGAGAATCTTTTTTTCACAAAACAACATCTAAATACTATGCAAATGTCATACAGTATATAAATACAGTAAAATGTCATGTATGTATGGTTTAAAAATATAATTTATGTCCCCCGCTTGGTCCCCATCGGCTATTTACAGCACTGTATATATAATACATTAACCCTTTCACACGTAGTGGTTTACGTGCTTTTAAAAATCTCATTTTAGGACAAAACCTGACTGAGGTTGTTATAAATTCATGCATGAAAACTGTCAGAATGCAAGGTTTCTAAATGTAGCAAACTGTCAAAGTTTTCTTTTAAATTTTATATTTTTGTCAGAAATGCATCATGTCACTGAAGTAAAATTCATCTAGAAGCATCGTGTTGACAAGTTGACTTAGTCATCTGATCTCTGAAGAGATGTATAACCATCACATCCGCTGTGGTTAAAGATGATGAAGGGGTGCAATCGACACATCCTTTATTGTATATACTACACATTGAGCTGTTTGTAGGGAAAGGATAATCATTAGTTCTGACGTAGATTCCACGAAAAATGTGCTTCGTTATCATGGAAGAACCATTTTTGTCTGAATTTGGATTTCTGTTTTACAAAAGGTTCTTTGCGGTGTAAAAATAAAGAAACTGTGAGCGGCCCCCTTTTAAAAATACACATCCATCTATACATTATTATGTACAGTATAAAGAAACAATTATACTTTGTAGATTAATAGTAAGTGATATTATAAAGACAACATATTGTTTCCAAACTTTAATAGTTGGATTACACTTGGAAACAAGAAGAAACATTTTCAATCCAATTGTTTTTTGCATTGTAGCAGCTTTCACCTTGAGTGTGAAAAGAGGAACTCCTGTGAGAAAAACTCACTATAAAGATACAAATAAACAATTTTGGAGACTATGCATGTAGCGAAAAAGTATAATGTTCAGTAGACTTGGCCAATTGGACAATTTTGATTTGTCTTTTTTTCTCTGAAATCTTCTAGGGACCCCTAACAACTTTCTGCTCCACCGGGAGTCCCCGATCCCTAATTTGTAAGGAAGAAAGAAATGGTTCTTTTAAAGTGATCGTTCAAAATTTGGTCATTATTTACTCACCCTAATGTCATTATAGGTTTGAAAATGACAAGAGGGTGAGTAAATGATGTCAGAATTTTTATGTTGGGGTGCACTATCACTTTAAGAACCTTTGAGTGAATGCCCCAAACCCGAAATGAATTCTTTTATAAGTTTAGGAAGGTTAGTTTTAGTGTTGGTCCTGGTTAGGAGCCCTACAACCACTTAGTTTCATTCTCTTTCTTTAAAAGAACCGTCCTCTCTGTATGACAGAGTATCATGCTATATTTTAATGCCCTAAGCTATCGAATTTCAAATTGTTCCCAGCAGTCATACAAAACCCTCTTTCCGTTGCTTTCATAAGGGGATCTTCAGTCTAAAAGCAACAAAATCATTACACTAATCTAATACTTCACACACTTCTGCATTGTTCTGTATTGCTAATGCTTTTAATGTAGGTGTGTTTCCCTCGCATAGGTGAATTGAATCAGCCCCTGTGCTTTACTTCAGCGGTTATGATTGATTTGTTCCTATTCCACCCCAGAGGAAGAAAGTTTTATGATATTGTTCACACATTCAAAACCCCCTTTCATTTAAAGAGCTCAGGGCAGAAGAAATGCTTATGCCTATTCCATGTTGGCTGTTTAATTCACTCCCGCTGAGAATTTTCACAGTTGTTGAATATTGTAGAAAATAGTAGTTTGTTCTCAAATTCAAGCTAGCTTTGTGCTTGCCCATTCAAAACCTGTTGCCCTGATTGTGGGGTGTTTGCCTGGGCATTGCTATGCGTTTGCTAAAGTTAACATTTTTTTACAGCTTGCATTTTGTGTAGAGTCGCTTTGTTGTGCGTAAAGTTAAAGATGCATTGAATGAAATTTAGCGGCACCTAGTGGTGAGGTTTGCTCACTCCATCCCTCCCTTTTGAAGCTCTACGCTGACACAGAACTAAGATATCATCACGCTTTCACTTCTTTGCCGAAGGAGATAACATTTACGACAAGCGCTCTGTTTGTCCGTTTAGAGCAGTGGTGCTCAACCTTTTCATGGTCGCGCCCCCCGTAAACCCATTTTAAGAACCGGCCTCGGGGGCTGGAGTTATTATCGATCGAAAGTCCCGGGTGGGACGATGATGACTTAGCGTTCGGGAAGAATTTACTTTTTTCTGTTACTTTAAAGGGGAGGGGCATGAACATGACATCACCATATGGGGGAAGTCACAGTAGAAGGGTGTTCAGTTTGAATGCTATTAAAATTGTGCAGTTTACTTTATTGATATATTCAACATGAAATCGCGACTGTCTAAATACAGACAGATAAAAGCTACAGAAAAGTAAAGCAGAGCAGGCGCTGTGATTCACAGAAACAAATGGAAGCTAATAACTGAAACCTGGATTTACAGTTAACATTTTGTGTCATGTTAAGTCTTGCTATAAAACCATTCCCAATGTCATGCATTGCATTGACTACTCTGACTATTTTGTAACTGTAAAGGTTTTGTTATTATTTATTCAAATGTATCTAGTCTATTGTGTCCAATAAAAATAGCTATATTCAGGTATGTGTGGGTTGTAAGTTTAGTTTGAACAGTTTTGTTTTATTTTTTGGTAATACTTGGGACTTTTATTTTTCTATTTCCTATACCCCAGAATAACTTGTTTGTTAGCGGGTTTTCATGATTTTCACTTCATAATTGTTATAATACATCTGTTAATTCCGGATCATAAGTAATTACTTAAAGGGGTCATATGGCGTGAATATGTGTTTTATGTGTCTTTGGTAAGTTATAAGTTGCCCATGCATATATTAGTCATGTAAAATTGCAAAAATGAAAACAAAAGATGCATTCTATCTAAAAGCAAATGCTCACCCAGACCTCTACGGAATCTACGTCAGTTTGTGGTATGAGTTGATTAAGACCGCCCAATTGTATACGCCAGTAAGGTGCTGTACCAGTCAGTACAATTGCTTTGGAACCTGATGTTCCAAATACAATAACATTTGCTGTTACATTTACGTCACACGCTTGCAGTATTCGACCAATCAAGATTATATATAATTTGTTTATTGACATAATTATTTTTAGCTGCTGTTAATAAGTAAATAGATAATTGTTTTAAATGTGTCTTAGTTATTATATAGTTCTGCAGGAGACATACAGCATTTAGTTGTTATTTGTGACTATTAAATAAGTAATAAGTAACTAATTGTTACTTACCTTATACATCTGGATGCTGTTACCTGCTGATTAGATAATCTTTCTTCCTTATTAGTTATCAGTAATACTTACAGTGTTAATGCAGCACTAACATTTGTTCTGCATTAGTTCCTACATGAAACAGTAGGCTAATATAAAGTGTTAACGCTCATTCTAAGGTAAAAAACATAACACTTCAATGTTATTATACACCTCTTTAGACATTATGTATAGATTCTCTAAATAAATGACACACCACCTTTAAAAGATCCCTAAGTTTCTATGAAATTGTGCACCAGTTCTTCCTCCGATATAGTATATGGGTCTCATTCTTGTTTGTTGTACAAACGCTAGTACAAGTTGTGCAACAATGTTTAATAGCCTGCTTAGGGTTTACTCAAATCCCTAATCTTTAATACACTAAGCAGTAGTTTTGGAGATGTTTACCTAAGCAAGCACAACTAATAAAAAGACCCTAGTAAACGGTAGAACGGTTTGGCTCGCTGTCTATAATCAAGTAGACATACAATATGTATGGAGAGAAAAGGGGCAGTTGGTGTGGAGGAGGGATGCTGAAAGAATTGTCAGAAGGATTGCAGCAAGTAGTTATTTATAGATCTTCATCCTTGCGATGGAACACGCTGCCCTCAAACTTTCATTAGGAAATACATCTGTCATAAACAATGCCACTCTTTATCAAACAGAAGTGCAGCCAGGTGATCACTCGTGGGTCCGCTCTGTTGGGAAAGAGGAGGTGGTCCCAGTATCACCCAAAACTTTCTCCCTGTTCCGATGCACCTGCTGATGTGACATGCATTAGCATCACAGAAATGTGAATGGGATGCAGGGCTAACGCCTCACTTCGACGTTGTGTCATGCTGACCGTGTTCAATTCATATGATTCTGCTCTGGCGCCTGTCATCCGAAAAGAGAGCCATTCACTTCAATCCCCTGTCAGTGCTCCTGCATAAAACAAAAAGACACAACGAAATTCTCATAAAACTTAAGGTGCTATTTCTGCTTTGGCACTCCTTCATGTTGCTAAACTAGAGACACTTTAAAATACCCACAGGGAAATTCTGTCCAGGATGCTCATTCAGGAGTTTTTTGCAATTCTCCATTTGCTCTTCATTGAGGCCTACTCCTTTTTTGGAATGACTGAGATGTTACAGATGATTTTCTCGTAAAGCAGGAACACGCTCAGTGATAAGCACATCCTCTCCTACATCAGGACCGGTGATTATGATTGATAATTATTCATTATAATGTTAAACTTCCCGCTGCGCGTGTCCATATGTTACACAAACAAATGCAAAAGGCACTGCCGCTTTTCACTTTAACAGACGGACATGGACGTCACAGAATGACTTGAATTCAGCGTGCAGCCGAATGCTGTGAAGAGATTCAAGAGCAGGTGTTTGTCTTTCACATCATCATTTTTTCACACTCGCACATTTTGACTGACAGATAAACGCCAGAAATAGACGTCTCGCTAATCACAGAACGCAAATAGTCGAGTCCTTCTGGAGGAGCACTGCTCGCGAGATTTATCTCACACCACTATCTGAAAAAGACATCAGACACTTCATTCAGAAAAGTGCATGCTTGGCAAAAAAGAAAATGGCATTATTCTTGTCTGATGGTGGGAAGCAATACTCTTTTGTCAGCCATTTCAATGCTAAAACACATCAAATCCTAGAAAGAATTGTCATCACTAGGCGCTATCTTGGAAATTCTTGTTGGTAAGCATAATGAAAAGCTTTTATAGGAATCATTTAGTTGACAATGGGAAATATTGTAAATGAATTAAGGCCATAAGTAGGAACAAAGGTGAAACATGTCAACAAGATAAAATAGTAATTGAAATTGTTTCGCCACCTCATAAACTCGTGTTTTTAGTAAAATTAGCCTTTGCAGCTTTGATTTGAGGGTTGGGGTGAAGCAAGTTGTTGGTAAGCCATATCTTAAAATATGTACGGCTTCTTTCGATGTCAAGTTATAAATATATAAATGTATATACACACGCAGTCTGTGTATTGAAAGTCTGGCTGAGTGACATTCAAAAAATATTGTTTTCACTGACACGAAAAAATTGGATATTCGTTTCCATAAACACGAATGAATAGATTCATAATTTCGTGTCTATGCCACGAACTGCCGTGACACTGGGTTCGGAATAAGATGTCATTATGTTTAAACATCTTTGCTGTAGGAGATAACCTATTTAGGAAACACGCTCTGTAGATTAGTTTGTCGGTTTAGGGCTAGGCCTACTGTAGAAACAACATGGTGAATTCCACGCAAGGGGACCCGCGGTGTATTTAGATAGCTCATTCTAGGGTAATAAATTATTATTAATCATTTAAAAACGCGTATATTTTTGCTTTCATAGAAGGACACATTTACAGTTTATTTGTCAACGACCTAGTTATAGTTTGGATTAAAGTAAATAAAGACGTTTTTGCATTGTGACAAATATAGCTTTGAGGGATAAATAAATGAATAAGTTCGGTGAAAAAAAAATGCAAACAATATAACTTAAACTAAAAATTTTTTTTTACAACATAGTAGTATTACTGTACAATTGTTCTGTGATGAAATTTAGAATAAAAATTCATTCTATGTATACTTTTTTTTAAAGACTTCTGCTTTAGAATCTCAATGATTCTCATGTAATGCCCATTAGCATTAAATAAGAATCGTCAAGATTTATTGAGAATAATAGAAATTGCATAACATCTCAACAGTCAAAAGTCAACAGTAATGAGATTTTGGAAGAAGGGGTGTTACTGTCATGAATGTCACAAAGGTAAACAACAATCACAGGTCCTCACAAAGACTTTATTTTCTGCAATCAGAACATGCCCGTAAATGTCATAATTCATCTTCTTTGTGTAACTTAACAGCTATTTAAAGAGTCCAACCAAAGGTTCTATTTAGTATGTTGTCATGTGCTTTGTGTGTTAGGTGTGGTAATGACATTTTGACGAATACTGTCAGTCAGCCTCCCGGGCCAGTCCTGCACGTAGAACTGCATACCTGACATTCAAACTCGACTAGAATGCATTCCAACATTAACAACTGACATTAAGACATACCAGCTTAAAGATGCACATTCATGGTTTTTTTCGATTGCCATTGACACACAACATTTACATTGTACGCAGCTTAAAGCTAGTTTTCAGTATAATCTGTCAATGTATATACAGTATATGATAAAACTAACATTAGTCAGAGACAAATCTGTACTCGGTTTCTTTTCATTACTATTCATTCACTTTTTAGTACATAGACTTTTTGTTTTTCATGCATGTTAGTGTATTCCTATCCACATCCACTGTTTCCAAGTGTGCCTGTGCATTTATATGTAGGTACTAGACAGACTGAGTAAACCCTGCATCTGACGAGGGCCGTATGAGACATTAATTCTCACCTTCTCCCAGGAAACAGATGTGCTTTGTGGAGAGGAGATGGAAGGACGTTGGGGTGGGAGATTTTGTCAGAGTGCTCTCTAACCAGATCATCCCAGCTGACATCCTGCTTCTGCACACGTCAGACCCTAATGGAGTGTGCCACATGGAAACAGCCAACCTAGACGGAGAGACCAGCCTTAATCAGAGGAAGGTGTTGCCGGGCTTTTCTACTCTGGTGAGGATGATGGTGGAGAATATGATCCTGTAACTTAGTTAGTAAATCATGCAATCAAATGATTTGGGAACTGACAACTTACTAAAATGTGTAACTTGAATGCACTTTTGGGATTCAACTTTGGAAAAGAGAATCTGCAAACAAATAATGATTAAAAAGTAAATATTAAAACTAAAATATAAGTAATAAAGTGGCATCAAATAAAAAATGAATGCATGCCATTGCATTACATAACAATACATCAAACAAACTGACATTTATATTTAAGAAATATAACACAAGCACACGTTAAAGTAAAACAATTAAAAGCATGTAATTTGTTAGTTTTCAGTGTATGTACACTAATATACTTAATAATATATTTTTTATACACTTTTTAGTTGTTTATATTACATTGATTTCATTAGTGTAAGAAGACTGTGTGGTGAACAAGCTGTCACTGTCTTCATATACAGTATCTATTAAAAATCATATTTATACCAGTTTGAAAGTAACTGCATTTACACTGCAAAAATAATATTTCTTTCTAGTGCAAATATCTAAAACTTCTTAAATAAAGACACATTTTCAGGACTTTAGGGACAAATTGACCCAAGATTTAAAAATCAAAAATTAAAGCCCAAATTAAGTAGGTTAGTCTTCAAAAGCTTTCCTGTAGCTCAGTGGTAAGAGCAATGTGTTAACAACGCAAGTTTGTGGGTTCGAATTTGTGGGATTGCAGATACCTAAGTATAAATGTAAAGGATATTGCAAAGTCCCTTTGGATAAAAGCGTCTGCCAAAAGCATAAATGTAAATGTAATAGGAAAACATTTCCGCAAATGGGGTAAGAAAAACGAACGTGCTTGAGTTTCAACTTAATTTGGTAAACATAATTTTCTTACCCCATTGACAGGTCTTTCTTGCTTTAAGTATGAATTTAATTTGAATAATTTTGGATGATTTTCGGAAAACAAGACATTGTACTGCACTTTGCATCTTTATTTAAGATGCATTTGTACTGGAAAACAAAACAAAAAAAGTACAGCAAGAAATTCTTTATTGGACTGTAAGAAAAGAGAAGATCCTAAATAAAGCTCCTCTGTTATTCGTTTACAAATATATAGCTATAAAAACATTTTCTCAGCCTGGCCTTAATAAATGGGCCATCAAATCTTAAACAGAATGGATGCATACAGTAGATTAAATTTACTTATTTTGGATGTCAAAAATACTACATTAGAAAAAAGGTTTGATACAGTGCATACAATATTTCATTTTCCATGTTTTATATCTTCATTTCTGAATGATATTTCTTTTTACTCTTTTATTAACTTAATCAGGTTTTAAGATTTATAACACACACTGTACCTCTTCGTTGTGTATTGAGTAATGTTTGTGCTCCTGTAAATTTCCTGTAATAGTCAGAACAATGAAACCGAATGAGTGTGGTTGTCTATTTGACAAATAACAACTACCATAAACTGTACTGTACATATACTGTACTGTACTTCGCATACAAATCTAATGACCACACAAAACATCATGTTTGACCACATGGTTCACCAGATTCATTGTCGCACAACATTTGAAAATGCATCTTTGCATGTTGTGTAGAATTTGTAGCAGCAGCAACGGAAATACAACAAGCTACAATAGATTATATATTATTAAAAATGTTTATTTTATAAAGTACACTTTACATATGGTGTTGACATGCTATAAGACCTGTGTTTATCTACCTCTTCATAGCTGATCTGTTTGCTCCACTTCAAAACAAGTGACTAGAAATGACTAAACCTTGCATTTTGTTTGTGTTTACAGGGTGAACCATTTCAACCCCAAACATTTGACAGTACTGTAGTGTGTGAAAACCCCAACAACAACCTCAACCTGTTCAAAGGTTACTTGTGAGTATCTCAATATCGCAAACACACAATTTCATGCGCGATTAACCACGATACACCGCACCTTCATTCTTTTCTCAGATCCATAACATGAAACAGAATTTGTTTGCCTGCCACATTTGTCACCCACTAACAAGGACAAACTGTTTAAGTCGCTGTCACAAATTTCCCCTGCACTGCCAAGGCACGGAAGAGGCTGAAAAACAGATTTAGTCTCATTTTTGTCCTGTCGCAGCCATATTAACTAGGTTATCGCACAGTTGAGAGATGATTCTGATGTTCCCAAGTATTATAAAGTCCTTATCCCACTCCATTCCTCAAAGATGAGTTGCTCACGTGACACATGCTGAGGTAATTAGTCTGGATGACTGAGGGAGATGATGTGTTTGATGTCACAGGGAGAGACCTGATAAGAAGAGAACGGGCTTTGGCATAGATAGTCTTCTGCTGCGCGGGTGCATGGTGAGAAATACAGATGAGGCTGCTGGGATAGTGGTGTATGCAGGTACTTACAATTTACGGCCTTAATGTACATTGATCATGTTTCTGTATTTACATAGACTAAAAATGCTGAGCTGCTTCAAAGTGTGATGCTGGACGGAATCAGTCACTGGGTTACACAATATAGCATTTTGGGTTGAAACAGCCTTGGTTAATTTATTACCCAACCATGGGTTAAAAATAACAGTTATAGAGTGAAATAGGTTACTATAAATGTGTAAATAAGACCTTCTAAGAAAACTAATAAATTACTCATACTCTACACTATAAAGAACACATGGTTATTTTTAACCCATGCTTGGGTTAAAAGGGGGACAAAATCAACCGTTGGGTTAAATGACTGTAACCCAGAAAATGTTCATATTTGGGCCAATCCTATATTGAAACAACCCAGAATACATTCATTTTTAATTTATACATTTAGGTTTGTCATTTTTTTACCTGTAAAATAAATGTAATGTGCATTGCAAGTAGTATCAATAAAACTGCAGTTGGGTTGTTTTGATTAAGTAATGATAACTCAAAAAACAATGAAAAAACAAGATTTTTGAAAATAAAAAATATACTTTATTTTTAATAGAACAATTTTAATAGTTACTTTCCAGATTTTTTATGAGCATGTTAAAGTCTGATGTAAGTGTAAAAAATTAAAATAAATATGAATGTGAAAGTGAAAAATGGACAAACTGGACAAACTGGTCAAAATAGCAAAAAGCCGCTACGTTTTCAGATATTGATTACTGCAAAGAAAATAAGTTAACATTCATTTTAAAGCAACAAAATACTAACATTTCTACATGTAATTGAGAAGAATTAAAAATAATTGATGTATATGGAATAACCCTGTTTTTTAATCACAGCTTCCATGTTGTCCATTTTTAACATGGCTGTTGGATTATGTTGTCACTCCTAAACTTGGCTTTTGTTGAAATTCAAGTTCAGAATCTGAAGTAGTAGAGAAACATTACATTTTATGTGGAGTGGTATCTTAGAGCTGTTGGTACCATGCAAATATTTTCCAGACAATGACACAAATCTATTATCTTTTTTCTTAAATGTGAGTGAAACAAAAAGCTGTTTTTCACTGGGCAAACAGTGTAAATTGGTACAATTGAATAAAAATTGGAATGAACAAAAATCAAGAGCCTAAGGCCAGCGTTTTCTGATGTTCTCTTGTATAAAAACCTTTCCAACACAACCATATCCAATTACATGCTTCAAGCATATTCATTTAAATTACAACTCAAGCATATTCATTTTTCAGTTATAAAAGGTACAGCGTAAAAGGAATGACCCCACTATTCTTTTTCTTGATGAATTATAAACACGACATAGCTTATAAATGGTTATTTTTATTTTACAAATGTTTTGCTTTTAAATGATCATTTATTCATTGCAGGACATGAGACCAAATCCATGTTAAACAACAGCGGTCCCCGGTGCAAACGCAGCAAGATCGAGAGGAAGATGAACACGGATGTTCTCTTCTGCGTCGTTCTTCTATTTTTCATGTGTTTGATAGCAGCTCTAGGTAAAGTGAAGGGGACATCTCCCATTGGAATTCACACACTACACACTGAGCAGAAAGTATATTACTGTTCATCAGCGTACAGTACAAGCACCAGAATGACACTTTCACTCCACACGCAAAACAAATGAAGTTTTTCATTACTCTGAGCTCCTTTAGTACACGAGCAGATCTAACAACACTCTACAGAGATAAAGAAGAAACGCCGTTACGATCTCACACAATTCTCTTGTTCCCTTTTTGCTCCGTACGACGTAAGAGAGAGAAGGACACGCTACAGATGCCCAGAATAGCTCACTCATACACCAGTATCTTATGAAGGCAATGATTAATGTCTTTCTATATCTCTGGTTTAAGCTCATGGACGGTTTATTGGAATATCTGTATTAAAAAACCGTTCTGCCAACGGCAAGGTCATTCATGTATATTTGACTGTGGAAAGAATAAAACATGACTCTCTCTCCATGTCAGGTCACACTATCTGGTTGGAAACGTTTGACAGCGAACCCCCGTACATCGTCCCTGACAGTAATGGCAATTACACCCCTTCAGTGCTGGCAGGATTTTACATGTTCTTAACTATGATTATCTTACTGCAGGTACCGGTATCCAATCTGAATTTCCGTATTGCATTTATCTTGTACTGTAGTTTTTATCTCTTTACTATTCCTTTTAGATCATGATTCCTGTATCATTGTATATGTCAATTGAGCTGGTGAAGATGGGGCAGATCTACTTCATTACTCAAGATGTTGAACTCTATGATGAGGAGCTGGACACCCGGGTCCAGTGTCGCTCTCTGAACATCACAGAGGACCTGGGACAGATCCAATACATCTTCTCGGATAAAACAGGGACCCTCACACAAAACAAGATGGTGTTCCGACGATGCACCATCATGGGGACAGAGTACTCTCATGCTGAGAATGGTGCGTTGAGAGTTTCTCTGTTCATATCTGTGTCTCTGTGTTCTCTGATTGTGTTTACATCAGACTGTGTTTGTCCCTGTCCTTTCTCACAAACGTAACAATTTTGGCTAATTCGCATGAATTTGTGAGATTTTATTTGTATATTTTAGTCCGATTTGCTTTTGCGCCAGTGACGTTAGGGTAAAGGGGGAGTAAGTGGTGGGGCTTAAACGTTCGATTTCATACGAAAAAGCCACTGTGTAAAATAGTTACAAATTCCTGTGAGATCAGGTTGTTTTATCTTCGTTTCTCTGTGTTCATTTCAGTTTTTAACTCTGTTTTTGTGTTGATTTCTTTGTCACTGTGTTCATCTCTGTGTTGATCTCTGTTTCTGTGTTCTTCTTTTTATGTGTTTACCTCAGACCGTGTTTGTCTCTGTGCTTATCCCTATATCTCTGTGTTCATCTCTGTTTCTCTGTTTTTATTTCTGTGCTCATTTCCATGTATATATGTGTTCTCTGTTTGTGTTTATCTCCGTCTATGTGTTTATCTGTGTTTCTGTGTTTATCTCTGACATGTATTTGTCTATGTGTTAATCTCTGTTAATATCTCTGTCTCTGTGCTTCTTTAAGTGGCTGTTTTTCAGTGTGTTCATCATTGTGTCTCAGTGCTCATCTCAGTTTTTGTGTTGATCTCTGTGTTTAAGTGAATTAAGAGGCGGTGTGTAGTAACTTTTCCCAGTCATGAAACATATACATCCTTAGATACCTCTTGATAAATCAGACAAAAATACTATAGAATATAATAGTGAATAGTGAAGATACTCTTGAGTGGGTTTGGTTTGGCCTGTAAGCAACTACATAGGAATCATCCAGAAGTGTCCTAGCAACAACCCAGTATAACCTAGCAACTACACAGCGATGCTCTAAAACACTCAGAACTTACATAGCAATGGACCGGCAACCACCCCCAAAAATCTTTTTTTATATTTTTATTATTGTATAGTTTTTTCAGCTTTAATTTGTTGTAGCTAACAATAGTAAGAAAATAATCAGGAATGCAATTATTTTCGTTATTCTACAGCTGCACGCTTGGCGGTTCTCAACGGGGCAAATGAAGAGGAGGAGGTCACCATCTACCAGCAAACAAAGCTTCCTCCACTCTTCCCTCTGGATGAATTACAGGACACACAAGACAAAAATCACACCAACCCTCAAGTCACAGCTGACAATCTGCGCAGATCCAAAGCCACAGCAGGTGCTCAAGGTGACATGGCCTTCAGCAGTCCTTTGGTGAGATATAGATCACAAGATGTTTTCATATGTTTCAGGCAGATTTTTTTATTTAAGATGAGTCTTTCAGAAAGTGATACCTCTTCTAAGCTCTCCTTAAATTCATGTGACATTTTGACAATATTGCGATGTTGTACATAAATAAGATGACTGTTTTGATGGTATTGTAAGAATAATCTAAAATGACCAGTTATTTAAAAATAGAATGACTAAAATGAATGTATTAAATATAATTGATCGAATTGTTATTAAAATAAATACCAGAATTTTTCAATTCAAGTAAAACACGAAAACGACTTAACATAATTTCATTATCAAACAAAACATTATGAACACAAGCATTTTGTTGTTTAGACACCAATAAATTGTGCACGTAAAATATGAAATTTATGTTCTCTAAAATGGGAAAATCGATGTCTCGTCCCCCGTCTTATTTCCATTCTCCTGCACGCTCCCGGTCTACCCTGCAGATGGCCGAGCAGTTTGGTGTCAGTTCAGAGCACAGCAATGTTGGCTCTGATCGCTCTGTTCCGATCTGTTGACATATGGGC
Organism: Triplophysa bombifrons; assembly: GCA_029783895.1. Lineage (NCBI taxonomy): Eukaryota > Metazoa > Chordata > Actinopteri > Cypriniformes > Nemacheilidae > Triplophysa > Triplophysa bombifrons. Next base: position 14,087,105 of record CM056464.1, read on the forward strand.
CTGCTGGGGTGCATTAAACATGGACTACTGATACTGTACAGATTTTCTCGCCCCCCGCGACGTCGTCGTATGACACCGCACCTTTTGCCATTGTACGATCTTATCATTTTCCACCGATGGAAACACACCGCATGGTCTTGTTGTGGATGATGTCATCGTTTACTATACACCTGACCGTTCGTGTTTCCTAAAATAGGAAACAGTGGTGGTTCCAGACTGGAAGTTGAAGCTGGAAGTGTACCATCAGACCGGGCCATACCTGGACTTCTTCCTGTCCCTGGCCATCTGCAACACAGTGGTGGTTTCTACAGCAACATCCCAGAGACAAAGGGTAAGTGCACATGACTGCAGTGACCTTGCTGGACCCAAAAGGGTCGAGGGATATGACTCACAGTGCAAAAACTGCTCTCATGTCAAAATAATAACAATAATAGCCCGCCATGTAAATTATTTCTCTTGCCTGCTGAGTACCTGTGGCTGCGCCCTCATTGCCCCAAGATATTTTATTACTGCCCCTGCATGACTAATTCTTCATTGGCTAGTGGTTAGCAGCCCAGTTGTACATTTTATAATTACTCTATTTTAATTCTTGGACAAGCAGCAATGGCTCACTTGGTCCAGGCAATTAGATTTTCCATCAGTTAGATGAACGTCTCCCCCATGTCCGCCCCACACATCTGTAATGAGTCCGGTCTTAAAGAAGTTTAGCGTTGCCGAGAATCCTTCACTGCTGGTCACCGCTAATTTCCCAAATTGCCTCTGAGGACCCCGAGCAAAGCACTTTATCCGGGGGGGAAATTATATTTGGCCTCAGACCTGTAGCGCAGAGACATTCAAAGACATTGGGTCAACATGAATTAAGTTGATTACCAATGGAGCATGATTGTATCACCCTGGGTCTTTCAGAACTTGAGAGGCGGTCACAATGTTTGCTGAAGCAATATGCAAGAACATGGGCTCGCTTTCAATATTTGTAACTCGAATGTGAAACTGTATAATAAAACTGATTTATTCCGGAACATGGCACACTTACCTAAAACCAAGGTTGCCAGGTCCATGCTTTTCCACTGGAATTAGGCTACTATTAAATAGATGTCAAGGGTTGCTTTTTATTATGTGGGTTAAAGGTGAATAGATTTTGTTCGTCAGCTAGCATTCTTAAGGTTAGATGTACACTACTGTAATTGATGAGTATGTCATTTGTTTGACTATGTTTAGGATTACTAATATACAAGGATTTTTGAGAGGAAATTGTGTGTATTGCAGTGGTTGTAAAACCTATTTTAGGTATGAGAGTGACATGTTTTGGGTTTTGTTATTTGTGAAGGGGTCATTGGGTTTTGATAGGTCGGTGGCCTTTTATACGCATACCCTACCTAAAACCATCTGATAACTTAGATACGCATCACCCGAAAAGAAAACTGTCATCATTTATTCACCCTTATGTCATTCAAAACCTGTATACAACTTTTTTCTGTGGAACATAAAAGATATTTTGAGAAATGTCTCAGTGCTGTTGTGTCCATGAAATGGAGGCCAATTGGGGCCAATATTGTTTGGTTACCAATGTTTTTTAAAACAGTGGTTCTAAAACTGGGGGTCTTTACGCCCTATATTGCCCCACGATTAATCAAGGGGGGTATTTGTGGCAATTTATGAAATATAGAAATTTATGAAACATCCTGTGCAATCGAATGTTGGCAAAATAAGACCACAAACCAAAATTATTTATGTTCCAAAATTGTATAGTTAAATAAGTTTTTAGTTTGATTAAAATTCGTTTAAGATCATAAGTCTTTATTTGGGGGGAACAAAGCGATAAACCCTACAACTTGGTCTCTGAAATTACCTGAAAATTAATTGTAATTACCTGAAATTAAGACTAGGTCATGAAACAACAATATAGCATAATACCATTTCATTTTTTAAGCAGTTTCTCTAAACAACATGGTATGGAGTATATCCTGTAAAAACATGGTATTTTGTTTATATTGTATAGTATGCAGTAAGCAGTGTGCTAACATTCCTTTCTGAAGATACTGTAGCTCCTGTCAAGCAGATAATGCAAATAATATTTCAGGTCACAGGAAGACGAAACTCCTTATACTCATCAAGTTCGTTTTCTTCCATGCGGGAGTGGTTCAGAAAGAGGTCTGTGCGAAAGGTGTTCACCTCCATGAAGTTCTCCAAACGTAGAGATGAAAAACTTTCAGATCCATTTGTCATAGACGATGATGACCCCGACATACTGCACATCCCCAGAGTCTCAGACACCACAGAAGATCATCCATACTTCATCTCGAGAAAGGTCACATCAAATAAAGAAAAACACAGTCCAGGGGATTCAGAAGAGGTGTGTTATGAAGCACACAGTCCAGATGAGAATGCACTGATACATGCAGCGAAGGCTTATGGATTCACCTTGGTGGAACGGACTCCCCATCACGTGACTGTCAAGTTGCCCAACGATGTGCTTATGAAGTTTGAGGTGCTGGATGTGTTGCCCTTTGACTATACTCGGAGGAGGATGTCTATAATAGTTCGCCAACCAGACACCAATGAAATCATCATGTACACTAAAGGAGCTGATTCAGCCATCATGGAGAGACTCAGGGATGTTTTTTCAGGTAAGAATCTTTATGAAAGACCGATTTTTGTGTTTTACCAAACAGAATAGAAAGGATGTTTTTGAGTAAGACCATATACCACAAATATTCATAGAATTGAATGGAAATACTTAAAATGTTTGTGCTATTCTTTTGAAAAGGAAAATTATGTAAATTCATGCATGGGAATCAGCCCTGAGCTTTAATGTTAGAAATTACTAGATAAAGTATGACGTAAACAGCTCAAACTAAATAAAATAAAAAATACTCCCTGTGTTAATTTTTCAATTAAAATGGAAAATAATTGGTTTATTATTTTATGTAACGTATTATAACACGGGCAGGAAAATATACTATATAACTCAAAAGCCAAACTGTCTTCCACAGACATGTCACAGCAGGATAAACAAGTTGGAGTAAAAACCCAGAAAGACCTTGACATGTATGCCGTGGATGGATTACGAACGCTGTGTTTTGCCAAAAAGGTACCGGTTTCAGAGCAGTGAGTGCTCTGCTTTTAATGTATTACTTTGTCTCACTGAGTCCATTTCAAAACTGTCTCGCTTATGACAAGATCTCTCTCCTCAAGGTTATCAGTGAAGAAGAATACAGGGCCTGGTCTGCTATCAGACAGGAGGCACTTTCAGCCATTGATGAGAAAGAGGAGCGTCTTATGGACAGCGCAAACTGCATAGAAAACAACTTCAGCCTACTGGGTAAAACCTGTGTTCCCTAAACATACAATTACTAAAAGTTATTTATTACGTAAACATAAAAATATATAATAAAAAAGTATAATATAATACTACAATCATATGCTGCATAAGTATGCAAACGCCAACACAAATGTCCTATGAAAGCTCAAGAGAGCTACCAAATGTGTTCTATGTCAGTTCATACACTATAGTGGTCATCACATTGCATTATGAATTGCATTTTGCCACATTTCAGGAAAGGAAGATTGAAATTAATCTTACACAGAATTGTTTGCATCATACTTGATGTATTGCGTACTTCATATTTTGTCCTGGTTTTAATGAAATCACAATAATATTTTTGTATATTTACTTTCTGTAGCCTGATTGGTATACTGTAATTGTTTTCAGCAATTTTTACTTGTTTTTAAAAGTTTTAATAAGAAATGCACCAAAAACAAAAAATATGAATGATAAGTTGAATTGACTTATTACATTAATTGACATTACTTGTAATTTAAAGGCAGCAAAAAAGGTTTAGAAAAATAGGTGTAGATCATTGTGCAAAGCAAAGGTCATGGGTCGACCACAAGCAACATACATACAAAAATAAACAAAATCGTAGAATAAATATTAACTTGTGAAAAATGGTGCTATGAGCACTAAAAGTGGTTCTTGGCTCGTACTCATAGGGGAACCACTTTTAGTGCTATATATAGCACCATATCTTGGTGCTTCAGCATTTCTTAAGAGGTTTTTCTTCAGAGGTTTTTCACCGGTTCTTTGAGATGACAGAGGTGCTGTATGGAACTGACGAAGAACCATAACGGGGCTTAACAGGTTCTTTATAAGGAAACGGTTCTATATAGCACCTCGGTCACACCAAAGAACCGGTGAAAAACCTCTGAAGAGCCACTGAAGCACCAAGATATGGTGCTATATAGGATTAAACGTAGTTCCACTATGTGATTACGACCCAAGAACCACTTTAAGTGCTATATAGCACCATATGAATGCATATGTTTGGAAGAAGAAAAAAATATTGAGCATTTTTGTTATTATTTTTATTTTTTTTGACCAATTTTCATTTTCATTTTGCAAAATAAAGCAAATAGAAACATTTGTAATTGAAATTTGGGAGACATATTGTTAGTCGTTTGAAACAAAAATCATAATTTCACCTAAACACTTATCTACAAATAGCACATTTTAAAACAAAATTTAAAACAATTTTAAAAAATGATTTTGAAATAGTCTCTTAATTTTTTCCGCAGCTGTATATGTACAGTTTAAATTGAATTCACTATTCAACTAAGCTGATTTGGATAAAAGTGTCTGCAAAATTATGGAAAATGTTCCGTTTTGTGATGCTTTAAATGTCGCTTGACCATCCAAAATTGAAATCGCTTTATTACATGTTTCCTCAGGGGCTACAGGAATAGAGGACCGCCTCCAAGAGAACGTTCCAGAATCCATCCAGGCTCTGAGACGGGCTGGCATGAAGGTGTGGATTCTGACAGGAGACAAACCCGAGACAGCCATCAACATCGCGTACTCCTGCAAGCTGCTAGACAATGAAGACCTGGTTGTCACCTTTACCACAATGAAGAAGGTGCCAAACTATTTTCTGTTCATCAGCGCTACTGGAATAATACATTATTACAAATTTGTTGATTGCGTGGAGAGTCATTTTCTGAAGAAATGTGTATTGGTCAGTAGCTTTGTTCTTAGAGATTTATTGGGGTTCTTTGTTATGCTTCATAGAAGAAGTTCAGATTGGTTTTGGATAAATTTGACCAAAAAACATTAAATTGCTTTCTTAGATTCACATTAATCCATTTGGAAGATTCTTTTAACCAAAGTGACTTGCAAATAGGAGAGCATTTAAACATTTTGTCAACACGCTAAAAAGTACCGTTAGTTTACAAGGCCATGCTACTAGGAGTATTTAAGCTGGAGTAAGCAAAGGAGAGACTGAACAAACATTTTTATTTTAGACATACAGACAGACAGTCAGACAGCGAAGGTCTTGAGCAGAGGTCTCCATTTTTCCATTTTCTCTTCCATTTTCATTGCCGTCTTGGAGAAACAAATGATCTATTAACATTAATGCATTTGGCAGGCACTTTTAGCGATCTACTGTTCATTCAGGGGATATTTTTGTAACTATGTGTGTTTGTTGAATCGAAGCCATGACCTTTGCACTGCTAATGCAATGCTCTACCAGTTGAGCTACGGGAACAGCAGTCGAGATCTCATTTGCGATTCAGTGTTAACACATTATCATCCCCCCAAGACTAAAGTTCTACATCTCATATTCAAACCAAAATGCATTTGCAACGATTTGTCAGATATGCTGTTTTTCATATGGATGCTCGAGTGTATGTTTTAGAGAGCTGAGAAAACAAGCGCTTTCACCATTCTGAATGGCTCATATTGCTCCACTGTAATCCCATTTTCACACTTCTGAGGAGGGCAGGAAACCGTTCTAGTTTCATTTCAACATTAAATCCCTTCCAGTAGTCTTCTGTATATTGTTTTACACCCATTTCATGAAATTGCTCTTCTTAAATTATGCATCTGTTGTTGTTGTGGTCTTTCATAAGACCCAGGATTATTTATCATCATCTTTCATATCTTTTTTGTTCTCTAAATAGAAATGTGTTTGGAAACCGTAACATAAGCCTTTTATGTAACATAGTGAAATGGGCAAAAACTGAAAAATGTAATTTAGACATAACCCAGATATACTGACAAACCAGACTCGTGAAGACATTTAAAGTGGCAGCAATAAAACATTGAAGCGAGAGTTGTGATGTCTGTGGTGTGGAGATGTGTGAGCTCATGAATATTCATTAGCCCATTCACCTAAACTAATTAATGTTCATAAGCCAAACAGTGTAACCATATCTTGTTTATTTTTGCAGTCTGTGTGTAAAATGAGGTTAGAAGACACGCTGGGAGAGGCAAGACGGAGAGCCAGAACGAATCCGCAGTTCAGGGGTCATAACTCCACATTTACTGGGTCATCGGTGGAGCCCAGCATCGGGCTGGTGATAGATGGGCCGACCCTGAGCATGGCAATGTCAGACGAACTGTTGGACCAGTTTGTGGAGCTTTGCAAACATTGCCGGGCGGTGCTTTGCTGCAGAGTGACTCCGCTTCAGAAGAGCGACGTGGTTAAACTGATACGACACAAATTGAGGGTCATGACCCTCGCCATAGGTAATGATAGCTCTGTTTTGAGGTGGAGGGGTTTATTAAGGCATTTGTGTTTCAGTCACAATATTTCTCCGCCGGGAATTTCTGGTGTGTAATGATATTTATAATGATTTGTGTTCTAACAGGTGATGGAGCCAATGATGTGAACATGATTCAGGCTGCAGATGTCGGCATTGGAGTTTCTGGACAGGAAGGGATGCAGGTTTGTGTTTTGGTCTAAATCTTACAGAAGCCCAATGGGAAGTATTTTCTTAGCAGACTTAAAGGGATATTTCACCCAAAAATGAATATTCTGTCCTCATTTACTCACCTTTGAGTAGTTCAACATCTGTATACATTTCTTTGTTCTGATGAACACAGAGAAAGATATATGTAATAATGCTTATAACCAAAATGTTAGTGAACCCCGTTGACTACCATAGTAGGAAAATGTACTTTTATAATTTTTTTGTTCCGTTAAACACAAAAGTAGGTATTTTATGTAGGACAGACAGTTCTGGGGCACTTTTGACTACCATTTACATTTTTCCTACTATTGTAGTTAATGGGGTCGAAAAATAGATTGGTTACATGCATTCGTCCAAATATCTCTCTCTGAGTTTAACCAAACAAAGACATTTATATAGGGTTGGAACAACTAGAGAGAATTTTCATTTTTGGGTGAACTATCCCTTTAACCCCTTCATCTCTGGAGCATTTTTGCATGAATTTAAAAGAGTGCCCCAAGCACATACATTGGACTAAATCATAGAGAAAACGTTTGATAATTTGACAATTATTTGACAATTATTAGATGGTATATTGCTCTAAACTGTTAGATCGGTGAAATATACAGTGATGTTCTTGAGAGTGAGAGCTTTCAGTTGATAGCCTGACTCATCTATGTTTTGTAAGAGGGGGTTTGGAAAGACATATTAAGACCTTATTATGTTATTTTGTGCAACATAAATGCAAAATTGGCACTGGTAAGAAAACGGAAGTTCTAAGCTTTCAAAAGATACCATGTATGTCTAGTTTTGTGCTCTGCAATTTACAGATGTGATAATGCAATATTGGACCAACTGATGGGTGGCAGAGTTTTAGAGTTTAAAGCACTGAAAATATCCATCAATATAAACTTTCATGTTGTTGACTTTATCAGCTGTATTAACTGTTATGGTTATGTTTTATAGGCAGTTATGGCTTGTGATTTCGCCATCACTCGCTTTAAACACTTGCAGAGACTGCTGCTGGTTCACGGACACTGGTGCTACTCAAGACTGGCCAATATGGTCATCTATTTCTTCTACAAGAATGTGGTATGTATCACCTTGGCAACCATAAAACACACTTCATCATAACATCAAGGTTATGAATTAAAACAGACCCCTACCCAAAGTATTAAAAACAATAACAGAAATGTTGCAGCTTGAAGAGAAGTCCTATTACTTCCAATTGTCCTATATTACTTTTCTATGAGATCCGACCTGCACCTGGTAGACAATAAATTTAGCAAGTAAAGTTATTTATACTTGGGGAAATATTCCTTTTTTAGCAAGCGCTAAAATGCTAAAGGCAACAAGAACATCTTAGCAACTACATACTATATAAATGCTCTGGCAACCACCCACAACATCTTAGTTCATGTGCAACGTGCAAATACCAGTTGACATTTCTCTAGAAAATGGTAAAATCCACTGTTAGCTCTGTTTTCATGAAAAATCAATCAACTTTCTGACCGCCATGTCAAGAAATGAAGGATAAACTACATTTTAATGCTAAATTACTCTACAACTGTACATTACAGCATGTCCTTTCTTTTTTCCTTTTGGGAGAATTTAAATGACATTCATTCTGTTTCATTATTTACTTTGGCTTTAACAGGAAATATCCAATTGATGTTCTGTTTGGTCCCACTCAGGCATATGTGAACCTTCTGTTCTGGTATCAGTTCTTCTGTGGCTTCTCCGCCACAGCCATGATTGACTACTGGCTCATGATTTTCTTCAACCTCCTCTTCACATCTGCCCCTCCCATTATGTTTGGGATTATGGACAAAGAGGTGTCAGACTCCACTTTACTCAGTCATCCTGAGTTGTATAGGATAGGACAGCACACAGAGGTGAGCCATCCCTTATGAAAATCGACTATTGTGAAATTGACTATTTTAACATAGCTGATCTGTAGTAATTTTAGTATAATTGATTATAATCCATTTCACCTCTATTTCATTTTCATTAGTTAGTTATTGTTTCAAAATGTGTAAAGAATTTCTTATAACAAATGCCACAGTTTGCTTTATCGAAACCATGGTTACGTTGATCTTATTTTACGGAGAAGCCATCCATATAGACTTTACTAAAAATACCCCTGTTAAACTGTGCTAGGAGAATGGTACATTGTCAAAAGGGCTATCTGTGTCAGTGGCACGGCGTGGAGACAGAACCCAAATATAGACAGCGGTTACAAAGGGACTTTGTTACAATAAACAAGGGAAAAACAAAACCCACGAGGGGGTAAAACACCACAGAACTAGTGAAACAGAAGAAAAAAATGATTTGACTAGACAATACACTTGACAATACACTTGACTTGAATAGAATTAAATAGGCTCAACAAAACTATAATTGACCAGAGTTGGAAAGAAGCACAATGCAAAAACAGCTAAATTAACCATCACAGGAGAGCAAACATTAGGGCAATAAATAGGGAGCAAATAATGAGGGCAACAAGAAGGGCATGAATCAAAGACAAGATAATGAATGGGGAAACGAGCGGGCGGGGTCAAGACACAAGACAGGAGAGCACATGGCACACCAAAAACAAACAGTGGCCATATGCTTCCACACAAAACACGTGGGTCTGTCATGATCCTGACACTAGACTAGAAAAGCAAGACTGAGAGAAGCAGGATCGTGACAATCTGCTCTTTGTAAATAATATTATGATAAGTTACTTTCTGACAGTAAAATCTCTCAACGGTCAGTGCATTTCCTTTAATATTCAACTGTTTGTTTACAGGGCTACAGACGTTCAACTTTCTGGATTGCTATACTTGATGCTTTTTATCAGAGTCTGGTTTGCTTCTTTATTCCTTACTGGGTAAGAAGACTGTTAAATATGCCTCTCGGTTGCTTTTGTGTCATTTGTCATGTTTATTTAATATATTTGGAGAGGATAGTATTATCTGATCCCTGCTTGTGCTTTCTCAAGACGTACAGCGATTCCGACATCGGCATATTCTCATTCGGAACTCCTATGAATACAATTTCTCTCTTTACCATCATCCTGCATCTGGCCATTGAGATTAAGAGCTGGGTGAGTTTCCTCTGTACTGCCAGAAACCAAGAACACTACATTTATCTTCTGAAATTCATAATTCATAACATTGACTTTATAGTAGAGCTACTTTTGTCTCTATACCGCACACAACATTGACAATGTATTAGTCAGTGTGAATAAAAAGCAGGATTTAAAGGGATAGTTCATCCAATAATCAAAATGCTGTCATCATATATTCACCTTCATGTGGTTGAAACCTGTATTTTATGACTTTTACTTCTGCGGAACACAAAAGAAGATATTTGGAAAATGTTGGTAACCCAACAACGGTGGAACCCATTGACTTCTATTGTATTGACACAAAATCACAGAGAAGCCACCGTTTGGTTACCAACAGTCTTCAAAATATCTTCTTTTGTGTTCTGGAGAAAGTCTTACAGGTTTGAAATGGAGAAAAAAGAAAGTCATAAAGGTTTGAAATGACATAAGGATGAGTAGATGATGAAAAGATGTTCATTTTGGACAAACTATTAGTATTTGCATGGGAAGCAGTTATATGGTAATGTATTCACCTTAATGATACTACAACCATAAAGATTTCAAACCGTCCTCTAAATTATGTAGTAAAGGACAGTATATTTTATTCTATATATTATTCTGTATATTCTATTTGACCCCTTTAATAGTTATTTACTGTTGTTGTTAGAATAGCTGTGTTCTCCAGTTTTCCTAATGGTAGGCCTGTTTGTTTGTTTGTTTGTTTGACTTACAGACAGTTGTACACTGGATGACCATGATAGGCAGCGTGGTCATGTACTTCATCGTGACTCTGGCCTACAGCGCCATCTGCATCAGCTGCAACCCTCCGTCTGACCCCTACTGGATCATGCACAAACAAATGGCCGATCCAATGTTCTACCTTGTCTGCATTTTAACAACTGTTGTTGCTTTGCTGCCAAGGTATTTCTATTCAGACAACCTCTATTAAAATATCATCTACTTCTTTGCTCACACAGCTCCTTCCGCATTGCCAATCAAATATGAAACCTTTTGTTCATATGACAAAAGGCTCGGCTTCTCATGTTTGGTCTTTTCCAGGTACACCTTTCATGTCCTGAAGGGAACGCTGGCCCCCTCCTCTCACCTCCGTGCGCGGCGGCTCGAGCGCCTCCCTCCCTCCTACCGGGAGCAGAGGATCACAGAGGGGCGTGGCCTCGGAGACACGTGCGCGTCGTCTTGACACGGGTCCCAGAAACGCACAAGTACTCGGCTCCGTGACCCAGCGCGTAAACTAGACACGAAGAGAATGACAAAGCTTGAATATTTCAATGTAGAAACCTGTATAAAAGTGATATGTATGTTTTGCACACATTGATGCACCACAGGAGCATTTTGAAGTCAGGTTGCTTATAACCCAGCCGATGAATAATCGGAATGCCTCGAAGCTGTGCATTTCAATTTTCAATGCGCTCTCTGCACAAGCGAACCATCTGCATAAACATCGCACGTTGCCTTCTGTGTTTCCGAGGCGTAGAATGATTTCCGTTTACACTCCACACTTGATCGATACACCTGAATAATTTCTCCTCAACACCTGAATCTCATCTGCCGCGCTGTCTGGATGCAGCTGAGCCTTTTTTCCTCCTGCAAGATCGACTTCCTCTTGTCATGTGGACCACATTTGTATGCATTCGCGCTTTGAGCAGCGATCATGTAATAATTGAGGTTTGCAGATGTTACATAATACCTTCGTTCGTATTCAGGGTTTGTGCGTGGTGACAGAAATACAAGCCCCACTGTGATAATAAGGAGGCTGGATCTTCCTGTCGTTTTTAAATAACTGTAATGGTTGTTATATTAGAAGAAAAGCAAGTTTGCGTCTGTCTGTATATTTGTGTGCGTGTAACATGCTAAGACAGAACGCACGTCCGTGCGTCTGCATTTGACTATTTAACATTTAATTGCCTCACTGACGTGTGTGTGACGCTCTCCACCCATGGTGGGGTCGATGATGACCTCATAGACACATAGGGAGAGCGAGGATGTCTTTGTATCCTGATATAGCATGTGTGTAACATATACTGCAGCCAAAGCTCCGTTTTTTAGACGTGTGTTGAGTGTTTGTGTAGACAGGAGAAGGCGTCTTTATGTAATGATGTCATATGTGCTTCTGACGGATTGCTTCTGCGATCTAGTGGTGGTGTGATGAGCTGCAAGTGAGACCATCCGTTAAGGTTGAGAATAATATTAGATGGTCGAAGTGAATGTTTTAAGAACAGATCCTTTATTTAAAGCGTGAAATATATATTTAATTGGAGGTGTTAGATGTGAATAGGATCACATTTCTCCTTTGACTTTATTTAAAATAAACTTTTTTTAACATTAAAGAATATTAATTTGTGTCGGGACTTCATTTGTTTGTATGTTAACAATATGCAAATTGAAGATAATACAATTTTGTGAAGATAATAATGCTTTTTTTGTTTTGTTTTATTGTTAATGTGATTAGCCATAACCCCCAGTCGTTAATTTAATATATATATTTATATATTTAATTGATTCATGTTAACTTTATTTGTTCCTTTTAAATCAAATGTGTTTTTTGTTTGTTTGAGATATTAAAAGACATACATCAAGTCAATAATGTAGGACTATACCTCCCTTAAAGCATTTAAGTCAGTGTTTAAATTTCAGGAAAAACACAAATTACCGCAAAAAAAGAAACTCCACTGAAACACTCAATATTTAGTATAGTATTTCATACTTCGTATCTTCGAAGAGTATTTAGTTTAGTATTTAGTAAATCCAGTGAACAAACAAACACCTGAACTTCGGGAACATATGCTCTCTCTCTCTCCTACGCGCAAGTGAAAGTGATGTCTGCGTACGATCCTTCTCCTGGCTGCTCTCCATGCTGCCACATGGGGGTGCAGCGTACTTTTCCGGGAGAATTGTACAATAAGGGACTAAGATTTTTTGTATGTTCGAAAAAAAACTTTCCGAAACATGTACGATCGCCGATGGAGTTTATCGAGCAATGAAATAATACGTAATGCGCCCAACTTTGACAAGTCAATGTTAAGCATGAGAAGACAGCACGTTTAACATGTTAAAGAAGTCAAAACGCATGAAACACAGTTGCAGGGCCGCTTTAAGATTAATGACAGTTGTTTTGTGAATTACAGAATATCACATTATAGCATTGGTTTGTCTTATCTATGATGCAATTACACAAAATACAAATGTTTCATATGTCTCAAAGATATACAGTATTTTTGAATGATTCAGAAATAAAAGATTATACATTGAGTTTAAATTGATCTGCAAATTTGTATATAAAGTATACAAATATATAATAAATATCAAAACATTACATATGTGTGTGCATATATTAAATAGAAAAAATAAACTTCTAAATATATAAAATACCTTTTAAAGAATTACAAGGACAACAAAACTGCTTGAACTGTTTAAAGGCATGTCCAAATAACAAAAAATGTATGAATACATTTACTAAAAATAAAGATAAACTATACAACAATTGTTTTACTCAAGTAAGACTTAGTAAATTGACTCTTATCATAATGCTAGAATATTGGTTTGGGAATTCCTGTTGACTGTAGCTCTTTAGTTTTTATCTCAATTCTATTAAAGTAATTACAAACTAAAAACATACATTTATTGAATTTATTTGAGATTATTGTTAGAGAGGTTAGGCCATAAAATACAAACAACATGTCTCAGAGGAAAATAATCATGTGTGAATGAGTTTTATAAAAAGAGATGCCTTCGTGTGCACACTCGTGTGTGGATTTGTAAACAGCTGGCATGAAAATCCCATCTCATGTGAGATCCAATCACAAATCGTGTTTCTACTACAGCGGCTCGAAGCATTTTTACACCTAATGATTTTCCAGATGTGAAGTCAGATGTTTTCTTTCCCATGATATATTTTAATTACCCAATTCTGTTTAATGGTTACCATGCCTGCCAAATGGAAACAGCTTGTCTGAATAATGAATAGACTAGAGTTGCTATCTAAAATTTTAATGACAAGTGCATCTCTGTAAATATGTCTACGCTGTCCGTTTTTTAATATAAGGTAGCGACTGGGCAAGTTGGCAGAACTACCATGTGGGCACCATATCTGGGAACCAAGTGTGGCCCAGATGTTTGTAGACCTCGCTGTGGGTTTGCTCAATGTTCAATGTGTTGTCAGGAATAAGCACTTCCTCCATGATGGACAGCTGGCTCAGACGACCGCCACACATCTTTACAAACTCCATGAAACCAATGCAAGTGACCTCACACTCGCCCAGACCAATGGCGGTGAGGCTCTCGCATCGTTCTGCGATACGGATCAGCTCTTCGTCCAGCGGCTCCAGCCCGTTGGCGTATACCACCAGTTCCAGGAATGCAGTAAGTTATGCCTGATGCGGCCCGACATGTTTTGCTGACCGCCCGGCCAAAATAAAGGTGTGTGACGGGCATCTCCTCGCGAAGGTAGGGCTCAAACTCTGCACGTAAAGGAAAAATTATATGACAATGTTGACCTGGTTGCTAGTGGCGGATGATGGCGTCCCAGCGGTTCTTCTTGATGGTGTGGAACTGGGTTTTTCGCCTGGGTTCTCACTCACCACGTCGATACGCAGCTGCTCCAGATGAACGTGCTTCTCAGAGGACAGGGCCAGAAGAAGCTCATTGCTCAGCAGGTGGTAGTTAAGAGCCAATTCCTATAGGCCAAGGCATTGGTCAGCAACACAGAGGATGCCTGGATGGGCCGGAAACCAAATGATGAGTTCATAAATAAGGGCTAAACTGATTACAGTAGCAAAACTGTGTGTTCTGTGTATGTGCATTTATGATATTGACAAAACAAGGCACGGAAGGGTTGAACTGGGGCTTGTAAACAGACAGGAGCACATTCAAATATATCAAATTTAGAGATACTTTTGTAGGGATAAATTGATATTTTGATAGCCATAAATTGGATGTTGACTGTAGAGGATGTAAGTTTATATTCTCTCTACATCCTAACCTGTTTATTTTTTCATGACTCATATGACATTATAGTGACCTGCAGGAGATACGTGAGGACAGCTGCTCATCTTCAGAAGCTTGAGCGTGTCACTGTTGTTGGCCACCAGCACCTTTAAGGAAGGGTCATCGATGGGTGTGTGGATTTTTAAAGAGGACAGCGACTTTGAATTCAAGAAAAACACTGTCAGCGCTGACACAAAGTGCGACTTAGAACAGACCAGACAAGACGGACAAAGTTAGTGCCATTGGATATTTGATATTTTAGAAATCTGGTTCATTTCTGGTTCACACAAAACACATGAACTGGTCAAGCCACTGATTCACCACTAAAGTGTCATTTGGTGTTCTTTTGTTTTGTTTGTTGACACCAGAACAACAGACCAATATAGTATCTGCTTATTGAACATTTCATTTCATTGAACATTCCAGGATTAATATGTGGAGGTTTTCGAATTGATACAAGATATCTATACTGCATCTGACATCTAGCTAAATGTATTAAGACAATATATGAAAGACATGTAAGCACATCCAAAGGTGTTTTGAGGTTCAGGTCCAGGCTTTGTGCAACCCTGTCAAGTTAAGTTTCATAACAGCCTCAGTAAACAGAATAAATGAAATATGGTCGGGAGTATTGTGCAAAAAAGTGCTTGAGTACTTTAAATATTTGTTTAAGGAGACTTTATGTGTGATTTTATGCACCTCTTCACAACAAAAACATGTTTACTGAAGGGCTAGTATTTCCAGAGTTGTGGTGCTGCCAAGGTTTCCATTTGCTCTCTATTTATTACATAAAAAACCTTAACAGATTCCTTCAGCATACACTTATATAGCGGCTCATACTTCTTTGTGAATAGATGTTTTGATACTAGGAAACAACAAGCCTTATTATCTTATTACCTGCCTAACTGGTTATGATGCACTGCTTTAAAGAGTCAGGTTAACTTTTTATGCAATCATGCATTTTTTTCATAATTTTCATAATTCTAATTACTTTCCATGAATTAAGCGATTAACCTTCCTGTTGTGTTAAAGGCAGAATGCATCATAAGGTTAGGTGTTAACTTTAGCCAGCCAGCATAGAAATTGTGATCCCACCTGCCATGCGAATCGCCGTCCGAAGCCACGACTCCTCCAAAGCACATGAACGCGCACAGATCAGAAGCTGTTGAAGGGCGCAGCAGCATTATACAGTGAAAGAGTGAGACAGCTCCGCTGCGCTGCATGGGGAGAACGCAGGCATGTGAACATGAGAAAACATGTTTTCAAAAAGACATAACTCCGTTTTTTTTAAAT
Organism: Triplophysa bombifrons; assembly: GCA_029783895.1. Taxonomy (NCBI): domain Eukaryota; kingdom Metazoa; phylum Chordata; class Actinopteri; order Cypriniformes; family Nemacheilidae; genus Triplophysa; species Triplophysa bombifrons. The sequence goes on from CM056464.1 coordinate 14,103,225, forward strand.
AAAAAAAAATCTTGTTTTATATTGTGCCAAGTAAAATCAATCAAACTGCAGTTGGTTTGTTTTGATTTAAGCCATAATAACTAAAATACTACAGCTAACTAACACAATACAGCACAATAAAAACACAATAACATAATAAAAAACATGATTAAAACATTTTTTTTTATTTGGTTAGCAATGTGAACTTTGTATTGTAGATTACATTATATTTTCCCTGAGGTCAGTGGCGAATACACAGCTAAGAAAAAGTAGGTCAGTGTGTCAAAGAGAAAGGACACCCTGGGTTAAGCCTGTCATGAGCTAAATGTAATGAGAACCCAGCCTCTCACCTTTGTTTGTCTGTCTGTGTTAATAGAACATAAGTGCTCTCGTTCATCATGCTTTTGTGCATTGTTTACCTAAACATGACCGAAACTATTAAATATGTTTCTTATAGCCTATTCAAACGTTACTCTGAAGTTGCAACTGCGGACAACAAAAAAAAGATTAATTGGCGACTGGCGAGGTAAATTTTAATATAGCAACTGTAACATACGCTTCTTATCTTCTTTATCTCAGATCATAAGCACATATTGAGCAAGCTGACACTTCTGTGATGCGACACACTCAGTCCTGCATGAGAAATAAATGTGTTTTCATGTGTTCATCGATTGCAGTGGAATTTTATTTGAAAACCATATACTGCAACCATTTTTTTGTGTTGTTCTGGTTCCTTAATAAAGTTTTGGTTCCTGTATTTTAACTATGCTACTAACCTAGATGTGCTCTATTAAAGGCTGTAAAAACGAGGCAGTAAGGAAAAACAGATCCTGCCCCAAAATAAGCCCCAACCCCTCTTCAATATTATCCTGTCTTTTGTAGCATGTAGTGTGTGTGGCCTTGACATTTTAGCATGTCTATGACTGAGAATTTTGCTCTCTGAGACCGCTCCTTCTGTGTTCGATGAGACGCAGAGTTCATAAGTGTCTCACATTAACATTGCTGACTTGTAAAACCACAAAAAGTAGGTTCTCATAGTTGATTATATTATTAAGTTTTTCAATCAAACGTCAGAATGTATAATGATAGCAACAAATGTTGATGTCAGATGACATTCCCCTATGTCAAACCAAACAACAGCTCCTCATAACACCAAAACACAAACCAGTACACCACTTGGGCTTTCGGGTAAAGATTGGTGAAGAATAATTGCTTCATGAGACATACAGTATTACCTATGTGCATGCACCAGACTAGCTGTTTTGGATTATCTGTGAATCCATGCATAAATTTAAAGGGGGTAGAATCCTGGCAGTTGAGTAATACAGATCCTGGCCCCAAATTACCCCCCACGCCCTTGAAATATTATCCTGTCATGTGTATCATGTGTATGTCGTCTTGAAATTTTAGCATGTCTATGTAAATATGAATAAATGCTTCATCAAACATACAGTGTTGCTTATGTGCATGCATAAAACTAAATGTTTTTAGCTGTATATGCATCCATGCATAAGTTTAAAGGGGGTAGAAACGTGGCAGTAAGGTCAGATCCTACCCGAAAATTACCCACAACCAATATATATAATAACGACTACATAATAATTATATTGTTCCAAAGATTTTTTTATCAAATTGATGTATGTCCAAGTGTTAATTTTCTTAATAAGTTTGTGCCGTTGGATATTTGATATTTTAGAAATCTGGTTCATTTCTGGTTCACACAAAACACATGAACTGGTCAAGCCACTGATTCACCACTAAAGTGTCATTTGGTATTCTTTTGTTTTGTTTTATGGACACCAGGACAACAGACCAATATAGTATCTGCTTATTGAACCTTTCATTTCATTGATCATTCCAGGATTAATATGTGGAGGTTTCCAATTGATACAAGATATCTATACTGCGTCTGACATCAAGCAAAATGTATTAAGACAATATATGAAAGACATGTAAGGGCATCCAAAGGTGTTTTGAGGTTCAGGTCCAGGCTTTGTGCAACCCTGTCAAGTTAAGTTTCATAACAGCCTCAGTAAACAGAATAAATAAAATATGGTCGGGAGTATTGTGCAAAAAAGTGCTTAAGTACTTTAAATATTTGTTTAAGGAGATTTCATTGTGTGATTTTATGCACCTCTTCACAACAAAAACATGTTTACTGAAGGGCTAGTATTTCCAGAGTTGTGGTGCTGCCAAGGTTTCCATTTGCTCTCTATTTATTACATAAAAAACCTTAACAGATTCCTTCAGCATACACTTATATAGCGGCTCATACTTCTTTGTGAATAGATGTTTTGATACTAGGAAACAACAAGCCTTATTATCTTATTACCTGCCTAACTGGTTATGATGCACTACTTTAAAGAGTCAGGTTAACTTTTTATGCAATCGTGCATTTTTTTCATAATTTTCATAATTCTAATTACTTTCCATGAATTAAGCGATTAACCTTCCTGTTGTGTTAAAGGCAGAATGCATCATAAGGTTAGGTGTTAACTTTAGCCTGCCAGCATAGAAATTGTGATCCCACCTGCCATGCGAATCGCCGTCCGAAGCCACGACTCCTCCAAAGCACATGAACGCACACAGATCAGAAGCTGTTGAAGGGCGCAGCAGCATTATACAGTGTGAGAGCGAGACAGCTCCGCTGCGCTGCATGGGGAGACCGCAGGCACGTGAACGTGAGAAAACATATTTTCAAAAAGACATAACTCCGTTTTTTTAAATATAAAAAAATCTTGTTTTTATTGTGCCAAGTAATATCAATCAAACTGTAGTTGGTTTGTTTTGATTTAAGCCATAATAACTAAAAAAATACAGCTAACTAACACAATAAAGTGGCGACTGGCGAGGTAAATTTTAATATAGCAACTAATAAGTTTGGTTTTAGTTAGTTTAGAGATGTTGTAAAAAAGGGGTGATGTTATAGGATTTCTTCGTTTACAATTGAGCGAAACAAAAGTTTCTGCGTAACATGTCAGCGCCAATAGTTGGATGTTTTATATCAGTTTTCTACAATGGAAGGACACAGTCTCAGACCATTCATCTTATATACAGTCTATGGTCACAGCAGAGAATTCTTCTGTCACATACTGTTCCCCCTGTGTTCCATGAGATAGAAAGTTCATACTTGTCTCATATTTGCACTGCTGATTTTCAAAACCACAAGAAGTGGTTCTCAGAGTTTCAGGCTAATGCCTAAATCTTTCAAAGAAGGAAAACTTATTATGACACCTAACAATGTAGCAATGTTACATATTCTTGTGGGTTGTAAGAAAAGCTTGATACAGGGGAGATACACATGGCGCAACAATAAAGTACTAAAGTTCTGCAGCAGTAGAGACCAAGAGAGTGGAAGCAAATGCCATCCCCCAAAACGCCAAGACTAACTTGCTAAAAACAACGTAATAAAATGGTGTTGTGTGTTGTATTGTTAGCCATATAGGACAGGGGGAACTGAGCTTGCATTAACGGAGCCAGTGGGGCTATAACAGCCTTAGCCAACGGGTTGGCGCGTGTGGTTGTGTTGATTTTGGTTATGTGTTGTAATGGTATTCGATGTGAGGTGCACAACTGACGATGTGTTGCATTAATGGGAACCATACAAAGGGCATTATCAGCAGCACCTCATCAAAAGGCATCCTTCACTCATGACAATGTGATGAAATTGCGACACACAACTAATGGCAAGGAAAGGTAAGTATTCTATGTAATTCTATAATCATTTACGCCCAAACACAGAGGATGCCTACCCGATGAACCAGTAAAATCTCAGACCTCCTTTTCTCTTTTCATATTCTTGACTGCTTCCCCCTGCATAAGGAGTGGGAAATGTCCTATTGGGCAATTCAACTGTGCTGAAGTTGTGGGATTTTAAAATCTAGACCTATTAAGCGATTGTGTCAGATAGGGTTCCCTTGTGTTCAACGAGAAAAAAAGAAGGGAACCAGGGCTTCAAACCACCAACCTGCCCAGCTTAAACCAGTTATCTTATTGGGTAAACCAGCTCGAAAGTGAAACCCATCCATAATTTGCCAGATGCTGCAGCAGGAACGATATATGACAGCTGTTAATTCTGTTGTCACATAGGGGTTCCCCAGTGTTCAATGAGAAATAAGAAGGGAGTCCAGGGCTTCAAACCACCATCCTCCCTATCCCAAACCCAAAGCAAAGCGAAGTGTAGGCAGGCAAGTTAGCCAAGTGGCAGTTAGGTAAAACAGTTACTGCTTTAAATTTACCCCCAACCCCAACATGTATGTGCGTGTGGCCTTGACATTTTAGCATGTCTATTTAATTATGAATAAATGCTTGATGAGACAAACAGTGTTGCTTGTGTGCAGGCATCAAACTAATTGGTTCTGGCTATATAAACATCCATATAAACTATGTCAATGCTCAATTTAAATTATTAAGAGTTAATTTACATGAAAGGAACTAAACAATATTTTTAAGCAGCAGTCTCCCAGTAAGCAAGCCATTGGGACAATGGCAAGGAACCAAAAATAACTAATCTGGGAAATTGGACTCAACTGGGAGGGCCAATTATAATCTGAGATTTCAGATTATACAGACAGCAGGCAATTACAGTACAAACTAATATTATGCAATTGCTTTATATCATTTGTGCATTTAAACAGAAACAGTAAACACGACAGATCAAGGATGCATGCTGTAATTGTAATGACTACAATAGTCTATATGTAAGTGTGACAGCATATCTTACATGCATGGGAACAGTCAACATTGTAAATCAAATCTATTGTAAATACTTGTAGTAAAATTCCTATTGTTGTATTACCAGGCCATTGTGTGAAGACGTACTATATAGTAAATATAAAAGTATACTACATGATTTACTATCAATTCACTACAGTTAGCTTGTCTGGTCCAGGTTATGCAATATAGGTATTTAATTACATTTACTACATTTTACAATAATAAATACCAAAGTATTCGGTTGTTAGGTGGTAACGTAAGGAATACCGTTTAAGGGTCCAAGCATATTTTCATTTCAAGTGGAACTACATTTTTTTATTAAACAATTTTGTAAACAAACAACATGGCATTACTACTACGCCGTTTTAGTGCAACGTTAAAAATAAAAAATAAACAAGATTTCGAGAATAAGGTCGAAATGTTACGAAAATAAAGTCGAAATGTTACGAAAATAAAGTCGAAATGTTACGAAAATAAAGCCGAAATATTACGAGAATAAAGTCGAAATGTTTCGAGAATAAAGTCGAAATGTTACGAGAATAAATTCGTAGTAATACGAGAATAAACTCGTAATATTTTGAGAAAAATAACAGAATTGCTAGAAACAATGGCTGTGTAGGATTTGGTTAAATATCCCAACGCGTTGTGGCATATGGATTCATATGATAAACTGAAGCAAACATTGAAATATTGAAATAGGATACAAACATTGAAATATTAAAACAATGCTTGATTACCTAATGTACAAAAGGCTGGTGGCATCAAGCTTATAAAAGCCACAATCCTTAAGGATTTATAAAAATGTACAAATGTGAACTAAAGAGGTTTTAAAAATGACTGCTGGTGTTTGCAAGGCCTTCCGAACTAACTCACTGGTTCAGATGACGTGCTTAAACACAATTTAAACTCTTAAAATACAACATTCACGTAAACAAAATACGTTTTACGACGAGTTTATTCTCGTAACATTTCGACTTTATTCTCGAAAACCTTTTTTTTACGTGGCACTAAAACGCCGTCGTACATTACAAACCATCTTTGTAATAGAAAATACATACCAGGTGCATAAAATAAATACAATCACAACCTTAACAAAAGAAAAGAAAATAAATAAGCAAATGATAATTCATCATACAAGGGTATGGTTTCTCTTTTAAGTCATATTCTAGAATAATGGAGAAAAGCTTTCTTGAAATTTTATATTCATCATCACTTTGAGAGCGGGGCTACAGCATTTATTAACTCAGCCTCCAGCCATACGGATCTCTGACATCAATATTTAAATAAATTATGAAAAATGAATCTCTCACTGGCCAAGTGGGATTTTTATGAAAATAAAGGTTAGTATCGTGGTTTTCCGTTAATTTTACAGCTCGCCATGAACGTATATTAGCCTTTTTGTTGTTTGCCAATATTATTGAGAGTTTGGACCCGGAAACAGTATATGACCTTCCCAATATGGTGGTGCGTGACGTCAGACTTAAAGTGATACTTCAGCAAAAAATGAAAATTCTCTTCGAGTTGTTCCAAATGTGTATATATTTCTTTGTTCTGATGAGCACAGAGAAAGATATTTGGAATAATTCTTACAACCAAACAGATCGCTTGACTCTCATAGTAGGAAAAATTATATAATATATTTTTGTATTGTTGAAAACAAAATAAGACATTTTGAAGAATGTATGACAGCAGTCCTGGGGCACTCTTTCCTACCATGGTAGTCAATGGGTGTTGAGATCTGTTTGGTTATAAGCATTATTTCAGATCTTTCTCTGTGTTCATCAGAACAAATACATTTATACACATTTGGAACAACTCGAATGTGAGTAAATGATGACAGAATTTTCATTTTTAGGTGAAGTATCCCTTTAACCGAATAGCCTACTCAATGCAGTCCTTTCTTCATGTGGGTGATGTGTTCACTTGTTCAACAAATAGCTTAAAGACATCTTCAGTAACTAACATCAAATTACTTCAAGACATGTTGATGTATATGAACCAACATGTTACTCCACCAGATAAAATATTTTTTAAACCAGACATTCAAACCTCAAACATATAATAAATGATTATATAAAAGAAAACAACAATTCTTAGTGTGTTAATTACATCTTTGACTTTGTCTTGTAATGTATTAGCTACTATATCCACATTTTTTATAATTAACTTGTGGTCATTATTTTACAGAATCAGAAGGAGCTTTACTGCCAAGTATGTTTACACACACAAGGAATTAAGCAAAAATATGTGCAAGCATACATGGTCAAACATAGTGCAAATATACATTTAGATATAAAAATGAGAAATAAAATGACTATAAAAAGGGAAAAAATATAGACAAAGAAACTTTTATTTTGTATTATATGTAATGAGTGTACATATGTGATATTTACATGTTTAACCTTTCGTTTCTTACAATGTACAGTTTCCAGATGCTTTGTGCAAGTGTGCAATGTGATGGACAGTGTGTAGTAAGAGCTTTTAATTGTCCAGGCTGAGTATAGCCTGCGGGGAAAACTGTTCTTGTGTGTGTCTGGCTGTTCTGGTGGTCAGTGCTCTGTGCTCTGTAGGGCTGTCCAGATGGCAAAAGTTCGAAGAGGGAGCAAGCTGGGTGAGTGGGGCACAAAATATTTCTTTTAGCCCTTTTTCTCTTTCTGGAGTCGTAGAGATCTTTGAGGTTGCGCAGACGGGCATCAATAATTCTCTCAGCAGTCCTGACTGTTTTTCAAAGTACTGTTTTCCTGACTCATTTACAAAGTATCGCGCAGGTTACGCATTGCTGAGGTCATTGAATCTGCCACGACGTCGCTTACGCCTGCGCATGTACCGGCAGTGGTTGATGTTCTCGAGTACTCCGTGGAAAGCTGTACGCTGTGGTTTGTGTAAAATCCGAACATTCCGCATGGATTTAACTATCTCCAGCGTGACTTTTGTAAGAATCCGCTCTCCTGCTGTGTGTAGATATTACACACACGTGTGGTTTGATCGATGTAGGGATATTTGTAGTAATTAAGAACGTAAAACCTACCTAAAACTGGCAAAATATATGTTAGCCAGCTAACGCTGTCGGCGTGAAAAGTGACAGCAAACTGCCCGAAAACAAGTGTAGGTAACGGTGTGAGGCTGGATCGCCACATCGCATGAAAGGTAAAGAACATATATCACAGTTTCATGCTCCGTGAGTATCTAACGTCATAACGTAAATGTTTGTGTTAGTTTCGGGGTAGACGGGTCAGATTTGGAGACGTGTTGTATGTAACGTAACGTTAACATTTGCAAAAGACTCAAAATCTATGCCTGAAAAACGTTTTCCGAATTGGCGTTGTAAAACAAAGACTACTATTTGTAAAAACACTTTATTACTAGCTTGAAGTGATGTGTACATATATATTACCATATATATATATATATATATATATATATATATATATATATATATATATATATTACAGTAATGAGAATAACGTCGTGCAAGTTAATGTTTTTAGTTGACAGTAATTGATTAAGAATAATATTTATATGACACGTTATACGTTTAATTGTTACGAATCTCATCATTATGTGACAAAAAACTATTTAACACTAAAAAAACATCGCAGGTCTGTTTTAAAAGCAATTAAATATATTATATAAACAGATCAACAGGCTTGTGATGTAAATATCTTTAAATATTGATTTATTGCTGTGTAAATGTAAACTCCACGGCATATAAATATACAGGGCAATAACTTTGATCTCACAGGTCACAAAACCTTGTACATCCTGTATGACAATTTCTTAATCAACTGGCTGGCTTTTGGTGGTAGTCCATGTCACTTCAGAATAAAGTTGTGTTTGTTTATTCTACAGCAAGACTGTTAACCACATGTGTTTGTTGTCTTGATGGGTTACAGATGTTGTTTATTCATGTTATAACATGCGCATCTGTGTGCCTTAATCTTTCAGAGCAGTCATGGCGCTGAATTTATATCGTGTTAGTCTGGGGGTTGAGGGTATGACCTGTGGCTCTTGTGTCCAGTCCATTGAGGGACGAATCGGGGGTCTGCCAGGTGTCATTCATATACAGGTGAGGATTTCATTATACCAGTCCCACCAAACACAAAGTCATAATACTTTTAGATCTATATACAAGTTAACTGAAAGAGAATTATTCTGTAGGCCTTTGTTTTATGTCTCTCTGCGCTTGTTCCGGTTTCGTCCATATGTTCTTTTTCATTATTTACACGTTTTATGGGCAAATTGGTGCAAATTTCAGCATTTGTGCTAAATAAACAAATATGAACCCTGCTGGGCTACAGATTAAATTTCCAGGTGTCTTTTTTCCATGAATCATTGTTAAATAATAGGGCTGTGGGTAAACAATTATTTATTAAACGATTAATCTTACGATTATTTTATTGATTATTCAACTAATCTTATGACTAATTTGGCGGTTAATCTAACGATTATTTTTCTCCTGCTCGATTAATAAAAAACATAAGGTTCTTTGCTTTGTCCTAGAAAACACGAAAGCAATGCATATAAGAACAGCTATGACTGTGGGGTATTTTAAATCTACTCTTACCGTCATTGTAGTGCTATGCTATGATTAGTTTATTTGAATGCTAACGTGGCTATCTAGCAGCTGTGCACTTTGGTGGTGCTAGGCTAACCAATTAACCATCGTATTTTAGCTCTCTGTGCAGTTTGTTCGTGTTATGTTAGTAGCTAACGTTCACGTTAGCTAACGTCAGCTACTATAGATAGCTGTGTTCTGCACCCGTAAGATAGCTTCCATTCAAGCCAACATTAGACGATAACTAACGTTAGCTAAACACAGCGGTTTAGGCGCCAGTATCTACCTAGCACAAACAAACTGCACAGAGAGCTAAGATAGTTAGCTAGCACCACCGAAGTGCGCAGAGCTCAAGCTGCACTACACAAACATGTAATTAATTTAGCCAACGTTATTACTTGCTTGTTTTTGTCTCCTTCACGAGTGACAATTGGGTGCCTCCGTTTCAGATACTCCAACATTGCTGTTGTGCTGGCTTGGTATGCCAACTCCATTTGGCAAAGAGCAAATACGACGACACATTTACGTTCGGGACTAAATTTGAAGTATTCCCATACCCATGGTTTGGTCTACCACGTTTGTGTGGCGAGCTGCTGCGAAGCGACGACGCAAAAATATGACCTCAACGACATTTTGACCCTATTATTTTGACGTCGCTCCAGGCCTAATAAATACTAAACACCAGGGGCCTGTACCATGAAGCCGGTATAGGTGGCTAGCTAGGTACGTTAAGGATTAGTTTGCGCCAACCCTGGGTTTTGAGTACAATGATAGTAGCTCAGCTTTGAAGGGGTCATATGACACGGCTAAAACCAATTTTATCTCTTGTTTTAGATGTAATGCACTGTGTATAAATGATTTAAGGTTAAAACACTGTGTATTTTATATATTCCGTTCATGTATGTATCTCCTCTCTCTGAAACTAAAACTCATCGCGAGGTGTGCTATGATTGGCCAGTTAACCAGTGCGTAGTAATTGGTCTGCAAAACTGCAGGTGTGTGACGGAAATGTAACGCTTCTTACAATATTTGGAACATCAGGTTCCAAAGCAATTGTACTGACAGGTACGCCCACCTTACTTGCAATACATTTGGGCGGTCTTGGTGAAATCATACCACGAACTGACGCAGATTTGTGGGGGTGCGATTACAAGAGGCATTTCAGGCAGGTCTGGGTGAGCATTCGCTTTTAGATAAGAGTTAATCTTTTGTTCCGACTCTTTCATTTTTGCAATTTTACGTGTCTAATACATCTATGGGCTACTTATAACACACCAAAGACACATAAAAACATGTTTTTGTGCCATATGACCCCTTTAATCACCATGGTAATTTACGCTGCACGACTAACCTGCTCCGGAGCAGGTTATGATCTAGATTAGAGATCTCCCACCAAAACTGAACCAATCAGCTTGCGAGAAAATTCACATTTAAAAGACACAACTAATTAACAGTGCATGTAACAATGGCTAGTTCTTTTTTATAATGTGTAATAAAATCAAAATACTAATCCATGGCTGAAATACATTTTTGTGTTACTATAAGTGCTCATAATTATTTTCTGAGAAACTTACCGTAACTCCTTCTGTCCATGTTGAACGTGATTAGTTTTGCGATGCCGACATCACTCGTTCATGTGAACTAATATTAGCTTCAGGATCAAAGCGTGAGTTGACACAAAAGAAGCTCTTTGATGATCTGCTTCATGATCACACAGAGCTTGATCATGTTGGTTTGGTTTTGTCAACCCAAAACCAATCCTTTAACCCTGAGATTGTTCAGCTACATTCATGGTACAGGCCCCAGTGCCCTTTGGGTTGCTGAGAAAGCATTTCGACAGCAATATAAACTAGTAATAACATTAACCAGAGAGCTTCCCCTCCAGCCACTGGGACATAATTGAAGAAAGCCTCTCGTATGTTGAATTTCAAGTCACAATCTAATTTTTCCTAATTCATCCTGGCCTTTCCTTTAAAAACACAGTTACCCTGCAGACACGAGTCAAATTAGCGCAAAATTTAATCATTTGTGTAAGATGTTGTTTTAACCTTTTAAAAACAAGGACTGGCGATATTACTATTGACCAGTGCCGTCTAATACCAAAAACTGAACACAGAAACATTCACTGAGCCAAAAAGGACAAGTCAGTCAAGAATTGTGCTTATTGTGTGGAAACAGACTTCCTGCTGTATCTTTATGTGGAAGTCAGGGTTTAAGGGTCACATGATAATGTGACTCAACATTGTGAGCTGCCTGAGGATTCACGTTAGGTTCACCATAAGACTTTATTTTCTTCACAGCACAAAGTGTTATTCTGTATAATGATGTCATTATGCAAGGGACCAGAGGCCATTGTTAGCACGTTGTCTACAGCCCTTAAGCTGTGTCAATACTCGTTATATAGCATGGCCTTAAAGGGATATTTCACCCCAAAATAAAAATTCTGTCATCATTTATTCACCCTGATGTGGTTAGAGACCTGTGCATGAGTTTATATTCTATGGAACACTAAAGAAGATATTTTGAGAAATGTCTCTGTGGATTTGTGTTCACACAATTGAGGGGTCAATGTTGTTTGGTTCTTCCAAATATTTTCTTTCGTGTTCTGTAGAAGAAAGAAGCCCATACAGGTTTGAAATGATGTAAGGGTGACTAAATGATAATGTGTTTTACCTTTTCTTATTTTCTCCTGGAAAGCTGCTTTGGAACAATGCACATAGCACAAAGCGCTATACAAATAAAATTGATTTGAATGAAATTAAATGATAAAAGAATATTCATTTATGAGTGAAGTATCCTGAAATTGGTTAGGTTTGCATGAAAAGGGTTCTTATGGGCTTTTCAATGTAAAAATGTATGCAAGCACGTATGCCATTGTGTTTCGGTGTTTTCTGCATAACCATGTGCCTTTTATGGGTCTGTTTAACTTTCTTTACTATATTCGACGCCACACATCAGCACATTTTGATCTCTTTTCAATCCACAGGTTTCCTTGGAGCTGAACAATGCAACTGTCATATATGATCAAAATTGCCACACTCCAGAATCCTTAGCTGAGGCCATTGATGATATGGGCTTTGAGTCCAGTCTGACAGACACCGCACCAATGGCAGTTCCAACAGAAACCAAGGTCTTCACTAAGGCTGGTTGCACCATGGACTCTGTCCAGCAGGCCCTGAGCAAACTGGCCCAGATGAAAGGGGTGGTTGTGACTGAGATGAGTGCTGATAACCACAGCCTGGCTGTCACGTTTGTCCCATCTTTGGTCGATGTGGAACAGCTAAGGGAGGTGATGAGCTGTCTGGTTCCTGATGGGATTCCTGCCGGTTTACTGGAAGGGTCTCCCTCACGCAGCAACTGTAGGGTGGAACAAGTCAAAATGCGCATTGAGGGAATGGTCTGTCTGTCCTGCACCACTACCATTGAGGGCAAGATTGGGAAGTTGAAAGGGGTCGAGAAGATTAAAGGTATCACGTTTTGATGAGGCTTGTGACATTTATCCGAGTTTGAGTAACAGTGTCATCCAGTAAAACTTTCACATTTTCTAGTAAATGGTATTTTGCATTGGGAAGTTTATATATTATTACTCATTGACACTGTACTGTCAGGAGTTCTAGATAAGGGATGTTACACAATCTGTACGCTTCCTACACGTGATCACGATGAACTGCCTGTTCCTGCAGTCTTGCATAAAGCTAGGGATAGGTCAGCCCAAAATGAAAATATTCATTTTGTCACACTCCTTTCATTCCAAACCTGTACTACTTCTGTAAAACAAAAAAGATATTTTGAAGGATGTTGGTAAGCAAACATTAGTGGAATCCATTCACTTCTGTATGGATACAAAACCACCGAGGCATTTCTCGAAATATCTTCTTTTGTGTTCCACAGAAAAATATAGTCATATACAATTTGAATGACATGAGTGTGAATAAATTATAGAATTTTTATTAGATCTTTCCAACGTAAATATAATAAATCCTATACATTTCAGCTTTTGCCATCATTAAGTGCAAACCTGCCATATTGTATTTTTAATAACACGCCTTCAAGATTGATAATTGTTTTGTTTCTATTTTTACAGTCTCTCTAGACTCCCAAGAAGCCACAGTTTTTTACCTGCCTTACATCATAAAAGTGGAGGAGATTGTGGACCAGATTGAAGTGACTGGTTTCAAGGCCATTGTTAGGTCAAAACCTCGTCAATTAAAGCTTTCTGCCAGCGAAGTAGAGCGCTTGCGCAATGCTCCCAAAGAGACCATCTCCTCGACGGAGGAGAAGCTTTCAGAGCTGATCACGGACTCCACTATCACCACACTGCTTCAGGTTACAGGAATGCACTGCAACTCTTGCGTAGTAAATATTCAGGACAATATATCTAAGCTGGCAGGAGTGAGTTCGGTGGTTGTGTCCTTGGAGAACAGACAAGCTTCGATTCAACACAACCCAAAACAAGTTTCAACAGCAGAACTACAGAAGTCCATTGAGGCTCTGCCTCCAGGGAAATTTAAGGTTCAGTTTGTCACTCCACAGAACATTTTACCGTCTCCAGAGCCAAGCTTCCTCCAGCCGCTGGTGTCGGTGGCAGAGGTTCACATTGAGGGTATGACCTGTGGATCTTGCGTTCAGTCCATCGAGGGTGTGTTGTCGCAGAAGAAAGGAGTCAGATCAGCCCGAGTGTCATTGGCCAATCATCAGGGAACCTTTGAGTATGACCCTTTGGTGACTACATCCGAGGAACTGAGGGCCGCCATAGAGGACATGGGCTTTGATGCTTTTCTGCCTGGTGAGTTTGTTTTATTCCACATCTTGTAGTTATTTCACATCCTGGACAATGTCTGCCCCCTTATACTACCAGTCAAATGTTTATGCCGCCTTGATAGGTTTGTTTCTCATAATAAGGTTTGTGACGGTATATTGTTTGAAAAATTTGGTATTGAACACAATCATTTTTGAACTTTTATCAAGGTATTGGAATTTGCAACAGATTAAAAACGTTAGCGTTGTCCTCTTTATAACAAGTTTGACAACCTAAAATATCAAAAATAATTAAAATATTTTAAATAAAAATGAAAAACACATAATAGAGAAAGAATAATAATAAAAAAATTCCTGTCATGTTTTATTCCAGATAAAAATGTATAGTATTTGACTTTATATTCTTTTATTATGCGTTGGTCACTCTGGGCATTTTGGAAATTGGATCAGCTTTGAAAATAAAGTACTTCTAATAATTCGCAATAATAAAGTGTAATAACAATATTGAAGTAACATTCATAATTGCGATAGGGTCTAAGACCATTAAAAAAAATCTGACTAAAGGTTTATGATTTGTCCTACAGAAATTTCCGTAACTATATTTAGACATTAATATGGGCTAAAATTTTAAATAATATTTTAATAAGTTGATGATTTTAATTTGTTATAAGTACATTCGATAAATTGTAAACGTTGAGGTTTATACTGCCTTGATGTCTTTCTAGGAAGCTCAAGGTTATGAAAATATAATAACGATGTACATAACTGTACATAAGCAGCAATACATATTAGGGCTGCAACAACGAATCGATTTAATCGATAAAAATCGATTACTAAAAGAGTTGGCAACGAATTTCATTATCGATTCGTTGTGTCGCGCGACACAGAGACGTTTGATTATAAAAAAAAAAAAATTATTTGAGCGCGGAGCGGAATGAACACACTAGGTCTCTCTCGCGCACTAATGCTAGCAGAGTTCGGCGCCTCATACACAGGGCGAAGCAAAAATAAAATAAACGAGCGGAGGAAAGATACATGGCGGAGGCAGAGAAATCCGCGCGACCAAAGTCATCCAATGTGTGGGAGCATTTCACACTAAATAAACAGAAAAAGTGTGTTAACTGCTAAATATGCTAAAGCGACATGACACGGGAGCACCACGCAATGATCCAGCACCTGAAACGCAAACATGTGGTAGTCTTTGATGAGGAGGATGGTAGTTCAACAGCAGGTTAAGTTATTACAGAATCCTACTTTTGTTTCCGTTTTGAAGTGAAGAACGTAATGTCCCTGCTGCTGCTGTTTACTCGTTATCCAGCTTGACTAGCATGACAAGTTAGCGTTAGCTCGTTATTAACAGAATAAAGCAGGGGTGGTATAGTTACTTTGCATTGCAAGAATAAAGACACGTTTTTATTCACTAGCCTTTTTTGAACCATTCATTTATCAATCTGTTGGCATGTATAGCTACACTGCAAAAACAGCTTTTCTTACATAGTAATTTATTTCTCGTTTCCAGTCCAAGTATCTAAAAAAATCAAGATTACTAGACAAGAAAATGGCATGAGAAAATTAATTGATGCTTAAAACTTCTGTTTGAAATTATATCTCATTAAGATTATTTTTCGTACCCCATGGACAGATACTATTGCTTGTTTTAAGCAAACAATCACTTTATTTTGAGGGTTTTTTTTCAGAAAACCAGACATCATTTCTTATGCTATTTCATGTGTCTAGTAAATTAATCTTGATTTAAGATTTTTTTAATATTTGGACTGACAACAGGACAAAACTACTAAGTTAGAAAAGCAATTTTTGCAGTGTATATTCTGTGCTTTGTCCCATATAGGTTATTATTGACAAATATATTTGTGTGTGTTGTACTTTTAATTTAATTTTAAAGTTATTTTATAGCACTCTATATTCATTTTATAGTCATTTTAAGATTTGTTTAAATGTGGTGTATAAATGAAGCTTGCACTTACTACAATGATAGTAATAATTTAATGAATAAGCTTCAAGTGAACTTGAGAGAGAGTGTGTGTGTGTCAGTGTGAGAGTTTGTGAGTGTGTGCGTCTGCGTGTGTGTGCATCTGCGATTGTGTGCTTCTGCAGTGTAGTGTAGAGAACAAGTTCTGACATTCAAACAAATCCTGTCAAATTTTCTGATTTGTATTGTTCTTTATTTTTTATAAATTATTTATTTTCTGGCAGCTCAGGTGGCACTTTATTTAAAAAAAAGTCTATATATTTGGCAGATGTAAAGCATACATGTATTATTATAACAGCTCAGGAAAGTTCAAGGAGCAACATGTTTGTGCAGTTTCTAAAGATTTTAGTTCTGATTTTGAATAAAGGGTTGGAAATGAATGCTTTTCTTGGTTTATGTTTTTATCCGATTCATCGATTAATCGGAAAAAATAATTTATAGATTAATCGATTATTAAAATAATCGTTAGTTGCAGCCCTAATACATATCAATCAAGCTATACCTGCTCTCATCACTTGACATGTCTTGTGTTTACTGTGATTTTATAACATGAGATGTGTTCTAAATAATCCACTCAAACCATCTGTTAACTTTTACCCTTTCGTACACTAGAGACAAATTCATTGGTGCCTTCAGTGGTCAAGAGCCCAACGCAGTCAGCTCTGTCTGTCCGCAGTACGTCCATATCTCCAGTCTGGTCAGCTGCGAAAGAGAACGAAGCGGACAGTGATGCTGAGGCTTCAACAAACAACATCGCTAAATGTTTTATTCAGGTCGGAGGGATGACTTGTGCCTCCTGCGTGGCCAACATTGAGAGGAACCTGAAGAACGAGAAAGGTAATGGACATTTTTCAGAAGCCTGTGATGACGCCTGTGATGACGTGTTCAATGATCATCAGAATTGGAAATCCTCAAGTTTTTTATATTTTAATAAAAAAATGTATGCACGTTTATAACACCATACCTTGGATTAAATTACATTAGCATCAAATTTAACGATAATGCCAGTGTGTTTCTTAAACGGCGTCTATGGAATTCAGGTTAAATTTGAAGTCCTTTTCTCTTTTGACTGCTGTTATCAGACTCTCTATTTTATTTTTATTTTGTTGAAAGTAGTGAAAACACTATCGTTGAGTTTTTACTTTGCTGTTTGAGCAAATGAGAATGCAAAAATATATATTTGTGATAGTCTCCCGTTCACCGCTAAAGAAGTTTACCCAACTATGACGACTTCAGCTGCTGAGAAACCCTTAAACATGAAAGGTCCATCCCAGATCTTTTAACATAGGCTGTGATACAAATAGGGGTTATAGAAACATTATAAGTGGTACAATTTTGGTCAAATTGTTATCAGAAGATAAAGATTAGTTGAAATTCGATCAAATATTCATTTATTATTAATCTAAATATTATTGTTGACATTTTCTCAGCCCAACATCTTCATTGACCTTATTGCTTTAGAGCAGATTGTAAATAAATAAACGATTTCTTACATGAATTAATTTGACATCATTGCTTATTTCCTCAGGGATTCATTCTGTTTTGGTAGCACTGATGGCCAGTAAGGCTGAGGTTCGGTACAGTCCCTCCATCACTGATCCTCCAAGCATAGCGGAATGTATCAGAGAGCTTGGTTTTACTGCCACAGTTATGGAGGATTACGATGGCTCGGATGGAGTCTTGGAGCTTGTGGTTAGTATGTCAGCAGGTCGTCACATTGATTTTTGACCCAGCTTCTATCAAAAAAGTAGTGTGGACAGTGTGTGTGTTTTTTCTACTAGGTTAGAGGGATGACATGTGCCTCCTGTGTTCACAAAATTGAGTCCAACTTGATGAAACAGAAAGGTGTCGTCTATGCTTCTGTTGCCCTGGCAACTAATAAAGCACACATCAAGTATGACCCAGAGGTGACCGGGCCCCGAGATGTAATCCGATGGATTGAGGTAAATTTACAAACATACAACACACTTAAATGAATCAAATCTGGTGAGCTGTTTTGTGGATATAGCTTTCCTGTTCCTGTTGCGTTATCAACGCCAAGGTCATGGGTTCAATCCCAGGGTTTGCACATACTACGAAACAAAATATATAGTATAATGCAATGTAAGTCGCTTTGGATAAAAGCATCTGCCAAATGGATAAATGTAAATATAAGGCATATCCACAGTGGATAGAAAAAAAGTTGAAAGAATTGCTGTTATTCTATCTCACCCTTGTAATGAAACACACGACAAATTGTTACAATTCAAGTAAGTTATATAACATGGTGTGTATTCTTACATAAAATATATAAAACGTAGATTTTTGATGAATAGAATATGGGATTCGAGGCCTATCTGGTGAAGAAAGATCGCACAGGAAGTCACTTGGATCACAGTCAAGAGATTCATCAGTAAGTACATGAGGAAAAAATGCATGAGGAAATGATCTGTTTGTTAAATACCAGAAAAAATATGACTTCTGATGTCTTCAAGTATTTTGAAAAACTTTCTTTGGGTATTCGTACGCAAGTAGTCTTTCCCCTCTTTTCTCAGGTGGAGAAGGTCATTCCTCATAAGTTTGTTTTTCTGCGTGCCTGTTATGGGCATGATGACGTACATGATTATAGTGGATCACAAGATCGAAACGTCCCATGAACACAACGCCACAGCAGACGACAGAGAAAAGTACCACTCCTCAATGTTCCTGGAGAGACAGCTTTTGCCGGGCCTCTCCATCATGAATCTGATCTCCTTCCTTTTCTGTGTCCCTGTACAGGTCTGTTTCACTTCTATTCTAACACACTGTTGGAGGAAATGCCTTCTTCTTAACGTTCATGTAATATGCAAATACAAAAGTTTCTAAAATATCTATGTATATTTCTTTTTTTTTAATTGCAGTTTATTGGTGGACGTTACTTCTATGTTCAAGCCTACAAGGCTCTCAAGCACCGGACGGCCAATATGGATGTGCTTATAGTACTGGCCACCACCATAGCCTTCACGTACTCTGTAGTGATTCTTCTGGTTGCCATGATAGAAAAGGCAAAAGTAAATCCCATCACCTTCTTCGACACGCCGCCCATGCTGTTTGTGTTCATCTCGCTGGGCAGATGGCTGGAGCAAATTGCCAAGGTACTTGTCACATCTCACGACCGTAAAGAGTGTGAGCAAGAATTTCTAGTTAAACAAGTTCTTCATATGCCTGAATGTAAAGTATTCTTAGTTTCCTCGATTGTTCTATTGTACGGAAATGCGGTTTTGTTGCTTTGTCTTTAATCACAGAGTAAGACCTCGGAGGCTCTTTCTAAGCTGATGTCTTTACAAGCAACAGAGGCCACAGTTGTTACCCTGAATGCTGATATGTCTGTGTTAAGGTTTGAATTGGTTTCCTGTTTCATGTAAACAGAGTGCTTGCACGACATTTTTTGTTTGTTTCTTCCTCATGTTCAAAAATGAGAAGAATGAAGAACAGGAAGACAATTAAGACTGAGATTCCATCCTTTAACTATTCAGCAGTGATGACATCATTATACTATTTTCATACTTAGTCGTGATTGATCCATGATCTATCTATCGATCAATCGATCGTTAGTTGCCAGTGCACTACAAAGGGGCTTTATGTGTTGATTCTCATTTACATCCGACAGAAAACAAACTCCTACTGTTCTCATGGCAACAGCAGAGCCTCTCTTATTTCATTTACATAAAACCAGAGCCTCGGCACCGTAACGCTACTCACTTACTGGATTGCAAGCACTGGTGCTTCCTTGTAGAAATGCAAATATGTGGTATGCTTCCTTTGAAACGAAAGCACATGATGTCTATTTCTCTTCCTCTATGAAAGTGAGGAGCAGGTGGATGTGGAGCTAGTACAGAGGGGAGATGTTGTGAAGGTTGTGCCTGGAGGGAAATTTCCAGTAGATGGTCGAGTGATTGAAGGGCACTCCATGGCAGACGAGTCTCTCATTACGGGTTAGAAAAGACCATTTTCTATCCAGCAGCACAAAGGCTTTGAATGAAGGCTAATCCATAATTGTTGTTTTTGTAATGCTTGTGTGAAACTTCATCGCCAAAATTAAACACGTCCCTGAATCCTAATCTTTCTTGTTGAACATGTTCAAATGGTTATAATCATCTGTTTTTTATGTGGTGTAGGCGAAGCCATGCCTGTGACGAAGAAGGTGGGTTGCACGGTCATCGCAGGCTCTATAAATCAGAATGGCTCTCTGCTGATCAAAGCTACTCACGTGGGCATGGACACCACCCTCTCTCAGATCGTCAAACTCGTAGAGGAAGCTCAGACCTCAAAGGTGTGTCTGTTTACTAAGCATCTGAACGCGTTTCATTTCATTTAACAGGAAGAGAATGTTTAAATTAACAGAGATTCATGTTGAAATGATCAGTGATCCATTCACTTGTACTTTTTATACATCTATGTCAGGTGCAAATATAGGTTTAATACCATAAAAACGTTTAAATTACAATAAATTCAAGAACGCAATAAGTAAAAGTATAAGTTAAAATAAAATAAAAAATGAAGACTGTATATATTCTCACCAGCACTTCAGACCGATCTTACCATAATACTAAAAAAAATGAATGACGTGTTTATTAAAAACAATCAACAAAAAAAATTGGCTTTTACTACTATTAACTTTTTAAAGTACCTAATTCAAGTTTATTTTTCTTAATCCTCGGACACATGTTTTGCTTGTTTCAAACATAAGCTAAATTAATTAATTACATTTTTTTAATAAAACAAGACATATCTTTGGTTACATTCTTTGTCAAGTAAATATAGCCTATTTTGTTTTAAGAATTTTTAGATATTTGTACTAGAGAACAAGACAAAAATGCTTTAAGATTATTTATTTTTTACAGTAAACCTTTTTTTAAATCCGTCCAAATTCAGGCTCCCATTCAGCAATATGCAGATAAGATCAGCGGCTACTTTGTTCCCTTCATTGTGGTAATCTCCTTCATCACTCTGATAGCCTGGATTCTGATCGGCTTTGTTGACTTTCCACTGGTGGAGAAATATTTCCCTGTAAGTGCACCCTGTTTCTTTAGAGCAATAGTTTAGATTTGTGTTTTTTCTTATTTATTCATGTATAAATGCTTGATGCCAGGTCCATGTATTATAACATTTACATTACATATTTATGCCGATGACATCATCAGTGCTGTTGCTCTATCATATAATGCGATGCAATACTTGTATTATAATACGTGTAGGCCTAGAATCACATTAAGAAATAAATTATATATCTTTTTTCAAAATTTGTACAAATTCTTTTTTTTTCAAGAAATGGAAAACAAAGCAGTTCTTTTTAATGATTAAACAATTGTCACAGTTGAAAAGCACTTTAACACGTTTTACTGGTTAGATATTTGCAAAACCCAGTGACAAACAAAGGGTGACTAATAATAATGTTTTATGGCAAAAACGTCATGAAATATGAATTTACAAGGTTTTCGAAGGACAGCAATGATATTCTCTTAAAATGTTTAATGCGTGTCTTTACAGGGTTATGATAAAAGCATATCTGAGACCGAGGCAGTGATCCGCTTCGCCTTCCAGGCCTCCATCACCGTGCTGTGTATCGCCTGCCCGTGCTCACTGGGTCTCGCCACCCCGACGGCGGTGATGGTGGGAACTGGAGTGGGGGCCCAGAACGGAATTCTTATCAAGGGTGGAGAACCGTTAGAAATGGCACACAAGGTTAGGGCAGATTTTTGTATAACTTGAACTTTGATGATCATGAAGAGGAAGGGCATGTCATAAATTTGTTTGTGCTTTCAGATCCAGACGGTGGTCTTCGATAAAACTGGCACCATCACGTATGGAGCACCCAAAGTGGTCCAGGTGAAGATGCTGGCGGAGGGGAATCGGATCCCACGCTCGAAATTGCTGGCGATCATGGGCACAGCGGAGAATAACAGCGAACATCCGTTGGGGGCTGCGATTACCAAATACTGCAAACAGGTTTGACTGTGTTTTAATGATTCTTTTAGTAAATAAAGAATAATTCATTCTACCTATAAACTCAAGTTCAACATGAACTGTTCTATTTATTGGTGATATGTTCCATTTTAAGTATTGTTTACACAGTAACACTAAAGACAGTATATAGAAATACAGTATTTAAAAAAGAAACTTTGCAAGCATTACCAAAATTATATTTATTGAAATTGCAGTGTCCATTTACCAGCTCTCTCTGTAATATTTTGAGTAAAGTCTGTTTTATGGCGTTGACAGGGTAGCTGTTTGAAATGGTAGTGATCAGCATTCACTGTCCACTTCTGATTTGCATGAAAGACTGTATTTGGCATTTAAATTAACAACGGTCCTCTGTGTTCAGGAGTTGGGCACAGACTCTCTTGGCACCTGTACAGATTTTCAAGCGGTGCCAGGTTGTGGGATCAGGTGTTTGATCAGTAACACAGAGAACTTGCTCAGGAGAGAAGACAGTGACAGTGAGACGAACCTGCAGGATGCTCTCTTGATCCAGATCAGCGATACCAGAAACCACACCGATGTACACCCGCTCATCGTGGACCCACAGCCACTCAGTAAGTGTCACCGCATCTCTGGGGTTTGATTTTTGTAAATGTGTGTCATATTCCAGTATAAATCAAAGTTATTCTGATATAACAATATTAAAGTTGGCAACCAAACAGCGCCGGCTCCAATTGTATGGACACAAACTAATGAAAGTGAATGGGTGCGAGTTAACAAAGTTTACAAAATAAGGGATGCACGATAAATTATTGGCCATATCGGTATTGGCCGATATCAATAACATTAAAAATGACCATTAATCAGCTAATACCAATAAGGCTTGTAATTTATTGTATAATAAAATGCAGATATATAACGCTTACGCTTTACCTCATTGATGAGTCTTTTTTGTGCTCCTGGTGTCATTTTGACTGGGCGCCCACTTCTTGGTAGAGTAGCAACAGTCCCAAAGTGTCTCTATTTGTAGATTGTTTGCCTAACTGTAGACTGGTGAATTTCTAAAGTCTTTGAAATAACTTTGTAACCCTTGCCAGATTTATGTAAATCAACAATTCTTGATTGTAGATCTTCTGAAAGCTCTTTTTGGCGAGGCATGGCTCACATAAGCGTGTTCTGCATGTGCAGAGCAAACTCCAAAAGTTTGAGGGGTTTTTATCAGTTTATGAGGCTGTAGTCCACACCTCCAAACTTATCATCTTAACAAGACTCCAGGTGTGCTTAAACCGGACTCCAATTAGCTTTTTTGAGGTCATTAACTCAAGGGTTCACATACTTTTTACACAAGCACTATGAGTTTTTTTGGGTTGTTCTCAATAAAGACATGAAATATCAAAAAAATGTTGTGTTATTATTTTAGACATATTTTATTTGTCAATACCCTTGACTAAGATGAAGATCAGATCACATTTTTTGACAAATTTTTTCTGTGAACCATGAAATTCCAAAAGGTTCACACACTTTTTCTTCCCACTGTATAGGAGCAAAAGCATGTTGTTTGAGTCCGATTCCTGTCCGAATGCTTTCTGTCTTGAGACCTGTTAGACATATGGCTATTGAAAAAAAATCTGGAAGAACATCTATAATTTGTTTATTAAATATTCCAGAATAGTTTGAAGGTTAAGGAATAGTTAACTAGTTTAAAGTAGGCTTGGCCACATCATTTTTTGTTTGGGGTAAAGTTTTCCGCGGAGAATGTTTTTAAATAAAAGCAGTTGTCCACTTTTTCCCTTTTTGTTTCACCGACGGGGATTTTAGATACTGCATATCGGTTATTGGCTTCTAATGTTAAAAAATTACCGGATATCGACCAAAATGTACATATTAGTGCATCTCTATTCAAAATAAAATGAATGTTTGAGCTGTCTTAACAGAGAAGATCCTAAAATACGTCAGTGCCACTGTTTTGTCTCAGGAGGCACACCAGTAATGTTTTTTTCTAATGCATTCTTATAAAAGCAACTTAAATATCCTAATTTGACCAAGGCATAGTCCTGGCTTAAGTTTAAGCATTGTCTTGGAAATCGCGCCTAACACCATGTCTACACCGGATTTGACCAGCGGGACACGACCCATCCAGTGTGGACAAAATTATAATAGGTTCTAATGGTTACATTGTCATTTTGTGGTGGTGTAGACACGGTGTGGAGCTCACAAGGCTTGAAGAGGTCTGGTAAACTAGTTTGTCTGTTTCAGCTGTTGTGCAGTCGGCCTCATACACGGTGCTGATAGGGAACAGAGAGTGGATGAAGAGAAACGCGCTTCAGGTGCAAGCAGATGTAGATGAAGCCATGATGGAACATGAAAAAAGAGGACGCACCGCTGTACTGGTAGCTGTGGACGGTGAGTGCAGGGATAATTCTGTCTTTTCTGCCACACAATTTGAGGAAACATCGAGAGAGTGACTGTGACTCATCCATGTATGCAAATAATGCAGTGACATCATCATTGGTAAAAGTGGTGCCCCACCTTCCAGTTTGAACAGGGAATGTTTTAAATCAGTTGAAGCTCAAAAAATTGTAGTTAAATGTGTTAATTAAGTCAAATACGATCTAAGTAAAGTGTTGAAAACAACCTTTGTCAACAATTCATTCTGTGAACGTGTTTTATTTTCAGGTGAGCTTTGTGCGATGGTGGCTATAGCGGATACAGTGAAGCCTGAAGCTGAGTTGGCCGTGCACACTCTGACAGAGATGGGGATAGAAGTTGTATTAATGACCGGGGACAACAGCAAAACAGCCAGAGCCATCGCTGCTCAGGTACAGCATCCCTTAATCTCCCAGTAAATGTGACACTGTATGTGAAATCCAGGCTAAAGTCTCATAATCTAGTCTTAATAGTCTTAGTCAATATTTAAGATATCAAGGTTTTATTTTTATGGAATGCTTTCTATGTATGGTGATTTTATGTAGAAAAAAGTAAATCACCAAAAATGCCATAAAGGTCCAATGTTGTGTAATTTTTGGGAGGATATTTGGACAGAAATGCAAGATAATATACATCACAATCTGTTCAGAGGTGTAAAAAGACCTTACATAACGAGGCGTTGTGTTTTTATAATCCTTAGAATGAGCTATTTCTATCTAAATACACCTTGGGTCCCCTTACATGGAATTCGCCATTTTGTTTCTACAGTAGCCCTAAACGGATAAACTCCTCGATAGAGCAAGTCTCGTAAATACTTTATCTCCTTCAGCAAAGAAGCGTAAACGTAACATCATCTTAATCCTCTCTTAGCCAACGTAGTGCTTCGATGGGGAACGGGAGGATTGGAGTGAGCCGTTGGTTGCTGTTTGCAACCTTACCAGTAGATGCCGCTAAATTACATACACTGGACCTTTAAACTGGGTTTTCACAAGCAGGGTCAAATATTAATGGCGCTCATGGCAGTAATAAATCGTCGCTGGGGTGTTGTGGTGTTTTGTCCAGGTGGGTATCAGGAAGGTGTTTGCTGAAGTCTTGCCATCACACAAGGTGGCGAAGGTGGAGCAACTCCAGCTAGCAGGAAAGCGTGTGGCCATGGTGGGCGACGGAGTGAACGACTCTCCTGCGTTGGCTATGGCAGATGTCGGCATCGCCATTGGCACAGGCACTGATGTAGCTATCGAGGCTGCTGATGTGGTGCTTATTAGGGTATGGACACTAACGGCTGGGTTAGATATGTTGAATACATTTGTGGTTAAAGCTTATCACAGTCAGAACAGCCACACACAGTAGTGTACACAAGATTAAAGCAAGTTTTTAATATTTTAAATGTTTTAAGGAAAATTGTCTTTGTAGATGTGCCTTGTTTGTGATTGTATACCTGTATATTCTTTTGTGCTTAAAAAAAGTTTTTTGGAAAGTTACTGTACATGTTGTTTAAGGCATTTAGTTAAACATGACCCAGTCTTTTTGATTAACTTTTTCTTTTTTTATAACTCTTCTTTTGTAACAGAACGATCTTCTTGATGTTGTTGGGAGTATTGATCTTTCCAAGAAAACAGTAAAGAGAATCAGAATCAACTTTGTATTTGCACTAATCTATAATCTTGTGGGAATTCCCATTGCTGCAGGTAAAATCAATTAAAAGCCATAGTTCATCCAAAAATAATAATTTACTCATTTACTCTTGTCATTTCAAACCTGTATGACTTTCTTCCTTCCGCAAAACACAAAAGATGATATTTCGAAGAATGTTGAACTTGCATTGGTCTTGTGTCCATATCATAGAAGTCAATAGGTATCGTTGCTCTTCCGTAAACAACATTCTTCGAAATATCGTCTTTCTTGTTCTGTGAAGAAAGTCATACAGGTCTGAAATAACAAGAGGGTGAGTAAATGATGACAGAATCTTCCGTTTTGGGTTTACAATACCTTTAGCCCAAATCAAGCTAGCAGACATTACAGTTTATTATTGATTGAGTTACATTAACAGGTTTTTTTACTATATGTGCAGGTGTGTTTATGCCTGTTGGGTTGGTACTGCAACCATGGATGGGATCTGCTGCTATGGCTGCTTCCTCAGTCTCTGTGGTGGTCTCCTCCCTCATGCTGAAATGGTGAGCGATTATTCTGACAAACACATTAGACCATACAAAATCTTAATTCCTTAATAAAAAAAGGTAGGAGGCTGACTAGGCTGTGCTTTCACACTCATTTTCTGTGTCTCCAGTTACACTAAACCCAGCGCTGAGGAACTGGAAAGGCGAATGGGTCAGGCGAAACGACAAGGCAGCCTTTCAGATGTCAGCGTTCATATCGGCATGGGAGAGCTGCGTCGCCCTTCGCCCGAACTCAGCCTGCTTGACCGTTTGGTCAACTACAGCAGAGCCTCCATCAACTCTCTGCGCTCAGACAAACACTCTCTCAACAGCATGGTCTTCAGTGAACCGGCCAAGCACTCTCTGTTGGTGGGGGATGATGATGAGATGGTATAGTCATGAGCGTCATGGGGTCCCACTTTACCTCAGTGCCTATAGGGGGGGCAACTACATGGAAGTCCAAAAGTTGTCTCGCAAATGTGTATACGGTTGCCTTTTTTCTATGTTGCTGCTTGGCTCGAGCAGCTTTGGTCGTCCTTTTGAAGTCTGTTTCTGTTATATTGAAAGAGGCTTTCTGATTTTACTTTAAGTACTTTGAGATCTACTTGGTCGCCAGCTGAATATGACAATCTTGTAGAGGAAAATCATAAGATTGACCAGGAAAAGTGAAATCAGTTTTATTTTTGTGATAATTTACAAGTGATTTGTTTTTTTATCATAATAATTAGACAAATATTTATTGCATCATTTATTTATATTGTATAACACAGTTGTGACACGTATAAGAATGTGATTTAACAGTGAAAATATGAACTCCACTTTTCTAAGGCCGTTATGGCTTCATATTTTGTATGAGTACTGTGACACAGCACATTCCAAAGAAAGCAGTTTGCTTGCTGTTTGTGCTCTTCATTTATAATCCGCAATGACGTAAGTTTCCAATCATACAAGATGTTAAACCATTATAAGTCAATAAGGTATTCAGTATATCCATTATGTTGTTAAACTGAAAAATTATTAGCTTTATTTAAATGTGCACTTGCACAGCTTTTAAATGTATTTGTTTGTTTTGTTTAAAAAACACAGTGCTTTTGTGCAAACTGAGTCTGTACCTCACAGTTTATGGCCGTTTGTATCAGCGGTATGTTTGTTTGTTATTACTGGCCTTAATAGAGAAATAAGTATTGAATATGTCATGGCAAAGCCTAAATCAGGTTACTGAAATGAATTGCTGGGCTCAATAACATTCTGAGCTTTTGACAAATGTTGCTTTTTCATGTTGAGAATTAAATATCTGCAACTTGTAAAATAAACATGTTTGTCAGAGGAAGTTTTTACTGTACAGTGGTTCCAAACAAGTGTAAGTAATTGTGGTTTGCTCACTAAAAGAAATGATCATTTTTGCAATATTTGTTGCATTGTTTGTCAAATGTATTGAGATCCGAGTAAAGTTGTAAATGTCCAGAAATGGTTATTCATAAACTTTAAAGATGAGCTAAATGTAACTCATTCAATAATAAACCAAACGAAAATATCAAATTATACAGAAAACAGTTGGCACCAATAGACTTTTATTATATATGGACTTATAAAGTCAATGGGGGCCAACAGTTTTCATTTACCAACATTCTTCAAAATATCTTCTTTTGTGTTCCCCAGATAAAAGAAAGCAATACAGGTTTGACATGACATGAGGTGGAGGAAAATATGACTTTACTGACCAATATTGTTGTACCATTTTTCCAAAAATCTCAATAACCAACCACAAGAGGGCACTACAAACCAAGCATACTTTTGAATTAGGCATTCAAATTCTGCACGTGAAAAAAGATTTACATATTGGAGGACAATAAAAGAAAAACACAACTACAACTAAAAGTGAACATGCACACATACAGTGTTGTTAAAAACGTGTCAGATTCGTTTTTTATTATAAAGTCCTTGGGAAATTTTGCCCTTAAAAAGACAATTTGTTTGACTTATGATATAAATGAGTTTAGTACATTACTCTAAAAATGTTATAAGAATATAGTAACTTAATCAGAAAATTAATACATAATTTATATAAAGTTGCTGACACTAGCAAAGTGTTTACTTAAACCAGCATGTTGACTCTGCTGAAAAAAACCGAACCCAGCCCAAAACACTAGACATTTCAATGGATTTAATGGTTAAAGTGGGAATTGTATTGGTTTTAATTGAAAGTGATTCTAATGGTTTGTGATGGATTATATTGATATGATATTAAATCCTGTTGAAACGCCCAAAACACAATACAAAAAGGAATTTAATGGAAACAGCTAATTTTTGCGTTATGGTTTCTAATAGGTTTCTCAGTTTTTTCCCTGCTGAAAAAAAACCATAGAAACCATTGACGAAATGGTAATGGTTTAAGTGGTTTTAAAGAGATTTATATTGGTTTTAATGGAATCTGGTATGTGATGGAATCTATTGGTGTGATGTTTAATTCTATTGGAATAATGAATCCATCACACACCAGTTGACATCATTTAAGTTTCCATTAAAACCCATTCAAGTCCCATTATAACCATTTATACCATTGCAACTTCTTCAGTGGTTTCTGTAGTTTTTTTCTGCAGGTATCTGTTTGTAGCCAAGCTGTCTTCAAGGTTGGGCTTTGTTACAAAAAAGCAACATTCTTTATTGTTATTTAGTTGCTCATACAACTAACAAGCTAGATGTCCCTAAATTGACCGGTCTTAATAAAATATAAATGTGTGAAGGATACAGGTTGCGCGCGCGCGCACCTCGGCTTCACTAAATCGTGAACCCGCACCGTTATTAATTCATTGCAAGTTCATGGGCTGGTCTGGAGGGGGGGGGGCTGGCACGGGGATTTGAGGATAACCGGAAGCAGCAGGCTGCTGCTGAAGCATCGTTCACGTCTCCGTTTATAGTCTCAGATGCTACAAATAATACGCCGACAGGAAAATGGCTTTGACTGAAGACATCATCTTAACATTTTTACAGGAGCGCGGGGGCAAAGTGAAAAACTCGGAGCTTGTGAACAAGTTCAAAGTAATGATCAACTCTGGCGATTCCGCGGAAAAGAAAGAGAAGAGAGATTTGTTCAAACGACTGGTCAACAATGTCGCCGTGGTGAAACAAGTCGATGATGTGAAGTATGTGGTGGTCAAGAAAAAACATCAAGGACTCGTCAAAGGTGAAACGATCTTGGATAACAGTTTATTTGACTTAAAATCCCCGTTCAGATCCGAAATACAAAACGCGGATATTCTTAATAACAATTGTTGTACCTTTCCCACCCAAACTGTGGATAATGAGAGTGAATATGCATCTATTAAATGTGATCGTTCCGAAAAACGGGAAGCTGATTCAGTCCATCCTGAAGGACCATCCGACGGTACAGAGTCTTTGACAGCAAGGGTCCTTAAAGTGACAGGTAATGTCAGAAGTGGCCAAACAGGGTCTGTTTTCGCTCTTGTGGCCATAAAATCTCCACCAAAGTTTGACGAAAGGAGTAACACACATCACAAAACAACAAATGAAGATTCTTCAGAGAGCCAAGTGATTTCTGAAAGGACCTTGAAACTCCAGGCAACTGAATATCATAAAGGGGCTTTTCTGTACAGGTCTACAAGATCCAAACAAAAAGAGCTTGAAGCACAAGGTTCACCACAATTGCAAAGGTGTAACAAAATAGCCAGGCCAGGTAATGAAGCTAAAGACGCAGATGTACTTCCCCTAGAACCTGTGGAACACGAGTGGCTTGTGAAATCAGCAAAAGGATGCTGGAGTCAGATCTATGGCCTCCTCCTGCAAAATCCCCAGATGGCGGAGAAGAGAAATTTCATGTCTGGCTTCACAATCCTGCACTGGGCTGCTAAAAGCGGAAACGGTGAAATGGTGTGTAAAGTCATTGACGTTGCAAGACAGAGTGCTGGAGGAATCAATGTTGATGTTAAGTCTTATGATGGGTACACCCCTCTTCACATAGCTGCCATTCACAGCCACGAGAGGGTTTTATCCCTGCTGGTGTGCCAATACGGTGCCAACACTAATGTAAGGGATAACAGTGGTAAAAAACCTTACCATTATTTGAGTCAAGATGTGTCATTTGAAATGAGAAAGATGCTCGGAGATCCTCTAATCCTGCGGCAGGATACTCACTGTCATTTGGGGGGTGGACATAACCTTCAAGACTTTCCTAAAGGATTTAACACTTTGAGCAAACTTTTTCAACCTTATGTTGTGGGACATAAAAAGAAACATAGACGTCGGCAAAGTTTCCATTTCATCAGCGATGATCATTAGGACCCTGGAAAGCTCACTGCACATTGAAACTCTTTAAAGGAATAAGAAATATCAACTGAAAGTCACTTAAAAATTTAAAGACACTAAGTCCTAGCCTATATAACTTTTAGTATGTTTAAAGTCATGTGTTGTTAATTTAATTGGTAATTTTAAAGATGAGAGCCAGTAACACTTTGTTTACTAATAATTATAGTTTTGTTAATGAAGTAACAATAAAATACATTAAAAAATGTACTCTGAAAGGGTGAATGTTACAAAGCTTGTAAAGAGCATGTCCTCTTCAAAATTTCACCATAGTTAAAAGGGAATAAGACACTATTTTGCTTAAATTTTCAAATTTCCATTATTTGTAAAGCATAACAAATTTGATATTTTTACACTTAATAAATCAAATATAAAATTAAATTTGTATATATTATATTACATTTATATTTAAAATAATAAATTACATATTTTACATTATGTTAATTAAAACAAATAATGTGATAAGTTGTAATTGAGAAAATGGGGCCAGACTTTTTTATACCAGACTTTCACCCCATTTTTTTTATTTTCTACTTAAAGCATAAGTAGCAATTAAATATATCTGTATAAATAACTCATGTACCACTTAAGAAAATTGTCAGCTGTTTTTTGTGTACCTCTGTTACATTAGCTGCCTATTTAAATGTTTAAGCACTTTTTTATCTAACATTAAATTAAAGACAATAATAGCATTGTATTGCCTATATAATAACACAGAATGTTATCTCTGAGCTGAAGGATGTGTCTTAGCAGAAAGTGTTCTCTTGTGTAGAAATTTGCACTCAATCAGCAGCTCTGTCATCTTTCTTATCTGATTTGTCCTCTGCATAATGCTCAGAGAAACAGTCAATGAATGAGTGTGTGGGCTGTAGGCATATTGTCCTTGAACTCATTTTGTGGTTCCCACGATGTCTATGTGCTGAGGAGATCAACTGTTCCATAACTATTCAGATAGGCTATAATAAAATATTTTTTACTTTAATGAGTTCCACAAACAATATTTGTACACATTATTGACTAATGTGTGAGAATAAAACCACTATAGGTTTGAACCTGAAATGTATGAATGTTGGCTTGGAAATATAATGACCCTTTTGTCGCATTGAGGCCGTGATTCAGGCATGATTTCATGGGCGCTGAAGCTTAGCATAACTCCATTCGAAGCCTTTTGACTAGTGTGCAGTGATGTGTGATGATGCAAATGCTCCTTTCTCTCTGTTAGAGCTGCTCTTGTTCGGCTGTGGGGTGAAGGTCTTTCAGAAAGCCATGGGTTTTACGGTGGTTCTCTATTTACAATGAATTCAAACAAATCCGAACATATCTTAAGCACAAATGATGAATCGGATTCATGAAAATCCTAATGGTTGAAAATGATGTGTTTAATAATTCACATCAACATATGTTTATACCAGTTCACCAATTTCAACCTTACTATAAGTCAAAATTTAATTTGAAAGACAGCAGCAACATCATTGACAGTGAAGTTGTCTTGCAAATTGTAACTTTAAATGTGTTCTTCGAAGTCGTTCTAGTGGAACATTCCTGGATTTCTCCTGCATTGTCAGATTGTTAATATAGGCTGTAAGTAGCTCTGAGAAAATAAAACAATAGTTCTTTGTTGTCCTGCTCAATATGGGCGGCATTGTTTGACCCCCATCATTTTTCTCTTTTCATTTCTCGATGATCACACATTCACGAGGCAAGCTGCATTCAACCTAAACGATAAATCTGCCGCAAACTGAGCAGTTAGATTTGACCTGTCAACTATTAAATACTGTAATTGGGTCTCAGTGTCTACTATACCCTTACGAAAATTTACCATGGTTTTATTATAGTTAAAATTGAAACACACATTTTTTTTGTTAAAACCGTAGTAAACGATGGTTACTGTAGTAAAACCATGGTTTGCCCAAAGTAATACTACACTTGTACCAAAAAAAAACATGGTTAAGGTAGACCTAATGAAAAGCTGAACTGCATCTTCATATGTCGCTGAAATGTAAATTAACCGTCAACCTGAAAATGGTTTAAAATACAAATCGTATATCCTACTCTTTATAATATTTATAAAGACTAGGCCTATATAACACATTTGATATAGGCATACGTGGAGCTTGATGTCAGGGGCGTTTTTGCGAATGTTCTTCGTGATACATCGCAATTATGCAAGCAAGCAATTATGTCTTAAGGTTTACGTGTCTTAAATTGACATAGGTTCTAAAAAGGTCCAAAATCGTAGCGGTCTGACCTGAACGTCTATAAAAAGTTTTAATCACGTGTACATTACAAACATTAACACATTATTTGTTGCAAAAATAAGTGTTTTAATTTAGCACAGCTTATTTTATAGTGAACATCACATTTTTGAATGTCTTCCATTTGTTAGAAAGCTATTATTCAAACTAGAAAATAAAATAGTAGAATCTCGATAGCAATTTAACATTGATGTTTAGCAGCCATTAATCAAACATGAAAATAACAAAAGTACAGTATTATAGTAAACACATATTAGTCTTTCCATTTTTTCAAATGTATACTCCATTTTCTTGGTCCCCGACCACCAGCTCTTCCAGAAGTGTGATTCATCTGTTCCACCATTGATGCATGGAAGTCAGAGCTATGGCACAACAAAATTATTTCCCAACAGTCTTGTATTACTGTTAAAACAGTCATAAAACAAGTAAACAACAAAATACTGGATTATGGTTAACAAAATGTCTTAAGAGTCGGTGAAAGTTGTTCATGGCTCTTTTATATCCATCCCCCCAGCGTGCTTCAGGTGTTCCGCCATTGCTGCATCTTAGTCTGAATCTGTTGCATTTGGGTTACACCTGTTCACACCATCTAAGTGAGAGAAGAGAATATGAATATTAAAAAAGTAGAAAAAAATCAAAGGCAAAACTTTAGGTAAATAACATGAATTTACTTAAAAAAAGTCTGATTATCCTACAACTACATTTAAAATACAGACAAGATTGTAATTAACATGTATTACACTTTATTCTTCTCTAGAATAGCCGTATGTCTATAAAAGTTAATAATAACACTAGAATAAACTTATTTACTGGTAGCAAAAGCACCTGATGATTACTGCATTCCATGCTGCTCGGTTTGAAAGATGAACTTCAGCAAATGGTTGGCATTCTGGATCATGGCAAGTCTACATCTTCTATTAAGAGTCTAGATTGTGACAAAGAATATATGTTAGATTAGTGGTGCCCTTAAGAAAGACCCTGTAAACTTTGTGAAAGTGGCATTTCAGGTAAAACCTGATGTTCTTACAGAGAAGTCCACTATATAGATTTTTTTTATATAAATGAATAATAGACAAGGAACAAGAGATGTTTGCATTGTCATAAGGCCAAAATTACCTCGAATTACATAGTATAGCTTTGAATGGCTTCTTTTCAAGTTGACCACCACCCCTCATACTGAATTTCACCATTAAGGCATTTAAGTGCTTGTGTAATATAAATTACTCAGAATTACTTCACCTCAGAAGAATTACAGTTTGTTTTCAGATTTGTTGCCGTCACTATGGTTCTTTTGTTATCTATCAAATATATACAAAGAGAGAGAGAGAGAGAGAGAGAGAGAGAGAGAGAGAGAGAGAGAGAGAGAGAGAGAGAGAGAGAGAGAGAGAGAGAGAGAGAGAGAGAGAGAGAGAGAAAGAGAGAGAGAGAGAGAGAGAGAGAGAGAGAGAGAGAGAAACAAACAAACGCAAACTAACACGCGCACAAACACACACATTCTTTGTCACAATCCAATAGAACATGTAGACTTTCCAGAATGCCAGCTATTCACTGAGGTTCATCTTTAAAACCGAACAGCATGGAAAATATTCCTTTGGAATCCTGTAAGAAAAATCTGTTCATGAATATGTGTACACCTGGACACATGACTACTTCTAAACTGAATGTGACACTTGCGGTCACATTTTGTGTTTAATACAAACAATTAGGCAAATGTCTTTAAGGAATAAGGTTAGGAACCCCTGAACTATTTACACATTCTTCCTGAAGTTGCATGAATTTGCTCAACTCAATGTTATTGTAACTGTTTTTTAGCAGTGACACACAACTCAGCCACCGTTAACACTTTCCCCGCCACCCTTAAAAAAAGACAGTAGACAGGACTTATCTACTGTAATTGTGCAATATATTTAGCAATTAGCACGTTCTAGGGAAAATTAAAAAGTTATATTCAAAAGTAAAAAGAAACGCTGTATTTGTTTGTTGAACAACATTTTTTTACACTTTTGGTTGGTGTGGAGGTGGAAATTTTAAGTTTAGGTTTTATTAGGGCCTATGTATTATTCAGCTTTCCATCTCCAAACAAAGTGTTTATTCTTTATAAACACAAAGTGTGTTCATTATGAATATGCACCTTTAAATTATAGAGAACGATAAAGCGAAAAGCTAATTAATCCAATTTCTCAGCAAATCAGGCATTCAGTTTCATTGCCTTCTGCAGTTGTTGGAACATAGGATAGGCAGTGTGTGGTATATAAGGTTAGTAACAGCATGAAAACCTTTAATCACATGGTAAAAAATTAGAGGATAGTTCACGATAGTCTCAAAGAGGAAATCATGTCTGCACTAAACACTAGCAGAAAGACAAATACAACCACCTAGTAAGCATATTAACCATTTCTCTTTTAAATACAACATTTTTATTTTGTTAAATGTGGAGTAACTTTATTACAGCAATCCAGCAACAAACATGCATACCTTGTTAGAAACAAAAACTTACCCATTCAATATATTTCTTTATTCTTTACTTTACTAATGTATGTTTAGTCATTTCATTTGTATTGTACTCTGTTTTTTATTCATGTAGTTTAGTCATTTAAAAGATTTAAACAAAAAAAAAAACGAAATAAATAAAAACATAAGTCACATGTAGGCGTGTTTAGGTTTTAGCGCAATTCTCCGGTTGTCCTGCAGGTGACCTCATAAATCTGTCTTCTTTTGCACTTGGGCCTTCACGATTACTCCAGAGCACTCGAATACGATGATTTTCAAGGGCTATTTAAGTTACGATGCTTTTGGGATAAAGAACGTTATATTAAGATCCCTCGTACGATCGTATTTACGATCAACTTACGATGCTTTTGGGAAACGCAGCTCTGCCTACATTTAGCCTACATGTGACTTATTAGAACTGCTAACGACACACACATTTGATTTTACAATACACATTATTTGTTTATTTATTTACTCTCATTCTCTCTTGCTTTCTCAATATATCATGAGTGTAAACAGATTACTTATCAATTTGAAATATTATTGAAATATTTAAACATATAAATACAATAATAACTAGCGCCCTCTTGTGGTGTGCACAGTGCGTACGGCTACATGCGCCCCTGGGTGATATGAATAAAAATATGCCCTTTAAGTCGATACATGTGAAGTCGATGAATAAATATCGCACCATATCACGTTATTTCAGACATGCCAAAGATTGTATAAAAAAACTCTCGTGGTTGATCAACTTTGCAATGTTTAGCCTATATCTCCACCGGCATTTGAGCAAAACGCGCCCTGATTGCTCACACCTGTCCTCTGTCCTTTAGGTCATAGCGCCGTAAGTTTGGTTTGACTGCAGTGTCCCAGGTCTTCACCGAAAACTTTTCTTAAATTGACGGACTTTTTTATTATGGCGACGAGGCTTTTCAAAAGTGACGCGCTTTGTACTTTAACGAGACTCCTTATAGTCCTCGCGGCTATAGGCCTGCCGTGTACATCATGTTACAATTTTGAAAACGACTCGCTCGAGCCCGACGTTCATCATGGTAATATCCTGAACCCCCTGCTGAAGGCTTTGTCAGAGCAAGACCCGTGGGGAGACTACACACCGCGAACCAAGCCTGACTCCAGATATGTGCGCTACATGAAGAGACTGTACAAACAATCATCCAAACATGACAGAAGCCACGAGGCCTCTCAACTGTACAACACTGTCCGTCTGATCACACCTCGAGAGGAGTGTCTCAAACAAGGCCGAGGTACACTTCTGCATTTTAAATCCCTTATTTATGTCATTTACAGAATTTAGTAAGTTATTCGTAACTTTATTGTTATTGTTTAGGTTAAAAACTAGTTTCCCTTTGTGTCTTTGGGAAGTTTGTTTGTCGGCAAGATCTTGATATTAAATAGCATAGTTGGAATTTGCATCTCGGAAGAATTTCAATAATTCGGTTAATCGTGAATATTGATTTGCACAATATAAATTTGTTACAATGTTCAAAATACGACAAACCCATGCAGATCACACGTCAGCATAATTATTTACATTTGTAAATATAATTCTAAATGTTTCAAATGTTAACAAAACGTGTGATGAGAAGAATGCATTTTTGAGCATGCTGTTATCTTTTTTAATGCAGTCACTAAATGAGAAACTACATGGCACCAGTTGTATATGAATGCACTGCTATTGAGGACAGTGAATATATCTGACTATAAATTCAACATAATACTGTGATAACACCACATATGGCAATAAAAGTTGACAAGACAATTACCACGATGTAAAATAAATACAATCACATAACTAATAAACAGCTGGAATACACTTAAATATTTGTAATATTATTAAAATGCATCTTTATGCACTGTAAGTTTCTTTGAACCGAAACCTCTACCAGTTGCAAAAATGTTATTATGCGAAGTGTAGTTTAATGCAGATTTGGTCACACCCACCTCATTAGATTTAATATACACCATTTATTCAGTTTCACTCCAGTGATCCCAAAAGTACTTGTGGCTAAATAACAGCTATTATATCTGTGCCCCTATTGCCCAGGATGTGAACTTTACAAAGTATAATTGTGATGGGTAGGTCTGACCTGACATTCAAGAAAAATCTAAAATGAGAACACAATTAAAAAAATTAAGTATTTAAAAATGACTTTATTTGTGTCCCGATGTGGTTTTATTGTGATTAATAAACTTGCCCTAGGCTTGGTGCTTTTGCCTGCTTGTTTAGTTTAGTTTAGTTTAGTTTTAGAGTTTTAATTCGGAAGATTTGAACTGGGTGTTTGAAAGAAACATGCAAACAACACACAATCTCACATCAGAACGTAACTATTTTATGAGGTTGCTAATTTGATTTGTAGGAACTCTTTCATACCTTTTAGTAGGATTTGCACCAGTGAAAGTTAGGTTTAGTGGCGGGGCTTCAACATTGCTTTTTTAACAATACCAACCATATCAATTCATACAAGTTAGCCACTACGTAAAATAGTTATAAATACTCATTAGATCAGGCTGGTAAAATTCCTTATAGAGATTAAATTGTATGGAATACTCTAATTCAACATGTATTCATCTTTCCATTCTAAGTGTGCTTGGGGATAGTAGTTTTTGCACAGAATTGTCCTATAATGGCAAAATATGAATATGTTTCCAGACTAGCATCCACTAAACATCTCTCGCAGAATTAATCAGATGAGGTCATGTAAAAACAATAAACAGTAGTCAACATTTGAGGTGGATAAAGAAAAGTTTATCAAAGTTGTCCTTGACAAGAACGGGTATTGTTTTTTACTTAGGACAACTTTGATGAACCTTTTTGATCAACTACAAATGTCGACTACTGTATATTTAGCATGGCTAACTTGAACATTTTTGCATAGTTAAAGGAAGGTCTACCAAACTTTGTTGTTCTTTAAGAGATCTGTTTCTTAGAGCTATTTGTTTTCTTTGCAGAGTTCATGCAGGACATCTCCTACAGCCTAAATCGAGTAAGGTCTCAGGAACAATTACTGAAGTCCGTCCTGCTTTACTCTTTCGACCACAACCACATCGCCCCCTTCACATCGATCTGTTACCTTGATGTGAAGGAGCAGGAACCCTCCAAGGATCACATGTGTTCTGACCATCACAGATCACACCACACAGTCCCCCTGCTCAGCTTCCGCGTCCACACCGAGAGGAGGGTCCGTCGACAATGGGTTGAGGTCGATGTGACTTCATTCCTTCATCCTATCATTCAGGCCCACAAGAAGGACCTCCATCTGCTTATCAACTTGACCTGTATTGAAGATATGATCCCTAGACCTGGAGGCCAGATCCACAAAAGCCCGGTGGAGTTGACTCACAGGTCTCCATCTCTTCTTCTGTATCTTAATGATACCAGCGAGGTTGCCTACCAGAGAAGGCCTACGCCGAACAGGATGGTAGACCTAACATCAAACCACTGGGATGCAAAGTCTAGATTGTGGAATCCAGTTTCACGAAAGAGGCGTGGCACTCTAAAGAGCACCAGCGCACCCAAGACTAGCGCAGAACCTAACTCGCCGGATTTCGTTTCAATGTACGAATTTCCTAAGGATGACTGTGACCTCTTTGATTTCATAGTGAGCTTCGATCAGCTCAAATTGGCCCATTGGATTATAGCGCCTCAAAAATACAATCCGAGGTACTGTAAGGGATTTTGTCCAAGGACTGTGGGATATATATATGGGTCACCAGTACACACAATGGTTCAGAACATCATTTATGAGAAGTTCGACTCCTCTGTTCCCAGGCCTTCATGTGTACCCTCAGAATATGACCCCTTAAGTGTTTTGACCATTGAGAATGACGGTTCCATTGCCTACAAGGAGTATGAGGAGATGATTGCTACTAAGTGCACCTGTCGCTAAAGATTAACATGGTGTTGAATCTTTATGAATTTTCTTGTTTTTTTGTGATGCATTGCTTTGTTAAACACTGACCTTTTTTGTTTGAATTGGCCATTATTATGATTAACACTGTAAATGACTTAAAAATAAGTCTGATCATTTTTTTCACATTTTCTGTATAATAGTTCTGTAACAGGGTATTTGATTGACGGACATTTTTTTTGTTAATGACCAGTTCTGTTGTTTTTAGTTTCTTTTCCTTTGTTTCGGTGGTCTTGTATTGCACTTTCTGTACTTGAACATGAATGGCAAAATTTTAAACT
This sequence comes from Triplophysa bombifrons, assembly GCA_029783895.1. Classification (NCBI taxonomy): domain Eukaryota; kingdom Metazoa; phylum Chordata; class Actinopteri; order Cypriniformes; family Nemacheilidae; genus Triplophysa; species Triplophysa bombifrons. Next base: position 14,143,021 of record CM056464.1, read on the forward strand.
TCTAGTTCTGGACTGAATATGAAAAGTGTAGTTCTATTGTCTTATCAGAACACTTTTACGTTGTTTTTTTAAAACCTGGGAATTGCAGATGGTTGCCTTATGGGCAACCTCTCTCTTCTTGATGTCCAGAAAATAAGTTGCCTATTATGGGCAACTTGATATGTGTGTATTAACAGCTTGAGAATGTAAGTTTGTGTGTCACATGCCTATTTATGTATTTATTGGTCAGGTTGGCTTTGGTTTCACAAAAAAAGTGTACAGGAGAAAATGAACACATGAGAGTTCAAAATAAAAAATACAGCAAGCAAGCTTGATTTTGTTAGTCAAACATTGGCTTTTTTGAATATTGATAGTCAAAATGTTTGTACACGTGTAAATATTTATTTATTATGAATTTATAAATGCATACACATACTGTATGTGTATATATTTATTCTATACGGTTACACACAAATTTTATGTCGAAAAAAACTTTTATTTTAAAAATGAATGGTTGCGATTAATCATTAGACTGCCCCTGGTTGTGAAATACATGTGAACAAATCTAAATAATATTTTTTGTTTTTATTTTCCTTGACCCATATTATTACCATAATACAAAGAAATGTAAAATGAGGATAAACTTCAACACAAAACACTTCTGAGTAATATACAGGCACTTTTAGATAGCCACTCAAATTCATATATATTCCTCAACGATTCATAACATCTTAAGTATATACTAACATGTTTAACAAGGAGGCAAATTAAATGAATTGTCGTTTAAATATGAATAATAAATATAAAAAGACTTTTGGGGACGTTCCATAATTTCAAGCATTCTCATCAGCAACAACCTGAAATCTTTATAGAGATTTGAAATGTTAATGATGTTAATGCAATGGAATTGGGCATTAACAAAAATCGATTTTTATAATTAATGTTTATATTATATGTACTGTATTTATAATGTTTATAATGTAATGTATATTATGTTTTTGTATTATTTGATTTAGATGTTATATCTATATCTCGTATCTGTCTGTTCTTAGAATAATTTTTAGAAGACTTCGCGGCTTTTATTTTGAAGTACCATATTCCCGGAAGTCGTTAATTTCATAGTCGAACAAACCGTGTTGGTGAGGAAAAAATATTTTACAATTAAACGTCAGTCCCAGAATAAGTTACTTTGCCATGCAATACACCACGTGTTTTTGTAAGTTTTGTTTTTTTGTCAATCCGCACAACACCGGTCACTTAAACCGATTATTAACACGGGATGCATCCTTCAACATTAGCTAAACACCTATAAAGTTATATGCCCTAAAACTAGATTTTTAGACACGAACAGTCACTTTTTCTAAACATTGTTTCGTAAATTCTCAGATATCCTATTTAAACAAGAAGACCTCCAAGATCAAGGTTGACGTAGAGACTCATGGATTCAGAGGTATCTCTCATGCTACACTGTGCTCCATTACAGGCTCTTGAAGAACATCAAACACATGTAGAAATTTCAGACAGGTACAAGATCTTAACTTTGTTTGCTTCCTGCTGTTACATTTTCTCCAAAAATTGTTTAATGGCATGTCAAACAGCGACAGCAAGGTAGTAATATGTTAGAAGCATTTTACTTTTAATTCTGTTTAAGGGTCATTGACGTATAACGAACACTCATCATGTCGTGCGAAAAAGAATATCAATAATTATATTAAATAAAAAAATATATATATATATTTGTTTACTGACCTACACATTAATCTGATACATTATGTTTAAATGAATGGTTTGTATCAGTTTTATGAGATCTCAGGAAAAACAAGACATAAGATTTTTTTTCATTAAAGAAGACAGAATTTTAGAACAAAAATAGTAGATTTATTACTTACTAATGTAAAGCAAGGAAATTAATTAATTTTAAGATAAATTATGGTTGTATCACATGACATTTTTTAATCGATTCATAGATGAAAAACACTAAAATCACTTCTCTCAATTTTCATCTATGTGTACACCACATTCTTAATGTTTTAATAACGGCAATAGATATTATTTATTTGTATTTTAAAATTGGGACATCAAAAAACGTAATTGAACCATAATTATTTGACTAGTTGTATGACCTTTTTAACTGAGAGTTTTTAAATTTAATAAGGCCATATTAAAATAAATTAGATAATGGTATCACACTATGAAATGAACTGCAAAATATATGTTTAATGTTTAAAATGATTACAATTATACTCTATTTATAACCTTAAATATCAGTGTTGAAAAAATATCCAGCACTATCACTTATCAATATGAAATAAAATGTATAAACAAACAAATAAGAGTATAGTTAACCCAAAAATGGGAATTATGTGAATTATTGAAATTTAAATCATTATTTGCTTGAATATCCCTTTAAGATTTTTGCTTTTTCATGCATGTATATATATTTGCCACTCTAGATTCAATCGTCAAAGCTTTCCTGAGATTGAAGAGCACATTGAAGCCATTTGGAGAGACAGAGTCACCAAAGAACCATGGCTCTTCAATGGGGCTAAATTTAGATTACATTCAGCAGTGCTCTCTATCAACCCTCACCCGACAAACCACCCCGAAGGGTCAACAGATGCATGCAAACAGTGCACCAGCTTGGAAAAAGGACACTTGGGAGAACAGGCCGTCCACAACACAGTGCATGAACACAGACCCTCAGACAAAGCTGCAAAGGACGAGCAATCTAATGTCCTAAAATTACAGTTAGGTGTGACTTGCTATAAAGACTACATTGGAACAAACTGGTCACAAAAGGCAGAAAAGCTCCAGACACGTGGTGAGGCCGAATGTGCGGATCCTCAGGCCCTCCTCGCACAGCCTCTGGGAGTGGGTGCTGTCGTGGCAACATCAGATGGAGACATTGTCCTGCTGAGGAGAAGTCAGAAGGTGGCAGAGGCAGCAGGTCTGTTAGACATACCCGGTGGCCACCCAGAGCCAAAGGTGAGTAATGAATCCATACGTGAGAGTAAAATTTGTTCATGGCTCTAATATCTCCCGGTGCCTGCAGATGGTGTGTCAGGGGGTCAGTGAGAAGATGATAAGTGTTGACCTTCTACGGGGTAAGGAGAGGGCCATAGTTTCAGAGATCTTCTCCTCTGTGTGTGTTGAGATCAGTGATGAGGTTTGTTTGTGTTATAGGAAACGCATGTACGTGTGTAGCTGCATATTTGGGATTTACATTTGATGCTGTTATTGATGTTCATCTTTTTGTTTCAGGTGAACCTTCCTCTAAGTTCTCTAAGCAAACCGTTGTTTTTGGGAATGGCACTAAACCACACAAGTGCAGGCCGACCCAGTGCTGAGTTTTATGTTCGGTAAGTAGAATTGTCCTGTTCACGCTTTATCTGACATGATGCCTTAATGTCAGTTTATGAAGACCATATGTGTGATTTACTCTCAAGGTGCTCTTTGACAACAGAGGAAGTGAGAGAGTCTTACAGACTTGGAGGTCCCGAGGCCCATGAATCCACTGATATTTTATTTCTTAGTCGTGCGGTAAGCTTTATTTCAGAATTAGATTTTTTGCATATACAAGATGGTTTAAAACCTAACTTCATCATCAGGAGTACATAAGAGTGGACAAAATGACAACAACTACTTTATAAAATATCTGTATAGCTTAGTCAGGTTTTCAATTAATATAGTTGTTTGGGTGCTCCATATTTTGAAAGATGGGTTTTAACATTTAAAATAAAACACATTACAAGTAAATGAAATACAGTTTGACAACTCAAGTATAGAAAGTGAAATTCAAGTCGTGGAAACTCTGCTCTTCAGGAATTGCTACAGTTAAACGAGAGCTCCCCCCTGTGGTCACAGATGTGTCCTTCAGCGAAGGGTGCTGTGCTGTTGTATCAGAGAGTGATGCCTGATCACTACATTTTCTGATGCAAATCAATCTCTGAGGAACTGCAAAGGCAGCTGTACAAAGATAAGTGATAAAATCATATAATACAGTCAATGAAATGGCAATGAAAATATTTAGAGCTGTTTTGCATAGTGTTTTGTACTTTTATTTTGAAAAATTGCAAAAACACTGTATTTTGTATACTGGTGATGGATTAATGTTTACACACGGTTGTGCATTGGTTACTATTAAAATATATTTCTATCGTTTTTTTTATCAAATGTATTCTTTGTATAAAGACTTGAACACCTTTTTATCAAATTAATAAAACTGGATAAACAGATTACAAAGACATCTTAATTTGGTGCAAATGTGTTTTTTCAAAGGAATTTTCTTAAAATTAACTTTAAAAGATTGTTTTTCTTAATTATCCATTCTAAATAAACCGAAAAACTGAGTCGATCGGTTCGGAGCAATAAGAGGTAAACTAGATAATGACAAAGTTTCAATTATTGGGTACCAATCCCATTATAAGTAGTTCCATTCCTTGAAGAAAGGTCGGACAGTGTTTTAAAACAAAATTTAAGGTAAGCACAGCATATTCAAATACAACATGATAAAATTGTGACGTTTTCATATTATCATCCTGCTACTGTATATAAAAGTTTCTGAAAAAACATTGGGCAACCAACATTAATTGGTGGGATTATCGAAAGCTATGTTGAACAACCATAATAATTCTGGCTTTGGTCACACCAGTTCCACTGCAAGAAAGACAAAGACTCACATTTAAAACATTGACAGGAAAGCTATATTTTGTATGACAGAAAATAGCAATGGTTTGTGTAACAGTAAACAGATTTCAGATTTACACGATACGTTCTAAATGTCGATTACAAAAAATATTGCAGAAATATGTTTTTTTTTTCCTTCGAGATAAGTCATTCTGGCCATACTTCTTTGTACGTTTTATGGCAGGTTGCAAACCAACTTTAGTGCACAGTGCCGCATACTGTGATGAAAGAATGAAGAGAAATGTCTATATTTCCTAATATATTTTCATATGACCTCACCGTTCCTAATAAATCTCCATACTGCACTCACTCGTTTTCCTGCATTTGTACCATCATATAAGACATTACTTAATGTCAATTCCTTGCATCCTATCTTTCCAAATGTTCTGCCAATACATACTGCCAATGGTCATGTGACTTTCTTGTAAGCCATATGACTTGTAAATACGACAAAAAGTGTTTTCATTGCAGTTGTGCGAAATATGTTTTAATCGTATTGCCTGAAAAAAAATGGACGCGTTTCCATTGGGCGTATTTTCAAGGGTAATGGAAACGCAGCTAGTGATGGTGCGTCTGGTTAATGTCTTCTCACCTGTCCAGTGTAGGGTCTGTAATACTTCCTGTATCTTTGTGGATCACTGCCGCATCCGTAAGACTGACCAGAGGCAGGCCAACCCTAAAATATCAATATCAATTGTTTTATCAGATTTGTACTGGTGAAGTGTATTTTGTTTTATGGTATAAGATGCTCTTCGCATCACCATATACATACATGTTTTTTCTTGAGCGAACACTGATTGTGTGATTGACAGCTATATGGACTTCCTCTCCTCCCTGAAGGAACAATAAGGAAAAGGTATTGCTTAATGTAACTCAATGAAAACAATATTATACCGTAAGAGTAGCGGTAAAATCTCATCTCACCACAATGATAGATAAATTGCTTGTGGTTTCCATGTCTGTGTTTTTTGCGTTTTGTAGGTGTGGGTAGAAGGCTTCGTGCCTCCTCTTTATACTGTTTTAAGAGTTTCAGGGCCTCGTCGAAGCAAAGCTCCACGAACATCACTTCATCCAAGTGCTCTCCCTGTTCAGGCAGAGTGAAGCTTGCTGGGAAACCAAGAGACAAGAAAAGTGCTCATGCGAGTGTCTTTGAGTATGATGATAGACTTTCTTCCTAATTGTTAAAAGATCACAATGCAAATGATTTAGTAGCAAGCAATACAGACTAATTGAGTAGTATATATTGCATCCAGTTTCTGTTAATGATAAAAATATGTGAATAAGCATTTTTTACACTTTGATTACAATTTTGGATCTAGGTAAACGTGTTTTTCAGTTTTGACGACTGACCTTTGGCTTTAAGAAGGGACATTTCCGGAATGGCTGTGCCCTCCACCTCCATGTGCTGTACCAGACGTCTCTTCCACACCTCATCTGCTGGGAAAACCACCATTGCTTTTCGTTGGTAACCGTGGAAACACATCATTTTGTGTAGCTGGGCAGATGGATAAATGTTGGCCTTGGTAGAGAACAAGAACACAGGAATGAAGACACATAATAGGGCATCTCCTGTGTAGCGCTCACATATTCAACGTTACCTGATCAACGATGTAGTTTCTCCGCTTGTTTGCAGCTATTCTGATCAGTTGACTGACACACTGAGTGGCCTGCTGAAGCATAAGGTCTCTGTGATTGCCACCAGCCGGCACCTGTTTATGAAAAGTTTGTTTTGAGAATTCCTTTAAAGGGGTGATTTGCGGCTGAAATGAATATTATGGTTTGTTTTAGATGTAATGCAATGTGTATACATGATTTGAGGTAAACCCCCCCCCCCGCTGTTTTCCACATAGCGTGCATGTTTGTATCTCTTCTTTGCCCCACCTCTCTGAAACACGTGGATTTTTTACAAAGCTGATCGCTCTGAAAAGTGAGGTGAGCTATGATTGGCCAGTTAACCAGTGCGTCGTAATTGGTCGAATACTGCAAGCATGTGACGTAAATATAATGCCTCTTACCATATTTGGAACATCAGGTTCCAAAGCAATTGGACTGACAGGTACGCCCATATACTGACGTAGATTTGTGGGGGTGTGGTTACACGAGGCGTTTCAGGCAGGTCTGGGTGAGCATTCACTTTTAGATTTTAGAATGCATCTTTTGTTCCGACACTTTTTTGCAATTTTACATGTCTATTACATGCATGGGCAACTAATAATAAACCAAAGACACAGAAAAACACATAATCGCACAATATGACCCCTTTAATAAACATGAAGGTATCCTGATGTCGTGGCATTATAGTAATAACTAGACAAAAATGTCAAGTTAGTATTCAAAGGAGTTTAAATTAAAGGTTGGATTTGACTTCTACTATGGCAAAACTATTTTTTCTTTTGGTATCAAAAAGATTTGTATTTATTGGGAATATATAATAAGTAATTTTAATATATAAATCTAGAAAAATTGATCTTGGTCTGGCACAATATTTTAAAGATCTCACCCTCATGCAGTCCAGTACAGAGTTTGTACTTATTAGATGATAACGTTTCTTTGGATTTCGTTTCATATGACTCTGAGCCCAGTGGGTCTTACCCGAACCCGGCAAACCAACCATCATCAACACCTGAGACAGACAAGACAGCAGCACAATTCATCAAGATGTTTGAGGCTATTTTAATCAGTGTTAGACTTTGAAGCACTTTTAGAAACGTTCGCACCTCACAGTCTCTTCTGGTGGCTGCTGGCAAAAGAGCACGGATCCTCTGACCAGGAGGAAGTGAGGTCAGCATGCAGAAATCCGCAGGAAAAGAATGCCATCGAGTATCTGGGTCAAGATTTACACATACTGAGCAGTTTTGGCAAAGTATGTGAGGATAGAGAGCTTGGCCTCCTAGAGCAGAGGCAGTGAGCTGAAACGCCACTCCAAGAGAACGGCCATTCTTGTGAAATGACAGTGTGGCTTTTCCTCTTTCATTGATGGCCTACATGTGGAATAAAACACAAAACAGAACTCAATTAACACATGACGACTAATGTGATGTAGCAAAGACTATCACTACAAAGTATGCATACTATAACCATCTTTTGTAATTTCAGAGCAAAAAGTGCTTATAATACTGACAGCAAAGCAGCCGATGATGTCCCCTTCCGAGAAGGGCTCGCCAAACTCCTCCTCCTTTCCACTTGTTACTATTTTGCCCCGCCCATCAAAACCATATGACAGCTCTCCTTCTCCTAAGAGATCAAGAATAAAGCATATGACATTCTAATAGTAAAAAGGGTTAAATATTATGGAGATAAAGAATGAATTTTGGTAACCAAACAATGGCGGTACCCATCGACTTCTATTATACGGCCACAAAACCAATGCAATTCAATGGGTTCTGCTGTTGTTTGGCAACCAACACCCTTCAAAATATGTTCTTTTGTGTTCTGCAGAAGAAAAAAGTCACACAGGTCTAAAATGACATGTAAATGATGATAGAATTTTTTTCTGGGTGAACTATTCATCTAATATACACAAACATGTCTACTCCTCATAAAGTGTAAATTGCGGAGACAAAATAATTTTTTTTTAGTTTTTTTTTTTACCTAACTGAAGGCTTGAGTTGTCCACAGACCAACCCACTCTGAGCATGTGCAGATCAGAGTCATAACTCGTATCTAACGCAGGCGAACACAGACACTTCACAAACTGGAGAGAAAAAAGAGAATCGTTCCTGAACAACGAAAGAAATTATGCGTACAGTATACATATGAATGTGTGTGTCACTTTTAAAGGACTTCACACCTTGACTTCGAATCCGATCTTTCCTTGACAAAATCCATGAGTCATCCTACACCCCGACCACAGCAGAGGGAACTTCTCCCAGAACAGAGGCTGCCCGCCACTTCCATCGGAAGTCACCTCAAAATGCAGGTCACAGTTATCTGTACAACACATACAATATATTCATATCTACAGACGTTCACCAGGCGTTTGTGTATACACATATGACTTGTAATGAACTTACACAAATCTAGTCTGACATCCTCAAAGTCTATTTCATCTTCATCTCCAGTGTCTGGTAGAGGCTCTGGTGCCTTAGCTCTGAGGAAACAGAAAAACAGAAATTGTTCAGAAGACATACAAAAAGTAAAATATAAATGGAAATAAATTGCAAATAATGCGACTAATACATAGAATTTTGTTTCTTGAGGTTATAAATCCTCTGCAAGGTTGCCAGGTCTGCAGTTTACCCAGACAATTGGGGTGGTTGTTTTTTATTCCACGGGTTAAAAGTGGATAGATTTTGTTAAGCTGTCATTCTTAAGCGAAGATGAAGATAGTTATGAAAACAGTGGGTGTTTGTCTGACAAAGTTATTACTACACCAGTAATTTTAGCAAGAAAATGTGTGTAGGCATAAACAGTGACTGTAAAATGTGCTTCTTATGTATAAAAATGACATATTTTGAGTTACTTGGGCTGGGTTTGTTCTTATTGGTATTGGGCTGGGTTTGTTATGCGGATCTGGCAACCCTGTTCCTTAGTCTATCATAAATCAGCAGTCCTGAAGGTACATGCAAAAAGAGATCTGTTGTCAGATATAAGTCTAGATTTAATACATGCATGAACGTGTCTAACACTGAAAGGGAAAAGTCTTGCATACAAGTGTACTATTTCACACAAAAGGGATTTACAAACTAACGGCATAAACACAAATAGACAAGAGTACCTGATGTAATGAATGTCCTCTTTGAACTCATAATAATCTCTGCCTCTTTCATTGCAAGGCCTTTTCATTCCTGTAATTTCCTCCAGGGTGGTGTCCACTGTCTCAGTGCTATCTGACTGTCTGTTGAGCACTGCAGGAGAGAAATCATATCTGATCATGAACCTAACCATGTATTCAGTGAGAAACTCTGTGATTGTGATCCAAACTGACTTACAGTGATCTTGCTCATTTGCTCCATCTGACACTGGAATTTCAGAGACTGGTGATGAGCATCCTGACACTACATTCATCTTCACTGAAGCAGCGGTTGCCACGGCGACAGGATGTGCAGGTGACTGCGGTGGCCTCTCTTGTTGTACCTCCTCTCCCGGAAGATTTAGATGTGTTATAATGGCATCCGAGATCAGCTGTTGTGCTATGGTTCTTGTGGCAGCACATGAGCAAAGTTGATTTGGGTCGGTTTGTGTACTTTGATCAGTGCAAGTACGTATCCTCATATTAGAGATATTATTGCATACTGGAGACTGCTCTCTAGCGCAACGCTCATATTCCAAGGAAGGCTTTGGCAGTTCATCCGCATGTGTTTTACTCGATTTGTCCGTCGTCTCACGTGTCGTTTCTCCTTCATTTCCACTTTTAATGGGTTCAACACCGGCTTCAATCGCAGATATGAGCCGAACTGCCAACTCGGCCTTCAAGCCTTTGGGATCGAGACCTCTCTCCGTTAACATGGCACGCAGCTCGGCCACTTTTAGCTTTTTTACCTCCGCCAGCAACATTTGTAATTAGGTCAGTCAAATCCACATTTAAACGTCGAACAACTCACAATAGAGCTTATTTGAAGAGGTGGATAAGTTAGTTTTAGTCCTCTAAACTTCTTGCAAATTTCCTGACTCGACCAAAAAACACGGACCGCTGTTGAGAATTCAAGAGAGTGATCTGATCGCTGATTGGCTATAGAGAGCGACCTGATCGTTGATTGGTTACCAGTAAACATGCCCCACCTTTCAGCGTTCCCTATGTTTGTTGTTATGAAGCGCTACCGGCATACAATGTGTATTTATCGTATTGTTAATGCTTATAGTTAACAGCACAAACATTTTTCTTAAAAAAAAATGTAAATGGGTTTTTCACTGTTGTTCGAAAAAAAGAGATTTGTGTGATGCACATGATTGGTTCATTCAGGGGGTCAGAGGTTGATATGTAAATATCTAACATGGCGGCCCCCTTGGGTGACATGTTTTCTCTCTGCGCGGATCCTGCAAAAACTAGTAATTCTGTGGAAGTTCGATTTATCGATAATACCAAGGTATGCGGCAGGATGTCATTATAGCAGCAATTCTATTGATATTATGAAATGTTGACAGTTTTTTATGAGAGTTAGCCGGTTTGGTGCTCGCATTCCCCCATGCCAGCCGGCGTATTCTCATCCCAAAACGAACAAAATGTAGACAATCGTACAAATCAAATCGTTCGTTTTGTGACAACATTTATCACAGTGTTGTTTTCCATTGTGGTGGAATATATCAAAAATATTTTTTAAAGATTTAGTTAATCTCAGTAGAGTATTGGAAACAAATGTATAATCTAATTTAACGTTATTGATTTGTTATTGATTGTTTTTCTCCAGGGGAAAGGATTATTCACTAAAAGGGCGTTTAAAAAGGGTGACACCATTTTCATTGAGCGACCTCTCGTTTCAGCCCAGTTCTTGTGGAATGCCTTATACAAATACAGAGGTGAGTGTGTTAAATTCTCTAGATACTCTGACATGCTGATATTATGCACATTATAATTTATTTACCAGTTTTATGGTGTGTGATGTGGTTATTGGTCTATCTAGCATGTGAATACTGCCTGGGTGCTCTGGAGACAGCAGAGGAGAATGCAAGGAGGTTAAGTGGTCTACCATCCCTCAGTCTGCTCCATCCTGAACTTTGTAAGGTGCGACCTGACCGACACCAGGCTTGTCCACAATGTCAGGTACACTCCCACCAATTTGACTCAATAACGTTAGTTATTTCACTCAGTAATATTAAAGGTATGGTTCCCCAAAAAAATGAAAATTCTGTCATGATTTACTCACCCTCTTGTCATTTCAAACCTATATGACTTTCTTTGTAATGCAGAACACAAAAGTAGAGATTTAGAGAAAGAAAGGTAACCGAACAGCGCTGGCAACCATTCGCTTATATTTGTGGACACAAAACCAATGCAAATGAATGGGTGCCGGTTACCAACATTCTTCCAAATATCTCTGTTTGTGTTCTGCAGAAGCAAGAAAGTCATACAGGTTTGAAATGACAAGGAGGTGAGTAAATGATGACAGAATTTTCATTTTTGGGTGAACTATCATTTTAAATAATAAAATCCACTGATCATAGGACTGTTATAAACTAGAAGGCAGTTGGTTATAAGAAATGAACTTCTGCAAGAAGTACATTTGGTAGTTTTGTTTTAGCTAGAACAATAGTTGCCTGATGGCATCAACATCTTTGTGAAGCAGTTTCTGTATGTAACATCTTTTCTAAATTGGTTATATGTTGCCCCCTTCAGGTGATGTACTGTACTACAGAGTGCCGACAGTCTGCATGGGAGCAGTACCACAAAGTCCTGTGCCTTGGCCCCTCCCATAATGACCCAGAACATCCGATCAACAAACTGCAGGTGGCATGGAGGTGAGGTTTTTTAAATCTAGAATTTTCCTTAATATTATGCAAAATATTACAGAAACAAATCCGTCTTTTTTCTTGCTAGACAGTAATTGATTGCTTTGCTGGATGTGTGTGGAGCTCGATTTAGACTCGACTCTTGTGTACCAACTCCTTTAATGTGTTTTGTTTTTTTGCATATTTTTTAGGACTATGCACTATCCTCCTGAAACATCAAGTATTATGTTAATGGCCAAAATGGTGACTACCGTCAAGCAGGTCATTGTCTCTTGCTACATTAGTTTAAGTTTGTGTAAAATAGTAGTTCATATCTATTTAATATAAAATTACCTGTGCTACTTTTTTATTCTTCCAGGCTCAAGATAAAAAACATTGGCAGAGACTTTTCTCTAACTTCTGTAGCCGTACAGCAAATGAAGAAGAGGAAATAGTTCATAAATTGTTAGGAGAGAAGTTTCAGGTAAAGAGAGGCTGAAAAACACTTTACTTTCATTTGTTTGTAAAAGTTTAAGGCATATTAATGTCATGATGTTCTCTGCATCATCACCTTCTAGCATGAACTCTGGCTTTTTTTTCTATATGAATTTCAGAAGTTCCTCATTTACATACTGGTGGAAATTAGCGTTTCAATGAAGTGAATCAATATGCGGTGTTGTAGACGTTGTTCATTTGAAATGCTGTAAAACACTGGACTTTGTTTCTTTCAGGGACAGCTGGCCTTGCTGCATAATCTGTTTACCACTGCTTTTCACGATGACCGTCTCAGTCAGGTCAGCTGTAAATGTATAAAATTCACTCATAAATAATTGAAAGCAGACAATTTGGTACTAGGCGGAGTTAACAAGCACCACTTTCAACCAAGGGCAGTAAGATCAAAATTACCAAATAATGACCTGGTCGTTATAGGCCTCACACTACAGTTTATCTAAAGTTATGGCTGTAGGGTCTAATAGAAGCAGAACGCACTGAACATTAACTGAAAGGATGTATATTTACATTGTCATTTAGCAGACGCCTTTATCCAAAGCGACCTACAGAGAGTTCAGGAGGCAATAAGCGATATGTCATACAGGGGCAATAATACAATCGGTGTCAATACAAAGTTACTAGATTCAACAAAAGCCAGACCAATACCTTTTGATAGAAAGAGAGAGTTTTTTTGTTTGTTTATTAAGTGAATTTGTTCTGTGTTGTAGTGGTTTACTCCGGAGGGATTCCGCTCTCTGTTTTCACTTGTTGGGACCAACGGTCAAGGTATTGGGACCAGGTAGGATTCAATACAGATGTATCATCACTTTATTATTTCCTATAAACTAGAGCAGTATTGATATTCCTTAGGCATTTTCCCCCCATATAATTCAGATCAAACGATGAATTTAGATGAAACATACTGATTGTAGTTGTGTTTCTAAATGGAAACAGTGGTATTTCTGACTCAGTTTTTCTAGTTTTCCATACATAGCCTCTCTATATATACAAGCATAGAAAAAATAAAAAGACCATTCCAAATGTTCATGTAATCAGTATTTCTAGATGTATTATGGTCATTCCAGTCCAATTTCAACCAAATCAAACCTCAGGAGTGACATAAAGTAATCCAACTGCAATGTGAAAGACTGACAGCATGACAAGACACATGAAAACCGAGATTACAAACAGTACACCTTTATACAATTTATTTTACTTTTTCTGAAAACATGTCCAAATATTACTGTTGTATTGCTTAAAAGTGAATATAAACTTGTTTTCTTTGCAGTATTTGAGATCTGAAAAACACGGAGCATCTTTTCTGATATTTTTACCTGTTTCTCCAGTGTTATTTTTCTGCAAATAGAAGCAATATTTTATTTGAAATTTGGGATAAATATGTTAGTAGTTCACAGAATGAAACAAAAATGAATATTTTACCTAAACACATACCTATACATAGTAAATGTCAAAATCAGAAAATAAGATTTTGAAATGGCATCTCATTTTATTCAGCACTTTTTTATTTTTAGTTCATTTATATGTCTTTCTTGTGTCTTCAGTTCTCTCAGTCAGTGGGTTCATGCTTGCGATGCACTGGAGCTTTCCAGCCAGCAGAGGGAGCAGCTAGACGCTTTTATCGACCAGCTGTACAAAGACATTGACAAAAGTTATTTTCCTTTCAACTTCAACCCGTTTTCAAAGTGTACACTCTCACACACTCTTGGCCGCCCATTCATCTGAACACATGAAAAGATTTAATCCGTCTATACCTTTGACACCCACTCCCTCAACTGCACCCGACATCTAAAAACGCACGTTTTACCACATAGACAACCATCGATCTGTTTAAAATATTATTGTTTTGTCCAGAAGTGTGAAATAAATCCAAGTGATGAAGGGCTTGTAGAGATCATGTTGTTTTCTGTTACAGAAACGGGCGATTTCCTTAACTGCGAGGGTTCTGGTCTCTTCCTGCTGCAAAGCTCTTGTGAGAATTGTCTTTATTCATATTGGCATATCTTTAGTTTATACAGCTACAATGTTTTATTTTATTCATGATCTGCATAGAGAAAAGGTGAAGTGGTTTTTAGGCGAGCGCTGTTTTCTTAAAAATAATTTGATTGGACAAAAATCTGTGTAGTGCAAGATGGGTCATCAATATTTTTGGCCTGTATTCCCAGAAGGGAAAGACTGCATTTTAAGTGAATATTTAATAGAAAAAGTCAAGCTTTAGATCTAAAGCTAGCAGAAAATATCAAAAGCTACACTTCTCAATTATTCGTTTCATTTCATCTTTATTGTCGCTTCCTTGTTGTCAAGGTAACCACAGCTGCGTTCCCAACGCCGAGGCTTCTTTTCCGGACAACAACTTTCTTCTTCACCTCAACGCCCTAAGTGACATCAGCCCTGGAGAGGTCAGTTGAGGATGTTGGATAATAGATGCTGAGCTGATGCTCTGAGGGAGGCCTATAATATTCTGAAGCCCTGGGTGTTTTATTGCCAGCAGGAATTACAGTATTGACTCGGAGGATAGGAACAGTTTTGGCAGTTTCCAGATAGATTGAAAAGGCCTACATGTTCCTGCCTTTATGCTGGGGCTAAAACACTAATATTCATATCACTATTGAGATTTATTTATTTCGTAGATGAGTTTTTTATCGGAGTCATGATGTGCAATGGATGCGGGATTATGAATTAGAAATAGCTTTTAGTTTTGAATTCACATTGTGATCAAATCAGAGAGCTATTTTTTATTATTTATGAATGCTTGAAAAGTATTTATTTATTTATTGCATGTAATGGCAGCTCAGTTTAACCGTACGGTATTTTAGCTACTGTTTCTGTTTTTGTTACTGTTTGCTGTTCTTGCCCTCCAGCAAAACTTAGTGTTTGATCGGAATGGTAAGAAAATGAGTTGGTGCAGGTTACACATTTGCGAGTATGAGGTGAATTTTAATTCAGTAATTAAATGCAAATGTGTGCATATTAATATGGGCAAACTAAATCGGGAACTGCGGAAAAGTCTTGAATAAACTTTGAGATTTTAATTAATTTGAATGGTGTAGTAACACCTAAGACAACCGTATACAAACATGAATAACAATCTCCTCAGACATGCCACATAACGTTTCTGTTTTAAGGAAACTTGAATATGTATATGTGGTATAAACGAGTCATACGTGTGATTTTTGGGTGGAATGTTATAGCAAATCTCTGTTAATACAGCTGCGACACTGTTTGTCACACAAAATAGTTTTAAGTGCTTTTCTGTCAATGTACTTGTAATGAACTTAGAATTTTTATTAGGGCTGCGCGAATAATCGCAATTCCCATTCAAATCGTGATTAAATCGATGCGGCTATCGCGATTGTGAAATCGCAGAGTCTGCGATTGTTTTATGCGCAGCTTGTTCGTTATCCGTGGGAAATGCTGCTCCATCTGAAAGAACTGCACGTTTGATTCGCTTAAACGTGTATTTAAAAAAAAGCAATGATGCATGTAGTTAATTTAAACAGACATTTATGAATATATATTATCTAGATACCTCATTGTCCGCTGGATCGTACGTCAACACCATCGCCATTTGGGTGAGGGCAAAAGCCGACTATAAAGACATACGAGTGAATGGTGGAGCTGCTATTTTCAGGATCATAACACAAAATCGATTTCATTTCTCAACTTATTTCAATACTTTTCTATTTACATGGAATACGCAGAAACGTTTTGCTCCAGTCAAAGATGGTTATAAACTGAAAATGCGTTTATTGTAACAATAGAGAACATCTTTTATCTTTGAAAATGTCTCGAATTACAACAGAAAAAGTGATTTCCAGAGTGACAAACATTAGTTTTTATATACTACGTAAATTAAACCATATTACCTTGTGTGTTTTGTTCAATGATTCAAATAAATCTCAGAAACAATATTTACATGTCTGTGTTTTATTCTCGACTACTGCAACATGGTTATTTTTTCTGTTGCCTGTGTTGTATTTAACATATCATGAACATGATGCCATCTAGTATTCTCACGAATAACGGGCACAAATAATGGATTTCACATTTCATTATGACAACCATTAACTTTAAAGTAGGCTATAACTATTGAGATATGATGCAACTGAAGTTGTACCCTACGTATATCGTAAACCATTGAAATATGTTTAGAAATGTAACGGTGATTGTGCTTTTAATGCCGAAAACGCGCAGCTCTCCGATCGGGTTCAGTGGGCTTTTTGTACACCGTTGCCCTCACTAATATGGCGGCGCCGTTGACGTATCGATACCGATCAAAGTGGCCAACGCGGCGTCTAGGTATTTATTATGTCTGTGAATATATATATATATATATATATATATATATATATATATATATATATATATATATATATATATATATATATATATATATATATATATATATATATATATATATATATATATATGTCTATGGTTAAACTTGATGTACATTGGAGTTTCTGTGCGAGAGCGCCCTCTGGCTTTCGTATGCAGCTGCACTGATCAGTATTTTACTGACGAACTGCGTATAAAACGTCCCAGCCAACCGCCAAATTACGTGCATTTTTTTATTAATCATGCAGCCCTCATTTTTATGCGTAAGGTATTTTGTAAGAATGTAAAGAAATTCAAAGCTTGTATATAGCCGTGGATAAAATTAAGGGACAGTTTTCCTGATTTGAAAACTATAGGTATGTGTTAAGGTAACATTTTTTATGTTGTGAACTAATTTTCACAAGAAAACAGATTATTTGCATTATTTTCTTCTGGTAAATGACAGCATGTCTGTAGAGAATCCTTAAAGATTTTAGATTTTCAGTCACATTAAACAAGCGCCATGCCTTTTATAAGACCCTGAAGTGCTTTTTGGATTCCTGCTAACTCATGTGTCCTCTTCAAACCATTCAAACATACACAGCCCGTCCAAAAAAGTCACACAATCTTATATTTCACTGGACCTTCTATAGCTTTGATTGCGGCACATTGCGGTCCAACATTTATTCCCGTCCAGAGTTGCATTCATTTTTCGCCAAGATCTTGATTGATGATGGGAGAGTCGGACCGCTGCGCAAAGTCTTCTCCAGCACATCCAAAGATTCTCAATGGGGTTAAGGTCTGGACTCTGTGATGGCCAATCCATGTGAAAATGATGTCTCATGCTCCCTGAACCACTTTTTCACTTTTTTGAGCCTGCATGATGAATCCTGGCATTGTCATCTTGGGATATGCCCGTGTCAGCAGGGAAGAAAAAAGCCATTGATGGAATAACCTGGTCATTCAGTATATTCAGGTAGTCAGCTGACCTCATTCTTTGGGCACGTAACGTCGCTGAACCTTGACCTCCAATCCAATGGGAGGCTCTTACCTATTTGCCGTTTTTTTGGACGGGCAGTGTATTTTCTAAACATTTCCACTGAGACCTGATGTATTCATTCAGCAAGATATAGTAGTTAATAGTCTCCTCTCATGATTCTTCCCATAGGAAATCTGTATCAGCTATCTGGACTGCTGCCAGCGAGACCGGAGTCGTCATAGCCGGCACAAGATCTTGAGGTAAGCGAATGCAATCCCTTGTTTAAGCATTCTGTGTGAACCGCCCAGCTGAGTCTACCTCCGGAGAGAATCAATAGCCTTGGTCCTTGGCATCAGCTCTAGGCCTGGATAACCACAGGGGCTGTTGGGTTACCGCTGGGCTCCACTTCTCCTATTGATCATTTACCTGTCAATCGACAGCTGTTTGCTGCCTGGATGGCTGAGGAGAGTGTGTTTGGAAATCCCACTTGATCTATATTCACTTTATTCCTGTGAAAAGTCAAACTTCACCTTGAAAAGAACGCCTGACCCTCTTGCCTATGAAGGCGAGATCACAGACAGGACTCCCTTGGATGTGATTGATATTACTTGACTTCATTTGTTATGGAATAAGAGTAGATTTGAAGGCCGAATGACAGATCTTCAGTGTATTCAAGTTAGAAAGAGTAATGGAGTTGAATTTATATAATTTAGTTCCAGGATTTGTACTTTTTTGTTTTTTAGTTTTTATTCCGTTTCAGTGTGATTTGAGTCTCTTACTACACATTACAGTTTAAGTTCAAAGTTTTATTTGTTCAATTTAAAGCACAGCTGCAGTACTTCGGGGACAATGAAATGTGCTATAAATGTGGCTTTTCTGCTACTTTTAGTTGTAAATTGTGACTATCATCACCCTGGCATCTATGAAGCATTTTTGATTCAGCAGCATGAACTGGATCAGCTCAGATCTTGTGTCAGATGGGCTGCACCGGAGAACAACTGGTTGCTGAATTTGCCAAAGCTTGTAAAGTTCAAAGCATAGAATCTTTGAAACACACCCCTCCTGTTTCATGCGTGTTGTCTTTACAGCTCTGCTCAGAAACGCCTGTGCCATTATTTGCTGCACTTTTATTATCGTGGTGGTGTGGATCTTTATACCTGCCCATAAAAGTCACATACTACAGACTGTGATTAGTTGTTGTACGTGTTGATTCCTCCTTTTTCTCTACATATAGTTTCTTGGGAGATCGGATCATTCATCATGGAATAAAATATAGATTTATTTTCTAGTAATTTTGTCTTGTCGCAACCTCACCACTAGATGCTGCTAAAATCTCCACAGTGCTCCTTTAAAGGGCCCTAAATTTAGCCCTTTTACAAAATGTAATATGTAATAAATTAGTAGTCAAAAGAATGTGTCTGTGAAACTTCAGCTCAAAATAAACAACAGATTTTTATTTTATTTTTTTCCTGTGGGGAAAAACAGGCCGTTTTGGTGTGTGCTCAATACAAATGAGCTGATGGTCTCCGCCCCCTTTCCAAAGGAAATCGCAGGGCTGTGTGAAGAGAATGGTCATGAAGTGAATGAGAAACACTGTCTCATCTTTTAAAACCAAACACATCGTTTTGTTTAAGTGAGGGTAGCTACAAGACAAACGTGTTATTTGTGTAAAATCTGAGCACGCAGTTTTCTGACTGAATGGACAAACACTTTACACCTTTAATTCCGGCACATTGCTTATATAAGTGAAAGTTCACATGGTAAGTGCATTATATCTTTAAAAACTGAAATCATGCTCTCAATAAGTGAATGCACAAACGCGATAGTCTTAACAACGTGCATTTTTAGAAGTGACAATACACGGGACAAACGCGCCGTATGTTTAAAAACTGAAAAACTGACACATTATGAATCCAGCATTTTACTAACATTCATTTATGAACCATCTCGATGTAAAGTGACTTCACCTGATGTCTTCTGCACATTCCCTTGAGAAATACAACTAATCCACAGCATCTTCAGAGGCTCAGATGTCGGGAGTAAATGAAGACTCAGTCCAGTTATATCCAACAGCACAACATCTTGTTTGTTTACAAAAAAATCTTGTAGCTCACTGTAAGTAGTCCAGCGTGGAAACTTTGGCGGACAGTGTACAACTCAATGAGGGTGGAGACAGCAGATCCATCAGCAGTCATAGGCAGGGCTCAATCAATGTGATGTCATGTTACTGAGAGAATTCCAACAGCTCGTTCAAGAGGACTGTTGAGGTTTATTGGGGATCTAAAAACGAATGGGTGTTTATCATTCTAGGGTGGTTCTGTACACACACTCATGACACACAGATATGTTAAAACAACATTTAAAAGTGCGTTTTCTGGATTAGGGGGCCTTTAAGTCAAGAACATTTACTTAACAGGGAAATCTGTGTGTGTGTGTGTGTGTGTGTGTATGCATGTATGTTTATACACTACACTAAGTAAGTTTATGCTCAAAATAAGAAACAAATGGTCATTTTAATTGTGTTTTAGTTAAATGTACATAAAAACAGGGTTTTCTGCCTGTCTTTGACTTTGAGATAGTTTTTGGTGTTGATAAAAAAACATGTGTGTTCCACAAACATTTGTTGCCACTTTATTTTTCAGGGAGAACTACTTATTCATCTGTTCCTGTCAGAAGTGCATGTCCCAGGCAGCTGATGCGGATATGACGTCAGAAGATGAAGAGGAAGTGGAAGGAGAGGGCGAGACGGAGGGAGACGACATGGAGGACGAAATGACCGATGTGTGATTTCTGCTCGGGTTCTTTTGTCCACCCAGCCCATCTCAGCTGTTTGTATGTGGATAAGAAACTTGTCGCCATATTGCCATATTGCTGATATCCACAGCAGTAGAGAAACCAACATCACGCTCACAGTAGCATTGCAGTTGTTTATAACCTTAAACTGAAAGCCTATGCAAAATAGACTCGAGATGCTGAATCCATGTACAGAGTTTGAAATTCTTGATGGTCAAGTAAAAGTTCTTGAAATCATAATGTGGTTGTTAAGAGTTAAAGCAGAAAGTTTTGTACAAGCACATATCATAAAAACACACGTGACCAAAAAATCATACATTGAATATTGTGGTTCTTCACAAATGCATTGTAAATGGTTGAAAACATAGATTTCAAGATGCTCCACATGAGCTAACATGGTGCTCTAAAATCTCACGCATGGTTAGGTGATATCAGGTATTGTTGGCTTTGCCATCACGCAGTCCATGATTCCTTGCAGTCCATACATCTGCAGTTTGTCTTTTATAAATTGTATTAAAGCTTGCCGCAGTCTGCAGCTCTCGGCTAATCAAACCGAACTGGCGTCTTCACTGCCAAGCTGATGAATTTTGCCCCGCGATTCTCTTTTTGATGTCTTGCGAGGACAATCTGCCATGTTGCAGAAGGTATGGAAATCCTGGCAATCCCATTTTATACCTCTTGTCATAATCCTCCAGCTTTTAATACTCTCATCCTCTGTTTATGAAATTCATCTAGCAGCGTTTGGGCTCGTGCTCTTCTTTTCACGGATGATGTTATTGACAATTTCTACGTGTTTTTTCACCCCATCGGTCACATCTGCCAAATTAATTAAACATTTAGAGGAGCAGACACTAAATAAAGCATTACAAGCAACCTTCTCTGAGCAAAACTAAACGTAATGACAGATCAGGGGGCTTCTGCCTTTGAAGATCTTAGCATTTAATGTGAACTCCCGCTGTAATTCAGTCGTGCTTGGAAAAAGGCAAGTGGCATTGATGCTGTTGCTTATTTTTGGGGTTAAGGGTTTCAAACAAACCTCAAATCCTTGAACCTGCTATTTAAGGTGAAGTGTGCTATTACATAATCATGACAATTTAATACGCAGAACTTTGAGAAAAAAAAAAACATGTTTGCATTGAATAGAATACCGAAGTCTCATCTAGGGGCCAAAGTATCATAGAGATCTCAGGGTGGGCTCTCTTCACTTAAGAACTTGACTTTACACCATCCTCTTGTCATTTCAACCCAGTATGGCTTAATAATAATATTTAGAATTTTTTGTAACCAAACCATGGCGATATCCATTGACTTGCATTGGTTTTGTGTCCATACAATAGACGTTAATGGGTACCGCGGTTCCAGGGTTTCCAATATTCTTCAAAATATCTTTTTCGTGTTCCGTAAATTAGTAAATTATGACAGAATTTTCATTTTTGGGTGAGCTTTCAGTTTAAATAGCTGCATTGCAATGCCTTGGCAACTATCAACAACACCCTAGCATTGGAAACAAACGCATCTTATTTTTCTAATTTGCTTGTTTAATCTAGTTGTAATCTTGCTGTGGCGTCAAATTAGTTTTATTGGCCAATGATTATTTTTGCATATACTGTTGCCACGTTTCTTCACCTCTGCCCGTTTATATGCTAATAGGTTTCTTTATTTTATTTTCTCTTTTAATTAGCAAGTAGTTCTTATTTGGGAGACATTTGAAAGGTTCTGTGTCTGTTCAGCCAGATCGAGCTAAAACAACCAAAAAGTTTGTTTTCCGAAACCTTGAAAACCAGTTGCATGTGCAAACGATTGTGTCTGTCTGTTTTAAAACAGTGTATTCTCTGTATGTCGTTTCATTGTAGTGAAGCTATAATACAAGTTGGACATCCGGTGCGGGTAAAAGAGAGGGAATTACAGGGCAAAAGGGAATGACACCTGGGGTTGTGCCTGGGAGGAATAACCACTGGATGCAGCTGGCAGCACAAAGCCAGCTGGGTCCTAAAAGCTCAGTCCAGCGGCACTGCGGGAGCATGTTCGAATCCACTATGCAATGTTCCTTCAGAATGACCCACTGTGAGTAATGCCACACATCAAGCGGAGCTCCTTCACAGGGGAAGAGAGGTCAGAGAGCGCACCCTCAGAGGAAAGGGTCTGATGTTGACCGGGGACGGGGCCAAACTCAAATGAAAGACAATTATGAGTCAAAAGAGAATGGAGTCTTTATTCTAACCAACCCCAGGCTAGAGACAAGGACAGGATTTCCATTCACAAAGGGATTCAAAGGGAGTGAAATAGCAGACGCTTTATGACCTATTCAAACATGTAGTGACTAAAATAACACCATTTACATCATCGTTAAAATGATCAGATCATCCGTATTAAAAACTCATGTAGACCTCATCTGTGTTTGCAAAGTCTGTAACCAATGAATATACATTGTTTTCACTCCAAGATAATGCTAATGAGCGCTTTCTTTATAGTGCGTAATTGACTTGCATACGGCATACTCTTATTTGCACGCATTTGTTACACTTCAGTGCATTAATGCAAATCCCTCTGCTCATGTTTCCTTGAATTAAAATATGCAAGTTTGTGTCTTTTATCGGTTGTGTCGTGTTTGCAGGTCAGGAGATAGGAGAGTTTGTTGCTGGGAGGGGTTCCAGCTTTATTTTCATCTGTTGAATAGCTAAAGTGTTGGAATGCAGTTTGTTTTCCTATATATATGAAAATCTGGCTGTACTATTCCATAGTATTAAAGTTCTATAAGGCTAGGACTGGCAATCGAAAATCAATTCCAATTCTGGAATCGAAAAGTTAGGATACCTGATATAAAAATCAAATTTCACTTCCTCTTAGCAATTCCTGTATGCACATTTTCAGAAATGTGCAAGTCTGATATCTCAATGAAAGCCCTTATGAAAATTAACCATATTTTTACAAAACATGGTTGCTATGTGTACATAAAATGGTGCTCATAAGTATGTTTGTGACTCGCTCTCAATATATATGCATTCAATAAGCAGCCACAACTATACAGGTGAATATCAATGTTTTACATCATTTTTTACAACTTTGGAATTAAAACTGGAAATCGATAAGAATTGAAATCGATAAGAGGAAGCGGAATTGATCAAATTCAAACGATATCAAACCCTTTATAAAGCACTATGCATCTTGTTTTCAGTCCCCTCACATTTTAAAATGTTATTTTAAGATATTAAAAAGCAAGCTATCGTATCATATCGCAAAGCTTTCCATGTCAATCCATGTATTGAAAGCCCCAATAAAACGACCCTTAAATCTGCAGTCCTTAACTTTTTTGGTTAATAATGAAGATAAATCTGTGATTTAGCAGCTACAGTTGTGTTCAAAATTATTCAACCCCAATGCTGTAAATGGTTTTACGGAATTTAGTGTACATTTGTAATTGTATTCAGAATGAAATCCTACAAGGACTTCTTAAAGAACCATATGCAACTAAAATGACATCAATTAGTTTTTTAATACAGTAGTAAATGTTTCTTTTGTGAATTCTTCATTGACATAATTATTCAACCCCTTAAAGACTACCACTCTGAAGAACAGAGGTTCAATGAAGTGTTTTCAATCAGGTATTGAAAACACCTGTGGATATCAGGGAGCAGCAATAAAGCCTAATAAGCACCAATTAGGCAGCTTTAAAATGACTGTGATACTCAGCTCCTTCTAGACATTTACTGGTGTGGTTACAAACATGGTGAGGTCAAAAGAATGGTCCAGGAAGACAAGAGAACAGGTGATTACTCTTCACAGGAAGGGCAATGGCTATAAGAAGATTGCAAAGATGTTAAACATACCAAGAGACACCATAGGAAGCATCATTCGCAAATTCAAGGCAAAGGGCACTGTTGAAACGCTACCTGGTCGTGGCAGAAAGAAGATGCTGACTTCGACTGCTGTGCGCTACCTGAAGCGTAGAGTGGAGAAAGTCCCTGTGTGACTGCTGAGGAACTGAGAAAAGATTTGTCAGATGTGGGTACTGAAGTTTCTGCTCAGACAATACGGCGCACCCTACGTAATGAAGGCCTCCATGCCAGAACTCCCAGGCGCACCCCCTTGCTGTCCCCAAAGAATAAGAAGAGTCGACTGCAGTATGCCAAAAGTCATTTGGACAAACCACAGAAGTTATGGGATAGTGTTCTGTGGACTGATGAAACAAAATTAGAACTGTTTGGGCCCATGGATCAACGCTATGTTTGGAGGAGGAAGAACAAGGCCTATGAAGAAAATAACACATTGCCTACTGTGAAGCATGGCCGGGGGTCAATCATGCTTTGGGGCTGTTTTGCTTCTGCAGGTACTGGGAAGCTTCAGCGTATGCAAGGTACCATGAATTCTTTTCAGTACCAGGAGATATTGGATGACAATCTGATGCAGTCCGTCACAAACCTGAGGCTTGGAAGACGTTGGACCTTTCAACAGGACAATGATCCCAAGCATACCTCCAAGTCCACTAGAGCATGGTTGCAGATTAAAG
Organism: Triplophysa bombifrons; assembly: GCA_029783895.1. Lineage (NCBI taxonomy): Eukaryota > Metazoa > Chordata > Actinopteri > Cypriniformes > Nemacheilidae > Triplophysa > Triplophysa bombifrons. The sequence continues at coordinate 14,168,157 of CM056464.1, forward strand.
GCTGGAACATTTTGAAGTGGCCATCGCAGTCACCAGACTTAAATCTGATTGAGAACCTCTGGTGGGACGTAAAGAAAGCAGTTGCAGTGCGCAAGCCTAAGAATGTGACTGAACTGGAGGCTTTTGCCCATGATGAATGGGCGAAGATACCCGTTGATCGCTGCAAGACACTTGTGTCAAGCTATGCTTCACGTTTAAAAGCTGTTATAACTGTAAAAGGATGTTGTACTAAGTACTAAGATTGAATGTCACTTGGGGGTTGAATAAAACTGATAATGATGTGAGCTCAGAAAAGACATTTGTGGTTATTTCATTATAAATGTTATGTTATATTTGTCTGACCTACACGTGCCTCTTTGATTTAATTGTAAGCAGGATGACTGAATGATCATAATCAATGTCAAACCGACCGAAACAATCAATTTCAGTGGGTGTTGAATAATTTTGAACACAACTGTACATCAATCTGTCCTCATTCCATGAATCGCAATATTAACCTTATAATAACCCACGTAAATATAACTTCCAAACGTAAAGAATATCAACCTTCTGTAATGTTGATGTTCCTTTTCATTTCCTCCACTCGTTACAATTGATTTCTTTGTTGAAAATATACAGTATACATATATTATAATATGAATATGATTGTTTTTTTGTAAGTTTATTTATTGTAAATTTTACAGTTAAAATAGGTTATATTTATTTTTAGTGCTAAATTTTTGTTTTATCTATACTCTAGCCTCTCTCTCCTACAGAGCGTTTAAATGCAAAAAGGCCCCCAGTTTGAGAACCACTGCCTTAATTGTGTGTAATTTTACAGTAGCTTGTCATTTTGCTTCAGAGATTGTTATAGAGAACCAAAAGTTACGTATTGCAGCTTGAGAGTAGACCACACAAAAAATCTAATGTCTAGACCCAATCCAAATAAAAAATTGCATCATAGTCAGTGAGACCAAAATGGTTTGGTTTGTCACATCTTCCATTTTTTATTCTGGGCAAGTCAAGGTTATTAAAGTCTAGCAACAATGCACAAGTTATGTGGACTTCCCATTGTGCCTTAGATTAAACCAATCTCTAAGCGGAATGTCTGGAGTATCATCAATACATCACTGTCCTTTCTGCCCTGTAAATATTATCATCTAGCATCTGTGTCTTTAACCTCTTTGTTCCTGCCACTTACTGTGAAGAGCTTAGTATGCATAATAGTAGGGTGCTTTACATATGTACATGATTATGCAGACACCTCGCAATGAACAACTAATTAGAGAGGCGCTTCGTTTGGACCCGTTCCTCAAGTTGAAGTATGAAGCACATGGAAACCATCAGCAGCGAGCTGTCCAAATCTATTAGCGCTGTGAAAGCCACAAGCACCCAGGAGGAAGATTGTAAACCAGAGTGACTGACTGCTCCTGTCCTGTGGAGCTGATGGAAAGCTCATTTGCACAACTACCCAGACTCCCTTGATATAAACACCCCGACTACTGCAATAGAATTGGCCTGTGAATGTCTCGCAATTGAGCCGCTCGTTCCGAATGGCTTAATTTTCTTGAAAGTTCAACAAACCGTTTCTGAAGTGTTCTTACAATAGCGGACATTGGTCTGAAAGTCCCAGGTGAGAGATCAATCCTTGACTTCACGCTTTTCATGTTTCACAAAAGGTATGTGTTTTTTCCATCCTAAGTGTTATATTAATTGAGGAAAATCCAGAAAGTAACTAATGGATATAGGTGAATGTTGTTCTTTTAATAGAAAGACCCACAGAGGTTAGCAGGCGTCTGCATTGCATTTCCAGCGTATTGGTGCACAGCAAGGTTTTTTTTAGCTCTGTGAACGTATTGTTAGTCTCTCATTCATTATTCTGTTCTCTCAACAGTGGCTTGAGACCTTTTGGAATATGTTGACATTTGCAGAAGTTGTCCAACCCTATCCAATTTTGAATCCCAGACAATCAAAATAAAGCGGAGTTTTTCGGAAAGTACTGAAGTGTGCCCACGCCGATGATTTCATCCGCACGAGCCGGCCCGTAACCGTCCCTCTGAGACCCAAATGTGGCTTGACAAGCCGTTAGAGACGCTGTGGTCATTCAGCGGTCTGCCGCCTATCTGGGCTTCTGATTCATAACAACATGTTCCTTGTTAAATGAAACTGATCTTTTTTCCCTGCCTGGCATTTTAGAGTCGAGCGATGTAAATGGAGGAACACTGAACAATTATGGTTAACCGATTGTGGGAGTCTATTTAGTAGGTCTGCGAGATATTTCACAAAGATAAGATATAACACACTCTTCTTGTCCCCGGGCGAGACATTTGCAGGGTTTTATGTTGCACAAAAGGTCATTCATGAAGCAATCATTTCAGAAATGTTTGGCCCACCACAGAATTAACATGGAGCTCCAATGCGACACTCTGCGATTTTCATCTGACTTCCTGAATGCATCAATGGAGATGACACGAGCCGTTCAGTAGATGTCACTCTTGACTGATGAACAATAAGCTGATGCTTTTGGATGTATGAACTTGCAACTCTTTTTATCTGATGCTAATAATAAACCCAGGCGTGCTGCACACGTCCTGAAAAGTGAAGCCTTGGTAATACGATCTGGCTGTAGTAGAGGTCATAAACCCCGTCCTTGTAAATGAACGAGAATCATGCCAAAAAGAAAGTCCAATTACACTTCAAATATAATTTTGCCCTAAAATGTTTCTGTCATTTGGTTAGTACTTGCCACGCTGATGCTGGTTTGGTTTTTGTTTTAGTAGAAAAAGGGGGAGTGACAACATGATTCCTTCTTTGACGATTGAATCATCGTGGAATGAAGGCAAAGTCCGTTTACGGAAGTCGTGCCACTCGGCGGCAATGTTTGCAACGCCTCTTGGGCAATTATTTACGTCATAGAATACTTTTCCAGTTAGAATAGAATAGAATACAGTTATGTACCAGTTCCTGGTTCGACAAGCGACGATTACAAACTTTTTTTAAGCTCAGAATTTTGCTAATGAATGCGCACAGAGGCGTTATAGCCAAGTCTCTTGTGTTACCAAGGCAGCGTGTGACGCATTTGTGTTAAGTCCCTTAAATTTCTGTTATCAGCCCTGCGGTGGAAAAGGAAACCCCTTACATACCGGCTGGCATTGATCGGCACGGAGTGGAACAATTAAGGAACGAGAAACGATTCGGCACTCATAGAAAAGCGCTCATAGTAAGACAATAGTTCTATCTTTGTTAATGGCGTAAGACAGATATTTCAAAAATTTCTGCCAAAAATAACATTTAAATAGCATATACTCGATCAGTGATTAAACCTGATATGGACACTACCATACATTTGGTTTGCTAAGCTTAAATTACACTAAAATTAACCTTTTTCAAATTCAATAAAGCTATTGCACATGGATACAGGCTGGCAAGCGTCTCACGTGTGCCCCGCCCCAGAGAATCGTCAGTCTTTATCGATTGACTATTGGGTCTTTTTACAGGAAGGCGGGACTTTCTTCGCTAGAGCAGCCATATTGAGTGTAGCATTCCTCCCCATTCATTGTAATGGCAGTGGCGTATCTTGTTAATATATGTAATCTTTTGATATGGATGGGAGATTGATGCCGAGGCTCCACCTTGTGCTTACTAATGCACAGACTCTGAGTTCAAATGACATCATCGGCCATATCTGGGACATTTTGGCTTCATTTTTCTATAGTGGAAGTAAAAGTGGGTCGTCCATCTTGTTTTACGGTTTATGACCTCAGTGCTGAGGTATTGCAGTAAACTGGATGGTACTTTTTGGGAAAATCATTTGAAACTGAATTGGAAACTAACCCAGCTGCAAGCTTGCGTTTTGAGGGTGCCCAGAGGAAAATGCGATCGCTCAGAGATTGCTCTTTGGTATCTCGGGAGATTTGATGAACCTCTCAGTTGTGTCATTTAAGGATCAACTTAGTATCATATGTATCTCTTTACATTTTGAGAAGAAGTAAAAATAGAAACAAATGAGACAGAAAGAGTTTAAGAAAACTTACCACTTTTATTTATACTATAATAAGTCTATGCTAAAATCTTTCTAATTTCTCAAGAGATTTTATATATAATGCATTTCATCTAAACCTGCTTGGGCTCATTAATGGAAAAGAGCACTTTGGAAATGGATTTAAGCCCAGTCTCATAATAGCACAAAGAAGGAGGATGTTTCACTTTCAAATGGATATCTTCGTACGTCATGCCTAGTTTCCGCTGATTAATTACTCTTGTATGATCCGAGCTCACTTCAACTAAACTCAATGACACTTTCCTACAAAAGTCACCTTAATTAGGGAAACTTTGTGCTCGGTGACATCCTGTGGATAAAGCTAACCGCCGCCACCACACGAACGCATGCGATAAAGTACTTTCAATTAAATGACTGAAGTAAAGCTTTGATATTTTTAGAAGCTTTGGAATTTTATTATCCATCAAGCTCAAGGCACATTCATTTCCGGCCTCCCTCTGGAAAACATGTGTTTCTCTGGTTAACGCAGGATATTGATTGATGTGAGAGTCCTTTATGGACAAAGCCATAGCTGTGTTTTTAAAAGCAGTCAATAACTGTGAATGCTTTGGACTTAGTATTGATAACAGGATTAAACAAAGGAGTTGTATGATTTGTTAACGCTGCCAGTAGCGGTTTCAAGGTTGGGGGACATTCAGAATTGGCTTCCTTTTCAGTTTACAGTATGAAGATGCAAACAAATAATTGAATTGGAGAGGTTTACAGGTTAAAAGGGTAGTTCTTTAATTATTTACTCATTCTTGTGTCATTTCAAACCTGTATGTCTTTCTTAATTCTGAAGAATACTAAAGAAGAGATTTTGAAGAACGCTGGGAACCAAACAAAACTGACCCCCATTGACTTCCATTGCATGGACACAAAACCAATGAGACATTTCTCAGAATATCTTATTTTGTGTTGCACAGAAGAAAGAGGTTTTGAACAATGTGATGGTAAATAAGTGATGACAGAATGTTTATTTTTGGGTGAACCATCCCTTTAAGGCGCTCTGGGAAACTAAGTGTTCTGTCATTAAATGAACAGTTCACCCAAAAATGGAAATTCAGTCTTAATTTTTTCACCCTCAAATTGTTACGAATCTTTATACATTTATTTGTTCTAATGCACACATAGGAAGAGGTTAACGCTTGAGTATTTGGCCACCGTTAACTACCATAGTAGGAAAACATTTCTTTGATCTGTCGAACACAAAAGAAGATATTTTGAAGAATGTAGGAAAGCAAACATTTCTGGGGCACTTTTGACTGTCATTTTTCCTAATATGGTTGTCAATCGTGGCCAAGAACTTGGTGACCTGTCTCTTTAAATATAAAGAAATGGACATCAGTCATTATGAACATCTGTTTTATTCTATGTAAGATAACATATTTGTATAATTATAAGAATATTAGAAACGATCCTTACACCAGTCAGTTGAATATCATTTAACTTTGATCATATTGGAATTAACACATTCCCTAATAAATTCAGAATGATGCAAACCTCCGGTTTGTTTTGGTAGTCTAGACAAAACAGACATCAATCAGACATAGTTTGATTTCACCGTGGCCAGAATTGCAATTCGATACAACTCTGCATTTGAATCCTCGATGTGCGCTACACTTTCCTTGTCTCAACCTCGCTCGTATGCCATTCTTTCCCACACTTATGGGAATTTCTCCTTCCTGTCTCGCTAATGGACATTCCACGGGGAGGCCTGAGATGCTCGTGGGACATTAAGATCAATGGCGAGCCTCTGCTTGTATTTATTAGGAGGAGAAACAGATATCTCATTAGAATTTTTCAGAGGGGGCTGCTGTGTCGCTGGCACAGATTGGCTCTGCCCTGCAGTTATACTCACCACATCATTACGTTCTCTGCTTTGAACTGCTTTACCCCTCATTTCAATTGATTACACATCAAAACAGGCCACGCAGCAGATCGGCTCTCGCAAGCCTTCTGTTGTGCTGAAATGTTTGTTGGAAAAACTGCAAGGAACAATTTCTTTTGCCTGGCAGATCCTCTTAGATTGTAAAACCAGATGAGATGATGGATATTTGGAGTGCGTCGCTTGATGTCGCTTTCATTATAGACGGTAAAGCACATCCCAGGCGCACATAGATGGTCCGGTTTTCAATTCATCTTTATTCCAGTACAGCCCGCCAGACATGTGCTGTGTTCCAAACACATAGGTTAAGAGAGCTGTCAGCTTGTTTGTCAGTTCCTCACACACACACACACACTCACTCATCCTGAGTGCCATTTTTATTTTCATAGTTTCTTTACTTAAAACCATGCAATCACACTGACAATTATGCAGGGTGACCTTTGGGAAAACGGAGGCTCATTTTGATATTGTATTCATATATTCATGATTGAATAATCAGCAGCAAATCCATGCGAATCAGATTGATGGAATTGAAAGGGAAATAAATAGTGTTTTTTATGTCATGGAAAATTAAATGCATTTAATGTTTGGTGCATTATGGAGATGCTTTATTGGAGAGAGAATTGCAGCATTCAGGTTGTTTATTAAAACTCCATCTAGTCTACACAGTAGTGAAAAGAATTAAGTCAACATTGTGTGGTGTGCATCTAAACATATTTTCAGTTTAGGGATTTTTTAAATTAATGTATTCATTTTTTGTTATTTTAAGATTTTAGAGTATGTTCATTTTCTGTGTTGGCACACATGGTAATACAAAAAACCTGTTCATTAATAACATGTTGACACTTTGTGTCAAAATAGAGTTTTGATATATATATGGTAGGACATTTACCAAATATCGTCATGGAACATGATCTTTACTTAATATTCTAATGATTTTTGGCATACAAGAAAAATCGATAATTTTGACCCATACAATGTATTTTTGTCTATTGCTACAAAATACCCGTGCTGCTTATGACATGGTTTTGGGATCCAGGGTCACATTTAAAAAAACTGAAATTTATACAACCAGCATAGATTCACATTTTTTCTAACTATTGGTCTTCCACACATCAGGTAAAGTCACTCTGCTATCTGCATCAACTTGAAACTTTGATTTAACATAACTTTTGGAATTCATACAATTATTAACTTAGTTAAGATTTAGATATAATATATATATCATATATTGTGCAGCCCTCTTAATGAATATCGCCATCCAAGAATCAGATTTTCCTCAATACCTAATCATTCTTGTATTAAGTAGTGTCTAACTTCTCAGCCGGAATTCTTCACCTGAACAACTTGTGTTTCATGTAATAATAAGACAACTAATAAAATATTTGATCTCAAATCAATATTTTGTCTCCAATTACTTTTTACTATTTTAACTCATCTATATAGGAATTATAAGCAGCGTAATGTACAGCCAGTCAGATGTTACCACCCCACACTACACCTCACCTCAACTTTTATTTATTTAGCACTTTTTACAATTTTCATTGTTACAAAGCAGCTGTACATTAAAACATGTTATCTATAAGCATAAGGCAATATATTTAATAACATACATGCACCGACACACACACTTACGCAAACCAAACAAACACACACGCACACACATGTCTGGTTTATTATCTCCTTGGGGACAGTCCATTGGTGTAATGATTTTTATACTCTACAGAACTGTATATTTTATCTCCTTACCCTATCCCTAAACCTAAAGATCATTCTCAAAGTAAATCTTGTACTGTATGATTTATACGCTTTTTTCCACGGTTACACGAGTCCCCAAGTGAGAGAGAGATAGAGAAAGAAGATAAAAGAAGAGAATCACAGGTAATATGCAGACCATCAATTCCTAAATGGGGTAGTAATAAATCATGCAAAATTTTACATTTAGATTAATATGAACAAGTACAAAATTCTAAAGCTTATGTCAGCAGCCCCCCCAGCGAGCAGGACGAATGCAGCAAGTGTGCAAACAGTGGTGAGGAACCCAAAACTCCGGTGGAGGAAAAAAACCTTTTGTAGAACCCAGGCCCAGAAAGTTGAATCAGTTCTCCTCTGGCACTACACCCGCTCAGGGTTTGTTTTACTGAACATTATACTTTACGCATGTATATGTCCCCTCATACACTATGTTCATTTATTTTAATGCAAAAAGTTGCCAAATGTATCTTAAAGTGATAGTTCACCCAAAAATGAAAATTCTGGAATTTCCTCACCCTCTTGTCGTTTCAAACCTGTGTGACATTATTTCTTTCGCAGAAGAAACAAAAAACACAAAAGAAGATATTTTAAAGACAGTTGGTAACTGTGGCTCCCAACTAAATGGACCCCATTTACTTCTATTTTGTGGACACAAAACCAATGCAAGTGAATGCGGTCCAGTTAACAACACTTTTCAAAATATCCTCTTTTGTGTTTTTCGAAATAAAGAAAGTCTTGAAAAGGTTTGAAATGACGAAATGATAAGTATATGATGACAGAATTTTCATTTTTGGATGAACTATCACTTTAATCCAGCCTATGTATTTAATGTAAATACAGTACATAAATATGAATCTGATAACTATTTAAAACAGGAAATTTAAAAGAACTTCTATTCCAGTTTCTTATTTTGCAATGTTATAAAAACTTATTTGAAACGCTCCTAGGCACACTGGATTTGCCAGTACTCTCCTGGCACAGAAGTGTTTTTACTTCACATTTTAGATTTAATTTAGATTTTTTAGTTCTCAACTCTCATCGTAAATCCATTTCAAACCTCCCCAAATATCAACACATGATCTGTAGGGATGCTGGAGTCGTACAGGAGGTTGGCAGGGACGAGAGCTGGAGATGTGATTAAAACTCCTGTCTGGTCACAGAGAGCAACACGTGAAATCCCACACAGCTCTCCTAAAACAGGCAGATACCTCAGGAAACATCCAGCATTTATTTCACATAAACCTGTTTAGTGTGACTCTGGATAATGCCGCCAAAGTGACAGATGCTTCTGTTTAATTCGGCAGAAGTTCTTGGACACTTTGTGGGTTTTGCTGCTCAGGGCTGTTGGAAATCCCGCGTTTAGCTGTGACCCTAACGGCACAGACATTTCCTTCTCCTTGTGAAATGCTTTCTCTCTCCCCGGAGAGAAGATATAAAATAAACCCTATTACTTAGCAAGCCATGGTTCATAAGCACCCACATGCTCTACTGACTGCGGAAATAGTTGCTGGTTAGTTTCTGCTGGTTGAACAGCCCCTCAGGGACAAATGGGTTTGCGCAGGTCATTTTTTCCCCAACCAACTGTTCAACTTAAGGGCCATATGGACTCTTTAGAATGAGGACCCTAAATTGCCCTTGTGTGCCCTTTATGTACCGGTGACCGGGGGTCAACGATGCTCTAATAACTCTTTTCACTCGAGTTCGTCATTACCGTGAACAGATAAGGTCACACTTTATATTATGTGGCCTTGAAGGAACATTTCAATCAAAAATTTAAATTCTGTCTACATTTTATTACCCTCAAGTTGCTGCAATTTTTGATACATTTTTTTGTTCTGATGAACACAGAGAAAGATATTTCGATAAATGCTTGTAAGCTAACAGTTCCGGGGCACCATTCACTACTATAATAGAAACAATTTTATTTGTCAATTTGTTTTTTTGAACACAAAAGAAGACATTTTGAAGAATGTAGGAAAGCAAACAGTTCTGGGGCACTTTTGACTACAGTTGTCATTTTTCATACTATGGTAGTCAATTCATACAGATTTGGAACAATGACAGAATTGGTAGGGTGAACTGTCCCTATAACTACTGTGTACTTGACTGATCAATTGTACCTAATATGTTATATACAGTATATATATGGGCAATAAGACAGTATGTTTTTACTAAAGGTTTTCGCCATACTGATGGTCAGTTTTTTTATTTATTTCTTGTTTTGAATGAAAATGTCACATCCATAACCCTGGAATTGCCCATAAATGTTGATGTATTGTAATTATATTTAAAGTACTTGCACTTAACACGTGTACACTGTTGAAAGGAATAGTTCACCTAAAAATCATTTACTCACCTTTGAGTTGTTCCCAATGTGTATACATTTTTTTTGTACTGATGAACATAGAGAAAGATATTTGGAATAATGCTTTGTAACACCCATTGACTACCATAGTAGGAAAAAAACAATGGTAGTCAAAAGTGCCCCAGAATTGTTTGCTGTCGTACATTCTTCAAAATGTCTTCATTTGATTTCAACAGAACAAAAAAATTATCAAGTAATTTTTCCTACAATGGTAAAGAAATGTATACACATTTAGAACAACTCGAAGGTGAGTAAAACCGGATTTTTACTCGAGTGCCAGACCTACGCCGTAGCCTACACAGAGCCGCGTACACTACACCGTAGCCTGATGCGCACCTCTCCAAAAGTTTAACAACGCGTCAACTCAACGCGGACCACAAGCGCTGGGATTGGTATGTTTGAACCCCTCCCTCAGGTCAAAAAACTCGACACTCGAGTATAAATCCAGCTTTACGATGACAGAAGTATCACTTTAACTAATCCCTTACTCCAAAACCTAAATCTAACCCAAACCACTTATTAGCATTAAATATGGGAAATTTCCAGAACTACATGTAGACGGTAGACACACAGTAAATCGATAGTTTCGAAAGGTGTATGTAAGGGAGAATGTAGGCAGCCGGTGGTTGTCGCAGAAATAAGCCCCGACAAGGTCTTGTATCACACCGAAGGGGCTTATTTCACGATAACAGCCGGCTGCTTGTGCATTATCCCGCTTATTACACGGCTACTTGCCACATGAGAAAAATAATTGGACATGAAATGTGATTTTGAAATCTTTTTTAGCTCATTTTTACCGAATGCAGACCTTCCGTTCTAGTTCAATGTAGCGAAAAGCTTGACATCCCCAGTCCCATTCACTTTCATTGGATACAAAACTGTGTAAACATTTTCCGTCTTTTGTGTATATGAGTGCATTTAAATTATTATTTTTTGTGAGGGGGCAGCTATTTCTTTAAAAGGTTGGTGGTCTATTATCATGTGCTGTAAACAAAAATCTACATTGACATCATTGGTAAATAATTCCATTCTCATCCGCCAAATCCAATATAATGTTTCAAGGGGTTTTGTTTTCCCAACCTGACCACTGAACTGTTCCAGAGCAAAACACACAAAGCCTAAAGTTGTGGAGTGTTAGAATGTTTGAACGTCTGAGTCTGGGGATGCGTTTGGAGGGAGGCTAGATCCAATAGACCTTCAAAGCCACGGCTCTGTGGTGTGTGTTGGCAGAGTTGTATTTTGCACAGCTTTTGCCTCTTCTCATGCTCACCGCAATGCACACTCTCAGGAAACCACTGAATTATAGATGCAGAAAAGGAAATTCATTCTTCCCATAGCCACCGTCACTCGGACCTTTGACCTAATCAATTTGACCGACTGAAGCTGGGTTTCTCTCTAGATGAACAGGTCGCTTGGACCAGCTAAACATGCTGAACGCTCTTCGTAAAATTGAAAACAAGATAGACGCTAATTTAAACAGACTGAACTCCGAATAACTTTGATCTGAATTCCTGGAATTTTGTCAACTTGTGCGTTGCATGTTTAATTTAGCATTTCACAAGCACGGCCTTAATAAATTAAGAATTTATTGAATTCCCCGAGACCTACAGAGTGCATTTACAAATTCAAACACACTGATTCTTAAAAAGGCATTTAATAGGAACACTAGAAGAATCAATAAACCCAGAATTTCCTAATATTCAGGAAAAAACAAAGTACGGTGTTCTTTCTTCTTTCTAAAAATCAACCCCTGAGGTGTTAAAGTGGCCATAGCTAAAGCAAGACCCTCCTAATGTAGAAAGGGGTCACCACCCAGAGGATTCAGAGACCAGATGTGAATTTCACCAATCTGTTCCCATCTGCGGGAGATTTGGCCGTCATGTTTTACAGGGAAATAATGAAACGTTTGTAAGCCTTGCGCTGCCATGTGGCTTTGAAAAGCTGGACAAACATTGCTACAATGACTCGTCTGAATCAAAGGACTGTCAGGGGTTTAAGGGAAACCCTCCCTTAAATCTTTGGTGATAGAATAGTGAAACTGGTTTTACATCTTTTGTGTAGGTTCTGTCTGGCTCTTTTATGTGTACTATGAATACTTGACATAATGGATCAAAGCACAGATTTCTTAGGCACATGTCAATGACACAGAAGTTAACAGTATACACAGAAAAGAAGTTTTTCAGTGTTTAAGTTTCAGGCTTAGGATGTGGTTACAGGTTTTTCAAAACCTGGTATCCATATATGGAATAGTGTTTTAGGAGTCGTTCTTAATTATCATTTATGTCTTTAAAACACGTTTTTAAACACTTTTTGTGTGTGTGTGTGTGTGTGAGTGTGAACTGCACCTCTGCATATATTAAAACCTTTTTCTCAGGTTAAGTGATATATAATTTTTTCATTTATACAGATTATACATTTTATTATTATGTAGAAATTCAAAGTCAACAGAATGCTGGACTTTATGAAGTCATAAAGTTCTGGACACTGATGCTTTTACCAGTCTTGTCTTCAATAGTGTGAATAGTTTCACCAATAGGATTTCTTAAGGGCACAGTCGCACAAACCCAACACCCTCTGCTCAAACCTGTCTCTTTTGATATTGACTCACCTGCACATATAGTCATTTAAGCTTTTTTAACATCTATTTGCTCCTGCAAACCAGAACACCATTAACAAATTCTGTGGCCAGTCCTCCAGAGCTTAAGAGGCTTCACTTAAACTCACATCCGTTCAGCGCTGGTCATCTATCTCCGTAGCCACACAGGCTAAAGGCTGTCTTGATATTTAATGGGGCCAGTCACAGTAAGGATAAATATACGCATTTGGAATGATAAAACGCATATTGGAGTGTTAAAGCCGCCAGTGAAATGTTGAGAATAATGTATTATTCAGGTATGATGCACTCTCTGGCTTCAAGGGAGGGTAAACCCCTGGTGTTGTGTATCCGTGAATGCGTCCATCCAAGTTATGCTAAATATTTGATGACGCGCTGTCCGAACGCATTTTCGATACCTCTAAAAAAAGGCCTGTTTGAATGTTTAGCATGTATTTGGTCCCACTGTCTGTTTCTCGTTCTGGTCCCTTGTTCTATGACGGGAAACAGTGCGTCGTTACTGAGAATCTGGGCATGAGAAAAGCACTAGGGCTACTGAACATTCAGACATTGATGACTCAATTACTTGAAGCACAAATATGATTGAAAGCATAGCTGCTAAGGAAGAATGTTGAGCCAGCCAGATGTTATCTTGGAATAAATCCTAACAGGGTTTATGATTTAAAAAAATCACTTTGTGTTTAGGTCAAATTATCATATGTGTTTCATTCAGTGAACTACTAACAATATTTCATCCAAATTGGTAATAAGAATATTGTTTCTATTTGTATTTATTTGTAGTAAATGAAAAGATGCTCTGTATTTTTCCAGACTCAAGTACTGCAAAGAAAACGAGTTCATATTCACTTTTAAGCAATACAACTATTTGTTCATGTATTTAAGAACAGTTCAAAAATAAATATTTTTAATGTAATAACCTTGATTTTTATCACCGTTTTCTTGTCTTGTTTTCTGTCAGTCTTTCACATTGCTGTTGGATCATTTTATGTCACTCTTGAGGTTTGAATTGGTTGAAATTCAACAGACACTGGACTGGAATGACCACAATACATCTAGAAACGTTAAATTACATGAAAATTTGAAATGTTCTCTTATTTCTCCCCATGTTTATTTTATGAATTAAACATGTTTATATAAAAATAATTTTAAATGAATAATTTATAAGGTCAAGATAACTATGTGTTACTTGTTTTAGTTGGTTATCTCAGAATAACATACCTTGAAATTTCTCAACTGGCCAATCAGAATTAAGCATTCCTAGAAGTATATTTCATTATAACTAATAATCAATAATGTTTATCATGCTATTGTGCATGCTTATCTTACAATTGTACAGTTCCAGATGACATGACAATATTTACAGTAAGTGTATAGTGAGTAAAAAAAGTTGCTGGTTTGTCCGCTGCATTCTGGGAATTCCTGGAGAGTAAATTGCAGCAAGTGATTTTGACAATATGACGAAATGCCTGACTCCTTGGTAAGTTTGGTCTTGAACGAGAGACACATGGATTCTCACACTCACATGGCAGATTAATTATAAAATGCAAATGTTATCTTTGCTGTTAAACCAACATCAACGAAATGGTGTTTTGGTTGTTGTCAAGTCCATTAAAAACAATATAGAAGAGAAAATAAGTTCTGCAAGCGTTACCATGACGATTGTTCAGTTACAAAGCAAAACAGAATATTGGTTGATGCCAATGTTTGTTCATTTGAAAAGCTACAAATCTCTGCCAGGCATTATGGTTCAGAAAACAAACTGTTTTCTGCGTTATTGTTCCACTGTTTATGTTGCGCCCTGTCACCTCTCCAGCAGTTCAACAGTCCCCCAACCTTTTGCTTTGCAAACTGCTTTCCCCTAATTTATGTAATTAAGAGCACCCCGTAGAAGCCCCCCCCCCCTAGAGCTGTGACCCGAAGCAGGTCAGATCGGTCAATCCACAGTGACCGTCACATAATCCAGTCCTGAGATGTGCTGCAGTCTGTACTGGTTCAGGAAACAGCGTGAGGGATTATGGACGTTGTTTTCCCACACTCTGCCGAAGTACATTTTATAGTTTATGGACTTTAAAATTCTCGGCTGTTGACTCAGGTGCCATCAGATTATTTTAGGCCACCCGGGGTGTTGGCGAGATCAGTGATAAATGTTAGAAAGCAACCATTTTACCCCTGTGAGAAGCCAAATTCACAGAGGGGTCCATTATAAAACCAAACAATTTCATGATTATACCAACATAGAGATGGGAATCTGATACATCCATGTTTTACCAGGATGTGACTAATCTTTCATTAAAGGAATGATAATGGTTGAAATTCTCAGTCAGTTGAGGTTATGAGGCTGCTTTAGAGAAACGCCTTGTGAAGGTCCACGAGGAATATAAAGATATACAGTGGTGTGGCCCAAAACGTTTTGGACACTTTAGAGTAGTTCACCCAAAAATTAAATAAAATCATTTCTACAGCCTTACATCATTTCATTCCCTTAAACTGTGATTTTCTTTGTGCACCATTACAGTATCTTTAGAAATACTTCACAACTCGTTCTATATATTTTAATTCTTCTGTACTTATGAAACATAACCATGTTTTCATTATACTGTTTCATCTGACGCATGCACCTTGTCCGAAGCAAGTACGGATGTGTTTGGTTATAATACAACAATTTATTTTATATTTAATTTATTTTAGTATACATTGATTTGGATATCTTATTGTATATTAATTTTATTAATTTAAATTAAAACCACTTAACAGTTACTGACTCTTTGCGGAGGTCCACAAGTTTGGGCAACATATCATTTGTTTATGTTGTTCAAGTATAGTAAACATAGTTTTATAGCAGATTGATTACTCTTTGTACAACCGTATTTTAATTACAAATACAATGGTTAAATAATGGTAACTATTGCAATCCCATGGTTAATTTGTGGTAATTAACTTATAGTAACTATAAGAAATGTTGTTTTATTTGTAGTGAAATCATTGCTCAATTTTAAGAGGGTAAAGCTATATTGCAGAGTGTCAAATGCAAACTAAAATCATTATTCACTGTAAATCTTGAAATCTTTGCTTGGTGTTTGAGAGCAAAATGTTTGTTAAAACCAAGTGGTATCCTTCATTAAAACTAAACATAACATTTAAATCTTAGCCTTAATAAAACACAAAAGAGAGCATAAATCCCCATAAACTACACATAAGACGTACCGACCCAGCGTTAACTCAACAAGACAAACTACTAGAACTCAATAATAAACAATAGAAACAAACGATGAACCAATCAGGTAATAATTAACCTTTAAGCACACAAGACAATAAACACTGTCATGACAGATTTTCAATGTATAATGACTCTTTACAGACAACGCATCAACTACTTTGTGATACTTCTGGCTCTTTTCCACAAGTTTGGCACTCATTGTAATTGTGTGGGAGTATCAGTACAGTCTTAAAAATGTCTCTTTTTGTTAGCCTTACAGCATGAGTGAGTAAATAAAGTTGTGTTTTTCATTTTTGGATGAACGGATTCATAAATGAATAAATTGTGTATATACGCCTTTCATAGCGTTACACACATGTTTTAAAGTAAACAAAATGTTGCATAATGTTTTAATGTTTGTCCAAATCTGTCAAATATATTTGTTGCTATTTACCATAGATATTGTTTTGCTTGTTTTTTGCTGTACTTAGACAGTTCTGTACAGTAACATACAGTATGTGTCTGTCTCCGTGCACATGTTCACGTTTGTGTGAGTGAGAGTTTTTACAGGGCTGGCTTTATTTAAGGACAGACGTATCCAATGTGCCGTAACCTATTCTGCCCACACAGTGGGTACGACATGCACCATCTGTTGTTGTGGGAAGTGAGAGGTCGGTTACGTACATGGCAATCCCACCTTGGAATCTCTTTAAATCGAAACAATTCTTGCTTGTGGCAGGTGTTTAATGCCCTCCTCTAACACATCTCAGCCACCTCAAACTGTTAAAATTCAGAAATAAATCTCATGGCTTTGTGGCTAAAGTGGAGGCTGAGGGAAACAATCACTCCGAATTTTCCCTTAAAGGCACTCTTACAAGCTTTCTGATCATGTAGCGTGCTACGTGTCGAATCAAATTCATTTTTGGCACGTGAAAAGGGTGACAAACAAATTTGAGAAAATACATTTGTTTGAGGAAAAAGTAGAGGGCAAAAGGTTGAAGAAGTGAATGCTGATTACACCCACTCTGAGCGTCTCAAACAATCAGTGGCCCCGTTGCAGAGTTTCGACAAGAATGTGCTTTTTATTTGCACAGAGCGTGAGGGAGCAAGCCCCCAGTGGGTGTAAATGATCCATTGCAATGACATCATAGCCATAGGACAAAAAGCAAGACTGCAGACGTTTAAACAAGCCCACTGTGTGAACTAATGTAAAGTAGGAAAACATGTGTGTTCACACTTTTAATTGTTAAGGAATTCACTGGCTCTGTGTGTGGTGTACCCTGCATGAAGTCATAAATGACTGACACTTTCATTTTTTTCCCTCTAGCATTGTGAAGCAAAATGCATTTTTATGTCTGTTACTATATGTCTATTTAAAGGGGGGGGGGGGCTCAACAGTGTTTCACAAATTATGACTTCTTTACAATGTTAAACGTGCTGTCTTCTCATGCTTAACATTGCCAACTTGTCAAAAGGAGTTTGACGTATGATGTAGTATTTCTGTGTTCGATACACTCTATACTCTGTTTCTATAGGTTTCAGACATTTTTTTCGAACATGATATTCTGTTACGTGACAACTTTTCTTAGTCCCTTATAGGGCAATTCTACCAGAAAAGCAAGTCCACACTTCAACCACCTAAAGCCAGAATAAGAGTGCACCCATCAATATGCTTCGTTTGCAAAGTTCAGCTGTTTGTTTGTTCACTGCATTTTGGTGATGAATGTTATAGAAATGGTGGATATAACGGTGGATTTGCAAATCGTTTGAAACTTACAGATGGAGCGGTCCCAGCGCTAAAAGATGTCAACCTGAGTCAAATGTCTGTTTTGTTGGCAATCTACGCGCACATGCATTATGTAAACAACACTTACTTTAGTGATTCGACAGTTATGCAGGGATGATGCCATGATGTATTGTGTGCTCGTGCTGTAGTTCCTCCCACTGCTCATCTCCAGCTCCAGCTCAACTGTTTTAGAAAATAATCTTACAACTGAATCTGTCTTTTATAAATTGATCAAACTAAATAATCTTCGAAGATATGAAATCTGCAGGACATTTAAAAATGTTATGCATTTGGCAGATGGTTTTATCCAAAGCGACTTACATTGCACTACACATTTGTTTCTGACTATGTGCCATCCCCTGGGATCGGACCCATGACCTTGGCATTGCTTTTGCCATGCTCTAACCACTGAGCCACAGTACCAGTACTACTCTATAGGTACTCAAGATTAATAATGTATGATATTGGCAGAAACTGCCTGTGTTACCTCCGCTTTAAAGACCACATGACCCCAGATACTAAACACGGCAGTATCCTTTCATTTGTTGATGTATTTCATACAGAGTTTTATATTTTCTATATTTAAATCATAAAACTAATAAATAAGTTTACCTATGGAACAGTAGCAGGGTTTCTGTTACCCTTCCAATTGTGAGAAAAAATTGAAAATACGGCAAATAGAATCGTAAAGAATAGCAAAAATATGTTCATGCTGCATCAGGTGGTTTTTCAAGCAATTTGAAAAAGTTATACATTGTAAAACGGCAATGGAAACAGATTTGGGGTGACTTATCAGAAGAGATAATTACGTTTTAATCACATAACATTGTTTAATAAATAACGTTTTTTTAACAGTGTTTATAAAATATCATAAAATGTTGTACAAATCTGTAATGGAAACCAGGCTATTTGCTTTCTAGTCTGTGGTATTAGTGGCATTTTCATTTTAAAGTTTTGATTGGACAAATATCTATGAAGTGCATGATGAGTCATCAGAATATTTTTTTGTGTTAACAATAATATACATTCAAATGTATATAAATTTAAATGCATATCTGATGGTCACGTTTAAAAGTAACCTTATTGTACATATATATGTATGTAGATAGCCTCAAGGCTAACACACAAAGATGAAATCAATATTACAGATTTTTAGTTAAAGTATGAAAATTTGTTAATATTTAAGAAAGATGCTGCTATGAATGAAGGCAATTGAGAAAAAGGTTTCATTTCGAAATGCCTAAAAAGATTTTAAGTAAATTACCTACCACGTCAAAATGACTTAAAAAATATCATTATGTGTTTAATGTGTTAATGGTTTCATGAAAGGCACTTCATTTCGAACAATGCATCTGAATAGCATTCGCTTTCTGTGGTTCCTTTCAAGGGCACAAAAATGCCATTTGGAAATTAATGTGTTGATATATAATGCAAGCTATCATCCCCACTTATGGTATTTCACCACGTCCTTTAAAAAAATTCCTGCCATCCTGCATTTTAAAAGCAGAGAAGACAGAATAAGAATGGTTAGATGACATTATATAATTTCCACCATTAGTCCAGGACCCACTTCTTAAGTCACACACATTCTATCTGCAACAGTAACAGGCACTCTCAGTGAGACAGAGGGAGAAAGAGAGAGAGGATTAACTATCTATCACAAAGTAGTCAGCTTTCCAGACAGAGCGACTCTTATCAAGCCTGTGTGATGCATAGCACGGTGTTCGTCTGTTTATTCTTTCTTTTCCGCCACCCTTAGTGGACGTGACACGGGTCAGGACGAGTCAGAGCTGCCCGAGGAGAGAGACACAGACCACATTGCACCGCCTCGCCCCTCTTGCTACCAGCGGCTAAATTAAACAGACCCCCCCAAAGCCCTTCTGCTTGAGAGGCAGATTTGAGCTCACTAGGGATGTTTTACATTTTACCATCAATTTCTTAGTATTTGTATGATGTTTCTTGCTTCAATAACAGGATGTGCTCAAGCTAGCCTCACCTTAAATGTTTTCCAATATGATATCAGATTGCTTTAGAGAGCATCATGTGCGCTTCGTTGGATGTAAGGAAATCTGACCTTTTGACTTAACATGGACAATATCTTACATTTGTTTACATAAATTTGATTTGTAACTTAAAAAGAGTGCAAAACCCCCAACTATTTCTCTATTTTAGTTCAGTTCACTTTAAGTGTTTTTCCAGGTTTAAATTAGATTTTTAATCCCAGGTGCTGTGGTCTTTTGTACATAACCACACAAAATTGTGATTAAAAACATGTATTCCCTTATTGTGTACTCATAAAAAACATCTTTTTAAATCTACTGTTCCCATTACTCAACATATAAAGTAATTGTGGATGTTCTACTGTGTAGACCTAATAAAGTAGACTTACTTCCTTTTGTGTACATATTATGGTTTGCATGTTTACCTTCTTTGCTCTGACATACAAATATTAGCATTAATTTTCAGTGCCGAAGTTCTGCATTAAACTTGTTTTGCTATCACACACTCAGCATAAACCAATTTGTCAAGTTGCATTTCACAGTCCAATGACACGCCAGATGTTAAAACATCCTTCTGTAGATGTTCACACAATTGCTTATATTTTACAGCTTTTATTCTGTTCTCTGGCAGACATTTTTTCTTTCATGTTCCTCTGCTTTAAACATGTCGGTGCTTTTATACCACATTCACCTCTCTTCTCAAAAACACCCAAGTCCACAATCATCCATGTCACCTGACCAATGCTAAAATAGCTCTATTATAAACAATAGACTGAACTCTCATTCCAGAGATCATTGGTGAGACCTCACAGCTGGACTCAGATTTGTCATCAGTGCGTGTGTGTGTGAATAGACTGCAATGAATGAGGCAAATGAATTGATTACGCGCCCCATTCTGACCAATGGACAGCTCACTCCTGTCTTTCTTAACCTTGTGGATACTTGTAATAAGCAAATACATGTATGTAGACAGGAGAGTTAATGAACCTTTCTTGTGTATATCTGTGCAACAACTGCAATTAAATGAAGCGTAACAACATGAAAGGGCTGGACATATGCATTACACAACTGTGATTATGATTCATAACACCAGAGCTCTTCTATGTTAATGCATGCAGTGGTATGCATTAATAAAGAACGGAGGCCATAGTTTATGCTGTTACACACATCCTTGGCCAGAAGGTTAGCCTTATTCCAAGGCAACATTGGCTGGCATTTATTGCATTCATATTTTTCAGAATGCAAAATGCATAGTGCTGCGTGTTGGCCTTGCATTTGATTATCTCTTTGAATTATATAAATTTTCATCCGGCTGATTAGTCGAACATCAGAAATGTTGCAGTGACTGTTGCCATGGAGTGTTTCTTTTCATCATAATAGTGATTGCCTTTTTATCACTAAATTTTGGGATGTCATTTTGTGGCATCTGGGTATTTTTATAGAAAAAGGTTTTTGAAGAGATTTTGTCGTGCAGTCTATATTTTTGATAATATCCCACCACTGGATGATGAAATTCACAGTTCAAAGCCATAATCAAATCGAAGAATTGAAATGGAAAGATTGATAGCCTCCCTGACTCCTTCAGTTGCTGTGTCTATAGCTGGTAAGCTGCCTAGGCATCACTTTTAGGCATCGCGAGTCTTAAACGCACTCACGTCACGTATTGACTGTAATGGATCACAACGCGATTATGATGCCCAAAAATACATTCTAGGTAGGCAGCTCGGTTTAGGTTTTAGGCACAGCCGATGTTCACTTCAGGCTCTCTCTCTCTCTCTCTCTCGCTCCGAGTTTGATCTTTACTCAATGAAATCTGACTCTTCATTCAATCGTGTTCTTACCCTCGGAGGGAACAAATGTCAATACGACGGGACGAAATAATGGAGCACACGGAGAACTTTTTCTAACGCTTTCATTCTCTTCAAGGTTTTCATGACGTCCCGATTGACAGTTTGACGTTGCGGCGCGCGCGCGGCGGCTCTAGATGTTCAGTGGACAGTATTCATCTCCAAAGAGTGTTTAACATCGTACATTGATATGTGCACCATCGCTGATATGACGGCATTCTTCTCTCGGTAAACCCAGAAAAAACCCAGAAACATTTAAGCCTCGCAGTTATCGTCAAAAAAGCGCAGAAATGGATCTTATGGGAATCTACCTGCTTCACCTCACCGTTGCCGGTATGTGACTCGCGACTTCATTTATCTTGTTTTAATATTTAATGAAGCTATTTAAAAAGTTGTATTGTTAAAGAAATTGTTTTATTATAAGTGTTTGATACGTTTATTATTTGAGTAATGGTTTATGAATACATCTGTTTAGCATTATTAGTCAGCTAACGACTTGCTTACATGGGTGTGAAAAATTGCCACTGGGATTTAACCTAAAGCACAAAAGTTTTCATAGACTTTGCATTAAACATCATGTTAATTCTTACATGGAACATTTTTCTTCTTTTGTTAATGAAAATAAGTAGTATCTGGAGATATACAGACACGACTATTTTGATAGTACTTGCAAACATGCATGCATACAGCAAAATAGGGTATAAAGTAAGTATACATACAATAATACAGTGTACAACGTACATTCATTTCTGGTAATGTAAAGGAGGTGTCTGAGCAAAACACAAAATATATTAGTCTTTCATTAGCAGGAGTTAGCTTGATAAACATGTAAAGTGTACTGTTACATCTGGTTATGTATTTAAGGTGTTGTGTTGATTTGATTAATTGAATCATATAACAGTGTGCACTACTTTGACTATATGCGGAGAAACATCCATTAGATATGTGAACTCTGTTCCGTTTTTACTGGACACCATGTGTCACTGACCTAAAATTTGTAACCTGTGTTGATTGAATAGCCTGTTTTAGATGATTGGATTTGTGCAAAGGATGTCCCTGTGTTGCTCCGTATACAATTAGATTTTCAGGTAGTCTGTCAATTGTTTGTGTGTGTGTTGTCTGTGAATAAGTGAATGTCTGTGTGGCATTATAACAAGTGGATTTGCATGTTTTGAAAAATGAATTTACTGATAAAGGCTTTGAAATGCGAATTCACAACCGGAAGAAACAAAGACTGGCCTTGATACTAAAATTCCTGACGGCCAGTATTTCATACAATGTGATAAAGATTATTGTTCATTGATATGGTAGTAATCTCTGGTAATGTCAATATAGGAGTGTTTCTGAGCAGACGCAGAGCTGTAAGAACAACTGCTCATCTTTTCATTGATTAAAGAGCAGCATTTATTTATTCTGCAGTATTATATCATCATTCCACACAGAGCATCTTTTTAATAATCATACGTTCAGTTTGCCTATCCATCTTTAAATTAATCAAACATTCTTCTGTATCAGGACACAGTAATTCTCTAGAATATTACAAACATGGCAAGTTATTGTTGAATTATCTGAAAGGACAAGCAATAAAGTTAATGATTACCTTAATGGATTTCCTAAGTAATGTTCAGGAGGGGTGTAAAAATCATTACACAATTCACAACAGTACAGCTGCTTACCTCACCGGTTCAGACACACAATGGTGACGATCTACTTCTGGCAATGATTTCCAAAGCATTTTCACCTCTTTGTGGGCAATTCAGATTTCTAAGATTTCAATACGATTTTTAAGCCTTGAACCAAACGAATCCGCACAGAGATTTATCATAACATTATCATTTCTGCCTCCGAAAGAATACAAGACTGTTTAAATCATTTTAATAAGGGACCATAATCGTGAGTGATGTAATCAGAGTTATTAAATGGATGAATACACGATTTTTTTGTGGCAAAATATTGTTTAAATAATTATTAATAGTTGTTTGAAAGGGATTATGCATTCTCAGTGTTTTATTAGATTGGTCACAACTGAATGATCATTTTGGTTAATTTTTCAATTGTTCCAGCAGTAACTTCTTCTCAAATTAGTTGATCTCGTATAAGAATTGTGGGTAGTGTAGTACTTCCACAGTCTGTAATTAAGTATATATATATTTTAAATAAGTTGAATTCATTCAGACGTCTTTGTGATAGTGATAGACCTTTTCAACGCCATTTTACTTTTGAAACTGATTTATTTCTAAGTTAAACTAAAAATTATCCTAATCTGAATGCGGGACTTGATTGTGAATAGATCATGAAAAATCGTTTGTACCCAACAGGTTGAACGAAATTGTTGAAAGGTAAGAAGAGAGATATAGAAGAAAGGCTAGTGACCTCATCTGAAAAAAAAAATTGATGACATTTAAAAATTGCATTGACAAATTGTTACAGTATTTTTTGTAAAGGGGCACTCAGTAGGATTGGCCTCTTTGTTGCCATCTCAGTTTAAAAATTGGTACTGCAGGTGATGTGCGGAGGTATTTCTTTACACGAGTTGTGATTCGGCACTGCTCAACTGCGCGGATGAGTCTGATGTTTTGAGTCGTGGCCTGTGACAGTATAGCGGTGAGAATCTTCACTGTAAATCAGTAGCGCATAATAAACACAGATAACATGGCAGATGGTATAACACGAAACAAATAAGAAGATAAAAAGACACAAATAGCCCAAATGGAGGCCGTGTTGAAGTGTTTTGATATTATTTCGGGTGCTGGGTCATATTGTGATTTCTCACGGAAACTCCCATAATGTGAACTGGACAGAAGATCCCCGATCCTCAAATGCTGACAGGCAGGGTCATAAATCATTATACACCATACAACTATAAATACTTTATGAAAAGCCTTGCCATCATATCCGTGATATAAGTCCGTAAATTTGAGTAAAATCACAGGCTTAACTTGTCCGTGCTAATTCGCGCCACATGAAATACAGATGTGGGGAGGTCATTTCTAAATCACAGGAGGTCCACAGATAATACTAATCAAGTGCGAATAAGTCCTGATAAATTACATTTATCATAATGAACATAACAAAGAGAGAAAGAACAACCGCTGAAACTGTACACGTCTGTATTAACAAAACAAGGGTGCTGCGGTTTTGTGTTATCTATTGAAATATTTAAATGTCTTACCAGTAAGGAAGAAATAAAGCGATGTCTGCATCCGTTTACAATCCTTTCAGATCACAGAGTTCACGCCACCTTTGAAATCCCTTGCCAATATTAATTCTTGTTTTCGCACGAGTCCAATCACATACCCTGTTTCTTTGTAAACTGTCAGCAGTTCGTTCTTTCTTGTTTCTCACAAATGATGAATCCCCAGATGTCAACACTGCTTGCCGTTTGAAAGTAAAATTACTAAACGCGCCATAAATAATACTTAACGTTGTATGAAATCCTACCCAACACTTGTGAGTACACGCTACAAATCGCCTGTCTTTCGCAGAATCCACGCGATGGCTAGCAGCCGGATCCTCTTCGTTCTGTGTACGAATGTGATGAAATGACGCATAGACGAAAGACACCAAATAAGGATCTCCTGGAAAGACGACCCGACAGGGCAAATTACAAACCATTATTACAAGCTTTCCATAGTGACACAGTTTGCTCAATAATTGTTTTTAGCAAATTTTTACTCAAAATAACTTACAGACTGCCACTTAAAGTGTCCCTAAGTAATCATGCACATCAATGATGGGTTCACACCAAATGCGAACAATTGCGTTCCAGGCTCTTTATTTCTCGTGGGAAAAGTTCGTTATTTTCGTGTGAGTGATGCGAAAAATATCAGGGGACGGGGAGTGTCTTCATCAGGTGTCAATGAGCTCTTTGCGCGAATTCCTCGGTCGAGTTATGGAGGATATGTTAATCCTTATAATCAATTTCTCAAATAATGAAATGTTTGCTTCCAGAACCTGACTGTTGCCCCGCTCTAGTCACAGTGCGACCAGGAGATCATTAAGCTTCATTCAACTCTAATGCCTGATTTCCTCCATAATAGACAAACCCTGTCTACCATTTTCATACCCCATCATCTATCTGAACTTATGACTATAGGACTTAAGAGTGCAATAGTTGTCACTCAAGGGCGCTAAGCAGGCAGTTTGTCAGTGATAAGCCGAAGCAATTCATGCCTGGAGAGCTTGTAACTAAGAAACTGTATCAATTTGCCGAGGTCATAACTGACATATGTTAATTCTGACCTTGTTGCTAACAGGATAAGCCAACAAGGATTGTCAGTATTAACATAGACTGCATCATTAACTGATCATTAATAATTCAGAATTTGAGGAAAGTGCACTTTACATCTATAACAGCTGTTTAAATGTACAGTTGAAGGCAAAAGAAACTAAAGCATTTAGTGACAGTTCAATGTTCCCTTGTGTTCCATCCTCCCTCGTGTGAATCGCAGGTTGAATTTTGCATTACATATTTTTGAACTGCACTCTATTGGCCAAAGCTGGAACTACATTATCAACACATGCTGTTAAAGGGATAGTTAACCCCCCAAAAATTCTAAATGTTGAAATAACTAAAGTAACTGAACAAAGGCGGTACCCATTCACTTGCATTGGTTTTGTGTTCATAGAAGTAAATGGGTAGCGCCATTGTTCGCTTACCAACATTTTTCAAAATATCTTCTTTTGTGTTCTGCAGAAAAAGGAAAGTCATACATGTTTGGAATGACATGAGGGTGAGTAAATGATGACAAAATTGTCATTTTTGAGTGAACTATCCCTTTTTTAATGGATGCGGTGGAGCATTTTTGTAGTCATCACATTTAAGTATTTTTAAACTTGACACTACTGAGATGAACACAGCTTTGCAAGTACAGCAGCTTGCTAGCTGGCCATCAAGAGATGTGCTATGAAAGCTAGAATGTAACAGATTTGAGCGACAGTTCCAGTTAGGTCCAGTGGAGGGCAGACCGGAAATTTAGAAAGCAGAGAGCGTTTGCACAAAATGTGCAGCAAGATCAAGTTGCACTGAAAGCTCAGATGTTCAATGCAATTGCCTTTCTCCTTGAGTCTGAAGGGACACCTATATTCTTCTCTCATAGAAATGTGATTTTTCAATTCAGTTGCACGCAGACATGATGGTTAGATCTGTGTGTTAAACAAACTACTTATATTGCATTATGAATGATTTAACCAGTTGTGTTTACTTTTTGTATTTTTAGCATCTTCATTCAACAATGTTGTAGCAGTTGCAATTCACAAACTTAAACAATATCTGACCGAAATGCATACTGGGTTAATAGTCAGAAATAAACAAATAGCTAATTTACATACCAGTCTATGGCCCTGTTTACATCTGATGTAAAAATCTCGGGTGATCAGATCATAGGCGATTAGGCGACACAGATTGCTATTTACACCTTGTATTAACATCTCTTGTGACCACCGCCTGTTAGCGGAAGATTTTGTGATTACATGCATCACCTTCTACATCAGTGTGTCCCTACAACACTTTCTCTCACACACTTGAATTTTAATCGAACACAATTCTCTGTAATTATAGTGGGGTGTCTTTATCAGCTTTGTGTGCATGCTTCACATGATCTGTGGCAAATTGTTCAATCGGACGGTTGTTTTCTTTCAAAGTGGCCATTGTTTAACAGCTCTGAAGCTTATCGCAGGTTGCTTGTGGAAGAGATGTAGATTATTACGTACAAAAGCAGGTTCATTGTGGAGATTCATGAGTGCATTTCAGCTTCCAAACCTCTGCTATTCTATTAAGTCAAGAGCTTTCTAAAACAAAATATCAAAATAAAAGAGAATAAGGGGGAAAAAGCCCTCAGAACTGTTGGAATGTGTTTTATTATGAAAAGAGCAGAGTAGCTGTCATGCTGTTGCTTTCTGCCATTTTATCTGACTCAAAATGAGAAGGACTGCACACAGGAGCCATCAAACTTAAAACAGTAATTTTATGGGTTGGTTATTTAAATGACCATAGAATGCAAATTTGACACACATGTGAATATATATGCCATTTTGAATGGTCCACATATTGCTCCTCACTAACAGTAGGCTAAAAAAAAAATTTAAGGTACCGAAACATTAGGTAGCCTTTAAATTCCGGATGAAAATCCTGTTCGTTTAACAATTATAATCTTTGGGTCTACACAAGAGCACTTGAAACAATTACTATTTATATATGTGTAAAGCAGGAGA
This sequence comes from Triplophysa bombifrons, assembly GCA_029783895.1. Lineage (NCBI taxonomy): Eukaryota > Metazoa > Chordata > Actinopteri > Cypriniformes > Nemacheilidae > Triplophysa > Triplophysa bombifrons. The sequence continues at coordinate 14,195,839 of CM056464.1, forward strand.
TGCAGTAGCATAGTTAACTTGTCTCAAGTGTGTATCTATATGACAGCCTTTAGACAAAAGACCCCGCATGGAAAACTCTATAACAACTAGCGATCCTTTATTTATGAAATAAAAATAATAATTTAATGAAACAATTTAATCCTGTCAAAGGTATCAATATAATATTAATAAATATAGAGATATGGTTATTGTACTGAAGCCAAGATTTGCCCACTTCCAACCCTAATCCCGTCTTCTTTCTCTGATGCAGTCTTAATGTGTAAAGCGTAATGGAATAAGGGAACACAGTAGTTGTGGGCTAACTAAATCTCAAAGGCAGTCATGGTGCAAACGCTATTGAGAATTGCTATTGAATTTATAATTCAGCGGAGCGAGCTCAAAGCACAGGTATTTAGCAAGGTTATTAGTGTACGTAAAACACAGAATCATGCGGTTTGGGATGAAGGCCGTGCATTTGTTCAGGATCTCTATTATGAGGAGATGAATCACTCAGCTGAATCCTGGATATTTTAGGGCATCTTATTTGCCTAATTCTGCATTTCCAGCAGAATCTCTAGGCTTATGGAATTATGGACAGTCTTTGCATTGATTTTAAATATGAGAAATTTGCAGGCCAGTTAAATGTGAAATCTCAAACTGCTTTTTTATTTTTAACAGTACTGAATGGGAAATATTGTATTTTTTATGGATATGTCATGTGAAAAAGCTGGTACAAGCTTAGAAAAAATGTGTCTTAATATACTATTAAAAAGGTGCTTCAATAAGTTGGTCCAGTTCCATAAAGAACCTTTAACATCTGAAGCACCTTTCTGTTTCACCAAAGGTTCTTTTGGTGGAAAAATGGTTTTCTATGGCATTGCTGTGAAGAACCTTTTAAGCTTTTAAGTGTAGTCCTGGTTAATGTTATATTGCAATTATCCCATAACAAATAGATTAATGCGATTAGCTCAAGGTTAAATATTGAATGTGAACATTCTGTACATAACAGAAATTAAGTATTAATAATAATAAGTGCTGCCTGGCTCCTGACATAGCTTTCAAACTTTCTAACTGGTTCCTCATCAAATGACCTAGTGTAAAAAATGAATGAGAACTCAAATCAAATAGCTTGTTGAGAAGAGGTGTGCTATTACTTTTTTAAATCCTGGATGATCTTTGGACCAAAAGGCGGCAAATCTTAAAAAAACGGAATGTCTTACACACTTGGTCTATGGCATTTTCGTCTTGGGCCAGATGATATGTAGAAAACCCTTGGGCAATACCAGTGTTATGGATGTGACATTTTCAGTCAAATCTGGAAGTATAAATTCTCAGAGAATGTACTTATTACCAATATATTGAACTGTCTGTTTATATTTTACTAAACCCCTGATGATTAGAGTCCAGACATCAGACAAATATCAGTCTATGCACAAATTAACTATGTATTTTAAAAGAGGGTAAAGTTAATGCTTTATGAATATGACAAAAAAGAATGCATGTGTTTGAGAGACAACGTACTTTGGACGATTTCTGTGATGTAAAATGTACAAACCAGAAGCAATAATAACAAATAGAGAAGGGAAGTCTCTTCAGTTGTTATATTTTAACTTTAAAGCGCCCATTTATGAGGAATCCAGTACCTCAGAGATGACGTTTTTTTTTGTAATTTGGGGCGATGGAACCGGAAGTTTTAAAATGTTAACTCTCTTCCAGGGTTTGCATACAAAAATACGTCACCTCTGAGGTACTTCATATTGACTGTTATGGATGTGACAATTTGTTTACCTCACTATGGAAAACTGTGCTTTAAAAACACAAAGAAAGCTTTAAAACTACGAAAATCATGTGGTTATTCAAACCACTAAATATTGACATCTGATCTATCAGTATGGTGAAAACTTGAGTTTTACATCTTAACACATTTGCATGGAATTGTCGCCTAGTGTTATGATGGCAACCTCTGCACAGGCAAGCACTCAAAACGTCTTCAGAAAACACAAAAATGTACTTTATAATTGTATATGTCTAGATATAATATAGATATATGATGCATTGTAAAGTAATATCATCAGTATCAATAATTATGCCCCTGCTTACATTTTTCAAAGTGTAAAGTAAAGCATTACAGTCGCATAATTCTCTGTACACTTAATGCTGAAAACAAAATCCCTGCATTTAAAAGGGTCTAAACCCATGATCTTCAAACACGTAGAATCTATTCAAAAAACACTATTATGTGCTTCTATTATGTATCTCATTTCATAGCAATCGATCAGACTTTTTATTGTTAAGCTTTTCGCTTCTGCTTGCTGATGGACAAATAGCCAATTGATTATGGTAGTTATCGGCCTTGATTGAAATAAATCATTCGCTTTCATAATTCTTTTGCTCTTTTGAAGCTGAGGTCTTTAAGCTGCGGGGTGCTCTCAAATGTAAAGGGTTTCCACCAGGTTATTTGCTCTGGTAGTCAGTGTTAAAAGCCAAAGAGGCACAATGGGCCGCAATGTGGGATACCTGCGTAGCCCCCTCTATTCAGAGCCTTTAAAACCATTCTTACGGATAATTATAGATGCTCTAGGCCCGCAGTTAAGCGGTTCTCTGTCATTTGTCCGTTGTCAGTCAGTTTGATGGCTTTGACCTTTCCCGATGACATTGTTCAATTTTTCACATAACCGTCTGCCTACAGTATTAAACCGTAATAGCTCCAAACAGTACATAATATTGGGAGTCAGAGACACGGTTGAGAACTATAAGGTTCCCTGGTTAGGATTAATCTTAGTGGCAGGTCATTTAAAATGGTCGCAGAGCAGTGGAATGGAAATTAGCCCGCAACTCGAAACGCTGTGTGTAGCGGGATATTTGCTTGGAATAAAAGGTTAGATCCCCTTTCCCACCAGTCTTGTTAAGAAATTCGGGGTTAGATGACTAGGATGACTAGGGTGTCCTCTGAGGGCCAAACAGAGGCTCATTAGATGAGTGACTGTTGACAGTTTGCCCGCTGTGGAGTGATTGACAGATAGGCCGTTCTTCTGGCAAACATATAATGGCTGTGTAGGCATGGACTGCAATTACTGAAAGTGCTCCTCATTGAGACAATATACATTACAGATAAGCAATTGGCATGTAAACAGCGGTAAATTTACGTGAAGAAGAAAATTATGAATTTTCGGTTGCCAGATAAAAAACCTGCTCTTAAGCAGATCTTGACTTTACGATCCGTTGGCTGAACGTTTGACGCATATGGCCCACTTTTTTGGAAGCACGTTCAATGTCGTCATCTTGATTGGTTCAATTTCACAGGATTTCCGGTAGACGTGCGTGTCACGTTCTTTAAAGGACTGCCTGGAAACAACATAAAGCCTTGTGATCTAAGCTGTCTTGTTTACAACGGTTGCTATCAGAATTATTCACGATCGACTAAATGCTTAATTCTTAAACGAGTGGGAGGCTCACGGCATAAGCTTATACTCATTTTGTTGCTGTTAACTTTTGACACATTCGTGAATTTACAACGGTCTGTTACTGCAGGAACACTTCCACGACTCTAAACATTAACGAGGCTGAAGACGAAACGTGATTGGTTGCTTTACCTGTCAGTCATATGGCCTATTGGGCGGGCCTTAGCCAAAGAAAGCGGCGATAAGTTCCACATGACTACTCTATCCTTAACTTCTATAATGTATTTTCTGTCTGGGCTCTGGTCTTGGTGTTTAAAATGCATCTTTTATCCTTTTCAAAAACCTTTAATGGCACTCAGAAAATGTTCTTCTATTAATATATAAACAAACAAGATACTACTCATGCTAATTAATACATTTGTATATTTATAACATGACGGTATTATGTGCCTTGTTTATAATGTTTATACTATAGTCAATGGTAAAGTTATCACCATACAACAAGCATATCTTTCGATGCTTTATCAGCTAAAGTATCATAATACCAAGTTGTATCACAATACTGTGCAATGTTGTAGTCATGTGTAATTCGACAAAAATTATCCAAACTTTTGTATTTACTCAATTAAACTTCAGTATACTGTATGTTTTATTAAACCTATGTAACAGTAACAGTAAATTACTTGTCAATGGCTGCCAGTTAGTAACTGTGATTGTTTTTTACAGTAAGTTACTTGTCAATGGCTGTCAGTTAGTTACTGTGTTTTTTTACAGATAATGTAGATGATTTGGAAACAGCCCCTGACTTAAAATTATTATTATTAATGTGGTTTTAGTTTACTTACTTTCTTAGGATTATTGCTTAAGAGAACCTAGAGCCAAAACCGAAATTAATCGCAGATCACTTATTCTGGTTTGGTATCTTTACGATTTAAGAATAATACCATTAGGGAAAAAAACACGGTACAAATTCAATAGAGTTCCAGCACTTTATGCTTGGACTTTTACAAGTGGATCACACTGTTTGACAAATACATTGTCTCTATTTTAACATTAAACACAAATTGAAAACATTTCCTAAACAAACAACAAAATGTTAAAATATAATTTAAGAAAAATAATAATAATTCACAGCTGAACGGGTTGTTCCACATAAAGATTTCTGAAAAACAAACAATAAATAGTAATTTATAATATATACATTTAAAAAATATTTAGATTAAATAAACATTGACCTCAATCTAGTTATTTTGCCAGTCAACACACTGAAATCTGATGTTTGCAAGATTTCTGTGAATTTTAATATGCCAAATAAATGCAGAAATCGATGCTGCATTGTACGCAGAAACTTTACACGTATATACCACGATGACAGCCTAACGTTAAAACTTCCACCTGCACTGTCAACGACTAAAGTTACTGTTTTGTTACTGTTATGAAGTGACAAAGTAAGAAACGTAAGAAACTTACCGCTACTAAGCAATCTGTGCAGCTACACTCCAATCACAATGAAGGCTGCTGCAGGTCGGAATACTTGGTCGCGTCAAAAGGTGCTGCGGCGCCAAAGAGTATAGATATAAAGGGCAAAACTCTGGTGTTTTTGGGAAACAGTGCGGCCGCCATTTTGGGGTGAAAATGCTTTTTAACTTAATTGGTTTCTGGCGAGCTAATGTTTTAGACATCATGTATTATCATCATACAGGTTGGATTTCAGCTTAAATGTTTTACAAAGCAGCTCAGATTGCTATTGAGAAAGAAAAAAAGACGAGTCACTTTCACCCCGAAACGGCGGAAATCACAGGGTGCTGGTGTTGCAATGGAACGTTCTATTGAGTTTTGGCTCAGATTCCCCTGTCACGGTATTTTGATGTAGTTTCTGTGATCGGATTTGCGCAGCGCTGCATGACGTTTAAGTCATTACTAGGGAGTTACAAACAGGTGAGTTTGATCAGGGTTAAGGCTGCAGGAAGTTGACGTCGCGGGCCACAGAGTTTAGAACCACCAGTAGCCTACATCATAAGCCTGTGTCAATGCCATACATTTTTGCTGCTTGTAAACAAAACCTTATGACAAATCATTAAATTATTTATTTGAGAAAAGTGTATTTTCTCAAAAATATTTAATTATCAATTCACAGAAGGTTATAAAACAGTTCAATGTTTAATGTCTAGTTGGGCTAGACTCAAAAGAAAAAAACTTTTAAAAGCTTGTGCAAGACATTTGTATCCTTTAAATAATGATCATACTTTGTTTTCGATTATGTCCCATTTCAGAGGTGCCCTGAATATCACAGAAAAGTTTCTCAATTCCAAGGTTAACTGTAATATATGTGAACTGGGAAAATATCTATTTTAATTATTTAAACCCTTTATAATATAGAACTATGAACATTCATGCTTGATTGTTGTGATTTACCACAGGCCAGTGTTGGTAAGGTTAACAAAGTCGTTTTTTTTAGCACATTCCTCTACTGTGATTTTCACAATATATGATCAGTATTGTAATTTCTCACTGAATATACTTTAATGCTCTGTGACCCCCAATAGGTTATTTCCAGTGCATGAACAGAGGGAATTACTGTAAATTTCACTTAGTACTTGTTTGTTGAGACTTTCTACAGGACAATACTGATTACTGTGACTTTGTACAGCGCATCCTCTTTAATGTGATTTTCACAATGTTTTGACCAGTATTGTAATTTCTCATTGAAACTACAGTTATACACTGTGACCCCTAATACAGTTATTTCCAGTGCATGAACACAGTGAATTACTGTAGATTTCACATGTATTTTTTACAGTGATAAAAAATCACTGTAAGCTATGGTTAATACTACAGTATTTTGTAGTATTAACCATAGTAAATACTAGAGGTCGACCGATATGCGTTTTTCAGGCCGATACCGATACCGATTATTTCCATGTGAATTAGACCGATGGCCGATATTTTGAACCGATATATATATATGGTGTAAAACCGTAAATTTATAAAGAAATTAAGAACACAGGCTCTGAAACGTTTTAAAGATTTTTAATTCTGACTGCGAAATCTTTATCATAACACTTATATTAATAATAACAAAAGAAAGAAGGGAGCACCCAGCAGAATTCTGTGAACATTTTGTAAACCACAAGCAACACAGTAAAAAACAACAAGGAACAAATGAAAAATGAATTGAATGGATTAAATGATATTTATTTATGGAAAAAATATGTTCTGATGACATAAAAATTGCATACAATACTAGAACTATTCGATTAATCATTTTGCTCATCATTGGATTAACTAGCACAATTTGAATTTATATAATAAGTGTAAATAATTTAATTGCCTTCATAGCTTTATTGTGTTTTTTGTTGAAAAGACCGCAAATGTTTTCATGAAGCTATAACATTAAAAGCATATTTTAGACACTCTTAGTTGGCACACTAAACGTACATTAGCCTATTCCTTGAGTGTATTGTCGGCAAGACGGGCATTTAATCACACCCGTGTGTGTCTCTGAACATTTATGTGTATAAATAAGTTGCGAAAAATAACTCGATCGAACATTTGTCGCGAGCAGCTTGAGATGCGGAGTCTGTGTGTGCGCGCGCGTGCATGAGATCGCTCTGACTGAAGACAGGCGATTCAAGTTCTTTATGATTTAAAATGGCTTGTATTTTTGAAATGGCGTAACATAAAATGACGTGCAAAACGCCAGCTCGATCAATTACAAAAAACGCGTGTACAGTGTGCTGCTCGCTTACAGAACTTACAGAACAAAATCATTGTTATACTATGGATGTGAATTATATCTACATGATAATAATGCGTAAATCCTGCGAAACCTGCAGGAAACCCGCAAAGCTGCTCCGAAATTCAGGCACTTATTATATTGAAGTGTTTTGCATCTTCAGTGTAGTGGATTGTGATTTATTTCAACGTCTGATGCTGCCTTACCTCAGAGAGCATGAACCCGACGAAGCGCTTTCGGTGTGAGAGTGAAAAACACTTTCTGTTCCGCAGCCTCCCTCGTTTATTGGCCGGACTCGTGACTTAGTCCCAACAAATCAGAGGGGCAGTGGGCGGGCATTACTCTAGGCAACAAACTAGAGTTACGTGTTCCGACTGCTCTCACTAAATGCTTGGCTGCATCAGAGCCAAATAGCGCATTTCAAAATTAAATGACTTTATCGGCAAATCGGCTGTGAAAATGATCGATATCGATTATCGGCTAAATCTTCGATATCGACGCCGATAATCGGCCAATTCGATAATCGGTCGACCACTAGTAAATACTAAGTATAGTAGTATTAAGTATACTCGAACATTTAAACAAAAAAACGTTTGTGTTGAGTTAAACACATTTTCTCTCCCATGATTTACCATATGAAGGAATATTGATTCATTACCTGGAACAGCAGTAGAAAAAAAGCTCATTTTAAAACATGGCAATAGTAAGATTAATGCAGTCCATGCATATGTAACCGATATCTCTGTATACCTCTGGAAGTTACTTTAGCTGGCAAATAGTGTAAGTACCAGTTTTAAAGGAACAAACAGTCATAGATGGAGTCTTTACTGAAATCTGATGGTGAACGCAAGGGAACTCATGTATTCTTTTCAATAGCCTCAGTGGGAACCTTGGGTTTTCATTATGTTCCAACTACACATAGGAGGGGAAGTTCCCTACCAATAAGCCACAGTGGTGGGAAGGTCTCTGGAATATTTGTTGCTTTAAACTATCTCTACCTGCAAATGATACCACCTACAAAAGCTGCTCCTCGATGGTAGTAGAGTATGAACAGGTCTTTGTTGGCCATTGACCAGAAAGTGGAGCTTCATTCCCTGTTTGGATCCTGAGGAAAATGATCTCTTAAATTAGATGTCAGGTCGTTTTCTCAACAAGGGGGTGTCGATTTTTCGGTAAGGGGCCTCAGAGTCTGAAGGTCTTGCATGTTTTTGTTGAAATTTTCAGTTTATGCGTGTGTGTTGATCTGTCACACTGGGTTAGATCTGTTCTTGCCTGTTAGTTTTTCTCATGAAGAGTTGTTGACTTATGGGCTTCCCTGAAGACATCCTCCTGCATTAACTCCACCACAGTCTTCAGCACATTCAAATTTTCAGAAGCATGTTTCTCATCTGTCATTTCAACACATTACACCAATGCAATGATAATACAATGTAATAATAAGAGCCGAGTCTTCCTATAGGCAAATAACATGACATGCAGATTTCATGCAGTGGACGGCAGGTAATGGCATGCACATGATGTGCTGATATGAGTCTTTACATATGACTATGGCTTTAACCGGAACAATCTGTCTTAGGCGGAAAAAAACACCAACAATGGGAAGCAAAAGAACATGGGGGCATGTATTTTTGTACTACTTTAAATTCTTTTTTTAGTTTTTTACAAACTCAGTATTTGTCCACTGGCATAAAGTTGGCTTAATGATTGATGTTTGATTTAGGGACTGCCTCCAAAGTTACATACACATTAATACACTTGTCTTACTTTAATTGCATTTAAAGGGAAGTAGAGCTATAATGCACACAACTGCAACCCACTGCATTTGGTTTGCCCATGATAATATGTCATTTTTAGTTTGTGCCATCGCATTTAGAGAATTATTTATGTGTTTTCGTATGAGTAGTAAAAACTAGTGATCGACCGATATTATTTTTTTAAAACAGATACCGATTACTTGCATGTTTATTTGCCCGATACCCGAAATGCAGAACAGATGTTTATTTACTGTTATACTTCTGTTTTTGACACACTAATTACAACACAACTGAACAAACTATTTTATTTAAAACAATCACTCACTCCTTGGATACAAAGGATACATCTATACACAAATAAATAGAGGGGTCTGAAAGAGGGAAAATAAAGTGCCCTGCTAAAATAATTTTAATAAAAAAATTAAAAAGAGGGGTCTGAAACGCAAACACTGAACCAAACTCATTGGTAGGGACCGAGGACACACACACTGAGCTCATCGAGAAAGAGAGCGCATGTGAACACGGGAGAGTGGATGCCCGTCAACTCAAATCAAACAAATAAGGAAAGAGAGAAGTCACGGAAGCGCTGTTTATCTTCTAGTTAATCGATCACAGATACAGTCAATATCACAGATGGATAAAAAATTACAAAATGTGACACCGAATAAGTAAATGCATTGTATGGGAAACACTGATGGAATAATACATTGTCATGAAAGTAACAAACAAAACGGCGTATAAATCATTGCATATCTCAACTGGTATGTTACGTTAATAATATTTTTGTCAGTCTTATTAAATACCTTCTGACAAAGCACTGTTTATAAATGAAATTAATAAAGTTACATTCAAACAGCGATCGCTTGTAGTGATAATAAGTAATGAATTGTTTGTCTCTATTAGCGAAGCTGCATAAACTACATATCAGGCATTAAATGTAACATCTCATTTATGCATTAATTGCTCTCATGTTAAATATAAGTGTATTATTAAAGCAAGCGAGTATACATAACCCGTGCACGCTGTCATTTCTGTCGTGTCTCCCCTCAGATGCTCTGCTACAGTGACAGTCCTGCACACAATTCTCTAAAAGACCACAAGATGGCGGAGCTTATCGGTGAATCCGATATTAGAAAACAGATACCCAATGATGGGAAATTGATTAATTATCGGGAAAATTATGTATCGGTAGATCTCTAGTAAAACACACAACATTTTAATGTTATAGTTCTTTAGAGCTCATGGTTCGTTCCAGAGTCTCATGTTAATTTAGTTAAAGAATGATTAACATGTCAATCAAATTTTTTTCATTTAACAGTTTAATGTTTTTTGTCTTTCAATCTTTATTCGTTTAAGTGTGTTAATTGATTTACTATTTTTTTTTCTTATAGTTTACAGTTATGTTTATATCTAGTTTGAACAATTATGACAAGGGCCCCCCACAAAGGTTTGCTTAGGGCCCCCAAATGTCTAGGATCGGTACTGTTCCCACCAAACAATATCGATAGTATTCGACAGTGAATTCACTGAACTGTTGAGGCACTTTTGCATGCAAAATCTGCTTATTTTTCACCCTCCACAATCTGTTTCAAGCAGACGGTAAATGCACTGAAATAGCGCCACACCGTAAGTATTCAATCAGGTCATTGTTATTCTTTTCAGCACAAAATGACGCTATCACCAATTGTGCAATTGATTCTTATTGAATTTCCCCCTCAGAAGGGTGGAACCATAGTACAAACTCAATCAAAGAGAGAGCGAGAGAGAAATACCTGGATTGTCGAGTAAGAATTAGGAGGATGTCAGCGGTTAAACAGTGATGGATGCGGTTGTCTGATTTCATTGCACTTGCAAAACCACGCTTATGACAGTCAGGAGGAATGGGCTTCTGGTTCTAAACAGTCCTCGTACTCATACCTATGCATGTATTGCATGCATACAACTTTTAGTTCCAATCCTCAGCTCTGATTGACAGCACTGAGATGCTCTTGTATCACTCTGCCCCAATAAACAATATGATGACAAAGTTATACTTTCTATTGCTTACAAATGTGTTGATATATGGCTATAACACTCATATTGCTTTATTAATCCCATATTTTCACACACATAAATTCTGGTTCCATACAATAAATTACATTTACATTTATGCGTTTGGCAGACGCTTTTATCTAAAGCGACTTACATTGCATTATCCTATACATTTATACATGTATATGCAATCCCCTTGGATTGAACCCACAACCTTGCGTTGTTAACGCAATGCTCTTACCACTGAGCTACAGGAAAGCTATGGGTATTAATAACAACAAGCTACTCGGATGTTTACCCATATTTGACGAGATGTAAATTACTAAACACTCGCTTATCAGCTGGTGCAGGTACAATACAGTGTGCTGTGGGGAACTACAGCACATGATGCACTTTCTAATGTTATATGAAGATTGTTGTGGTTGGAGGCATTTTAATTATGGAGTTTAATTAACCAAACAGTCAAGAGGTTGTGTGGCAGTGATCTAAGCTGATAAACGTAAATTATTGGGTGAAACCCCATAAGTCTTGACCTATTGAAGAGATGGGAATGTAAACATTTTATTCTAAATGCAGTTAAATGTAAGGTAGGCGATACTTACAAGAAGGATATTTTCTTATACCGGTTAAAGTTTCTTCACATCCTGAAAAGAATCGACAAGTGGTCCTAACAGATAAATATTTTCTGTGGAAGGCGCAGGGGGATAAAATGTTCATCCAATCATTGGAATCGGTCCGAATAAAATGATATGATGTTCCTCTTTGCTGTCACACAATGTATTTGCATAGCGCTGTGCCTGCTTGTGCGGGTAATCTTCTGTCATCATCACGTTCATTAGTTTTGGAGGAGGTGTGGGTTTGTAAAGTCCTCTGAAAGGTTGTTGGGAATTTATGCTCAATGCCAGGTTCCTATATAGTTAGCCCAAAACTGTCTACCCTTCCTTTACCAATTTAATTTCTATGAAATATTTTTAGGATTTAATTGTCGTCCATCAGTCAATCCTCAATGAAATTTTAGTATTGTTTTACTCTTCGCTCTTTGGATTATTACTCTTCGCTCTGTGGATTATTACAAATCTGATATGTTTGAAAGAAATGGTTCTCGGTTCAATTGAGGTTGAGATCAGGGAGTTGAGAACTGTTCAGACTGATTCAATTCATGAACATTCATCATTCAGTTTTACAAATAGATTTAATATATACATCGGGAAAAAAACTCTCAAAACAACAAATCAATATCAAACAATGTTAGAGCTTGATGATGGGATAAAAATATCTGCTGAAGGATATTAATTTTCAATGTCTGTATCCTTATCTAAATTGTTCAGATGTAAGACTAAATGACTTCTGTACCCAGCAACATGATAGATTTAGAGGGCACTGGGTGCACCATGGATATATACCATGCTTTATATTTAACCCCAAATCTCCTTTGACTTTCACTCACAGTAATTTGAACACAGTGATGCTTCTCGAGAAAAAAACATTTCTTAGGTTCAATGGAAATGCCACCGTACCTCATACTGCAGGGATGATAAAGGTCTTAGGAAGCGGGCGGGGGCTTATTTTCCAATGTTCCAGGAATGGAAGCAAACCATTACCAGTGCAACAGACAGGAACAGGCTGGAGGGCACCTGCCTTGCCGAGATGCTGCTGGATTTACAACATCTGCCATAGCCAAGAAAGGCTGGCACCTTTGCTCGCCACGTCATGATTAATCTGGCATCCAACTGTAAAAGAGAACGGCCCTCGCTAACATGATGTAAACAACAATTCGCTCTACGCATTTTTATGATAATACTTGGTTTTTAAACCACGCTTTAAGTTTGCCAACTATTTTATCTTATAGTACAAGAGAGCTTCAAGGTCAGGCCACACACAGTAGAATTCACATTTTGAAGGTTATTAAAATGATTGGATTTTCTCAGCACAACATTTGAGACTTCAGTAATGGCAGATGCTGTCCTTTAGGCTGTGCGCCGTCGTGCCGAGTCATATGAGTACATGAGATAAGGTTTTAATTCATTTGGAGTTATATATTCTGACACAGAAAGGCACGGCAGTTTATCGCGGCTTTCTGCCTTTCCTGTGACAATACCACTGGTCTTGTGCGTAATTGTTTAGTATCTGTCGTCATTTTAATTTCCCAATTTACCATGGTTTGTTAAAGCTAAATTAGCTGAAGAAAGGGAATGTCAGTAAGCATTTGACAGTTCTGTGTGAAAGTGTTCAAGACTAGCGACCTACAGCCAAGCACCCGCCTCTGGAGAGATTGCTCTGTATCACTAAGAGTCAATGAGGATTAAAGTTAACTTTAAGATAAATGATCAAATTAAACCAGACCCACTGTGCTCCAAAGGGAGAAACTCCTGAGACTTCGAGGAGTCGATACTGAAATGACACATAAATGAAACTCCAGAGCTATGGACAAGCAATCTGTGAGAATTGCTTCACTCTGCGTGCCGTCTACGATTTAGTGCATATCACTGAAAAGAAAGATTGTTGGTTTTATAATCTGTCAACAAAACTTAATTTCAAACTTTTTTGCTTCTCAAACTTCTGTTTCAGATGTTAAATTCTGCTGATATAACCAAGACCATATGGATTGGTTTTACCCTGAAATATGTTGCATTATGGAAGTCGTTCATTAAAATTCCATTAGATGAGTTCAATGCTAATTGAATTTCACAGATTTATGTGATATCGACATCTACTGTCAGAACAAAACAGCAGAAATCACATAGCAACTCCAATATCTAAATGTGAATATGCATTTTTTTTACGTAAAGTAATAAAGAACTTGCCCACATTTACTCACCCTCTTGTCATTTCAAAACTGTATGACTTTCTTTCTTTTCTTCAGCAGAAAACAAAATAAGATATTTTCAAATAATGTTGTTAACTGGCCCCCATTCACTTGCGTTGGTTTTGTGTCCATACAATAGAGTTGAAAGGCTGCCACTGTTCGGTTACCAACATTCTTCAAAACATCTACTTTTGTATTCTGCGGAAGAAAGAAAATCGTGAAGGTTTGAAATGACAAGAGGGGAGAAAATAATTGCAGAATTTTCATTTTTGGGTGAACAGTAACTTTATTTATACCAAAAGAAAAAACAGAGCACTATGCAAACAGATGTACATGTGACACATAATAAGCCAGAGAATTTATGTCTGTTATGTCAGTTAATCCTCTGATGTCCTTATCGTTCGGCTCGGTGAGGGGTGATGAGACTTATTGGCATTCGACTTGGCAACCCTCCACTGAAAAAGGCATATGAAATGTGTGAAAAGTTTATCTCCAGCCTGACAAGTAGCTGCAGAGGAGTGATGCGAGTACCATATGTTTGAAAGAGCTACAGAGGCTTTTTGGAAAGTAACATATGCAGCTGCTACTGCACATAACCCGCTGAAGCGGAGAGATACAGACGTACTGTGGGCATTTAATGCGAAGTGTCAGAGCATCTCGGTGGATGTTCAGCCGGGGTGAGAGTCAACATATGGCACATCACACCAGCGGAACACTGCACAGTCATTTTGTCTCTTTGCTTTGGCTGTTCTCTGCACGGCCGTGAAATGCAAGCATCGAGTACAAAACGCTTTCTGTGGGCGTCAGTTTCTGAATCTAATGTGGAAGTTGGCGGGTGATCCCGGATCATATTTTAGTGAGTCTTAAATTGCAGCATCCTCTTACAGCCTCGATGCTACGGCAGTTTTATCAATAAAGCCAAAACTAAATGATAAGTTCTTCATTAACCAATATCCAATAAAACTCGAATGGAAATAAAACCAAAATAATAAGGTTATACTATAGAAAACTTATTGTACAGCTCATGTGACTGACACAGATGGTGGATGTGGAACTTAATCATCAAAAGCAAGATGGCATGGTTTCTGGATATAGATAGAGATATAAAAAGATGAGGACTGAGCAGCAGACATGCTCTTCTGACTGGCAGATATTTAAATAAACACAATTATTTAATAAACACAAAATAAACAAAAACAATTGTTATGCAATAACATGGGATGGATTATTGTAAGAACTTATTTCATGCTGAGGGAATAGAAGGGATGCAGGTGGTGTATGAGAAACATTAGTTATGGCCAATGTTCATTTAAATTTTTGTGTGTACTTTGCAAAACCAAATGTCCCTGGCAAAACAGATTTCTATTGGGCAAAGTCTTCTGCCACCTGAGCAGGACCAGTCTCTTTTAGCATATTTAAAATAATTAAAGGCATTGTTCGACGTAATATAAATACAATTATTTGTTTAAGAAGCTAGCTTTATAATAAATAAAAAATTGAAAATTTAGTATTTCAAATCATTTATTTCAGTATTGTAATGAAAATTGAAACACTGTTTCTCAAAGTCAAATAATATAATTGATCATGAACAATGGTAAACGCACAATACTGTACCTATTTTGGTTCCTATTCTCATAATGAGATTATGAGATATTAACCTGGCTTTCACAGATATGGTCACATGATTAACTTATACTAGGGGTGTCCTCGACTAAGGATTTACATAGTCAAATCAGAATTCTCACGTCTTGCCTATAGTCGACTGACAGGGGGTTAACAAGGGTACAGCGCAAAGTGCAGTGCAACATTGATGCACCAAAAACAATCAAACAGAATTTGTTTAGAACAGAATATTATAAAATTAAAAAGTCGAAATAAACCAGATTTAAGTCACAATGTGCAAAATAAATGTTTAGGCAAAATATCTGAAATGCAGGGGAACATATATTCAAAACGCAATACAAATAGCAACAAATAGATTCTAAAAGTACAATTAATCGATATTTTCCTAAAACATGACGTAAACACCAGACATTTAAGTTCAAAACTCTTCAATAATAATGAATATTTTTATTACAAACGGGAATACAGCATGTTAAATACCAATTACCAGGCAACAAAATTACTTCATTTATCGCATGTAAAGGAGGAATGCACTAAAGCATCTTACCATTTAAACAGTCAAGAAGTGCCTTTTTTCCTGCGCACTCTTTCTCCATCCTCCTGACACGCAATCCATCTTGATTTAAGAATTTGTAGACAGATATATTGGAAAACAAGACAAAAAAAAAAACTACACTATAACTATTTATACTATGGGTGATTACGAAAACAATAAACATAAAAAAATATGTATCTTTCTGAACGATTAAACATACAGTACTTCTAAACAGTATCTGGTGGATCTTTGAATGTTGTTTGGCTTTTGATGATTGCGAAGTCGTTTTAATGTCCGAATTAGCGGTCGGGAAGCAGAGTTTTCTGCGGAATATAATCATAGCTGCGGGAACGTATTTTGAGCAGGTGGTGCTGTAATTCTTTTCCCAGGGCTAAAGCAAGGCTTAATTTCAGAACGGGATTGCTGGGATTTTGCAAAATTTTAATCAGCTTTAATAATGCTGGAAATTCCCATATCGGTTGTATTTGCATTATTTCTGATCAGAAATAGTCAATGGGCCATCCTGCATCAGGAGCAGACTCTGAACTTCAGCTTCCGCATGCAGAATGTAAGTGTCCGGTATGTGATATCTGTGACACGACTTGTAGACGCGGCGTAGTGCGATTATAAGATACAGGATACAAGAACAAACACATGTTGTAAGTATGACTATTGCCTATAGCCAAAGCATAATCTACTGGATGAAACTACAAAGGTGTGTCAGCAGCTTTACTTCTACCTGTAATAAACCATGGGCAAACGCACCATTCACATGATTAAACAAAACTGCACGCTGTACGGTGACAGCACATTGAAATCAACCCGTACACATACTTACTGTAGACCTATCAGACACAATCTCAAATAAAGAAATATATAATTGTTTTACATTACTGCTGGTCTGCATGCAAAACTCCAAATGTGGCCTATCTTTCAGGGGTGACGCTGATAAAGTCTGCACGTGGGCATCAATGTCCAAACTGTACTGTGAAATAAGTCTAAAATTTGTTTTGGCGCTCGTGACCCTCGACCTTCATTAACGAATGCCTTGACAACATGACACAATTGTGTTATCATTGTGGCTTGCCTTTTACAGCGCCGCCATTCAAGTTTTCAATACGTATTAGACAATATACAAATTAATCAAGACTCCTGAGATAGGCGCAGGCTCCCCCTGACCCGAGGTAGTTCGGATAAGCGGTAGAGATTGGAATGGAATGGAACAAATTAATCAAATAAATTTTAGTTATTTTTTGATAAAACATTTTTATTTATTTATTTTTTAAACTGATTAAGTTTTTCTTTCGCTTGACACCAGTGGTGCCCTACTTCCTACGGCTGTGAAAATTATACTTGATATAACAATTACAAGTCATAGCAAGTCATAGTGCAACACGCCCATACTGTTATTGTCCGTTGGTTTGGATGCATATATAGTCAGTTACAGTTAACGTTATAGTTATTTTCATAATGTGAACGGCCCATAAAACAATGGAGAAATATGTTTTGTGCAGGCAAATGGTGTAATTATGGCATCTGCCAGCAGAGGCAAAGTGGACCAATCAACCAAACATTGACCTTTGTCTGTAGGGTTGATGATGGCTCGGGGTTGTGTCTGCCAGCAGCTAGTGAACCACAGAATGAACCTCCCAAGGCATTATTCAGAGAAACAGAATTGAAATAATGTTAGAGTTTCCAATAAAGACGGAGAAATGAGAGAAATAATGAAGGAAACGCAGAAACATTTGCCGTGATCCCCTGCGTACCGGGCTGGTGTGACGAGATAAAAAGCAGACTATTGGAAAATTAACTACATGCCTGGTTAAACAGATGACTCTTCAGTCTGGACCTGAACAGAGAGAGTCTTATTCTCTCTGCCTAGATTTGGCACAGCCAAAACCAGCCACAGATCTTTCAGTGTTTTTGGTAAACAAAAGATTGTCCCTTTTGTTGCGTATTACTGACATTTTCAGGGATGTTTTTAGTGTTAAACTATTTATATAGCACATCAGCTTAAACTATACATACATAATGAACGATCCTGTCCAGATAATGTAAAGAGGGAGTCATAGTTCAGTAACATGAGGAATGGCATGATATTTTCACGTATGCATAGCTTTTAGTAGATTTACACAGTCATAAGCACAGCAAGGCCGTCCGCCGCTATCTTCTGACATCATGAGAAAATGAGGTGGCCTTGTGGGTCCTAATGACAATAGGCTACTCATTGAAATTACCTGTGCTTACAACAGCCATAAATTAAAGACCAGCAAAGACAGATAAAGAACAGTGAAGTTATTTAATAATATACGCAGTGTTGGGGAAGCTCCTTAATCTTAAGCTCCTCTATGGTAAACCATGCAAGAATTATGCCATTCAGCCTTATGTCATTAAAACTGTATTTGACTTTTTATTATGTAGAACACAAAAGATATTTTGAGAAATGTCTCAGTGGTTTGGTGTTCAATTGGGGCCAATGTGGTTTGGTTACCAACTTTCTTCAAAATACCTTTTTATGAAAATAAAAGTTGGAAAAGTTGAAAATGAAATGGAACAATGGCAACAGTTATTTTAAATAGAATGAAAAGTATTTATCTTTTCCTGCACATATTGTTAAAAATAGTTTCACACTTAAAGAACATCAAACCTGAAACAGCATTCCATATAAATAGAAATTAAATTAAGCTGATGTTTGTTCATTTAATACAGTTGTGTTCAAAATTATTCAACCCCCACTGAAATTGATTGTTTTGGTCGGTTTGACATTGATTATGATCATTCAGTTATCCTGCTTACAATTAAATCAAAGAGGCACGTGTAGGTCAGACAAATATAACATAACATTTATAATGAAATAACCACAAATGTGTTTTCTGAGCTCACATCATTATCCGTTTTATTCAACCCCCAAGTGACATTCAATCTTAGTACTTAGTACAACATCCTTTTACAGTTATAACAGCTTTTAAACGTGAAGCATAGCTTGACACAAGTGTCTTGCAGCGATCTACGGGTATCTTCGCCCATTCATCATGGGCAAAAGCCTCCAGTTCAGTCACATTCTTAGGCTTGCGCACTGCAACTGCTTTCTTTAAGTCCCACCAGAGGTTCTCAATCGGATTTAAGTCTGGTGACTGCGATGGCCACTTCAAAATGTTCCAGCCTTTAATCTGCAACCATGCTCTAGTGGACTTGGAGGTATGCTTGGGATCATTGTCCGGTTGAAAGGTCCAACGTCTTCCAAGCCTCAGGTTTGTGACGGACTGCATCACATTGTCATCCAATATCTCCTGGTACTGAAGAGAATTCATGGTACCTTGCACACGCTGAAGCTTCCCAGTACCTGCAGAAGACAAACAGCCCCAAAGCATGATTGACCCCCGCCATGCTTCACAGTAGGCAAGGTGTTCTTTTCTTCATAGGCCTTGTTCTTCCTCCTCCAAACATAGCGTTGATCCATGGGCCCAAACAGTTCTAATTTTGTTTCATCAGTCCACAGAACACTATCCCAAAACTTCTGTGGTTTGTCCACATGACTTTTGGCATACTGCAGTCGACTCTTCTTATTCTTTTGGGACAGCAAGGGGGTGCGCCTGGAAGTTCTGGCATGGAGGCCTTCATTACGCAGGGTGCGCCATATTGTCCGAGCAGAAACTTCAGTACCCACATCTGACAAATCTTTTCTCAGTTCCTCAGCAGTCACACGGGGACTTTTCTCCACTCTACGCTTCAGGTAGCGCACAGCAGTCGAAGTCAGCATCTTCTTTCTGCCATGACCAGGTAGCGTTTCAACAGTGCCCTTTGCCTTGAATTTGCGAATGATGCTTCCTATGGTGTCTCTTGGTATGTTTAACATCTTTGCAATCTTCTTATAGCCATTGCCCTTCCTGTGAAGAGTAATCACCTGTTCTCTTGTCTTCCTGGACCATTCTCTTGACCTCACCATGTTTGTAACCACACCAGTAAATGTCTAGAAGGAGCTGAGTATCACAGTCATTTTAAAGCTGCCTAATTGGTGCTTGTTAGGCTTTATTGCTGATCCCTGATATCCAAAGGTGTTTTCAATACCTGATTGAAAACACTTCATTGAACCTCTGTTCTTCAGAGTGGTAGTCTTTAAGGGGTTGAATAGTTATATCAATGAAGAATTCACAAAAGAAACATTTACTACTGTATTACAAAACTAATTGATGTCATTTTAGTTGCATATGGTTCTTTAAGAAGTCCTTGTAGGATTTCATTCTGAATACAATTACAAATGTACACTAAATTCCCTAAAACCATTTACAGCATTTGGGGTTGAATAATTTTGAACACAACTGTATATATAACACTGCTTAAAATATCAGTTCACTAGCACCTAAGAGAAATGTACTACTGTATGTGATTAAACTAAGGTTAGATTGGAAAAACTACACTCAAGTATTTAAGGAACAGCTGCGCTATTTTCACACATGTGTGGATGTATGTTCTGTGAAAAAGTTTTGCTGAGAAATATTGAAAACATTTCTAAATGATTCAATTCCATCTGCTTTGTTAGCAACTTGGCAATTGCCAGTTAATGTCTGGGAAAGGAAATGTACTGTTAGTGTTTGTATAATTTGAACGATCACCACAATCCCTTACTTTGTCAGGGCTGCAAACATATACGCAATGGGACCTAAATGTTCACAGAGTATTTACAGTACTGGACCTCATTGCTTACAGACAAACACTAAAAACCACAGCACTTCATGGTTATTTCAGTGTGTTCTTTAAACTATTATCATCATTACTTTTAGTTAGTTAGTCCCCAAGGCTGTAATAATACTTATCCTATTTAGGTCTTTCTTTCATCAGTTGAAGAAAATGGTTAAAGACACTGTTCATATGAACGCTATCTGTGAACATGCTACGAAAAAATCTGTCTGTGCTAAGACTAGATTTACCATTGTAGCACGTGTGCAATAAAGTTTTGCATGTGTATAAGACAGAGCCGCTTGTTTGTGTGAGGTGTGTTTGTCGAGGTGCTTGTTTTTGTGTGATGTAAATCAATGGTGGAGCACTCTTTTATTTGTTTTTGCCTTTAAACTTGTTTTACTGCTGCAGTCCTATGTGTCCTGTGATCCCCCGATGTTGAAACTCTAAGCTAAAGCTTAGGTGCTATACAGCTTTTTAAAAATGTCACCTGCTTGTTTTGCTTGTATGTGAATGAACGGTACATTTTAACGAATTACTACGCACGTGTAACGCTTGTGAAATGTATGCTTTTCTGTATGAGGACATGAACACATGAACTCCATCTCCAGAGCTGATCTGAGAGTTAATTTCATAAGCACTGTTAGAGAAAAGATATCGTCAACACTCTTTGCGATGACCCGTCAACATAAAAGACTGATAAACTAGAACATATTGATTCAAAATCGATCAAAAACACCATTGTATCTGCAAAAGAAGGAATTTTACTGCAGTTTATTACTGTAAATAATATAACAATTTACTACAGTATGTGGGCAAATATATAATTCTTTTACTTAAAACGGAAAAAAGGAACTCTGGAAAACTAAATTATATTGTCCTAATTTACCCAACTGTAACATTAATGTCCTTTGTCTGTTATATACATGCCTATTTAATGTGATAAACAACAATAAATATGTTTTTATGTGTATATATTTTTTAACATTACATACACTTTATACTTGTGCTACAACAGTTTGGCCTGTGCTTCAAAACTTTAAACCTCTGTAGCACTAGTGCTATGTGCAATAAAAGTAGACGTACAGCCCTACTGTAAAGGAACAGAGGTAGATCAATCTAAACATCTAATCTGAAAATAACTGTCTCACAGTAAAGCACACACACACGCTCGTAAAGTGACCTACACATGACCTGGGCGTGTAAATCAGACAAAGGCAAGAAGAGCCAGTAATGAGAAAGCTCACAAGTGCCCGCTGACAGACCGTGCACCGTTCATTAAGCCTGTCGAATTTTTCGATGCCATACAAACCACGTTCTCACACCGGCATGATGTTCCTCTATAATTAACTTGAATAGCGGTTTTTGGATGTCTCACTACAACCTTCATAAAACAACCAAAGTGCTTTGAATCCATTCATTTATCATAATTAAACTTTTCAAAATGTCATTACAGGCCCATTGAGGTTGAGCATGGCTGAGTGCTTTAAATGTTAGCCCTTAGAAGTGCGCTCTAGATGAGAGGCTAATGCTGGCCACATTTCTGCAATTAACAACTTTGAGTATACATGCAAAGGAAGCCACTTTTGAACGTAATGTTACAACTATTTTTTCTGTACAGTGGATTTATCAACTCTTTATTTATACAGACATGCCAAAACTCAAAAAGGAAGAATTTATTGTTTGTTTTCTCATTTCCTTCAAATTATCTCATTTTGCAGGAATGTTTTTATAGTCAATGAAGCAACACTATTGATCGTATTTGGACGTGATGTCTCTCCTGACATATTTGATCATTTGTTATAAAGATTTTTTCTCTGTGAAGGGCTCATTGCACATAATAACATTATCTCACCGGCACAACACGTGGGATGTTTTTTGCAAACATGCTTTTTAGAAAATGTCTAAATATTAAAGGGACCCCTTGTTTGACCAAAAAACTGATTCTTTGGAAAATAAATTGTCCAATAGTTTCCACTTCTCTTTCTCTTTTTTAATTCAAAAGTAGGAAATTGTTCTTTACCCTAATATTCCTCTGGGAAGTTGATTAAAAAGATGTTGCTGACCGAGCATTGATCGCTGCATCCCCTCATCAATCTATTTTTATTACTGTACGGTACACCAAGTGAAAATATAACTCGAGTTGGTAATTAAAAACAACTCTGATAAGAGCTTGAACTGCTTCACGGCTCACTAAAATCTGTTCCTGTTGCCATTCAAAATAGTCCTTGTGATTTCTGATGGCCGTTTGATCTTCTCGTACTGTAATGCACCGTGTTGTGATAAAACCTGAGAAATGCATGTAATAGAAGCCATGTGGAATGCTGCGCAATCCCAGGGGACGAGTGTGACAGATAATGCACTCTTAAACGTCTCTGTGCCCTCTACTGGATGTCCTTATACAAGCTGATATTTGTTCATATACTCTCTCTTGTTTCTGCTATATTTATCTCTGTAATTCGTTTCAATCTACTTCTACAATTGCTTGTTGCCAAGAGCCGACTCGCAAGATTGTGTTATAGATCAGAGAAATAAGTAAATGAAATATGTATTTTCAGCATGTTGTTGGCCAGAGGTGGGGAACAGAACAACAGCTCACTGCAATCAATGAGTACAGTTCAATTACAGAATATGTTTCCTTAAATCAAGGTATTTGGAAAAATTCTGGTCAAGGGGCAGAAATGATGGGGAGGGATCACGAAAATAAAACAAACAAACAAAAAACTGAAAGGGGGGTGTCGAAAATGCCAATTTGTATTGCACTAAACTACTCTTACTGGTACTTTGTGGAATAAAGTGTACGTAGTTCATAATTGTACATATACGAACCTATTGTATACCTTAAGGTCCAGTTAAAAGTTATGTAAACAAAACAAGGCATAATGTAAGTCCTTATGGGTACAATTATGTACCAAAAACAACATTCTATGTTTTGTACCTGTGGAGGAAGAAAAAGAAACCCTTAGGGATACCAGCCCAGTGACAGTTCTGTACATCTTTTTCTGACAGTGTATATTTGAAGTACATTCTGGGATTGCCATTCACGCTCATGTCATTCTGAATATGATTCTTTCTTCTGTGGAACACAACATAAGATATTTAGAGAAATGTCTTGTGGTTTTGTGACAGTGGAAGTCAATAGGGGCCACTGTATTCTTTATATAGTTTTAAAATTATATAGTTTTTGCCCCATAACAAAAGAATCCCTAGAACCTAAAAAGCTGTCAGTAAATGATGCTGCCTCTATTAAATAACTTCAGTACAATTATCTGCATGCCAGTTTTCTGTTGCTGATTTGCGATCTTGCTGGGGTGGTAATGGTTTACGCAGGCTGCCGAACAGAGCGTAGGATGACTGGGATCAATTTGTGACAGACGTCTAAGAGTCTCATTAGACAGGGAACTCATCTTTCTTTCTAATGGAGAACTTGCCATGCACTGTCCTGCCCTCTTCAGCAAAACTCATCCCGATGACACAGAGCATGTGATGATGTCTGTTTATAAGTGCTGTCAGTCCAAACCAGCTGCTTTATCAGGCCTGTAACATCTCTGTCGGTCTGAGCTCTGAGAATTGATTTATTACAAAACAAATGTGCTAAATTAGTTTCAGATGGGGAGAGAGTGTGCTTTATGCACAAAGAGGACTGCAAGCGGTGAGACAAAACTACATCTTATAAAATCAACAGACATTGGGCATGATTTAAATTTATGATTTATATTTATTTTTAATTTTGGTTTAGTTTAGTTTTACCAGTTGTGTTATTATGTTGTTAAAGTGGCGGGTTACTCACTAACGACTGTAAATGTACTCCGGGTAAACAGTCTTTTTTCACCTCACAAACATCTTGTATATGCGAATACATAGCCAATGTTTTGACAAAATGTGACACAGATGTCACAAATGTAAAGTTCATGGCATTTTTTGTAGAGTTGTACGATGTGGAAGATCCAGTGAAGTAGGTAATTGATCTAAATTCAGATGCTTTCAGGCACAAATTAAGTCCTGGTCATGCGTATAATAAGCTCATGACAGTGTAAACAAACTGGAATAATTAGACAGCTGAATTTTTTTAATTATTACACTGTAAGAAATAGGCCTGTAAACAGCGTTTTTAATGACCTGAAGATGCCATCAAAAAAGACGGCATGTTCACATGTGGTATTTTCAGCGCACGGTTATTGTTTGTGTAGACTTGTCGTGAAGTTGAACACAATTAAAATTCATTTCAATTGTTTTTGCTATTATATTTGTCATTTTTTACTAAATCATTCTGGAAAATAACAACTTAACCTAAAAAAAGGCTCACTATTAACATTATGCAACACTGGTCCAGTGCACTTCCTGTTTTTAATTTAGTAGTTTTTCTATATTCCACACATATAATTAAGTCTTAAAGATGCTTGTTTAACATTTTGATTCCATTGGTTGTATTTTGTTCTAATGTTCATGTAGTGTTAAAGTCCCAGTGAAATTAATTTTTTTTAATTCTACCAGAAATACTCGGGGAGATGACATCGTGAATCAATAGAATTTATTGAACAATAGACTTGATAAAACAATAAGATAGAAAACTTAGGCGTAGGCCCCCATTCGTAGCTTAAATCTGAAGGGTTGACGATTCTTGCCATTGCTGCCTGCATAGATTGGCATTGCTTCTTGACCGCTTCTGTTTACATTTTGCATAATGGTGTAATACTTATAATTGGGGACTTGAGCCCCTAACTGTAACTCATCCTGCAACATTTGTGCTACAGACAAGCATAATTGATGAGCATGTAGAGCAAAAGAGTGCTGTTATATTTCACAAGCGATCTGACTTTTTGTATGGCGCTTCCATCTGCCTGACGGGTAATGAAAAGAACAAAATAATTCCATATATTTACAATAAAGTAGAGTCATCTTGCAGCTAGAATATTATAGAGAATGGCCTCTTTTTGCCCAGTAAGCAACCACCTAACAAAAAAGAACTATATATCACTGCCTTAGCAACCAAGAACAAACTAGAATCCGGTCTGTGAGATTTGCACGAGCAAGCAGCACCACATACATTTTCCAAGAATTACTGCTTGATTAAAAATCTAGTATTGGAGTATGTTCACTTGGAACCTAAAATAAAAGCAAAAAAAGTTTCCAATGTTTCAATGAGCTTAAAATGTTAAACATAAACATTTTTGACTAGTTAGTTCATATAAATGATATAAATGATTAACCTGTTCAAAATAACACGTGTGCTGCTTACTCCTGTACTTATTTGCATAATAAAGAGGCATTCTGAGCTCAATTCTTACCCTAACATTCATTCATTAAGAGGCCCGACACTGCCCTTGTGTTTTTTAATGACATTAGTCTCTCAACCACACAACAGGTGGAAAAAACGAGATGAGTCACACCGTCTCTGCCCCGCTCAGTGAAGGACAATATAGCCATAAGTAAATTGCTATCATAATGAGGAGAGAGATACTGACGCTTCTGTTGTGTCATCACTTGCTGTCTTAAGATGAAGCTCTTTATTGTCTGAGGGGAGTGGGGCGGTGGTGTGAGTGTGCATAAGAATGTCTACAGATTCTTTGAACTAGTTTTTTTCCTCAATGCTTGTTTTGTAAACCAGGAGAAGGGCACAAATTAAACACTCATTCAATCAGAACGCAATCGCTTCGTGCTGTCATGTGTTTATATATCCTGAGGGTATGAAAGGATGTTTTGTCAGTCTGTTAATATTAGGAAAGCGTACAGGTGGCAATTACAATGGAGAGGATAAGTGTGCGATATCGCATGTGTAACATGAATTTATTCTATTATTCATTAACATTTTCATTATCAATCTTTTAACCGCCAAACGTATCAGTGTCGGGTGGTAATGCCCTGATGTTGTCATTTATTTACATGTGCTATCCGTGTTGTTTTTGCCAGTGATTCACTAATGGAACGGCTCACATATCCTGAAAACTACTGAAGGCAATTAAACAGCACACAAGCAGTTGAGTTTTTTGTGAATAATGTGAAATCTACATCTGAATAGAAAGGAGGTTTGTTTGAATGAGAATGACATCATATAAATCATCATAGCACTCCTTATTTGGTTCTAAGAGGCAGTTTTGCACTGAAATACCAGTAACACAAATGGTGCAACTATTAAATAAAGTCCTCCACAGTCTGTGTTTTTGGAGAATTGTTTTTCCTCTATTCATGCCACAAGGCACCCTGGAAGTCTAGATGGAAGCGTTTCATTAATGGGGCCTACTGAGCGCCGCCAAGCATCAGCAGAGCAGCTTGGTGATACGGACAAAACCATCAGGCTTTGTCCTTTCTCAGATGATCCCATTGTTATTCCCTCAATAGGGATGAATGCTCACTGTCAGAATCCAGCCTCCCACCTATTAGTTCGGCGAAATGGCAGGAATGTTGCTTTTCACCTTCTGCTGTAGCCAATTGTGTGTAACTAATTGCAGCCTTTGCATGTTCCTCCTACACAAGACTGTTTTCAGGTTGTCCTCGGTCAGTAAAGAAGAATGCGTGGTTTGACGTGTTATTGGGTGCATGTGCATGTTGTCCTGCACCTTGTTCTGAGGTTTTGGCAAGCAGCCCAGAACTGTTGCGCTGGAAATGTTTGAAGTGAACTTTTAATGCTGAACTTGAAACTATCAATAGCTTGTAAATATGTACGGTCAATTACAAGCTGTTTAAGGGATTTCTTTTTTGGCAGTCATCCTTTATGCAGTGATGGAAGGAACACTAAGCCATAACAAACAATATAGAGTTATTTTATATGTATGGGCAGGACAGTAGGACCAAGATCTTATTTACCATTGACATGATACTGTTAAGTTACTCACAACCTGATAGATAGCTTTTTTTTGTAGTTTTTTTAATATTTTAGAATAATTGTAAACTCATACGAAATAACATAAAATGTAACTTTGCAAATTTTGTTGTGACTGCAAAAAATTCTAAAATAAATCAAAGCTTATATTTGATCATCTTCAGTGTAGCCAACTTTTGACTAGAATTTGCCAAAAATGTCCTGACGTTTTATCAACCAGCTTTTAAAGGTTTCACCCTAGGATGTCTTTCAAACAACTTTTTAAGAAGTTTCCATCCATTCTGAGCTCTTATTGGCTGTTTTTCTTCATTATTCCTTCTTGTATTACGGAAATCCTACAAAATCTATTTGTCATCTATTTGTTTTATTTTAATATTTTTTTTTTTAGTAATTCTTGATTTTTAGTAATGAAAAATGTTTATCTTTACGAATGGCATTTTTGGACAGATTTACTAACAGCTTGCAGCATGGCAAACACCTATATTTAATAAAGACACGCAGTGAAAATGAGCACTGAAAGGGCGTGGACACATATGTTTATGCGACTGACCTTATTACATATGCATTTGTAGGAGTTTTTTCTTCAGACGCAAACTTTATGGGAAGAGCGTAATTGAATGAATCACACAAAGCGATTTACGAAGGTTTGGGGTTGTCATTGTAATGGTATTTGCGGTTTATCTAACCCCTAAAAATATGTATTTGATTATTAGTAGATTAATGGACTAGTGGGCTTTTTCGCGCATGTGCTGTTGTAAGCGGCACGTCCGCGCGGTATCAAAAAATGGGCTGCACACGGACGGGGTGTGAGTACGACCGCAGACCATTCTGATGACAAAAATTGCATCATGCGGATGGCACGCACGGACACGGACGGACCATACTTCGCGCTTTAGGCCTATCAGATACTGTAACCCAAATGTTGACAGGTTAAAAACAGATAAACAGCCTTTATGCTTTATTTAACCTGATAGTAATGAAAAGAGGGTGAATGATTGATGACAGAATTTTCATTTTTGGTTGAACTGTTCATTTAAGTTTTGAGATGCACTCACATTCCCTTAACCAGATGCAACAATCTGATCTAGATACTCTGTAAGAATTCAGGTTCAGTGGCTTGTTTTGTCATTTGGTGAATGGATGTTTCTTTGGGGAAATACATGCTTCCGTGCCCTTTTGTGAGATTATGAGAGAGACGTGCCTTGTGCGATATCTGCAGATAAATCAGCAGTCAATGTTATGTTGATGGGTGTAAGCCATGGGGAATATACTTGTAGCACAGGCAAAAGGCATGATTAAAGCAAGGCCACCATGTCCAATGCTCATTAGCATTTGCTTTGCAAATTTGCAATCAACATTATATTTTAATGGCATTTACAAGACTCAAGGTCTATTTTATGTGGACTGTTAGAAGACATTAGGTGGCCTTAATGTGTTTTCCATTCTGGTTGCATCTGATGTATTTTATCACATTTTGGTGATAAAATGTGATTTGCTGCTCTGCTGTATTACTCTGGAGATAGATTTTATCCCTCTTTGTAGTAAACATCTGAACAAAAAAGTTTTTTTCCTTTGTTGGTGCATAACACAGGACCCAACTTTGATATGCAGCCTATTCTCATTCAGTGTTAAAGACATATGGCGCACTATGAATAACATTGCACCCTTAATTATGAATTTTCGCTGTTTATTCAAGTTGTTATAAACTAGAAAATCGACACTTAAGATCACAGGTTCCCTTTCTGTCGGTCTCTCGATGTTGTGTCGAGAACGACAGATGGGGTTCGCCCTTGAGAACCAATCAACTCTGACTACTATAGAAAAGGCCAATTAAATTTGGCGAATGAAATTTGCATGCCGGTCTCCGCCCCCGGATGTCCGGTATAAAAGGAAGCCGGCGTGCAGCATTCATTTACCTTTTGTTCTTCAGAGCCTTCACTCATGACTACGAACAAAACAAATTCAACAAATTCTTCTTCTACATTGCCGGATCTACGACGTAGAGCAGCGGATCGTCCCTACCTGCAGCGACCTTCCCCTGGGCGTCTCGCCGGTTCCGGATGTGATAGACATTTTTTTACAAAGTCCTTTTCAGGACTGAGCATTCTCCAGTGCGGCATGTCCCGCTGTTCTCTTGGGTGAGGCACCCTCATCGAGGAGGGGGAAGGACACGATCGCTGCGTTAGGTGTCTGGGCGTCTGAATCGCACCCCGATTCGCTCTTCTGAACGTTCCCCAACCGGCGGTGGCATACCGTCCGGATCCTCAGGCACGCACTCGGCAACGATGCTTGACATAGATGAGATGTCGCTCGCAGCATCGGAGGGAGACTGGCATCCGACTCTGACGAATCCGAGCTCCCCCCCAGGGGGAGGCTACGTCGAGATCCCCCGGGTGGAACGTGCGGCTGCGGTGCACCTGTGCCGCAGGCGGTTGCCACCTGGGGGAATCGGCCACGCCTACCGTCCAAAGCGTGTAGGACTTCGGCATCATTGGTGTCTAAGGCTTGCGCTGCTGCGGGCCAGGCTGCCTCCTCTCTCTACGGCATGGCCATCCTGCCACTGACAGCGCTCTACGGGCGACCAAGGTGGCGGCACGGGCCCTGGGTCGGGCCATGTCCACGGTAGTGGGCGAGGAGAGACACCCCCGGCTGTACCTTGCGCAGAAGAGTGACACAGAGAAAGTTCGCCGGCGAACAACAACACAGTAAAACATAAATACATATACAACACTTCGGGCCCGGACCTCTTTCTTCGACGGTCCGGTCGCTTGTTCTCTTATATGCTCCCATCTCCTCCGTGATTCGAGCCCGGTGTGCGCACAGCTGGCGCTCATTCACAATTACCCACCAGACTCGAACCACGGTCTCGCCCCGCCTACTCTACTACAAGGAGCAAATAAGAAAAACAAATAAACATAGAAAGGTAAAACACAGCACAGTGCATGGTGTTTGCCCCTTAGGCCGGGATACCATATGAACTATCACAGATAGCTCTAACCGGACCTAGTGCTAGCGGACGTCTGTAACACCCCCTCCGTGGGCTGTTCCGTCTGATGTATCCTCATGAGAATGGTTCCCACTCCTGGTAACCCATGAGCTTCCCCAGGTTGACCTCCACCTCGCAGTTAACTACTCAGTCTGCACGTTCCATGCGTTCTCCTCCAAGGACGAGACCATACCTATGTCCACCATATTCCTCCCCACGGGTAGGAGGTGGCCTCTGCAGAGCATCCCTAATTAAGGAAGTTGCGCTTACCCGGTGTAAACCCGAGCCGGATGGCCTTTCGCCAGTAGAGAGCTAACGCCTCCGTCCGTGAAAGGTAACCGGTCAGGGCTGTACCCATCTTTCTCCAAGAAAGCTCTGGAACCCCCCGACCACCACACTGGAAGGTTACAGTTTTGCAAAAGCTTCGACCTGACACGCCCAGGCCTGTTACGTCGCTTCGCTAGTGATTGTGACGCGATACAGTGTTGTGCCGTTTTCCATAGGTAACCCCATCTTTCGTTCTCGACACAACGTCGAGAGACCGACAGAAATGGAACGTCGTATCGTACTCTCTATCGTACTCGTACGATACGTCGAATACGTATCGTATTCTGCTGCAGTCGTGAGAGGCTCTCAGGCTCTTCAGAACAAGAGTTAAATGAATGCTGCACGCCGGCTTCCTTTTATACCGGACATCCGGGGGCGGAGACTGGCATGCAAATTTCATTCGCCAAATTTCATTGGCCTTTTCTATAGTAGTCAGAATTGATTGGTTCTCAAGGGCGAACCCCATCTGTCGTTCTCGACACAACGTCTCGTTCCCTCCAACAGGGAACTGAGGTTACAGACGTAACCAAGACGTTTTCTTTAGAGGTGCACGTAATCTGCTTTCTTAAGTAGGCACAGTATGTACATGATTTTGGTGATATGTAGGAGTTCAAGTGAAAGGTGGGAGAAAGTTATGAACTATGAAACTTTTTCACATCATAGAGCAGATAAAACATCGCTTATTTTCTTTCCTGAAGCTGAGTTGCAGAGGAAGATGTATTTCCCCTGGAACTGACTTTTGGAAATTACTTCTCTATCAAAACATTGTACAAGCAAATCTGTCTTTGCTTTGGGCTGTATCTCTGGTATATACACAATACGTTTGATGTGTTGCATACAGATCGGCAGGCTTGTGATTCCTACCATTTTTAAACATCTTAAAATGTTTTGCTGTCTCAATGTTCTAAGAGCAATTTATTTTCCTTTGATGTCAGTGAGTGGTTTTTGTCCCCAATAGAGTGATTGTGTCTGCGCTGATTTCTGTCAATGTGTGGCATCTTGTATTTTTGCTTGGTAATGTTTAAAGCCCTCAAACTTTTGATTAGGGGCTCCAAATTTTATATAATTTTCATTTGGGTTAAGTTTGTAATAAAACTTTCTGTGTCAGTGACTTGGGAAAAATTCACCTGTTGATTCTCTGCGATTGACGTAAATGTTGAATGTTTAATTCACACTCATTCAAAATGCATGCTAGCTTTAAGTTTTCACAAATGTTATTATTATTTCTCAGGCTACATTTGCAAAGCTTCTCTTTCTTTTGATGTGCTTCAGATGTTTCAGATTCACATTTAACCTATTGGTGTTACTCTTGGTAGGGTTTATTCCTGACAAAATATTGGACTGAAGTTGTGACATGAAACTATTTTTAAAACATGTATATTACGAAGTGAGTACTAACAAAACCTTGAAAGAATTACACATGAGGACCTGCAAGAAAACATCTTTAATGATACTCAAGGGTAAAGGAAGCTTGATTTCTTAACCTAATGCAATATATATAATAAAGTAGCGAACCGTGACGTTTGAGCCTTGGCCCTATGCGTATGCGCAACCGAGTGCCGAGTGTATGTGCTCTTCAACAGAATAATGGTCTGGGTGGCACACACACATGACCGACACTGCCTCCCAGTCTGATCATAAAACCAACACACACTAACATATGTAATACCAGTTTAAAAAGCGACACCTCATGAGAGCACTCTCAGCAAAGACGACATACACTACAAGACGGCTAATAATCATCAGCGAATAAACTGTGTTTATGATAAGTCTGAATATTAAACTAGTAACGTTACAGTAAACTAAACATATGGAACTGACCGTAATAAATTTACCATTTATCTTATCAATTGTCACTGTTATGCAGAATAGCAGCAAATATGCACAATATGTTAAATCTGAAGACTGACCAGTCAAAATCACTCGTCTCAAATTAAGCTCACATCAACAGCCAAAATGAATTAAGGCACAGCGGCCTAATAAATCATAAATAACCTACGTTTAAAAAAACAAATATATACTTGACCTTCAAGAGGTGTGGGGGGTGCTGTTGGAGTGGCGGGCTACCTCCTAGAGTAATGGTAGGTGAAACACTGCAGCATTTAGGTGCTGAAACAAACCAGAATAGGGTAATTTATAACCCAACGAGGGATGTAACGATATTATTGAAATTGTGTTATCGCAATAGCAAAATGATCTCAATGTTATCGTGGTCACATGACTGTATGAAAAGATAGGTCTTCCGGGCCATAAGAAAGTTACCTTTGTCGAGGTCCATGTGGTGCAATTATTTTATTTTATAAAAGGGATTTTTAGGTCACTTGACCCATCTCATTCTGTAACTCATACCTTTAAGCAACAGTTATGATTAAAGAATAAAGAAAAGAGGATGCTTATGGCACGTTTCCAAGTCATCATTTTTATAATGGAAACCTAGGCATTAACAATTCAACCTGCAACTGGATTATGGATTTCCTGACGAATAGGCCTCAGCTTGTTAGGTTAGGCAACATCTGCTCCACCATAACCACCCTCAACACTGGTGTACCACAGGGCTGCGTACTGAGCCCCTTTCTCTACTCCCTTTTCACACTCGACTGCAGGCCTGTGAATGGATCTAACTCCCTCATCAAGTTTGCAGACGATACAACAGTGATTGGTCTCATCAGAAACAACGATGAGACTGCTTACAGGGAGGAGGTACGGCACCTGGCCACATGGTGCTCAAACAACAACCTGCTCCTTAACACCTCCAAGACAAAGGAGATCATCGTGGACTTCAGGAAGGCGAAAGGAGGCACACACGACCCCATCCACATTAATGGGATGGCTGTTGAACGTGTTTCCAGTTTTAAGTTCCTGGGGACCCACATTTCGGAGGACCTGTCCTGGACCACCAACACCTCATGCCTGGTCAAGAAGGCTCACCAGCGTCTCTTCTTTCTGAGGACACTGAAGAAGAACCAACTGTCTTCAACTATCCTGGTGAACTTCTATCGCTGCACGATAGAGAGCATCCTGACCAACTGTGTCACAGTCTGGTACGGGAACTGTTCTGTTGCTGAGCGCAAGGCACTGCAGCGGGTGGTGAAAACAGCCCAGCGCATCACAGGAACTGCACTCCCTTCCATTGAGGACATCCAGAAGAAACGCTGTCTGCGTCGAGCTCGCAGCATTCTCAAGGACTCCTCTCACCCCGCTCATAGACTGTTTACTCTCCTGCCTTCCGGTAGGCGCTTCAGGTGCCTCCGGACAAGAACCAGCAGACTAGGAAACAGCTTTTTTCCCAGAGCTGTTTCATTATTGAACTCTACCCCCACTGATTTCACTACCTCTCATAACTTTAACTTAATGCTGCTATTACAATTTTTACATTGCACTACAGGGCTGCCATGCATGACTGAACTGTACACACCAGTACTTCATGTATCTGCTCTACCGGACTGTTTACACACACACAGCATCATTTGCACTCTATACTGCTCACTTGCACACCAGGAATATTATACTGAATGCTCATTTGCACTAATGGACTACTTTCATAACTGCATTAACTCATCTTCTGCACTGCAACCTTAACAACTGAATTTACTCATCTACTGCACTGTAACTTCAATAACTGCACTAACTCACCTACTGCACTCTAACTCATCTATTGCATTGCATCTATCGCATAACTAACTGCATCTACTCATCTATTGCACTATAGCTTCAATAACTGCACTAACTCATCTACTGCACTGTAACTGTATATCTGCATCTACTCATGTATTGCACCGTACCTTTAATAACTGCATTAACTCATCTACTGCACTGTAACTTTAATAGCTAATGTCTGTAGCTAATGCACACTCAAGTCACTTGCACTATTGTATAGTCAATACTGTTATCTGTTCATAACCTCCTGTACACTAATGTTCACAGTATATAGCCTTCTGTATATATTGTTCATAGTACATAACGATTGTCATATTTTCATAGTAAATGCCCATCGTAAATTATTTTCCTAATATTGTATTCTGTATTTATATACACTGTATATCTGCACTTGCTAATTGCACTTCTGGTTAGACCTAAACTACATTTCGTTACACTGTACTTGTATATGTGTAATGACAATAAAGTTGAATCTAATCTAATCTAATCTAATCTAATCTAATGTTAAATTCCTAGACCTAATTCCTTGGTTTGATCATTTTGGACCCAACGCTGGGTTGCAATTACCCAACATTTTTAAGAGCACATGATGGTTTAAATAATAAATATTTTCAAACAAATTAAGTCAATCCCCACATGCCAATCATGAAACAAACAGACAGCCCCACCCCCAAACTCACACCATTGGTTGAGCCAGTGTTTCTACCCATAAAAAAAGAAATCACAGATTATTAATATTGCAATCATTTCTCTTAGACATTAAACAAAATGCTAATTATTTCTTTGGCAAAGTCTTTTGCATGTCACATACTTCTTTGGAGAAGATAAAGATAGGCTATGATAACGATTTTGCAAATTGTGTAATTAATAGTTGAAATAATTTTTTTTAAATGCTTGTCACAAAATTTGATTCAGATTTTCACAGATAGGGTGCCAGATGGATGAATTCTATGATGAATACTACTGTATAGTCTGTATACCAAACTGTATCAAACTGACTCGAAGGTATTTTAACCTAAGAAAAACTACTCATACTTTGTCTTTATCCATCCATCCATCCATCCATTGTGAAATTAGTTCTCTACCTGTTTGTATTTAAACTGACATTCAGATGTGTAAAACAACATAATTTCTCTCCTGACTGTAATCTTTACGTGAAGGTATAAAGGGGCTTTGTTGGTGTCATTCTACTAAAGTCCATTAACTTTCATTTCCACTCTCATCTTTTTTAAAGTGGGTCATTAGTTTGGTGCATCTGGGTAACTGATCGGTTAATCTGTCTTTGATTTATGTGCAAGGAGAAGTGAGGATTTAGCACAGGGATCTGAAGGAATTGATTACTGACATGGTTAATTGGCTAAACCCACTGGTACACTGAGACAGGCTTATTGGAAATGTCAAATCAAGCACTTCATTTGCATTCATGATGTATGGTGTCTATTCTGGCTTCTGCCAATGCAGCATTAGCTAACACACTTTTCAACTGGAGGGAGGCTGAGGTTTCAGACTACCCTTGACTGTCCATCTGTCTTTCCAAGAGACTTGTTTGTAAAGTTACAAGCACTTCTTCGCTTTGGTTTACCAAAGTTCATGGAGAGTTGATCTCCTTGCTGGTTCTTTATATTCTCACTTAAAATATTTTGATATCTCGATTCCTTTTTTGATTGGCATCTCAAAGGTGATGTAATTAAAGTTGTGCTAGATAGAATATTGCATTTTTGAATGTAATATTTTTAGGCTTACAGGCATTTAACTTTTGATAGGAAAGTATAGATTTGACAGGAAAGTGCAAGGTGGAGACCTGGTTTCCCAAACAATTCTTCTTTCTGCCATTGGCTGATCAAACATACTCCTGTCCCAAAGTCGCAAATTTGTTTAAGACTGATCCCTTTAAAGATTTACTTGATGGTGATTGTTTTATATTGTCTTTGACATACTCTGTCATACCCTAAAATCAGACTTAACTCACTGATCGATTTGGTTCAGATCAGAAATTGTTCAACCCGTTTGGACTAAGTTAATGGTGATTTGGGACAGTGATCATCAGGACTTAAATGGACACAGTCTATAGAATTGCACCATTCATCCTTACAATCACAAGTCCACTTAGGGGGCTCTCAGAAAACAGGTTGCAATTTTTGGATCAATAGATCTCATGCTGAGCAATTTTGCTTCTTATTTCTACAATGGGCAAGGCATCAACTGTCTCGGATGCATTATGTGTGTACAGACGTAAAGAAAAATAAGCAACTTGTTTTGCTAGTTGAAAAGCCAGTCTACAGCGTAAGCTTAGATGTTTATGGTTGTGTTGTGAAGGACGTCTATGAACCCTAAAAGAACAGTGACTGCTCTGTATCCAATTGTATTCATTTTAACAAGATCTTCTTTAACACATGACAGCATTGAGACTGCAAGAATATAAAAATATATATTTTTAGTTTAAAGGAGGTATCCTAATGCTACGCTTGAATAAACATAAGAGGGTATACTTTCAGTCTATTTTTCATGTAATTCTTAGAAATATGCTTAATGTATTTGTGCTACTTTTAGACTAGATTAGATTAAAGAGTAATAGTTCTTGTAATAGTAATAGTATCCTATGCCAGTTTAATTCCAGTTATTACCAGAATAGTACACTTACAAGTATACTAGGAGTTTTACTTACTGGTTCCATACCTGTCAACATTTGGGTAACAAAATCACTTAAATTGTTTCTTTAATTGCGTGTTTACACATTATCATGACATTGGTTTCTTTTAGAAAATCTAGTTTATTTTTAACTTTAAATCTTTACAACTAGCACAAATCAATATAGCAAACCGGAGTGCAAAAGAAAATATAGCTGCGAGCAGCGATGATGGGCACAAGCCATCAGCGCAACAGCTACCCCAGTGGCATCAGGAAAATGGTGCACAATGGGCACATACATTTAAATTAAGCCTATGGCAGTCTGGTTTTAAGAGAGACAGTAAGGCTTACACTATAACATCAAAATTTGAAACACAAACAGAGGTAGAGTGAAATCACCTGATCAAGGCAAGGCAAGTTTATTTATATAGCACATTTCATACACAAGGGCAATTCAAAGTGCTTTACATAAAATGATTGACAGAGAAAAAAAAGATGTATCATTAAAATGCAAATGATTTAAGATCACAAATAACACTTTCGATTATAAGAAACAATAAAACAGCAATAAAATTGATTAAAAATGTGAGTGTATACATGTATATAAAAAGAATAAGAAATTAGAAATAGAAGTGTAGTTGATTTAAACCAGCACAGTGGTCAGGTTGTGAATGCACAGCTAAACAAGTGTGTTCTTAATCTGGATTTAAAAGTTGCTACTGTTGGTGAACATCTGATGTCTTCTGGAAGCAGATTCCAGCTATGGGTGGCATAATGGCTAAATGATGACTCTCCCTGTTTGTGAACCCTTGTTATCTCTAACTGACTTGATCCTTATGATCTGAAAAGTCTGTTTGGTTTACATCAACAAGCATTTCTGAAATGTATTTAGGTCCTGGACCATTGAGTGATTTATAGACAATTAATAATACTTTGAAGTTGATTCTAAAAGTAACTGGTAACCAGTCTAATGACCTGAGGATTGGAGTGATATGCTCAGATTTTTTGGTTCTGGTCAGAATCAATTGGAGACTATTTACCAGTTAGTTGAACCAGAGGATTTGACAACATTGATTTTTTTAAATAAAAAATAAAGTAAAATTTAAACTGTGACCAAAAGTAGTCTGATAAAGTGTATATATACACCCAAATGCAATAACTTATGAAAGCATGCCATTATATTTACAAACACAATTCTCAGTAGCAAAAGTTTTTCTCAACCATGTAGTGGTAATAATATATATTATATTTTGTTTTCTTCATTTTTTTAATCTGTACCTATCTGCTAATCTTTACCTTGCATATACAGCATTATTTGAAAAGTACCATACAATGTGTTTTTTACCATATTTACCAATTTTTTGACCAGTTTTGGTCATGTAAGCAAATGTATGCTCTTTGCTCTTAGGCCTGTGACCACCTTTTCAAGGAAAACCCACTATGATGGTTATGCTATCCCCAGTGTTGGGTGTAACTAGTTACTAAGTAACTAGTTACTGTAATTTAATTACTTTTCCCTTGAAAAAGTAAATTAAGGGATTACTCATATGTTTTCTGTAATTTAAATACAGTTACTTTTGATGTACTTAAACTAAAT
The DNA here is from genome assembly GCA_029783895.1 of Triplophysa bombifrons. Lineage (NCBI taxonomy): Eukaryota > Metazoa > Chordata > Actinopteri > Cypriniformes > Nemacheilidae > Triplophysa > Triplophysa bombifrons. The sequence goes on from CM056464.1 coordinate 14,234,396, forward strand.
ACTTTGTGAAATATATGGGTGTGCAATAGCGTGATTGACTTCAAAATTCAAAGTCTTACTTTAAAATCTGTGCTTTAATGTAAAATTCTCACATTTGTAATACTTTGGTCAGGTAATAATATTATTTGAATGAATTCAATAAGCCATTTCATGTCTATCCTTGAATCACTTAACTAATCAAGGTTGATGTAGGATATAGAAAGTAATTAGTAATGAGTAACTAAATACTTTTTGTACAGAATTTTGGACGGTAATCTAATTACACGATTGAATATGTAATGAGTAACTAGTAATTAATTACTTTTTCAGAGTAACTTACCCAACACTGGCTATCCCTTAGCTAACAAATATTATTCGATTATTTTATGATTTGGATGCAAGCTAAAATTTTCACCTTCGCACATCTTTCTCTCTGTTTTAACTGAAAATAAATAGAGACTTAAATTAAGAAACAAATAGACAAAAACGATAAAAATGGCAAAAAAATTGTTTCTAAAAATTGTTTCTTAAATTAACATTAAAGCTAAAAATATAAAAATACAGTAAAAGTTGCAATATACACTGTAAAATGTTTTTTTTTACAGTATTTGACCGTTATTTACAGATATTTCATGTATTTTTTATATACAGTAAAAAGGACAAATTCCAGAGAGAGACAAATTTTCAAGAAAAACATGTAATTTAATGTGATTTTTTATTTATTTTACGTTGTTTTACTGGTGTTTCACCTACCAGTTTTTAAAGGATTTATTTTTAACAGTATATGTTTGTGTGTAACATTATTTTAATATTTTACAAGTTTTATATTGTTTTGAACTTAAGATACAAACTACAAAAAGAAACTCCAGTAGACCAAATTCTCAAGTGACGCTTAAAGTTTTATAAGAGGTATGTTTAGATGATATTGAGCTGTGATTATGGCTCTCTACAGATCAGAGTGTTTTCAAAGATGACCAAAAGGATGACGTTATAAAATAAAACAGAACTGACATCTTCCTTGCCAACAAATTAAAGCTAAAAGTGAACAGTGAGTGGTTCCATCAAAAATATAAGCACTCTTTCACAACACATGAGAGCAACTATCGCCCCCAGAATTTGGCAGTTATGTCGATACAAAAATATGTCCTACAATGCACCGACACGGATTCAGTTATAAACCGCTTGACAAGAATACACAATAGGATCAGATTTTGGTGCATATTGTAATACAAAAATCTGGACTTTGAATGGCATTATTAATAGCCAAATAAAAGTCAATAGTGCACAGTAAACTCAATTGTAAGTGCATTACTTTACAACCCTACGTTACTATTTTATGTTGTCCTGGTAACGATTTTTTTATTTATGGTATTTTTGTGGTTGTAATAAAGTATTAAGAAACCTGAATTTGGTTCAGATCATTGACTGACGTAGAAATGCGCTCTGTAACTATAGTTACTGAACATGATCTGTGCGGGTGTCAGATTTTCGGGTAATGTGGAAAAATATCACATTCATCATGGTGTGCACTACTAGTCATTAGAGTAGAAATGATAATCACACAATACAGGAGCCGGTCTCAAGGGCAATTGTTAAGGGCTTAACAAACAAGCTCTCGTGCTCCCTCCCATATAAATTTCCTGAAAAAATGGCTCCCCCTCGGCCACAATTTTCACTCATTACCGTAAATCTCGAATAGACAAAGAATAGAAATAACACATGTGTGAGGTGGCATTCCTCACGAACACAGCCCCTAGCCTGGTGGAAGGTGGCGAACGAGAATGTTTTAATTTAAATAATAAATTGTCTCATCCTGCTTGTTTTGATCACAGCGTGGACGGGCTGCCGACTTTTCCCTCCCTGATCCAGCCCAGGCACTAATGTTGAACAATGCTCCAATAAGATATAGAAAGTCTCATTTTGCTTGCTGTCATCTTGATTTATTCTCATGTCTCTAGTCATGATACATCACCTTCACTGCCTCCACAAAACCGTCTGCATATGGTTACATCTGTTTGAGGGCCTTTGAATGTGATGGCTATAAAATATCAGCCCTCAGGTTCTGATATTCCAGACTTTAGCTCAAAAACATCAAAGACGGGCACGCCGATGGATGAAAAATCACGTAAAGTCAGGCCTGATGCTTTTCAACAGCGGGCTTTAAATGTACTTTTTCCTCCGCTCCAAAAATCTGGTTGTGATTTCACTATTTTAAGGATGTTGTCATTAGTTGAAAACACTAACACATGCATACATTTGTTAGCTGTTGAAATAATGTATATTCTCATTTTGTTTGAATTTAGTTCGGGCCTTGTTTCTCATGCAATTTGTTCAGCGCATTAACAGATGGCATGGCAACCTGTAGTTTGTCTGTCTAACGTCAGGAAACAACTCAAGTCTCATGTGTTACGTTTATTATGAAATCATTCATTCTGCCTCGCAGTGCAAGTTATTTTTCCAAAATTGGATCCTTATGATGTCTCTGACCTCAGATTTCACGGGTACTTTGATTTTTCATTTGAAGACAAGTGCAGACAAGTTTCCTTTGGCAAACATGTCACATGTAATTGGTTGGAATATCTATTATGCTTTTGAATAATATTACATTTAAAAACTTTTGTGACTCCTAATCCACTATCCCAGAAATACACACACAACTTGTTGCAAAGGGCGAGACTTGTTTTTATGAGTAGAAACATTTCGATCACAGATTATCTTCCTCGGTGCACAAACTTCATTTATTGATTGTTTATAAATCTGATCAAAAGTTCAGACGTTTTTCAAATGAAACTGACCATGATGGCTCATGATGTCTCAAAGTCATCTCAAGTGCATCTAGAGATGCTCAAGTGTCTTTTTTATTGACGCAGTCTGTCCTTTTAAAATACTAAGCACATACAGTTGAACACACTTAATACGAGAAAACACTTGGATTATACATTTTACGAGTTTAGACTAAACTAGATACAAATTAGTCTGCACTGACAAGAGCCAAAGCCGGACCAGCAGGCTGTTGTTAATAGAAATAAATAATTAAACTTGAAGAGCAGATGGGATGTGATTGTATCTAATGAAGTGCAGGTGTTTTCAGGGTAGCCCGTGAAATCTAATGGAGATTTGATAAACGTCTATTGCCTAAAAATGTACATGTGGCGGCCACTGTTTCTTATGCTATGATTCCATTTACCAGCCACTTGAACATGAGAATGAGAATATTGCCTTAATGGTTGTTTTCTAATCCTAGATTTGTGAGTAAAATACACCACCCACGTATGGAGACTGCATGAATTTAGTGGTGAATTTATCAAAATCCTTTCTTTATTAAATTTAGTCCCATTGTCCTTTAGCTTTGCAGGTATTTCTTTCTGCGGGGAGGGATTGTCTTATAGCCGGTGACAGCTGTTCCAGTGACGAAAACTGCAGCCCGCGTCTCAGGACGTTCCGTCAGTGCGTGGCAGGGAACGGCAGCATGAAACTCGGCCCTGGGGCCCGCAGTCAGTGTGCAAACGCCGTGTCAGCCCTGCTGTCTAGCCCTCTACACGGCTGCCAGTGCAGACGGGGCATGAAGAGAGAAAAGAACTGTCTCAGCATATACTGGAGCCTACACCAGTCGGGCATACATGGTGAGAAACACCAAAATCCTGGTCTCCTGAAAACAACTGTAAGAAAAACACTGTTACAATTACAGCCAAACCATTTCGTATGTATCAAACCAAATAATTAGCATTCTGAGATTTTTTTTGTATTTAAAATATTTAAACAGGCCATATCGCAAAAGTTAGATGCACTATGGTGGTGAAATGGGTCATAGTTATGATATCATAGCTGTAATTACATTAACATACTAGCATACACATTGAAATCTGTTTAGCTGCCGGCAACCTTGAAGTGTGAGCTTTGTTACTTTGTAAAGGTTACCGATCGAAAGGGTATTATAATTTTACGTCTTAAGTTACAGATTTAAATTTTAAGAAGATTTACTTGTAAAAACAGAAAAACTATGTTTTTTTTCAATGTTTTTTTATCTTGTTATCGTGTTTTTTATTATGTTAGTAGCTGATCTTTTTGTTATTATTACTATACTGCAGTTTGATTAATATTAATTGGACAGCAAAAAAATATCTTAATTTTGAAAATGCATTTTTTTTCTTTAACTGTAAGTCTGAGAGAGGGTTGCTCACATTCGATGTTTACATGATCTTCAGAAAATAGATGAAAATGGTTTATCTGGTCAAAAAGTTCCCAAAATGTTTTCTTTTAAATTAACAAGCAGGTTGCAATGGCTTTTTTCTGTATTTTGATATTTATAAGAGTGAAAGATGTCATGCAGAAGAGACGTCTTGTAGAAAAGGTTTATGTTTTTGTTTAAAGATTTTAAGGGCACATGAGAAGAATAATGACCCACACACTGATTCAGTTTTACAATAATATTTAACACTTTATTCCATAAAGTTTGATTTCAGCCAAACAAACCAACCTAATCAGCAGAAGTCCGAGTGTTCAAATCAAGCAATTTTTTTACTATAAAATATTTGTTTTTGTAGGTCTTAACCTGGTTGAGAATTATCCATATGAAACAGAGGAGAAAGGATTTGACTATGTTCGCCTGGCCTCCATCACTGCAGGTAAACGGACTTGAAAGATTTTTATGAGAGTACACATTTTTTGATGTATGTTTCAATATTTTAACTGTGTATCATGTTTGGATATTTCAGAACACTATTTATTTAGAGTCTCTATATTGTTTCTGACTACATTTAAGCTCAGGGTTTTAAATTAAACTTACTTTACAAAAAAGCACACACGCAGGGACCCTAGTAGGCTACCGTCATTTCCATTGGTAATAATGTCATGGTGTCCTAACATCTTATTAACATTGGATTGCATTGCTTGATATTGTGCATTGTCTGTAGTGTATTAGCTTTGCTATGAACTTTATAAACGATTTCACTGTCATCTTTTTTAGTTATATTTGGGGTAGATCCATCTGTTTGTCAATGCACTGTCACTGAAATGCAGGTTTTATCAGCACAGATCAACAAAGATGTTCGGTGAATGATGTTTACAGACATGGGCTGCATTCTTGGTTTTTCTCTGATAACTGAGCATTCTGAAATCAAGAAATATGAAGGCATGATTGAGTTACAATGCTTTTTCTTCTTCCTCAGATTTAACCGACCATACATTAATTATTAAGTTGGCTTGAGAAAGCCAATATACTGATGTTTCACTTAAAACATCACTATTACTATTTTGCATACTTCTTCTTGTCTCACACAGTTTATCATAGACCCATGAATGAAGGCTAAAACGGACCGGTTATTGAGGAATGGTGTGCTATGACTTTTATAAGCGATCGGGTGGAGGTTGTACGAGGGGGGCAAATCACCTAAAAAATCCCTTTGACTTAACATTGCGCCATACTTTGACAGGTCCAAGCAAGGATTTCGTAGAAACATACGGGTTACCACATTTGAAAAAGCTGGCAGACAAAATCTAGGAACATGTTAAGAGACATGGGGGTTGGCTCGAAGCACCATCTATTGGCATCTGCTAAGCCATGACCATAGCAACCAAACAGATTAGTTTGGTTACTATATCTCTGCATCAGAACATCATAGAGACATGGGGGTTGGTTTGTTTAACTCGTGGGGTATCATGCTAGCAACTTGCTAATCTATCTATCTTTTGAAAAACTTCAAACTTAAAATCTTCCGACTCAAATTTTCTTAGAACTTCAGGCTTTCTCAAGCCAACATAAAGTTTGTTCACAAACTTTTACCTCATCTAGTTAACTGTGCTTTGCCATTTTCCGGCAGTGTGTTCTGATGTAGCCCCATTCAGCTTGATAATGTCAGATGACTGTGCCATGATCAGTGGGGCTAAAATTATTATATAACATATGAGTTTAAGACATTTTTTTTAATTGTTCTCCTTAGCTTCATTAAGGAATTAGTTGAAGTCATAATCCCATCGTGCTTGCCTTTCCAAACTATCCGAACATAAGAAAGGGATTGGATTTCCTCTATATATGATAGTCACAAAATTTCTGCATATGATGTAACCTAATCTATATGATATAAGTATATATGATATCCAACTTTTCAACTCAAGAATCCTATAAACTATAAAACAACCTTCAGAAAACATCTTCTATCTTGCTCATTCCCACAATTCCACTTCTCTTCTATATCTCTTGGCATCTGGTGACTTAAGTCATTGCTATGGCAACGAATATAGATATAACAGATATTAAATATACTGTCAATATTGATAAACAAATCAAAACTGAGTTCTGCTTGAACAAAGATTGCTTAATCTCCACAGATTCTGATGTTGGTATGACAACAGTTAACCGTTGCCTGGATGCGGCCAAAGCTTGCAACATAGATGATGTGTGCCAGAAACTGCGCACCGAGTACGTATCAACATGCATCAAGCCATCTACAAAGTCCGGCCTATGCAACCGGTTGCGGTGTGACAGGGCCCTACGCCGTTTCTTTGACCGGGTTCCGCTGGAGTACACGCTCGAACTGCTGTTCTGCCCTTGCAGCGACATGGCCTGCTCGGAGCGACGTCGACAGACCATAGTCCCCAGCTGCTCCTACGAAGAAGAGGAGAAACCCAGCTGCCTTTCCCAAGTGAGGATCTGCAAGGCCGACTATGTGTGCAGGTCAGTTTCTGATGCATCTGTGATTTGTGGGTCTGAATGACCATGTACTGTTTGGACATCGGAATTAAACAATCACTCACCTTGCGTGTCCTCTGGGTAAAAAAAGTGACTTTTCAATACCTTTCTGGACAAAAGAAAGTATTCTGCTAACATGCTTGATGAAACAAACAGACTAATTGGACATAGAAAATATTGGTGTGTTCACACTTAAAGGTAACTGTAATGGAGTAGGCAGGGCGAGACCGTGGTTCGAGACCGGTGAGTAATTGTTAATGAGCGCCAGCTGTGAATCTCGAAACACGTAGGAGATCACCGGACCGTCGGCGAGAGACGTCCGGTCCAAACAAGTTCGGGCCAGGTCCTCTCTCGTCGACAGTCCGGTCGCTTATTATCTTATATGCTCCCGATCTCCTACGTGATTCGGTGCGCGCACAGGTGGCGCTCATTAACAATTACTCACCGGTCTCGAACCGCGGTCTCGAACCACGGTCTCGAACCACGGTCTCGCCCCGCCTACTCCACTACAGTAACCTAAAGGCATAAGGATAAAATTATAAACTGATTGGTCAACTTTTACATGGCTGTACGTTAACCTTTTTTGCTCAATGTAGCACTGGTGCTACAAAGGTTTAAAGTTTTGTGGCACAGGCCAAAAGATGTAGCAGAAGTATAAAACGTCTGTCGTCTGAGTGCAGTTCATCACATGAATAGGCAGATAACTGACAAATGACATTAACGTTACATTTAGATGGATAAATTAGGGCCATGTCATTTTTTGTTTACCTAGATAGGCTTACCTAATAAGTTCTGTTTATTTTTTAATTTTACTGTAATATATATATATAGTCCTACTATACAATAGTGCTATATTTGTCCACTTAAGTTACTGTAGTTAACTATAGTTAACTGCAGTAACATTTCTAGATACTATGGTGTTTTTGAAACATACTATTGTATACTACAGTCTTTACGACAGTTTATCAATTTACTACAAGGGTACTACAATGTGCACTACAGCTTTTTATCTGAGTGTTCAGGTTAACAGGACTTTTATTTTGACCGGTCGTCGGGAAGACGCTTGAGTTTTAGTGTGTATTTGACGATAGCTTTGAAATGCTCATGAAATAAACTTTCACAACATCTCTGGAGATAATGTTCATTTGTTCATATCCTCGCACAGTGCAGACGCAGACAAAACCATGAGTGTCACGCGTGTAGCACATTAAACTGTGTAGTTCATTCACGCAGACATGCAGAACAGCCAGATAACTTATTTAACAGGATTCCGCTTCCGAGAGTCCGCATGTAGTTATATGGATTCAATGCATTATATAATATATGTCGCACTGTACAGCGCTGTTTTATGAAAGTGTATATTTTGTGGCAGGACTTATTGAACTTTCAAAAATATGCCGTGTGCTGAGATTTTGGATTTTGCTGAAATCCATTACCTTGCGCTATTATAACAGAGCTTACCAGTTGAGCTCAAAAACATTGTTTTGTGCACACCAATGGGTATGCACTTTCTATGTTGTTAGGGGTTAAGGAGATGGGGACTTTTAGATACAAGGCATCCTGATTTTGCTTTGTTTGCACGCCTTTGGTCAATGTTAGTTTAGTCAAACCACTTCTTTCGGAAGCAAACCGCGACTTAAATTGGTCCGCTTGTTTGGGGTACATCAAGGTTTAGATGACAGCATTCACATTCACATTTTCACGATTATCAAAGGGAAAATAATTGAATGTAACAACATTTTCATAATATCTGTGGAATAAAAAAATTATAATAATCCTATCTGTCAAATTCATCACACTCATTTAGGGGAACTGTACCAAAAGAGCAATCACACCAGTTTGTGTTGTCAAGTGTGAACATGATGCATGATGTTAACAAAAATGTTATATTTTCTTCATATTCTAATACAGTGTTAATAGAAGGTACATTAATTATGTGCATTTGGTGTTATATTGTCTACATGCAAAGGATGATGAATGTTCAGGTGAGATTAAGAGGTGAAACCTCCATTTGTATTCAGTGTCAAACTATAAATAATCCTGAGAAACCATCTGTTGCTGAATGGGTGTTAGATGCATTTTGAAACAGAAATATATTTGGTTGTAATGAGTGCTAGTTTTGGTTGATTTGTCCATAGCAAGGAAAAACAATCCTAAATTTTAGTATGTAAATATGTAAACTAACCATATAACTGATAAATTACAATAGCAAAATCAATAAGCCCATCAAGGTCAAGCAGGGAAAAACATTTGTTGAGTATGGTAAAGGAGACTTTGTTTCTTTTTGAAACGACACATTGTAGTTTTTCCAGCTAAAAATACTGTCTCTAAAATTATTTCAGTGGTAGAACAACTATCTGTGCAAATTCTACTCCCGCCGCTACCTGAGTAGCCTCATAGTGGCTACAACCACACTTTGTAAGTTCTGTGTTCAGGTCGGTACACACAGATCCAACCCACCCCCTGCCTGCGAGTGCGAAATGGTTTCCAACAACGTTTCTCTATTTCCCGGTTTCATCAGCTTAGTCTACAAATTAGTGTTTATTGCACTACCCAGGGGGATGCTTATACAGCAACATTATTTATGACACTTGTAACAGATAATTGCGCTTATCAACCACATCAGCAAAAGCTTTTATTTATTTGCTTTTATTTGCTTTAATTTAAAGTGAAATGTCACTAACATATAGAGAAGCACATTTATGAAATGTGTCATAAAGTTCTGCTTGTCTTCCAGGTCTCGCTTGGCTCAGTTTCAGTATGACTGTGAACCAGAGGAGCAGTCAGCCATCGGCTGCAAGCAGGGCAACTATGCAGCGTGTCTTATTGCCTATACTGGACTTATAGGTAATTTATACATCAAAATAATAAATGTCAGAGATAAAAACGTGCATGCATACAAGAGAAAGAGAGATAAAGTTATGATTTTTGAAGGTCTTTATATTGTCTCCAACTTAGTGACTAGAAATCTTAGCCGCTTTGCAGTTGTTTCTTGTCCATTGAAACAGGAGCAGGGTAGATGTGATGCGTTCAGGGAGTGTTTTCTTTGCATTCCCTGTAAAAAAAAAACATACACAGGTGTCTTCTCTCCTGTGTGTCTATTTGTTGAAAAGTATTAAATTCCAACGAATTTTCACATATCCGGAGAGATCTGATTTATTTCCACCAAAAAAACAGAATGAAACAATTATACTTTTTTTTAATTCTTGTCCTTAGAATGTCTTTTTTTAAATGCGGCATTATGTTTGTTAAATATACAGAATACTGACCCATCTTGATCCCTTCTTAACAAACCATTGTTATATATTTTATATATATCAACCTGATCACACAGGAATTCATAACTTTTTTAGGATATGGCTAATTCGTGAATCATAACAAACATCCAATTAATAAAAATAAGCAATGCAAAGGCATTCCCCTAAATCCACCCCTACACTTAACATCAGTGGCATGAAGCCAACTACTTGTACAATTTTACAAAAATATGCAAGATCGTATGAATTGGCCACCTTGTAAAATAGTTTACGAAATTCCCATGAGATTGTGTTTAATATTTTATTACAGTGATTAAGAAAAACCGCCATAAATTGAATTAATATAAAAATGTGAGGTCAAATGTAATTAAGAAAGTTAATGGATGTACTTTTAAATGTGATTTTATTATTTATTTTTGATTCTATATATTTAAAGCTATATCACACTTATTTTTATGCTTTTTGAATCTATATCAGTACCTATATATACCCATCCATTTAATCTATATTATATTAAACATTACACTTAAATGATACATATATATAAACTCAATACAAAACAAGTAATCTTTATGAAATGTATGTGATGTTTAGATTCAGTATACAATATGTTTATTTTAAAAATTGCAGGCAGTCCGATCACCCCAAACTACGTTGACAACTCCACATCCAACGTGTCTCCCTGGTGCTCGTGTTCGGCCAGTAGCAATCTAAAGAATCAGTGTGTAGAGTTTCTGGAGTACTTCACAGAGAACGTCTGCCTCAGTGAGTCAATACTGTTCCTATATATCATCTGTCTAGTGACCATCTGATCTGCGTGTGTAGTGTGACAGACAAAGACATTTTCATGTAATATTAGGCTCTGTTCCAAACCCCACTGAGCGGCACCATTTTGTACTCTCTATGAAAAGATACTGCATTTAAGCTGCTTCCTAACCAAAGCAGTACCTTATAATGACTCCATTACCTTATAAGTATAAATTACTATAACTATAATTATGAACATTTAAAAACAATTTAATTCTAAACTTATAGATAAAAACAATGAATGGAGACTTTGAAACTTTTATTTTATTGCACCTGTTTGAATGTCTTGTTCACATTTAACATGACCATGTCCATCCCATTAAATCTAGTTTACTGAAGTTTGTAAGGAGAGGAAATGCATTGAAAGACTAAACAAACCCTGGTACATGAATAATCACACTCAGCTGACAAAAGGTCCCATAATTCTTTGCGGTAGAAAGTTCCATTAAAGTTGAATGTCCTTCACAGTGGCACAGTACAGTGTGTCTGCTCCTGCTATTCACTGCACCATTAGTCATGCTTACCCTGTTATACAGTATGTCAGAGCAACCTAGAACACAAACACACACACGTACACACACACACACACACACACACACACACACACACACACACACAACAGCCAGTTTGCCTCTCTCAAATGATGAACATTTAAAAAACCACCTCGTCTGTCGTATTTTCCGTCTCTCGAATCTCCATTTAAGCAGAGCCACGACAAACTTCGTGAAAAGCATTTCAAATTTTTAAATTGAGTGCCTGTGGTTTGACTCGGCATGTATTCAATTTCATGTAGAACTGGCCCAAGGTTCTCAACAGCTACAGTAGTGTTTTTTTGTGCCCTGCAATTTAACAGATTATCACAAGCCGCACATTTGGAAATTAATTGGTGATAACCACAAATTTATTTTTGCATATTTTACAACATAAATTACAAGAGCAAACAGGACAAATAATTAAAAAATCATGTTTTTTATTATGTTATTATTTTTAATAATATTAATAAATTAGTATTCTTTTTTTGAGTTGTTATTATAACTTAACCAAAACAAGCCAACTGCATTTTGGAATGCACAATAAACAAATGAAAATAAACGTTTTTATTAGTGGTGGGCATAGATTAATTTTGGAATTAATCTAGATTAATCTAGATTAAAATGGCTCATTTGAATTCTGCGGAAGGCATTCAGAATATGTGTGCTACCCAAATAATGACTAAAAGTAAGTCTTTGAGAACGGGTGTCTCAAGCCAGGTGGCGCATTAGATCAGGGGCTCATCTCCTGTTTCCAAAATGCATCACAAAATGCTTGAGATAGCTGTCGTACTATGATAATTGGTGATGAAAATTAAATTATGTTCAATAAGATGTACTTGTGTTTACTTCCGCATAAGCTAAGGAATGCTTTGCGTTTAGGTGGTACTTGAGACTGGAAGAGCTCCTACAGTACATTTAGTCATTTAGCAGATTTTATACAAAGCAACTTACAAAGAGTTAGGGAGCAACAAGCCATATGTCATACAGGCCATAATACATCAGGTGCCAATACAAAGTTACTGGTTTCAACTAAAGCTAGACATGTTGAGAGAAAGTTTTTTTTTTTTTTAAACCAACTGTATGTAAACCAAATCCGTACAGTAAACCAATTCCGCATTGCACAAGGTACAAACAACCTTAGTCTTGTCTAGGTTTCCATTGGGAAGCTTCTTAAAAATAAATCTTCCCTGAAGCAAACCCAGCGGCTTCATACCTGCATCCATGTTAGCACGTTACGTTTGATGTGATCATTTCACAGTAACGTTATGTTGTGTTCAGTCCAAACGCGAATGGCGCGTCAAGCGCGAGTGATTTACATGATAAGTCAATGCAAAGACCCGATAGACCTACTTGCGGCGCGAATCGCGCGAATGAAGCCCTGGTTATTAGATGATGAGGCGGCACGAATGACGCGAATGAAGCCCTGGTTATTAGATGATGAGGCGGCACGAATGACGCGAATGAAGCCCTGGTTATTAGATGATGAGGCGGCACGAATGACGCGAATGAAGCCCTGGTTATTAGATGATGAGGTGGCACGAATGACGCGGATCACGCGAGTTGAAAACTCTCATTCTCGCCACCTACAGTGCAATTCAGCTGATATACATCCGCGCTAAAATATCAAGGTGAAAGTCATCATAGCTTGTGTAGTATAGACCCAGCTCCCAGCCGAACTTTGAGAATAGATTAACGGCGACATTTTTTTTATCGCGCGATAAGAGTCTCACTGCGTTAACGCCGTTAACGCCGTTAACGGCCCACCACTACTTTTTATATTATATTTATAAAAATATTGTCATCTGTTTTTGGCAATTGGGCTATTCCGGTGTTATGGATGTGACATTTTGCGTTATGGACATGACATAAAAACACTCAGAGAATGTGTTTGTTACTAATATACCGGACCATCTGTTTACTTCCACTAAACCCTTGTTGATAGAGTTTAAACATCAGAAAACATAAAAAAATATCTTGGAGTAAGACCTGAAGAAACTAGCTGATAAATTGTCAATTCTGCAAATTCAAGGAAAATGGTAGCTACATAGAAGACACTGAAATATCATTTTTGCAAATAACTGTATTTGGGCATATGAATCAAAAATAATGGAGAAAATAAAAAATTAACCATTACAAAAACAAATATTTTTTATCACCAATACTATGTTAGCGAGCAAACTTACACTGGGTGGTGGTCTAATAATAAATACTATATGTGGGCACAAAGTACAAATTATAGAGTATGTATTTTCAAAAATGATGTTAAGCATTTAAGTACAGACATTTAGCTCAAATAATTTGAACATCGTAAGCAACACATTTAAACTGTTGACTTCGGTAGTATATTATTATGGCCCATCTGTTGCTGTTTAAATGGGGTCCTCTTGAATTGTAAAGTCGAGTACCTCTGTTCTTGCCGTTATTCATTACACACTTTACAAAGTCTAAAGAGTTTCCAAAGTACAAAGCACACAGTTGTTCCACTTTGTTTCAGGAGCTGTAAGCATAAATGAATTCCTGAGTTATATCTAAGCTCCTCTCTGCCGCACTCCTCAAGGACCCTATGTATTATATATAGCGATTCATCAATACGCTCGACTCTTTGCAATATTCTCAGTCCTGTTCAAACAAGATCTCTTACGCCAAGCAACTCCTCAGACAGCCAAGTGGCAGCTCTCTGAGTGAGGGATGCGAGCGGATGAGACCGATGTTTGGTCAGGCCACTCATCTGCGAGTTAATGAGGGGCTGTGGAGAGGCAGGTGCAGCCGCCAGGCCTGAGGAGAATGCTGAGCGCTCGCCGCCTCTATTCACATTCAGCAAATCGAAACCGGTGATGCCGGAATTCAAATAAGCGTTTGATAACAGAACCTGCTGCGAATGGAAGTCGTCTCTTTAGCCGAGCCAGAATTTCTTTACTCAGGGCAGTGGGTCTGTTGTGTGTTGCATGAATAGGAAATGCTCTCCTGACATTCGGGAACGGAATGGACTTCACTCCTACTTCGACCCAGTCGGTGCGGCTGGGCCCTGCGACGGACAAAGAGCTACAGCGGGTGACTCCTGTGTTTGTTGCCATGGATACTGAACAGAACGTTCTGAGCCCAGTCAAACCCACACAGGTGAGGGTAAGAGATGGTGAAAGGTTTGATTGTGAGTCTGGAACTGCCTTGATTGTAGTGTGACTCTGAAAAGAAATAGATTTGTACAATAAAGGAAACTGGTCTGAAGCGATCAATTTTGGCAGATTTTTAGAATTTTAAGGCTCTTTGAGATGGCAGATGGAGAACCCCTGCAGAAGATTCATGAGGCAGCAAATGGTACTGGATACTGTGGTACTTTGATATGTTTTACGGTACTTAAAGGTATTGTTCAACCCAAAATGAAAATTCTTTTATTATTTTCTCAACCTCATGTCATTTCAAACATGCAGAACACAAAAATATATTTTGAAGAATGTTACACTGAACTCCACTGACATCCAGTTTATGACACAAAACCACTCAAAATATCTTTAAATGTATTTTGTGTTCTACAGAAGAAAGAGTCTTATAGCTGCAGTCCTTCTGAAGCCTTGTATCTCCATATTTAGTGATTTTATCATTTTCATAAATCATTATTATTAGTTACCCTTTTTTTTGTCAATGGGTTTTGCAAATGTCTAACCAAAAAAAAAGTGCTTGTCAATTTTGACAGTGCCTAATAATAAAAAAAGTACAGTAGTTTTTCCATTTCCAGAAAAACACTGAATTTTTACATACAAGGTTTCAGATGGACAGCGACAGGTTTGAAATTGATAACATTTTTGGGTGAACTCCCCTTTTAATGTTTACCATATTCATATACATTATGATGTTTGCATGCTATTCAAAACGTTTAAAAACTGTTTTTTACTAGAATATCATGTCCGAAAAACAATGTTAATAATACCATACATAGGCAACTTTCTTTGTGAAACAAACACTACTGTTATTGCTCACGTAATCTGGTTTGGGTGTTTTAAACCACTAGCAGAAAGAAATTAATTCTGACTAAACTGCTACGCATTACCTTTTGCTTCATAGTTCATTAGAAAGGCTATCCACTCTTTTTTAATTCATTAATATTAACAAAATACATTTTTGAAAATCAAATTTACGTATATTGATAGAAACTGCATTATAGGTAATAGCTAACAGCAGAGTTGCCAGGTCGGCTTTACCCGAGCGGCAACCTTCCAGTCTCTCGAGAAACCAACACAGAAGTGACTTAAACTGCAACTTATTGACTGGCCGCTAGAGACTGGTTCCAAAACAGAGCCGAATCTCATTGAGCCCCATGTTAAAATGCCCAACTTTAATGCGGCCATCAGTTATAAATCAGCCATGTAAGATAAAATATGTATGAAAAGAGACTGTATTTAGGATTACTACTTTACAATAATTTTCCAGATGAAATTGTATGTAATGAGTACCTGTAAAGTATGTTTTAGGGTGGGAGTGACTTATTTTGGGTTTTGGTATTTGGACTGGGTTAGTTTTGGGCTTTTTTGATAGGCCTTAGAATTGATTTTGTTTAGTCAGATCTGGCAACCCTTACTGATAGCTTCTTTTGCGACCTTGCAATTGCTGAAATTTCCTTTAATAAACCTTTATGAATCACATTTGTAATTATCTTTCTGATCCTCAGGACTCCGTAAAAGTGAACCTTTGGTCGGACTCCACCGCGTCCTTTGACACACACCAGAACTCTGCCCACGTGTCGGCTTCAGCATTGCTTCTGATCTGCATTTGTGTTTATCTCAACATCTTGCTCAGCTATTGCCATTAAATGGACCGAAGGAAATCTGGGACATTGTTTCTGACAGGCCCGTGAACATTTTTTGAGGTGAAGAAACTGGCCACAATGGCCTCATATTTCTGACCTGGAAGTCATCGTGTTATGTCTGTTTCTGTGGAACCGCCTATCAAACCTACAGAATCTGCAATTTTCAAGGCACTTTTATAGACCTGAATGTGTTGTTGGTGAAAAACAAAGGCCAGCGGAAAGTGTGTATCTGTACATATGTACATAGCATCACAAAGAGTCAATATGGAACTTTGTTGTTCATGAAGAGTTTCAGTGTAAAATCATATTTTTGTTGTCGGGTGGGAATTCAAAAGACTGACTCTACCAAGTTTCTTAAGCTCAAATTACCTCCTTGCATTCATGAAATCAATTCCTGATGAAATGTGGAGCAGAGAGAAATGAATCTTTCTCTTTTTCCCTTTTTCTAGTTCCTCATGCATCAGTTCAAGCATTTGGAGATCCCCTGAGCAAAACAGGGATTTAATATCATTCTGTTCAACTTGACTGAAGAGAAGACAAAGGCTGTTTCTGATCAATAATGGAATGGTTATACCTTTGGGTAGAAGTAAACAATATTCTTCTCAATGCTCATACCAACACTCCGAATGCACAATGTGCTGTTGCGATACAAGCTAACCAAACTTCACATATTGATTCAAGAACCAACATTTTTCTACGTCACAGAATCCCACCAAGTGTTGTCTTTTTGTAAAATATGATGTCTTTATGAGGAGTCACAGTAAATATGCTTACAATGAATATGTGGGATATACTGTAAAGGAAGGTTAAGGAGTGGGGTTGAATAGACAAATGACCCGTGATATTTCTAAAGGAAGGCTGTGAATCTCATTATGGAACATTCTTTGGTTCATCACGTATGCCATTAATAAAATATGCTGGTTCATTTAAAGTCGTTTGCTGCTCCTTTGTGACTCCGAAATCTAGATCTGACTGGCAAAAAACTGGCGCACAAATGTGGAAAAGGTTAGTGAGGTAAAACTGCACAGGATGTGTGTGTGTATCTCAATAACATGCTCGGGGCCAAATGTGTGGAGAAACGGTTATTCACAGAGAGATGAGACCCTGTGCTGATTCTTCATCCGTCTTAGAGATAGTTTATGGTCAGGTAAATCAACTGAACTATGGCAGGAGGACATTTGGATCCTAAGAGAGGAAGAAGGTTTCATCAAAGCTTGAGCATGCTAAATCCATTTGTTCCACAAAGATAAAGCATGAAAATGTTCAACATTGGGGTATTTAGTTGTAAGGATTATTTTTCTATTAAAGGTCCAGTGCATGGAATATTTCTAATAGGTGGAATCTAGTGGTGAGGATCTGAATTGCAACCAGTGGCTCACTCCACCCCTCATCCCTCCCTTTCGACGCACTACGCTGGCTAACACAGGACTAAGATGTTTTCACGTTTTCGCTTATTTGCCGAAGGAGAAGACGTATTTATGAAACCCACTCTGTAGAATATTTATTTTTGTGTGAACTACTGCTTTAAAGTATCCTTCAACTGAACTATCTCAGAAACCCAGTCAGCCGCTATCATCATGGTCTATTACCCAATTACTCCAGATATCAAGATATTCAGGAAGCACATGGAAAATTCTGCAGCTTGTCTTGGCCCTCTTCCCAGTTACAATGCAGCTTTTCCACCCCAATCCATTCTAACAATATTTATTGATTAGATCTAGACACAAGTATGGATTTCTTAAATGAAAAAGAGGAAAAATGGTTGAAAGTTTATTGCTCTTCATTTTCTATAAGTCACAATTGATTTTTTAAATATAGAAAACGGAGGATTTTTTTAACCAAAAAGATATGTAATAGATCATAGTCTATAGATCATAGAAGGGTTTTTGGTAATGCTTTTGGTTTTAGGTCTTTAAAGCTTATTGTGCAACATTTGGAGGTGTTCAGGTTTTGTTTTTGGCTTTTCACTCAGAGCAGCTTAGTCATTCGGGTTTTTGGTATGCTTTTGTTGATCTTTGAACAACAAGCTTAACAAGCTCCCCACGTCGCATTTTTGACCAATGACAAAATATTTACACTAAGCCCATATAATCATAGCGCAGGATGAAAATCTATTAAATCTATTTGCTGAGCCATGTTAAAAAGAGTTCATTAAGAAAGCCAGTGGGTCAATCTTGAAAGGGCACAGTGCTTATAACCAAACAATTCTCCGGCCCTCATCCTTCCATGTTCAGTCCCAGACTGTTTATTGATTTGACTGAATACAGACTTGCCTCATCTGTGATCCATCTCAATATGTCACCGAAATCTCTGTTAAACATAAGTGCTGGTTACATTCATCTGAATACACATTTCGATGAGGTATTTAAAGGGGTGCTGCAACCATGTGTCAAGCATTCTGACTTCTTTACACTGTTAAACGTCTTCTCATGCTTAACATGACCAACTTTTCAAAAAACGAGCTGGGTGTATTACGAAGTATTTCTGTGCTCAATACACTCCCCCAGCGATCATACAGGTTTCAGAATAATATTTTCGAACATACAAAACTGTTTTGTAACAATTTTTCTTAGTCCCTTATTGGACCATTCTCCTGGAAAAGCACACGGCACACCCACGCGGCACCTTGGAGAGCAGGAGAAGGAGCATGCACAGAGTGTTCTGATTCAACAACATAGTTGATGACGCCACACAGGTGTGAAATAATCAAATCTACTAATTATTCTGTTCATATTGAATTGATGTCAGATTATTGCTGTGATATGAAGACTACTGTTTTTCTGGTTTTGTGGACAGGGTCATGACAGTACCATGTCTATGTGCTTGTGTTCTGTGTGGAAGTACATGGCCTTTGTTTTGTTTGCCTTGTGCCATGTGCTCTTCTGTTGTGAGTCTTAGCTCCGCCCCCTAGTTTCCCCGTTAGTGTGTCATTCCCCACATCTGCCCATTGTAATCCCTCGTTAGTTTTCCCTATTTAATGCCCTTGTGTTATCTGCTAGTTCGTTCTTTCAATATCCCTGGTGTTTCTTTAGTGTTTAGTCTGCCCTCTTCCTGCCTTGCCAGTTCGTAATAGTAAGCGTTTTATTCATTCAACTGTGTATGTTTCCTGTTTTTCCCCCCTTGTGGGTAGTCTTTGTTTTGGCTGTTTATTATTTGCTGTTTGTCCCTATTGTGGTTTTTTTTGTTAAATAAAAGTCATTTTGTTTCTACTGCCGTCTGCGTCTAGGTTCTCTGTCAGTTCCTTGACAGTATGTTTCTAACCACAGCTCTAAATATATAGTTTCAACCACGCTACTTGGCGATGCTGTCTGCGAATTTCCGCTGGAACGTTGTACTGTTCGCAGTTGCCATATTATGATAATGCTGTTTTTGGGATACACACCCCAGATAAACACTTAATAACATTTTACATTAACTTTAAACTTTCAAAATGTGTGAAATTGAGCTTTTTGTTAAACTACTCCGCACAATTTTGCCTGCTTTAAATAGAAATATGTTCAGAGACAGAAGGTGACAGGTTATGCAGTAAACTACACCTGTCATTTTTTCTTCAAACTATCTTGTAAATCCCTATATACCCTTTAGGGTTAAACTACGTTTAACTTCACAGACTTATGTGTGCGTATTTAAGCGGAGTGTCTGCATCTGTTAAATTAATCTCACAGCACGGTTGTCAAAATACCTGAGGTTTCCATATGAATGGCTGCCCGGGCTTAAACGCGTCAACTCCTCTGATATCTCATGTCTAAATGATGGTCTGCAACCATTTCCATGACACACAAGACTGGAGTGTGTCATCACACACAGTGGGGATGGTTTTCAAGAACTGTACTCCCAGATTGAAAGACTATCAGCTTTCAAAGAGGATAAATACTGTAGATAACGCATTAACCACACATCTAATGTACATACATTCTTCTTTTTTGGCATTCCAGTAATTGAAACGGAGATAAACTATATGGATCACACATCATGATTTCCAAGCTCATAAACAAAAAATGCCCACAAAGACCTGAAGGCAGCATTACTGTGTGTTTGTATGTCACAGGGCTATAGGGTTGACATTTCATTTCGATTGTAAAAGAGAAGCATTTGAGAGATCGTTCTGTTAGGTGATAGACATTTAACAATATTCATAACTTCGGTCCTGGTGCATTATGGTAAAAACACCAATGGAACCTGAATCAGAGTTTGGTATGGCACGTTCTCTGCAGCAAACTAGGATTATAAATCCCCACAAGATCAATAAAAGCGATTGAGAAGTGTGCTGGCAGTGTTTTGAAACCTTTCACTATAATAACAGCATTCTATTCTTGCCTGCACAGTATATCCGTCTGTCTCCCTTGGATGCTGTCTGCCTTTTCCCCAGTGGCGTGTTTGCATTCATAGTAGCGAGTCACATACACCGCTTCTATTATTTCCAAATCCAGCATGGGTGAAGAAGGAATTATGATCGATTTTCTTTTCATTACTGTAAACATTGCTAGAAAGCTGAAAGTCACGCTGCATGTCAACTTATTTTTTTCTGGCTTTTTTGTCTTTGGGGGAAAACAAACCATTCTTGCTCTGAAGCGTAAAAGCAAAACCCAATGTAACTGTTAGATGTTTGGGCTGTTGTTGAAATCACCTGGTGTTTATGTGCTTTCAGACTCGATCATTAAAACCCCACAAATCACAGATACATTTAAAAGGGCCGGCGCTTTAAAACACTGCTGGAGAAAATCAGAACGGCGTATGCAATTACATTCCACATTAATATTGATGGATGTTTAAAAGGACTCTGAGAGAATTCTGATTATTTGTTCTCATAAAATGAGACCACATCTGAGTTTGCAGACTTTTATATTTAAGCAGCCCAGCAGAGTAAATAATCTGTGCTGTTGGACACAGCAAGGCTTATGACAAACCATTGAAATGAATGACAAACAAATGCTCTATTAATATATGCAGGTTTGGGGGGGGGCTATTGGGTTAAGGAAAGCAGTAATTGGGCTATAGTCATAGCCCCTCTGGGTACCTCTAAAATTAGACAGGGGGGCTACCCAACCGTACCTTGGAGTGCCATTGTAATGAGTTATTGCAGCAGGAGCTCGACACCTCCATGCATCAGAAAGAGGTATTGATTGAAACTAAATATAAAAATCAACAATAAAAACTGCAATTAAAACAGAACACATTAGATTGGTGTGACAAAAACAAATTCATAGTTAATCACTCATCTGTAAATTGAAAATAAAAGTGTTTTTATTAAGATATTAAGAAAAAAGTCCATAAATGTGTGGTTTAATCCAATTTACAGAAAATTCAGTCAAAGGGAATGTGGCCTGCACACCCAGCCAAAGATGCATTTATCTTTATTTTTCTTAACGCATTGGCAGATATTTTTTGTTTAAGTATTAACTATTATTATATGTTTCTTCTTAAGTAAATATATAAAAGTTTGAAACTTTTACTTTTTTAAGTGTAAGATTCATAATTCCAAAGACATTACACTGTATTATACAGTATAATTTCTTAAGCAAATGTGATCTTTGTGTGAACTGTTTGGAGATGTTTGCTCAAACTTCCTCTCCACTGAACTCTGAAAGGTACAGGAGATTAGCTGTATCATCCTGGCCTGTCTCCATTGTTCTGTGTTCCTCATGGGAGCCGTGTCCAGCTACCCAGCAGCCTCTCCACCTGAGACCACAGACACTTCTGGGTCAGTTGCTCCTCTGCCAATCCACTGGAAAAGAATAAACACTGTCAACCTATTTAAGCCTCATCTGAATACTGAGAAGGTAAACTAAGAATCTAAGATCATGTGTTTTAAATTCACTGACAGAAGCTAAATCTTTCAATGTGATTTCTTGATGGTTAGATAAGCCTTTTTAAAGCAAGCCAGGTATAGTGTACAAGTGTAAGTATACTGTATACTAGTGTAATCACAGGCATATATATACGGACATTCATGTACTGTAGATTTTTAAAACACCTTTTTAGCAAAGGGGTGTGTCTTCTAAAAATGTTTATTGAGTTATTTTTTTTAAGTACAAACAAATTGGTTTTACAAGTCATTTCAACTCAAAATGTCACTAGTGATACGTTGCAGTAACATATGAAAACAAGTTGAAATGGTTTAACTTATTTGGATGAGTTTATAAATATGTGTGTTGATATAACTTATTGTCACGGTTCCCCTCCGTTTCTCCCCATTTTGCCCCAGGATTCCATTTCCCATGCGCCTCCACGCTCCCTCACCTGTCCTGCGTTTACAATCACCGTCGCCTGCCAGCGTTTCCCTCATCATATGGACCTGTATATATTCACACTGTGTTCTTCTCACCTTAATTGTCGTTTTCTAAATGTAATTGTGAATGCTGTTACCTGTTACTCTGTGATGATGAAATATATATTGGTGATTTGAATATCCTCATCTGCCGTCAGTGGATATAGCCTCATTTTTCGCAGTATATTGGCATAAAATGGTGGAGCTACTATAACATGGTTAAAGCTTTAGACTTCACTTTTGCAGGACTATACATCATAATGTGTCTTTGACTTGTGCTTGTTTTACACGGAAGCAACTTTTGTTATGATGTGGAAGGTAAATTACCCAGTAGCAATTTTGTTTGCTCAAGATGTTCTTTGAAATGAAATACCTCAATGCCATCTCTTAAATGCTCCCGGGAACAATATCTATTAGTTTGCTTTTGCTCCATATACGCCAGCCCCTTATTTCTATTTTTGCTGTAAAGGCATTATTCTCTATGACTCTCATTTCCACTAAAGTAGATGCGTTCCCTCTTTCTGATAAAACACTCTCCTCATCCTTAACTAAACAGTTTAAGGCAGTCTAAAAAAATATTTTCCATGATTTCCTTTTTGTCCTGCGCTGCTCAATAAAAGCAATAAAAAAGCCTTCATAAACAGCTCAGATGGACTGATTGTGCCATAACTTATGCTGCCACAATACCTGTTTGCTGTGGTTTAGCAAGTCCAAGGTCAGATGTGCCGATGTGCTCAGTAAATGCTGAAATGAGGTAACGCGGGTCAATACATTGGAAAAAAGGAAGCAGAGGGTGGACAAAGAATATTCGAGTTCTCTATGGCTGAAATGGCACAGATGATTTTCCCATGCCTTTGAGAGGAGACATGAAAGCTGTTTTTCGTGACTGCATTGAAGTACCTCTCCGTCATTATATAACTGCTAATTGGAATACACTCTGACTTTATCTCCAGCATAAAAACAGTCACGATGTCAACAACACTTTAGCTAACAGAAAAAAGGTCTGCAGAGCCAAAAATGCAGGAACTTTTGTGACTTAAACCATCGAAGGATTGAGAGTCAAATGAGCAGCTATTCAGATCGTTCACAGAAAATTTGAAGCTCTTGTTGAGTCAGGCGAATAATGCAGAGTTACTTCATGCAGATGACACTCTGTTTTCTGAAAAGATTTCTGGCTGCTCTTTCATATGTCATGTTTTCTGACGAAATTGGTGTTAAAGTGTCTGGATCTTTAAACAGATTACAGAGAAAAGATTAAGATATCCCAACTCATACTTTTCTAGGGACTGGTAACATCCAAAAATTTCAATAGGCTAAATTTAGGTTTATAAAGAAATCACATTTTGTTTCAGCAGTGCAAAAAAAAAATTCAATTAATTCAACACAATTTTTTCACTACATGATTTTTTCATGTTCAGTCATGTACCGTAACTTGATCTATTCATGTTGAGACCACATGAATAATTTGTGAATTGTTCAAACTAGTCAGAAGATTTGTTGTTCCCAGCATGTTTTGCGTAAGACTGCATTTGGAGAGTAACTTTCTTAAAGGCCCCGTTTTTTTTACCTGTTTTCGAACTGTGATTGTGTTTTTTGGGTGTTTAACAATGGATGTTCATGTTTCTAGTTAAAAAAAAAACTTGATATTTCATGTATTTCAAGTCTATCGTCCACCGCTGTCTCTCTTCTCATGAAACGACTGGGTTTCTTAAGGTTTCTTCAAAGTCCCGCCTTCCGGAATTCATAAGCTTCGGCTTTTAGCAATATAAACAATAAAAATGACATCAACTTCACTTTAGTTAATCAGTTAAAAATATGCGGCTTGATCAAAGTGTATCGGAGGTTTGCTAGTGCATTCGCAAACATCAATCTTTTTTAGAGATCGCGTTTTTTTCTTCTTTATAGCTGTACGATTATTTCTGGAGAAAGACGAGTGCCTTAATCAATCGCATTGATTAAAAATAAGTTTGTGTTGTTTACATTATGTACGCGTACACGCCGAGTGCCAACAAAACACAAACGTATGACTTAGTTTGACTTGCCACGTGCGGTTCATGTTCGGCATCTTTTAGCGCTCCATCTATCAGTTTCAAAAGATCTCCAAATCCAGTGTTATATCATCCGTTTATATAACATTCATCACCGAAATGCAGTGATCAAACAAACACTGCTAAACTTCCGTCAGCCGAGTGAAGCGCATTAATGCGCGTATTCTTTCTAACACTGTCTTATTGACACATGGGTGTTCTCTTTCTCTCAGGCTTGAGCGTTGGCGTGCTCTTTCACTTGCTGTTTGACGCCTGGGCTTGCTTTTCCAGGAGAATTGTTCAATAAGGGACTAAGAACCCTTGTTACGAAATGGGAATCCATGTTCGAAAAAAACTTTACGAAACCTGTAAGAATCCTGAAGGAGCGTATCGAGCACAGAAATACTACATCATACATTCAACTCGTTTTTTGACAAGTTGACCATGTTAAGCTTGAGAAGTCAAGGGTTAAACAGTGTAAAAAAGTCACAATGCATGAAATAGCATGTTATCTCCGGTTTAAGTGTTGTTTTACTTTATTTGTTTTTTAGTAAAGAGAAACATTTGTTAGTGTTTATTGTTCAAGCATCATTCACAAGTAGCCATTTGTAACTATTGTTCAGAAGAGTGGTGCCTTTGCTTAAGCTGTGGGAGGTTACATAAATAAACATTTTTTAAATACAATTTTATTACTTTATTTTTACTTTATTAGAATTTATTTCTTTCTGTTTATCTCTGTTATCTTAATATGTTTTAGAAAATATAATGATTTCTTTTTATTGAGAACTTAAAATATGATATGAAACTTTAGCATATAAAAATGTTTGTGTAACAAACATAAATTGCATGATTTGAAAATTCCTTTGATCAATTATGCTGAGTAAACATAACTTAAACGTGCACATGTTAATCCAACAGAATTTTATCAAAGTCTTTTCTACAGTCGTTTGTGAAATTTGCAAAACTTTAAACGAGACAACAGAAAAATGCAGATGCAACAAGAGAATAAAATATTTTAGTCAGATATATAATGGATATTATAGATCCATTTGAGATGAATCTTTAATACTTGGATAAAAGCTTACAAACAACAATCTTTACGAATGTGTAAAAAGTTGTGCGGGTAGTTTCTAGACTGTCAACCGAGTCATAAATACATGTAACCTATCAGGTAAATGACATCATGACAATGTTGTTTAGCTGATGATGGTACCGTGAGACTGTTACCCATGACTGGTTCTGTTTTCTTTCTTTTTTTTATTCCCGTCTTTATTTCTGCATCCCAAGAGTGTCCTCCGGTTTATTCTTTAGTTTTATCTCTGTTCTTTAATATTTGATTACAAATAAACTGAAATGGCCACAGTATATCAAATGTAAGGTTGAGCAAATGCCTTTTTACTCATCCATTTTGATATTTTGAAATAAATTCCCAGAATTTTAAAGTGTTTTTTTTTATTTTTTTTCATGTAAGAAATTGTAGAACCCAGCCATCTTTTCATGGCCTGCAAGTACAGTACATGACTTAACAAATTCACCTTTGTCGAAAAAAGTTTTGACTTGTGGCCCTGCAGCCCTCTTCTCATTTAATGGTGAACAGATTTTCTTTTCTGACCATGTGAACGTCTCTTGTCTGTTTAGTTTCAGAGTACAGCTGAGCGGAGGATCAGTTTATTTATTTGAAAAAGGGTGCTGGGGACCACAGAATGAAATATGAACTATACTCGCATTACGTAAACAGCACTGCTCGTGCGCTCATTATTATTGTGTGACGTAAGACATATTGAATTACTTACACTGATTCCAAAATCAATCCTACTGAATTGTTATGAGGGTCCCTTGCATCTGTGGGACCCTAGAATTGCTCCCACCTTTCACCCCATTAACTACGGCTCTGCCTCAGTATATGTGAAGACCGTAGAGGATGGGATGGATGTACTGAAGATGTCTTGTCTAGACTGCCATCCATCCCAAGGGATCTCTGTTTCTTCATCTTTATTTGATTTCTGTGACTTTGATTCTCTGACACTCTCTGTAAAGTATTTTGATCCGTCTTCTCACAAACTCAATCTCCCATCCTCTGCCTCGCTTCAATCTTTCTTCATCATTCACACTCATCACCATCTGGGGATGTGCTCGGGCCGAATGTCTATCACGGGTGATCCAGTCAACCCAGCCAGGCCTCAGGCACACATTCAGAAAAGCCTGACGTCTCCCTCCAAACATTCCCACAGCCCACAGCACCTCTGTCAGGAGGAAATAATGAGTTACGCAAACTCACTCGACCTTCTCCGCAATGAGGCAAATCATTCACCGCTGATAAATTTCAGAGTCTCCACCAACTGGCCCCAGATCTCCATAGACAAATCGCATCATGCGTCTCCCATGATGCCGACACCCACACGTTCGATTTTCTCGCTTTTGTTGAATATTTCTGCAGGTACTGATCTCAAGGCCATTGTATAAATATTTCAGTGGTGCTCCTCTCACCCATACGACAGTGAACTTCTCACACACCTTTTGCTGAGAGCAATCAGACAAGTGCTTCAGATTCAATCATGCAGAGATGTGAGTCATTTAAGTGCTAGTAAGTATTCTTATGTCCTGTTGGGCCCATGTAGGTAAAGAAGTAGGCACATGCTATTCGCAATTCCCATACTGTAATCTAAAATGCTTTCTGTGCAGTCACTTTCAGAAGAACTTAAGCAATTTGATTTCTATTCTGTGCATTCGTCGATGTGTCTTAGTCAGGCTGAATTGGGTCCTGCATGTAAACAGTGTGCTGCACTGCCTTCCATTTGCTAAATAATAAACAAGGTTAAGATGGTGTGGCATTTGGTGATGTGATACTGATAATTCACTGCAGTGGCAGGAGTTGATCACAAAATCATCCGTTTTCATCTGGTTTTCACTGTTTTGTGTATGTTAGGATGTTGTGTGCAGAGAAAACTAGGCAAATAAGTGATTTGAATTTTTTTTCTCCCTTATTGATATACTGCTCCCTGCTGCCCAATAGGAACATTACACTTAAATATAGTAAGTCTAAAAAATCAGTTGTAATTTATTATCCTAAACCTATCTGTGATTTTTTTCCTCTGTGGAGCACACACGAAGATATGAGACAAAGATAAAGAGTAAGAAAGGCTTCAGTGGTTTCGTGTCCATACAATGGAAGTCTATGGGGTCAATCGTTCGGATATCAAATTTTTTAAAAGATTTTCTTTTGTGTTCTTCAGAAGAAAGTCATACAGTTTTGGAAAGACTAGCAATTGTTTTTTTGTGAGGTGAACTATCATTTTAATGCTTGCCAGATGTGAGGTTTCATCAATCCTTAACTTTTTTCCTTAACTTCTGTGTTTAAATTTTACTTGGAGTGGTAAGCAAGCAACCTAGTTACTGCAAAGCAAAATTATATGAACAGATTGAGAAACAGAACACCTTAGCAACTATAGAAATCCATTGGCAACCAGCAATGTGGCTGTGAATTTTTCATCAGCAAAAAAGCTAAATTGTCCTGAGAACATTAGAAAACCTAGTTTCACTGCAGCCTATGGAGGTCCCATTATAGCTTTTAGCTATTTACATTTTAACTAATCATGGAGTCAAAGATCACTGGTCTCTCTGACTCAGTACACAGAATAGGGAAATGAAGTGCAAGGACTTGATTAAATATTGGCCCACCTGGGTGGCAAAACAGTCAGGAAAATGACTGCTTACAATACCAGGAAACGCAATTCCATGCAACTTTTCAGTGTCCAGGAAAACCTGATTCGTTGGTATGTCGTAGTGAAGACGTAAGGATCACCATCTAGTTCAGCTAATTTCAGCAAATAATTGTGTTTCAGTCCTGGTTTCTCCAATTGGATATTTAGTATAGTCCTATAGTTTAGTATAGTACTTTCGTTAGCATTTTACTAAGAGTATACTTCAAAGTATACTTTAACTAAAGATTGTGCTACAAGTATTGACCTGATTGACCAGTATACCCTTAAGTTCACTTGTAGTATGGTTACAGTACAAACAAAAACTTTGCAGTAAACTATTGGGCTATATACTCGTGTGACTTCCGCAAATCGTGTCTGTGGTGTATTATGTGTATTTGTTTTCTCCCCACATTCCTCATGTTATGCTGTATTTTTCTTCTTAATCCATTTCGTCACACTGTAATTGTATATATGTAATGACAATAAATAGAATCTCATCTCATACGGTAGATCACCGCTTTTATATATCACTGCAGTGTGCAGTGTAATTAACATCAGGTTCCAAAGCAATTGTACTGACCACCTTACTTGCGTATACATTTGGGCGGTCTTATTCAAATCACACCACGGACTGACATAGGTTTGTGGGGTTGTGGTTACACGAGGCGTTTCAGGCAGGTCTGAGTGAGCATTTGCTTTTAGACAGAATGCCTTTTTTTCCCCGACAATTTTCCGATTTTTTTTGCTATTTTACATGTCTAAAACAGTGAGGGAAATAATTATTTGATCCCCTAATGATTTTGTAGGTTTGCCTGTTTACAAAGAAATGAAGGGTCTTAATTTTTATGGTAGGTTTATTTTAACTGTTAGAGACAGAATATAAAAAAATCAGGGGAAAAATGTTATATAAATGTTATAAATTGATTTGCATTTCATTCAGTGAAATAAGTATTTGATTTCCGAGAAAAAATAACTTTGTACTTGGTGGAGGAACCATTGTTGGCAAGCACAGAGGTAAAACATTTCTGATAGTTGGTCACCAGGTTTGCACATGTGTCAAGATACATTTTAGCCCACTCCTCTGTCAATCTTTAAGGTTTCTTGGCTGTCGCCCAGCAGATTGGAGTTTAAGCCTCCTTCACAGATTTTCTATAGAACTAGGGTCTAGAGACTGGCTAGGACATTTAATGTCTTCTCCTTAAACCACTCTTTGGTTGACTTGGCAATATGTTTTGGGTCTTTGTCATGTTCTAGTGATCTAGTTAAGGGGAGGAGGTTCTCTTCCAAGATTTTACGGTACACTGGCCCGTCCCTCAGACCCTCAAAGCTGTGATGTCATCCTGTGACCATAGCAGAGATTAAAAGCCCTAAAGTATAACATTTCCAACACTGTGCTTCTCTGTAGGGATGGTTGTTCTTGGGGTCATAGTCAACATTTCTGTCCCTACAAACAGGAGGCAATTTTGGTCTCACAGCACTGCCAGAACTTTCGCCAAAGCCTTTTGTGAATCATTTAGACTTTAATGGTCAAATTTCAGACAAGCCAGGCGGGACTTCTTGAGCAGGAGGATCTTGAGAGTGCTTCGGGATTTCAATCCATTTTGGCATAGCGTGTTACCAATGGTTTGCTTGCTAACTGTTGTCCCAACTGTCTTGAAATCATTAACAAGCTTCTTTTGTGTACTTCCTTGATTTCCATTGGGGAAATCTTGCAAGGAGCTCCAGACCAAGGGCAATTGATAGTTATTTTGTATTTCTTCTATTTCCAAATAATCGCACCAACAGTTGTCTCTTTCTCACCAAGCTTCTGTCTGTAGCCTATTCAAGGTTTGCAGTTCTCCAATCTTG
Organism: Triplophysa bombifrons; assembly: GCA_029783895.1. Taxonomy (NCBI): domain Eukaryota; kingdom Metazoa; phylum Chordata; class Actinopteri; order Cypriniformes; family Nemacheilidae; genus Triplophysa; species Triplophysa bombifrons. The sequence goes on from CM056464.1 coordinate 14,264,305, forward strand.
TCCCTGACATCCTTTATAAACTATTTGGTCTGGACCATGGTGGTGGAAAGGTGAAATGGAAGATACAGATTCTGTTGGCAGGTTTTTTTTAAATACATAACAAGCTGATTTAGGAGTTACTTAAAGTGACAGGACTAATCTGCGGTCCATATAGGCACATAACCAATCTGTGGAGCTAGAATTCTTGCTAGTTGGTATGGGATCAAATACTTATTTCACTGCCTTCAATGCAAATCAATTTATAACCTTTATATTAAAAAATAATCCCCAGATTTTTAAATACTCTTTCTCTATCTGTTAAAATAAACATACCATAAACATTATAGACTCTTTATTTCTTTCTAAGCAGGCAAAATTACAAAATCACCAGGGGATCAATTAATTATTTTCCTCACTACACATGCATGGGCATCTTATAACACACCAAAGACACCTTATGACCCCTTTAACTAAAGTTACAATTGAAAGTTAGTATTGAAATAGTGGAAAAGAACATTTACAAGTACACTCTTTAGTTCATCGATATGGTGTGTGTACATACAAAACACACAGTTATATAAATTGTATAAATATAATTGAACTTAAATATACAATATAAATATTTTTGTAAAGATTTGGTCATTTCGCCTTTAAACTAATTTCTATCGTCTTGAGGATGTAGGTCCGTGAAATAATAGCTACTTATAACTGTGGCCTTAACTGGCAAATACCAGGGCACCACAGCACATCAATGTGTTTGTCATTTGTACAATGAAAAATCTTTGTAAGTCACTGTGATTTAGTGACAACTAAATTGGCACAAGCTGTTGAGTTGACACATGCGATATGATCCAGTTGAGCACCTCGTGTGATTCTCTGCACCAGCAGTGTGATGTCTACCACATTACTCCTGACTCTCAACACTCATCCCTGCAGCCTGGAGGAGATGCAAATGAAACACAGGCCTGGTGCAATAGAAACACACACCAGATCTCCTCCATTGTCATTTATGATTTTAACATTGTTATATTGTTCCCTGTATCCTGAGTTTTACTCTCTATGGATCAACTAGACTACATGCATCCAAGTGAACAGAGTGGCTTTGGTCCTCTGTAAGCAATCAGTTGTAATCAGTGCTTGATGTAGGAAAAAAAGGTTACGGTACTCTCTTTTGCACGTTGCCGTTTGCAAATTATTACCACATTTGAAATTTATCAAACGAAAAAACAGAATTTGGACATTGATGGTACTACATTTATTTACTAAAGCAACAATTACGAGGAACAAGTTATTTAATGTCAAAAAATAGTAATTTCATTACCTGCGATAATAGTTCTGCACTTTAAACATTCCAACTTGGAAAATGTATCATTTTTAGTTAAAGGAGTCAAATGATTGTTTTGCACATACTGAACAAAATTTTTGGCCAAAATGCGTCAGAAAGTTTGCATAACTTACACAACAGTGTATTCTGAACAAAAGTTCAGTTCAGAGTGTGAAAGTTCCCAAGATGCATTGCAGCATGTTCAATCCTGTGTTTCTTTTTTTTCTTTTTAAAGATTGGTGTTTTAGTTCTTGCTGGCCTAAATTTATGCTTTAATATCGTTGTTACTGTTTGTTATCTGTTGAGTTTAGAGTTCTTTAATGAATGATGGTTTTTGATTGTTACCATGGTTGAGATTTGTTTGTTCAATGTTGAGGACACATTTGATCACACATTTGATCATTGTTTGGGTCTGTATGAGGCAGAAAACTTTTACAATTGTAGAAAAAGACAAATACATTTGTTTATTTTTATATTTAACAGTACTTAAAGAGTACTTGAAATGTTTCATTTAGCTAATTTAATATTTTTTCATCCACACAAAAGAAATATATTAATTGCTTAAACAATAGTAGTTGGTGTGACAATAATATCTTTATTAGAAAAAAAAGTTTGCAGTCTATTGAATTCTTCTGTTAATTAAGTCCATCAAATACACACATGCCTTATATGATGTTATGTTTTTAGGCATGTCAAGTCGAACACACATTACATTATGTGACAAAGTTTGCAAAAATAAGTAATTTGCATCTCTGAAATTTTACCATTTAGAATTTGAATGTAAAACGGTTAGCTTTTTTATGTTTACCCTCTCATATCTCACTACATATTCACAGTCATTAGCATCCACCTGCAGACTATCTTCTTCAGCTGAACGTTCTGTCTTCTTACGTTTTATTGGCTTAAATGCTGCTTGGACTCTGTAATTTGATTGGCTGAAATTCCATAAACTATGTTGGATTGATCAATCTGTTGAAATTGTGTCGCTCCGTGCCAAAGTCCCTATGGTAAGTCTGCAGTCGGCAGCGTTTTTTGGCATGAGCGAACCAGGCAGCTGCCCGGGGTGACATTTTTTCATGACACATGGGGGGTGGCAGGAGCAGTTAAAAAAATACTAATAATCCTCTGCGCCGTCGACGCAGGGAATTGGCAAATTGGCACCCCTGCTTGCTGAGAAGGTGCCATGCACAGAAGCTTTGTGAAATGGCTGATATAAATTATGTGGTCACCAAGGTGAATAGAGTGTTTTCACGACGTACGATCAATCCGGAAGTCGGCCATGTTGGAGGCATTGTACGTAGACACTACTATTGAACCTAATGGATAGATATTGGTGGAGAAAAAATCTTCTTCTTTAGAAATAACTGAAATTAAAGAGCTTTAATGCAAGTCGATCACACCCGAGAATCGCTGTAGCCATATGCTTTAACATCATATGAAGTATAATTAATGATTTTCTACTCTGAACTTCACATACGAGTCAGCAGTATTTAACGTTACTGTTTGTAGTTTAACTTAAATCTATTCTTCATGGATGTAGACACACACACACACACACACACACACACACACACAAACATTCATGGGTAAAGAATCACTGTAACACAGTTGAGAGGCACGCTGTTTTATTAAGGTGATATAGTTAAAAGGGACCAGACTGTCAGCATTTGTATGTGTGTGATTAAATGGTGATTTCTTTTAAAATAAAAAACTGCCAACAGTTTTCTATGAGGATAAGGTTTAGGTGTAGGACTTGATTGGTGAACAAAATAAGTAGTTCACTACGTCGGAAGGAGAAATATAGGAAATCGGGTCATCAGCCTTTATATGTATGTGAAGTTACTGCATATTTGCCATTGTGATTATATCGGGTGTCTCGTAACTTTGTAACAGTGATTCTTTATCCATGAATGTGTGTGTGTCTACATCCAAGAACAATAGATTTAAACTACATACAGAATCGTTTAATTCTTCTACTGAAGAATATTTTTTTTCCAGCATTCATTGTCTTTTGGCAATGTTGGAGGTGGAGATTGTGCACTTTAAAAAGTGTGTTTCCTGTTGTAATTGCAATAGTTAAATTACTGGATTTTCTTAAGTGTGTTTTTCAAATGTTCTAATGAAAGATTTGTGCAATTGAGAAATGTAATTTTCACTTATGTTGTTATAATAAAATATTACTGTTTTTGCCGAATTTTGTGGGGGTTTTTTTAGGGGGGGTGCTCGAAGGGGGTCTCGTGCAGGGTGTAATTCAATGTCGAACTGCCACTGGTCTGCCTGCAATCTTAAGCCAAAAAAGCATGATGTCTAATGCTAACGCAGTGGCTCTAGTCAATCATCCATATACTGACGCTTTTACCCGGAGTGCCAAAGCAACATGCAAGATGTGCAGATATGCAAGCACCGGCCCACTTCAAGTTGGCAACTGCTTGTCTTGAAACTTTCTGTTCCTCTTCAACATATGTTTAGCTTTAAATAACATAAAAGTAGTTGTTTATTTGATCTCGGTACTTCTTGACCTCCCATCTGCTGTACAAAATGTCAGTAATGATCGTCAGCAGTTTTGTTTACGTCAGTACTTTTAATTATACTTGGTGACTTAACCAGGATGTATGCCACACACAAGCAAGCATGCCAACAAAATATAAATTTCTATGCAGGATTGATGGGTTTCTATGATTGCACCAAGTATGCTCATCTTGGGTTGGGGCGGATTGACATTTTAAATCATTCATCAGATATATTCAGGGCAGGGAAATCTCTCTTGACAGGTCAAATCTTAGCACAGTACATGTCGTTCCGTAGCTGGTCAGACTGGCAGGATTCAACAGCAGTTGATTGACAGGACAGAAAAACAAATTCACCGTTTGAAGTAAACATGCTGCTCTTCCCTGCAATGTTTCCCATGATACATACACTGTAAACCAAAAGTTCAAATAATCATACAGATTAAGTAATGTAATAATAATTTTATAAAAAAGTTTTACTTACATAAATATTTTAAGTTCCTGAAACACTTTCTTACTTTTGAGTAAAGTATAATGATTATTTTTGAATAACCTGAAGTTTTTACAAAAAATTCCTTGTTAAATTTTCTTAATTTAAACAAGTTAATTCAACACAATTGGTCAAGAAGAAGTTCCAATGCCCAGCATGCTTTGCGTCAGACTTCATTAGGAGAGTAAATTAAACAAATATGATTTATTTAAATGTTTTTGGTAAAGTTAAAGACTTGTTATTGTATAATGTTCACTTCTCTTAGATATTTAGAAGAGTTTGACATATTTTTCAGTTTCGTGGTTACTATTGTTTAGAAGAGTGGTGCATGTGCTTAGGATCTACGAAGCTACATTTGACTTGCAACATGTGTCATGTTACTATTGAGCAGGAACTGTGCCAATGTCAGTTATGAGATCAGTCTCTTCTTGTTCATTTTGGGTTGCATAAATCAAAATGTTTGATTTATGTACATGAAGACTAAGAAATATGTAAAATAAAACAACTGAAAGAATTTGGTTTAGTTAACTTAAAAATGCAATTTTGGTGGAGTTATTTAAGTTCTGTCAACTTAATTTCATAAAAAGGATCAATTAAATATTTAAGTCGCACTTTCTAAGATTTAGTAAGAACTTTAATCAAAATTTGAAAGTTCTGCTTACTTTAACCAACGACTACTAAAACTCAACAATTTTGAGACAACTCGTTGTCTATTGCGAACTTATCCGGGTTTACAGTGTATATCCATCCATCCATCCATTTTCTACCGCTTATCCGAACTACCTCGGGTCACGGGGAGCCTGCGCCTATCTCAGGAGTCATCGGGCATCAAGGCACAGTGTATATCAAAATTCATATTACCTTTTTTAATTATCTAAAATAAATTGTATTAATTATAATAATTATTTAAAAAAAAATCCTCCAGTTAAAAAAATGAAAAATGAAAATGAAGAATTTCAATGAAAATTTTACATTTTGATAAAATTGTTTAACATTTTATTTAATTATAATTACATTAATTTCATTGTTTTCTTGAGGTTGAATAAAAATTATTAAAATGAACAATTTCACTGTAATAAATAGCTATTATAAATAATTGTTCAGTGTTGATGATGATTTCTCATACTCAGGGGCATTGTAATGGGAGTGGTGGTGGTGGAGCAGCATGAGGGGGCATTGTATTGGAGACAGCCTTGGGGCCAAAGCTTCATCACAAAACACTGACAAGGTGTCTTGCAAACAGTTTCCTGCAAAATTAGCACTATCGTCAAAGACTCGTGTCAGTCATTTGCAAACTGTTTTGTTTGGTGCAAATGTTTAACATAAACTACGAGCCCAACATAAATTAACTATTTAACTCAAGACCTCAACAGTCCTTCATATTATTATAAGTAAAATACTCAAAAGTATCATAAATCTGAGAACCTGAACAACATTGTACATCTATATTTTATCACCCTCACAAATGTTAAATTACTTGGAGAGTGTGAGACTAGTGTGAGTACAAACCAAACTGTCCTGGGTAAAAGATAAATCATAGCGTGTTTTAGAGGTAAAGTATTTACTCATTTTCTACAAAAAAAGTATTATTATGGGAAGACGAATGAGCTGACAGATTATTTGTCTAGAAAAGAAGATATTTATTTTGAAAAACAGTAACACAGTAAAACCCAACTATTCACATACCGACCAGCCTGATCTCTGTGGAATTCCTTACTATTTTACAAGGTGGCTAATCTGTATCTCAGTCAATATGAAGTAAACTGGATAAAAGCGTATGGATATTAGAAAAACACAATAACGAAATAAACAGTGATAAGGTTCAAACAATGATAGACAATAACTGCTGAAAGAATCATAAAAATGAAAACACTTTCTATACCTAATAGGAATTGCCGGTACACGTTGACTGTACATTCATTGTGAAGGTTTGATATTGAGTCTGTGTAGTGTTGACCAGCATTAAAAGTGGAACGCAGGCAGGAAATCTCGGTTCTACAGCAGACAACGTGAGTCTGCATCTGTTTACAACGATGACCTTTCCCGAAAGTCTGTGTCACACTGTGATTGTGTTTTCTTTTGTGAAAAGATTTGCCATGAAATGGGAAGATCAGCATATGATGCAAGGCAATAACGGTTTGAGGCTTTTGCTTCAATTAGATTTGGTCCATTTACATAAGACATCATATGGTTAACATAATCCTTTAGTGTCCGTTGAATTTAATGAAGGAAGAGCGGAGTGAGAAATATACAGGCTTGCCGTGTCTCAGGCAGGATTACATTCTCATATCATCTGATAGTCTGGATCACAGAGGTGTAAAGGGAGATAAATGACCTCTAAGATTTCAGCTTTTCAATTTCCTTCCCGTGGTGCCCTTTCTTTGCAATCGTTGACCACACATTTCCTGTCTGGATAGAGGCCAGGGGTAGTTAGACAAGAGAAATCCTCCTCATGGCTTTTGCATTGAGATTTTTAACAATTTTCAACCGAATCTTGTTTGGAATTATAGTAGGTGGCCTTTTCAGGTAAAACTCCCAAAACTCCCAAAACTCCTTTTAATTCTCATTTGACTTTAATGTGACCTGACTCCGAATGCTTGTTATTGTGTCAATTAGTCTTCCCAACTAACACACGAAGTAGCTAACAATGCACATATAGTCAAAATAATTATTTTAACAATGCGCACAATGTCCCATGAAGCATTTATTCATAATGGCATAGACAGTCTTAACATTTCAGAGGCACAAACACTGTTGTGACAGGCTAATATTTATGGGATCAGAATTGTTTCATTATTCTGTATAAATAAACTACGATTCGCAAATAAATATAGACAATTTCACAAACATTTTTTAAATCCACATATGCGCAAAAAGCGAACCATAAATACATGTTAGACGTTCCACAAAAATAAATGGTATTCACAAATAAATACAATGAGATTTGCAAATAAAAAATATTTACAAATGTATTTTAATTATATTTATTTGTAGATCGCCTTCTTCACATTTGTGGATCGCTCTCTGCATATTTGTGAATCGCTTTCTGTGCATTTGTGAATTGCTGCACGCATTTGTGGATCAGTGCACGCATTTGTGGATCAGTGCACGCATTTGTGGATCAGTGCACGGATTTGTGGATCGCTTTCTGCACATTTGTGGATCGCTTTCTGCACATTTGTGAATCGCTTTCTGTGCATTTGTGAATCGCTGCACGCATTTGTGGATCAGTGCACACAGTTGTGGATCGCTCTCTGTGCATTTGTGGATTTTGAAACATTTCTAACGTCAAATCGTACGCACAATCCACAAATAGGTGGACTCCGCCCACGTTCTAACTTCAGCCAATCACGTTTTGCTATGCACTAAGATTCAGGGAGCTAACATGGCGACTAGTGGCGGTCTAAAATCTGTGTTATACTAAGAAATGATAATGGCATCTTCTTTATACTATGTAATGATCGCTTGTGTTCATATACATTGTCCGTATTGTTACATATATGCTGTATTTAAACGTGTATAACTTGATAACAGCGTGCACGGACTGGAGTGGAAAATCCCAGTGACTAGGGAGTCTGTACTGATTTGGTCATCCAACCAGCCGTTTTATTGTGTTTATGTACCAAAGGGCTAAATTCCAATTTTGTCATTCGATCAAATGTAATCTGTTACTGCATGGTTAAGCAGCTATTTCGATCCAAACACTCGGCGCGTGCCTCCTGTCAAGTTTGCAATGCGCACTGCAGCTGTCGGTGTACTACCAGTCTAACGATTGCAGAATTAATGTGGGGGAAATCATCAGCATTTTGAATTTCTATGTCATTCATAATTCAAAATAAAACGTAATTAATATAGTCATTTCGGTTTATCCCATTCCTGAATGATCTCTGCTGCTATCGCTACACTGTTCTGTTTACTGTCTAACTCTCTGCCATGACAAAGGATGTCGATTCTTTTACTATGATGTTGTGCACACACTATATTCTTAAATTCAACCCCAAAAGTAAATGATGTAAGCCTATACAATTTGTGTTTTCGAACCTTACCATAGTAAATATTGGTATAGGCTACAACTGCAGATAATCACTTTACTGTAGATAATAATAATGGATGTGGACGGGATAGGTTGATATTGGTTTACAATGCCAGTGACCTGCAATTAAAAGGCAATTATTTTGTTTTACTTGATTTTGTTTAGAAAAAACAAGCATGCTCAGGTAGGCTCGAATCAGTCTGTTAACAAAAAAATGGCTCTTCCGCGTCGTGTACATCAAGAGACGTACTTCTAAAGATTGCTAAATGTTCAAGTTAATTGAAGTGCTCTAGCATTGTAATTTTGTGTCGATCGATGAAGTCATTTAAAACTTGCTGCATTTAGAGGCGACATAGCCTATTCTCTCTCAGTTTCAGTGAACATGCTCGGGACACATACAAACTCCGAATACTAAAGCGGATATTTCGGACTTCTGAGCGAATCTGTCATGGATCTCATTGCGAGACATGGCGTGCAGAACCCAATTGCAGGCAGGAGGCAGGAAGACAGGAGGTGAAGGGGTAAACAGGAATTTATTTTACATAAACAAGACAAAAAGGCAAAACAAAACCCACGAGGGAGTAAAACAAGACAGGATATATATAAACTTTAACAAGACACACTGACTAACTAACTGATAAAACAAACACTGATTCAAGACACTAAACTGACTTACTTTGGACACGGGGAACAGGAAACAGGAACAGCATACAAAGCACACAGCAACACAGCATATAGCACGAGGCAAACAACAATTCGTAAGACATCCAAAGTATACGTACAGACATCAAACGTAATGCACGAGCGACGAGACAATGAAACATGAGGACTCCTTATAGTAGAGGTAATTAACACAAACTAGGAAACAGGAGGGTAGGAATGATCACGCGACTCGAGGAGAGTGTGGAAGGCCAACAGGGTCAAAAACATCTCTCCCCACAAAAAACCATCAGGCAATGCCATGGCTCCACTTGAGACAAGAATAAAACATGACATGATAGTGGAACCATGACATAAGCCCCCCCTTTAATGAACACCTCCAGGTGTTCATCAAGGGGAAACTAACAAGACAAGACTAACTTAGACAAGGACAAAAACCAGACAGACAAGGAGAACATGACAAGAGGCATACATGACAAAATAACGAATGGGTTGGGGTGGGATAATAAAAATAACAAACAAGGGAGGGGGGGTGGGGGCAGACAAGAAAACAAGGGTAGTCCAGAAGGGGGAGGGCTGGGTGGGGAAGTTCCAGCCCTTGGGGACGCGCCAGGGCGCGGAGCCCCAGGAGACTTGACAGGGGAAGTCCTGGGGGGAACTGTCCTAGTCCCCTGCAGGACTGCTGGGCTGGACCCCGGCTGGAGTGCCGGGCTGGACCATGGCTGGGGTACAGGGCTGGACAACGGCTGGAAGGCCGGCTGGAATGCCGGACGGGACACCGGCTGAAAGGCCGGACGGGACACAGGCTGGAAGCCCGGCTGGAATGCCGGACGGGACACAGGCTGGAAGGCCGGCTGGAATGCCGGCTGGACAGGGCTAGACGCTGGTCGGAAGGCCGGCTGGACAGGAACGGAAACAGGACTGGAAGCCGGCTGCACCGGACTGGAAGCCGGCTGCACCGGAACGGAAACTGGACTGGACTCCGGCTAGACCGGAACGGAAACTGGACTGGACGCCGCCTGGACCGGAACTGGTGCAGGTTGCTGGACCGGACCTGGTGCCGCCTCCTGGACCGGGCTGACCGCTCGGACCGTCCTGCCCTCACGGCGCCCCCCCAAAAAATATATGGGGCTGGATAGCTCCGGACTCGGGACCACCGGACTCGGGACCACCGGACTCGGGACCACCGGACTCGGGACCACCGGACTCGGGACCACCGGACTCGGGACCACCGGACTCGGGACCACCGGACTCGGGACCACCGGACTCGGGACCACCGGACTCGGGACCACCGGACTCGGGACCACCGGACTCGGGACCACCGGACTCGGGACCACCGGACTCGGGATCTCCAGGGCTCGAGCCGCCCTCCGGAGTCTCTTTCTCCCCCGTTTGCCAACGGGATTGGTAGGCGGTGGAGTAGCAGCAGGAGGTGAGGAGAGACCTACGAAACCGATCTGCAGGGTCTGGGCCTCCGGACTCCTGGCCAGCCCTGCAGAAGACTCCGCCATGGACAGTTCCCTGGACTCCTCGCGATCCATAGCAATCTGGAGCTGATCCACGAAGCCCAGGGACCTCAACCTGCGCATCTCTGCAGGCTCGAAGGGTTCGTCGAGGCAGCTGTTGAATATGACCTTCAACTCTGCCTCGCCGAAGCCCGAGTGGCGTGCAGTGGAGAGGAAGTCCATGGCGAAGAGCTTCACAGGAGTGCCTCTCTGGCGAAAGCCAAACAAGGCGTGAGCCTGGCGGCTCCGAAACACCTCCTCCGACTCGTCCCTGCTACCTGCTGGGTTCTTAGGTGGCTCGTGCATTCTGTCATGGATCTCATTGCGAGACATGGCGTGCAGAACCCAATTGCAGGCAGGAGGCAGGAAGACAGGAGGTGAAGGGGTAAACAGGAATTTATTTTACATAAACAAGACAAAAAGGCAAAACAAAACCCACGAGGGAGTAAAACAAGACAGGATATATATAAATTTTAACAAGACACACTGACTAACTAACTGATAAAACAAACACTGATTCAAGACACTAAACTGACTTACTTTGGACACGGGGAACAGGAAACAGGAACAGCATACAAAGCACACAGCAACACAGCATATAGCACGAGGCAAACAACAATTCGTAAGACATCCAAAGTATACGTACAGACATCAAACGTAATGCACGAGCGACGAGACAATGAAACATGAGGACTCCTTATAGTAGAGGTAATTAACACAAACTAGGAAACAGGAGGGTAGGAATGATCACGCGACTCGAGGAGAGTGTGGAAGGCCAACAGGGTCAAAAACATCTCTCCCCACAAAAAACCATCAGGCAATGCCATGGCTCCACTTGAGACAAGAATAAAACATGACATGATAGTGGAACCATGACAGAATCACTGGTAGACTACTGTTATCACTGCAAGAAATTTACTCATCCAGAGGGAGCGAGTAAAATGGCTCGCAAGATCTCGCTGGACCCCTCACACGCTGCCTGTCATGATTCCGCCTCACCTAGTCTGGTATATCTTGGTCTAGAGGTGGAATCATACAGGATCCTTTGTTTTATGTGGGAGAGAGACTATTTTGGCACATGTTTGTCGCCATACTCTCTCTCTGGTCTTGTCATTGTTCCTGCCCTCCTGTTTCCTAGTTGTGCTAATTAGTTTATCTCCTGCACCTGTCCCCTCTTGATTTGGTTCCCTTTATATTGACCTCGTGTCTCTTGTCTTGTGCTGGATCATTGTGTTTGTCTCGTGTGTGCCATGTGGGTGAGTTCTTGTTCCCTGGAGTTTTTTAGTCTAGTTTATTGTAGTTTAATGTCAAGTGTTGTTATGAGTCTAGTCTAGTTAGTCCATGTTCCTGTTGTTATGTTACCCCCTCGTGGGTGTTTTTTTTTTTTTTTATTGTTTATTAAAGTCTTGTTAACCCCTAACCTCCATGTCTGAACCTGGGTCCTCTGTCTCTCACCTCACCCACCCTGTGGGTTCATGACACTGCCGTCTGGTCAGCGCTACAGAGCCCTGAGCACCAAAACAGCCTAACATAGGACAAGTTTCTTTCCTCAGGCCATCTACCCCATGAACAGTTGAACAGTTAAATGTTCTCCCCACTGTGCAATAAATATGTGCAATACTAAACTACTCACTCACACTTATATTTATTTATTATACATATGTTACTGATTTAATATATAATATAGCTATCCCATTACCTTACACAATTTTTATAGCACCTAATAACTTGTATATATGGCACATGCATAAAATATGGCATCCGGTTCTCTTTTGACATGTATTGTTTTTTTTCATATGTGTATTGTCTATTACATATTCATTTTTATTTCACTTTATGTGAGCTGTTTAGTAAATGTATTATACTACATTATTTCTATGTGGGGAATTGTGGACAGACTTGTCCCACATGATCATCTTGCATTATAGCCTACCTACGCTGCTGCCACTAAAGACTACGCTTACTATTGTTAATGTATATAACAGGTATCATATAGTTTTGTCATGGCAGAGAGTTAGACAGTAAACAGAACAGTTAAGCCATAGCAGCAGAGATCATTCAGGAATGGGATAAACCGAGATGACTGTAGAAATTACGTTTTATTTTGAATTATGAATGACATAGAAATTCACAATGCTGATGATTCCCCTCAGGTTAATTCTGCCATTGTTATACTGGTAGTACACCGACAGTTGCAAAAAATCGGAATTTAGCACTTTGGAACATAAACACAATAAAAAGGCTGGCAGACCAAATCAGTCCTGACTCCCTAGTCACCGGGATTTTCCACTCCAGTCCGTGCACGCTGTTATCAAGTCATACACATTTAAATACAGCATATATGTAACAATACGGACAATGTATATGAACACAAGCGATCATTACATAGTATAAAGAAGATGCCATTATCATTTCTTAGTATAACACAGATTTTAGACCGCCACAAGTCGCCATGTTAGCTCCCTGAATCTTAGTGCATAGCAAAACGTGATTGGCTGAAGTTAGAACGTGGGCGGAGTCCACCTATTTGTGGATTGTGCGTACGATTTGACGTTAGAAATGTTTCAAAATCCACAAATGCACAGAGAGCGATCCACAACTGTGTGCACTGATCCACAAATGCGTGCAGCGATTCACAAATGCACAGAAAGCGATTCACAAATGTGCAGAAAGCGATCCACAAATGTGCAGAAAGCGATCCACAAATCCGTGCACTGATCCACAAATGCGTGCAGCAATTCACAAATGCACAGAAAGCAGTTAGATCGTGGCCTATTGGACAACAAAAGCGGAAGTTAACCGATTGGCTTGCGTAGATAGTGGGCGGAGTCCACCTATTTGTGGATTGTGCGCACGATTTGACGTTAGAAATGTTTCAAAATCCACAAATGCACAGAGAGCAATCCACAAATGCGTGCACTGATCCACAAATGCGTGCAGCGATTCACAAATGCGTGCAGCGATTCACAAATGCGTGCACTGATCCACAAATGCGTGCAGCGATAAACAAATGCACAGAGAGCGATCCACAAATGTGAAGAAGGCGATCTACAAATAAATATAATTAAAATACAAATTTGTAAATATTTTTTATTTGCAAATCTCATTTTATTTATTTGTGAATTCCATTTATTTTTGTGGAACGTCTAACATGTATTTATGGTTCGCTTTTTGCGCATATGTGGATTTAAAAAATGTTTGTGAAATTGTCTATATTTATTTGCGAATCATAGTTTATTTATACAGAATAATGAAACAATTCTGATCCCATAAATATTTGAGGATATTATCGGGGTCAGGATCTGTTTTGCCCACCATTCATTTGACTTATCTGAATGTATTAACCATGTATGACAACATAGCTAGATTGAATGATGTTTTTAGAAGTCACTTTGGAGAACAAAGTCTTCTAGGCTAAAACCTGATACTTTTAAACGTAAAAGAGGTTATCCATAAAGAAACTTATAAATCGCAAATGTAATTGTATATACAACATTATTTAATATTGCATTTTGTTTTACCAAAGTGCAGTGTATTTTTAAGAGCTCCATATAAGGTAATCAGTCAGAGCACACATGGCAAAATTCAAAGCAAACAATTCCGTGAGGCTGCATGTCAATTGAGCAACTGCCATTGAGACAAATGAGAATGGAGATGTTAGCTCTCTCAATGTATTAAAGACCTTACTGGTTAGACATTTGTTTAACTTTTTCAGTTTTTCTTTGGTTTGTTTCTGTGCTGTAGAGATGGTTGGGTTTGTCTAATGTGAAATGCGGGAACTGATCAGTGTGTAATTGCCCCGGGCACACCTTAACTCAAACACCAATGACAGGCTCTTTGGAATTGGTACCACCAATAACTGACTGCCGCACTGATGGGGAAGTATGGTTTCAAAGAAGTCATCTGGTCATACTGTGGGTGGAAGGCAGATGGATTAGGGATCTGGCTTTCTGTTGTATTTCCCTGGTCCTTGAATTACATTCATTTTTAAAACTTGTTTATCTTGCTTTTGCTTGTGTGTTTAAACGCACACCTCTCTAGTGTATGTGCTGTTTTTTAGAGTTTAGTCTCTGTGGCTGTCTAATGGACTTCATACAAGTTTTGTGCACGCCTTACAGAGACATTAACTTTATTTTTCTTCTTTTATCTGACAGTTTACAATACTTTGTATGCTTTTATGTTTTGTAAAGTTCTTACCTTTTTTAACCTTTAGCTTGTGTCTGGCAGAAATTGCAAACAAACCCTTTCAAAGTATGTACATATCTTTTTGACACTATCAGATTTTGCACATACATTGTCGTGACTGCTCAAAAGGCATCGCTTTCCATTAGCGTGAATTTTTCAACTTTCCTGTCTGTCTTATTTATTGGTTCAAGCACACTGAAGGACAATACGATGGCCATCTCAATAAAGCTCTTACTTTGGTGGACAGCAAGCTTGAGCTGTGGACCCCTACCTGTGAATATATCTCGCTCCCAAATCCCGCGGTTACTGAGTTGAAGATCAATCCTGCACACAAATTCTCCCCTGGGATGTGCAGACATTTGGTTCAGTCCGAATGAGCAAACATTTCTCAGCTAAAGTCTTGAACCGGTTCAGACCAACAGCGTAAGTGGTCTGGAAGTTTTAAAACAAATGCAAATCATAAAGACTCAATATGGCATCATTACCATATTCATGGATCAAACCCTAAACCTATTGCATCTTGCAGTGTAGTTCAAGACAGATTCTCAGGCAGCTCTTCTGAGATTTTGGGTGCAGGACATGTTCGGGAATTGTTTTCAGAACAAAAGCAATGATGTCATATGTGCCAGAGCTGGGTGGTCTTGAAGAGGCCCACGGAGCTGCCCAACTTCACTTCATGCTGTTACACTGGGAAATCTGAAAGGTGAAGTCCACATTGAGGGAAACCCATTGTTGAGTTTTCCTAATCAGCTATAAAAATACACTGGGTTTTATTACAAAAGGTGAGAAAGGCGGGACAGGAGCCGTGAGGCGGGGCTGGTGGCGTGAGTGATAGTTGGAATCAGCTGTGCGCACACCGGTCCCTCATATCTCACGAAGAAAATCAGGAGCATAAGAGGATGAGCGACGGGACCGATGACGAGAGAGGACCGGGCCCGGACATGTTTTAAGTTTGTATTTATGTTCTTGTGGCCGGCAGTCGACCGTGAGTTGTCTGCCGGTCTTTCACTTCCGTGTTATTGTTTGTTTATTTTTATTATAGTTTGTTAAATATTCCAACTGTTACAGTTAAATTATGGTTACTGTAGCAAAACCATGATTAATTTGTGGTAAGGTTTAAACTGTAAAACTGATCAGAAGTTCTCATCATGCTCTTCTCAAACTCCAGAAGAATGGAGCAGTCCAGCAGCGGCCAGACCTGCTCATCAATGTTGATTAAGATCTCATGCTCAGTGAGGAAGAAACTTTCTTGTTATCTTACTAAGGTAATGTCATGTATCCGTCTGTGCTACTCTGTTTGATATGGACACTAAGTTTGTACTTTGTCACTTCCTGTTTCGTGTGTAGTCCGTTGTAGTCCTTTTGTTCATTTGCCCCCTGTTGATTTGCTCCCAGTTGTGTCTTGTTAGTTCTCAATCTATTTAAGCCATTATGGTTCAGTTTTTCTGGTGTCAGTCGTTGTCGCATGTTGTCTTTTGTCTCTGGTTGTTCTTTGTGGATTACCTTGTTTTGTTTTCATACAATTTTAAACTGCATGTGGATCTGCTTCTTGACTGGTTTCTCGTCCCCATTGTTACAGGTAAAAGGCGCTGATCAATTTATGTTTTTGCATTGCAGTCAATAAAATATAGATTTGTACTAGTATGTGATTGTTCATGGACAGAGATGCCATTGCATTCTAGTTATAGGTCAGCATTCTATAAAGCTACACCTATTTTCTATTCTATGGTTTATATCTCACTTTTTTATGAAAGCTGTTTTGTCTAGGTCAAGTTTCCAACTAGCCCAGCGAGCATCTAACAGGTACTAGTTTCTTTCTAAACACAATGCATTTCACATGTGGGTGGATTTAGTGTTTCTTTAACTCTTAACCTGATGGTAACTGATGTCTTTGGTGTACTGCATAACGTTTATTCAATCATCTCAATTTACAATGGCCCAAAATACTTGGACACTTACATCACACATAAAAATCGATGTATATCATCGCATAGCTGAAGAAAATTCAGAAATATCTCTGATGTTTGACACCGTGTCTACACCGTCTGCGGTGCGATGCAACGCCACACAAGGCTTGTTCTAATGGGATTGTTACGCCACATCCGGTGTGTACAAATTTAAAATTAGAATGGTTGGTTTCTAATGCGACCTATTGTCCCAATTCGAATCACGCCACATCCGGTGTAGACGCTGTGTTACAACATAATTGGATGCTGTTTGACATGGCTTTGTTTCCTATAAATATTTTAGATCCATTGCCTTACCAAAGGTAAGTATATTTAAACTTCTATTTTAAGTATAGAATAGGACAATACTGTATACATTCTGTATTAAGTATATTAATAGCGATGTACTAGTTCAACACTACTTGGACCAAAATTGGCCCAGCTGTTGGTTTATTAAAGTATTCTTAAAGTGAAACACTAGCTGTCTTTGGGTACACAACAATTTTACAAGCATGCTTTTCGTTTCTACTACAACTATACTACAAGTGAACTTCTAGATACTGATAGTTTGCAAACTAAAAAAAGGTTCTAAAATTCTCATCTAAAGTATGTACTTGCCCCATCCATATCACTATTTATTTGAATGCCATCAGACTTGGTCTGGATCTTGGATCACCTGCACATCTGTAAACAAAAATCGCAGCACAACAAACATCCATTAACAACATGCTCGGTGATGACATTTCTCAGATGGGTCCTTAACATCATACAGTTAACCATTATCTAGTCTTATGACTATCAGAGCACTTTTCCAACTACATTCACAAGTTCACCTGTCGATACATTCTAAATGGATTTAGTAATAAATGAGTTTGGCTTGCTGACCTTTAAGGAGGGTCTCTAAGCTAGCTCACTGAAAATGACTCATGATTCTAAAGAATGTTGATTCTTAGGTGCAAAGCTAATTGCTTCCTACAATATATAACTGCATCTGTTGAAACAGCTGTGTGTGAAAGGAACTCATGTAGCATGTAGTCCAGTAAGGGTATAATAATTAATGAAATCCTAACGCAGGTGCCCCAAGTTACATCACAGAAGAGCAAGAATTTTATGTAAGCATCCAAGAGTATGTTAAACACAAAAAAGCTAAATCTTTCATTCGTACTGTTTGTTTAAGAGAGTGACCAGATCCAGGTGGCTCGTAGTTTCTCCAAATCACTGCTTCACCCCTCTGTGTGACAGCCTGATAGATCGCTTGAACCGAAAGGATCTTTTTGCTTCTCGGACTTCAGATTCCTCCGAGAACATAAAGATTCACAGAAGACATTTTATCCCTCTCTTCCATCCTTGATTGCATATAGGTCAATCTAGCTGAACATCTCAAGGTTGGGCGTTAGGTCTTTTTGAAGTTTTCTTTTGATCCTGGGACCCGTTCTTTGTACCTCTCCAACTTCGTTAGCAGTATTTGAATGTTGACGATTTAACATGATCTTGGATTTTTCGGTTCTACGACACTCATACCAGACTTGTTTTCTTTGCCACAGGTCTGTTGACTTAAACCTGCTCGGGAGCTGGGTTTCTTCATGTAAACGGGATTAGATTGCGGCCATGACGCAGTCAAGTCAGCTTCATTCATACAAAAGCAACTTGTTGAGCAAGGAACAGGATTAATAAAAAGATCTTTACGAATTTTACTTGTAACGCAACGTTTTGCTTTTAGAATCAATATTTATTTGAATATAATATATTTAGAAAAATTGTTATTTACTGTGAAAAGTCTTTGGTGAGGACTGAAATAAATGAATGAATAAATAAATAAAATATAGTTTTTTTTCTTGAGAGGGAGATTTTTGCCATAGTAATTTGTCGGATCTTTATATTACATATACATAAAAGCACAGGCCCTTTTATGGGACTATGTATATATGATGCTGTTTTTTTTTTATAAGTTTACAAATTTGTGGTATTTCAGTCTCTTCAGTCATGAACACTGTTCCAATAAATATTATAAGAGAACTAAATATTATGCAGTCATGCTCCTGTCAATCAGCATTTTGTGTATTTCAGTCTTTATGAATGTCATAGAGTGCATCATAGGCCTCAAGATATTTTCTTAAAATAAATAATAATATTTGCAGGTAATGTTCATTTTATGATATTTCAGATTGTATTAAGCAAAAAGTAATATTATCAATAAGGAAGCTGACTGATTAAATCTCATAGATGATGTGTGACCTAGTGTGCACCTACAGTATCACCAGCACTGAAGATTGTTGACTCATGCAGGTTAGGTTCATTTTGATTCAGTCACATTTATGCACATTATTTGAATGCAGTAAAATAAATTAAAGGTGCCAAGCTCACTTTATTACATACATGTATGCATGCTCGTCCTAACTGAAATGCATTTTCCATAACACAGGTTATTATGATGGTATTGTGTTTGAAGACACCATTCCCTGATCCAAACCTGTTACACTGTAGCTGTAGCCAGGACAGGATCCTGATCTGAAATGACCTCTGGGCAACTGATAGGAATTAAGGATTTCAGTGCATAAATATGAGGGTTGAACCTTGAAGGGCCTGTTGACACATACCCTCAGAAAAGAAAGGAGACCTGTGATGGAGGTGCAGCCTGATATGGATCTCCAAAGCACTATGAGATAACTTTTGGAATACCATTTCTTTATTCTTTTTATATATAAAACACAAACATGCTTAGGCCCACATGCCTTTTATCATATCAGTGTCATCTTTTCCCTGCAATAAGTGATGTTAGCTCAGTCAATGTTTGTAATAGTTTCTAAATCTCCAATCTCGAGTTTTAGTCTTGTGTTCTTTATATTGTCAAGGTCAATGTATTGAAGTTTCTGCTTTTTACTTTGCATATTGTCACACTTTTGGTCAAAGCAGGAGAGAACACACTCAAGAGTACCAGTGCAGAGGCTTTAATGAATACTCCAGGAGTAAAAACAGCAGACAGGTGAACAAGGTGTTTCAGTTGTCTAGAGTCAGTCGTTATTGGGTGTTTCAGTGTCTCTTCATTTTGGTGTTCTTTGCTGTTTTTGTTGTTGTTGCTGCTGCTGCGGTTTTGTTCTTAGTTTGATAATTAAAAAATAGTGCACGAGGATCCTCTTCTCCTCCTGGATTATCAATTGTTACAGAACGACTGACACTAGAAAACTGCAACACAAGGGCTCAAATACAGAGAACTTTACAAGATGACAAGGCGCACCTAGGGAAGAATAGAAAACTACAAAGGACTACAAAACACATGACACAGACGGAAGTAACAGAACATTTCACCACCACAAGGATTAAGATCACAGACAACCTCTGAAATTATTACAAATAACTAGAGTTCCCCAGGTAATACTAATCCTGTGCACTAGGGCTCAGGGAATATGAAGTGATTTTTTACAAAGCAATAGTGACGCATAGTACAAAAATGTTTTACTCACATAAGATTGCTCCACCATTCATTTTGGATCCAATATTGATGGCACCGCAAATCCAGCATCGACCTGTACCACAAAGGAATCCGCTGTGAAAAGAAGTGAACAAACACTCAATGTTTTAGCCATTTGAGCTGGAACATCTTTAAAAATAAACTTCAACCACGTATTACTAATGTTGGAATCTGAAGGAATGTTATGCAGAGACTGTTTTCTTCCACAACCAGGCACTGACTGCACAATATTTTGTGATCTTTAACAGCATGTTTATTGCCTGCTCGCTCTATCTGGTTCTGCGCAACTTGTGTTACTTCAGTACTGTCATGCGCAAACCAGTGGACGGGGCTGGACAAGTAGTTGTTGATATTCTTCTGTTAAGGCTGTGTTTGACCTATCTATGTCATAGATAGGTGCATTCTAGGAACTGGTGTTCGCTGAGCCTGGTGTCAATTGCAGGTATAATTTCAGTTAAAAGGGCGTTTTCAGTTCTGATACTTACAGGATGTTCGCTTGAATACGATTCCCTCCTATATAACAAAAGCTGGGGTTAAATTTTTTGTCTTAATTTATGACTCCTTTAAAATGTAATACATCTCCTAATGCTATCTGTCTGGGCATCGTTTGAAATGTTCCTTACATTTTAATAAGGTTTTCAAATTTGTCATAATCTTTAAGCAGCAGTAAAAAGAAACATTGTCTTGACGTAACATCCAGCCAATAGCAGCGTTGCTGATCATTAGTTCTTGCAGTGAGTCAGCGTACAATGATCCAGATATACTACTCGTACAAAGCAGGTATGTTTGAAGAACTATATTAACCAGATCATGAATATCCGAAATGACCTTATCCCCCTGTTTCTTTTGATCTTGGATGTAGTAAGCGACATACGAAAAACGGCCCCTGGTCGTATGTAATGTGATCTGATTTTTTTTTCCTTCTTAATTTGCCTGTGTGAGTAGAAATGATCTGCAGGTCTTTCTCTTGCTCTTCCTCATCACTTTTATGGAGCACTTCTTATAGTCTTTATACAGATGCCATTTGGCCAGTCTGATCATCTCTATCCATCATTTCCCACTTTTTAAACACATAGCTTGTCTATTTTGCTTTGATGGATTGAGGTTATGCTGTTAGTATACCTCTTTTGCTATCAGTGATTGATGACTCCTCGATCTTTAACGTCCTCACTTTGTGAAGGACAACCCTGATGGTGTCATCCCTCGAGACATCTTCAGCCTGTCCGTGCTTGGATCGAGAGGTCGTCTTTTCAGCTTCCTTACATCAGTGTTTGCTGTTGCTCGCGGCCCAGGGTCATCTGCGAGGTCAGAGAGTAAACACAAGGCTCCCCTGACACCTCAAAGATGCTGTTGTTCATTTTGTAACAGTGGAGGTCAACAGTGTTGGTGTGATGGTGATTAATGCCTCTCAGCACATGACAGGTGTTTAGAGAGCCAATCTATTCTTTAGGCCTTAAGATACACACTAGAGGAAAAAGAAACAAATTATTTTGAAATCTTACTAGTTAGTGTGATTTGCTTTCACAGTATTGACTGTTAGTATTAGGGGCTGGGTTAGGGGTGGGGCTTCAACATCGCTTTTTCCAATAATCACATGTTTTTGTATGATTCACATTATATGAATTCATACTAGCAACCTCATAGATATTTACAAACTCAGTTTGCTGATCCAATTGTTTATTTCCATGCCTGTTTTTATTTAAAACCTTAAAGTGGCAGTCCGTAAGAATGGCCTTTTTGTCGCAATCTTTATTTGTAATTGCCACTGCGGGTGATGTGCGGAGGTATTTTCTTAATGTGAGTTGTGATTCGGCCCTGCTCAACTGCACGGATGAGTCTGATGTTTTGAATCGTCCGTCACTGTTGCCTGTGATAGTGCACCTACCTGTGAGATAATGTCTACCTCAGTAGCGCATAATAAACATAACAGTGAACATGGCAGATGATATAACACGAAACAATTAAGAACATAAATAGACTGGCGTTTTGGCCGGGACTCTCCTGTTTGTTACTTCTCAAGGAAACTCTCGTAATGCGAACCGGACCGAAGATCCCCAAATGCAACGGCAGGTCTCAAATGCTGACAGGTACGGTCATATATCATTCTACACCATACAACTATATATACTGTATATAGACTATACTCAAAGCCTTGCGATCATGTCCGGGAAATAAGTCCGTAAATTTGTGTAAAATCAAAGGCTTCACTTATCATGTGCGTTTGCGCTACATGAAACACAGCTGTGGGGAGATCATTTTTAAATCACACGAAACCCCAGATAATACTAATCCCGTGCAAATTGGTCTTAAGTTACATTTATCATAATGAACATAACATAGAGAGAAAGAACAACCGATGAAACGATGTACGCGTCTGTAACAAAACAAGTGCACTATTTTGCGTTATCTATTGAAATATTAAAATGTCTTACCCGTTCTGTTCAGAAGAGATAAATCTAGGTCTGTCGATATGAATTCTTGTTTTTGCACGAGTTCTATCACATTCCATTTTTCTTTTTAAATTCTCATCAGTTCGTATTTCTTGGGTTTTAACAACAGATGAATCCCCAGATGTCGCAGTGCTGCTTGTCGTTTAAAAGTAAAAGTACTGAACGACGCCATAAATTATACTAAAAGTTTCCAAGAAAAAATGTCTGTGTACAATGCTACCCCTGTCACCTGGCTCGCAGCGGGGTCCTCTTCGTTCTGTTGTTCACGAATGTGACACCAAATAAGGATTTCCTTAGACGACCCGACAGGGAAAATTACATACCATTATTACAAGCTTTCCGTGGTGCATCCAACAAGGGTAGTGCCACAGTTTTATACACTGTTCTTTCATGTACTTGCTCAACAATTGCTTTGAGTTCTTTTTTACTCAAAAGAACTTAGAGACTGCCACTTTAAGTCCTAAAGATTGCATAAATAGACAAAATGACGATAAATAAATAGACAGAAGGTCTTTAGAACACCTTATAGCAACTACAGAGCAATTTGAACAGACAAGGACCACTTTCATTTTTTGTTATATTCAGTATAATTCCCTTAAAGCCGTAGTGTCACATAAAGGACAGTGCAAGAAAGAGATGTCACAACCCATCTACTCCTTTCTACACACTCCATTTCACTGACTTATTAATGAATAAATGCATTTTGCACAGAGTAATCACTGGGCCGGAGATTAGGTTCATGTGTTTTTACAACTAAAAATACTGATTAGCCACATTTGGTGAAAGAATATCTGAAGGGAACACATTTGAAAATACATTATTTCAGAATTGCTGTTTTCAAGAATTGTTGTAAAAAACATTGACATTTAAAGCATGTTCTGAAAGCATAACACTCCCTTTCTTTGATTTAACTAAATCAAAGGGTATGAGAGAGAGACATTTTAGAGAAAAAGAGATGAACTGTGATTTCTGTAATATATTGCATTACAGAACCCGGTGTGAGATATTAATGATAACAGGCCTGGACTAGCTGTCACACATTTAATTGTGATGCATATTACTCAGAAAAAGCCACATATACAGTATGCTTTGAAATTTACTATTGGTGCACTTAGATGCTCCTTTGTAACAAACTCTTCTTACTTGTTCCTTATTTTAACTGCCAAAGATCATTACTGTTAATGTTATGTGCATTAAATGTAAGACCTTAGGTCAAACACACCTTGTGTCCTGTGGTTTTCATTCAGTGTAGCTTTGCATCTGGTATTCTCATCCGTTCATCTCTTGAGGTGTTGAGCTGTTATATGCACTGCAGGCTTGGATTGTACTGAGAGTACGAGGGGATGAAAGACGTAAAAATACTAGACAGCAGTTGGTGTGGAACGGTACAGGACTTTGTCAACCATTGGCCCGTTTGAGTGGGTTGCCAGAGGGCCAAAGGGGCCAGAACCAGAGAAATGTTGAAAGGTTCACATGAACAGTAGATACCATACTAAATTTGTTTGGTGATGTCATGATTTTGATTCATTTGGGAAACAGTGAATGTATTCATGTGATACAAATGTGATTTTGAAAATAAGAAACCAACGGAATGTTACGTTGTATAATTAACAGTAGATACGAAGAACCTTTTTGTCATCAATGAAATGTTTTGCACGAAAATTAGTGAAATTTCCTGATATTTTTTCTTTATATTTTTGTTGGTAAATCATATACTTATGTCAAATAAATTAACCGTTTAATTTTCAAGGAACTTTATTGACTTGGCACACTAATACAACAGTGATATTCCTGACATTTATAAATCATTGATTCATTCATTTGTTTATCTCTTTGGATTAATTTATTCTTTATTCTATCAAATTCATTCAATTAAATTCTCATTTATAGTTTACTTGTTTTGGTTCTCAATGGTTGCAGTTTGTGTGAAACCCTATGTTGTACACTATAGCAGAAGGCTAGCAATTGGTTTGCAATTCAAGTTCACTGCATCACTGTTCACTGTCACTACAAACCCCATATTTTGACACTCATAACATTCTCCCCAGAAGGGAACGGGCGTTACACCTGTATTGATTTCAATGTAAATATTTTCTTAAAAGAGAAGGTCAGCATGATCTGCACAACTGTGTGTTTCTCTATCTCTGTTAAACTTTCGTCTTGAGTTTGGCAATAACTGTACAGGAACTCTTTAAAGTTGGTCAGTTCACTGGTCCTCACACCTCTCATGCAAGACTAACTGATTCAAAAACTTTTACACACATTCGTTCTTTCTCAAGAAAGGGATTACAGATGACATGGCAGAAGACACAGTGAATCCTTTTGATGCAGGTAGGAGAACTAAAACCTTTTTAAAGTGCTGATATCTGTTGTTCTACAAACGATTTTAAGAACCTTTACAGGTATGGAAGGGATGTTTTCTGTTTGTGATTTCACGGTGCACGAGAATAGAGGTGTTATCATGTTTTGGGCTGTTTTTTCTCTTGGATAAATAAAAAAACTCTGCTGTAATTTTTTACCATCACTATTTCTGTATATTTCTCTGTATATCACTAAGTCTATTTCTTTATATAGCTATGTACAACATAGCTTGACCACAAATATGAACATAAATAATAAAATAATTTATAAATGCAGGTAGATGTAAACATAAAGAACAATTTAGCATTGTTTGAGGAATCTTTATTTTTTATTTTAACTGTGTACCATAATCTGAGCATAATCCATAATCACACCAATGCTGTGTCAAATCTTTAAAATCAACTCAGTCACATATTTTGGGATTCGATCATTGCAAAACATCATCTTGACTTTGATCAGCATACATTTAAAAAGGCTCTTATCTTAATTTCAATGAAACTTCAGAGAGTCTTTACCTGGACCGATTTAACATTTCAAATAAGTGTGGGGACACTTTAAGAACCTAAATCCAAAAAACATAATTTTATTTGCAACGTCATAATCGGCAATCCACAGACACAGAGTCTCATTGCGCACGCTATAGGTCGCGTCTGTCCTTGAAAGTAACTTCAGGAAGAGTAGCCTACTATACCACGTTGTCTCAGATGAGGTTAAAACTATGTTGTGTTTATTACTGTATTTATTATGTATTATTTAAACAGCTATATTTACGAAAACAGCTGTTCATCTCCCTCCAGAATTTGCAATTCAGAGGATCTGCCCTTGTGTGGGGCAGATGAATGCGATAGGAATTCACTTGAAGATGTTACATCCAGTTCTATTATATAGTGTTCCGTTTCTTGGACAGACTAATTGATTCTCTTTATAAGATATCAGTTTAACGTCTAGGGGCACGGATTACTTTTGTGCTGAATGTATTAGCCCTTTTTACTTTTAATAATTTCATTAATTCAACCAAATATCTTCATAAATATCAAAAATAACAATGCCACCCACATCTGGGAATTAGGCTACTGGGAGTAAGTAAATTAACAGCAATTTCATTTTTGGTGTAAATAACGAATATAAAATACATCTAAAAAGGCAATATCCCTTTTAATTACATATATAAAAAAAGGCAAAAATACTTGATTTCTGTGCATTTTTTAACAACCTATTAGTAACAGCAACAAAAATATTATATAAGGAACAAAATGCAACAAATAACAGAAGAAATGATGATACGGTCAAAACTACCTGCATCCTATTTATACACAGTAAAATAGACCCAAATTGAAGAGAATTGTACTCTATGCCAGATAACATTTGGCCCCTCTTTGAAAAGAGTAAAAGTTACCCTTTTGATAGAGTCGTCTTTCCAGAGTTAATTATGCCCTAAGTTAATATTTTACTCCGTTCAGAACTAAAAGAAATGAACTCTGCTACTTTTAACTGTTCAGAGGAGCTTTAAATTTCCTCTGCTACAATTTACGTCCCCAGTGTTATGAGTGAACTATAAAGAATACCTTACTCTATCCAGAGCTATTCTTCTAAATTACACCATTCATAATTACCCTCAAAAAGCCCTAAAATGAAAAAAATATACATATTTTATTTATTTAAAAAATACAAACTAGTTTTAATAAATAAACAGAGGATGCAAAAAGTAAATTCACGAAACAATATGGCGTCAGCTGTATGACTCATCGGGGCAATTCCTTCCTGACACTCAGGTTCATCTTTTAACCAGCTGTCATCTTTGATGTCTGTCAGCAGTTGGCCCACCTGAAAGTGTTTAAGACTATATGAAAACCACATTTGTAGTTAGTTTTCTCCGGAGCACAACTCAAAACTAAATAGATATCTAAAAGATTCAGAGAGAACAGCTACTTACATAACCAAACTTACTCCTGGGGTCAGCCAAATATAGAAATAGGAGGATGATTCCCTTTCCACTTCGGGAAGGCTTGTTCAACACACACACACACACTTTAATCAATTACAACCCATAACATCATAAACATCAGTTTACAAAGTACTGAAGGAACAACCCGTTTATTTGTATATTTGTTTATTTGTGAATTAGTTCATGACCTTCTGGCCTAGGGCTACTCTTGTAAAATAAGCTGGTTTGTGTGGTCTTCACCTCACACAACACTAGAGGGCACTGTTGACATATAATAAAACAGCAAGGAAAATTGTGTTTCAAAAGCAGAATCAGAAACACTAAAACCACAAACTACAGAAATCTTTGTTTCAGTAAAACAACAATGTAAATTCAAACATTAACTTAATGTTTCTTTTTTTCTACTTTAAATTTAAAGTTTTGGAAGATGTTATCTGACATGACAAGAGAATGTCCCAGTTTATAAATAGTGTGCTAAAATGGGAATCTGAACATTAATTAAAAGAAAGTTAACATGACTAATATCTCACATTTGCTTAATTGATTAGTGACTTGGAAATATTTAGATTTTTAAAGTTAAACTTTTAAATCGAAACATTTTTAGAAATATTTAAACAAAGTACAATGTAAAATGTATGTTAGGTGAAATTTAGGTTGATTGTCATACTGGTAAAGAGTAGTAGGAATAGTGGCTGGTAATGTTTATTTAAATCTTTTTAATCCTGCTGCACGGGGTTAATCCTATAATGTTTGCTTAAATTTGTGCTACAATCTGTATGTTTGTCCCCTAAATTTGCCTCTCTGTTTAAAAAAGCTACTTTATGTGCATTAGTTTATGTGGGTTGAAATGAAATAACACAAATTCAGAAAAATATGTGCTTCTGGGAAAACTTAAGGAGGTACATGATGAAATGGAGCACTTTACTTAAAGTTACTAAAAATTGACACACTGCTTAAATTATAACAGTTTAAATTATAGATCATTTCATAACTGTCAATCTTCTGTTATTCAATTGAGACAGCAGCAGGAGTAGGACGTGGCCCATGCATAGGCCTATCCCAAACTACGCATCATTTGAAAGCTAAACAACGGACATTTATGTTCTGAACTTGCAATCAATAAAATGCTCAAAAATAAGGCCGCTTATGTAAAAGTTACAGATTTGCTATGGGAAAGGTCGAGAGTTTTCCATTATTTTGATGAAGTGTGCCCCCTAGCGGCAGTCAGAGGTACATTACAACGAGATGCTGCAGTAAGAGAATTCGATGCACACTTAAGGCCCGTTCTTTTCTTTTATTAATATACCCACCAAGAACTTTTACTACCACCAGACAGGTTTCTCTGGCATAATTTTAGTGGCATTCAATCTGCTTTTTACTCGCTAAAATAAACATTTAACAGATTGCCAGAGGTGTTTCATGAAAGCGCTCTTTGATGTAGGTTTAGACGAGAAAGGTTTACAAGGCATCTGACCTCTACAAAAATAATTATCAGGTATGCCTTGAATGTTGACATTATTCAAAAGGAATTACATGGAAAACACCCATGAGGGAGGAGAGCACACGAGATTCAATAAGCTATAAAGCATCGGTCCTTATCTTAAAATGTTACAAACTAATATATAACAGCATATGTCCAGCCAAAGAAGATGTGCACTTACTAGTATGTTATCTGTTTTTGTCAACTGGTAAAGTTGCTTTTTTTAGAGCAAAAAAGAACACCTAAATGAAAGGTGAAATGTTTTGATTATAATATAAAGACATAATATACATTATTTAATATTCGTTCTCACTCCTTAATCGTTCTTGCTGACTGTGAATACTTTAAAGGTGATGTACGTTTATTCAAGAGGTGCTTTGTGTAAATTGGCCAAATTGAGCAGATTAGAGTTATTACTGATTTGATGCCGGTTCATTTCTCAGTGGACGGGTTGCCTGAACTTGACAGCAAACTGTAATTATCTGTCTACTTTGCCACCACTCACTCTTAATATGAATATTGATTCAAATTCATATCAGGTCTGGACTGTTTAATGCATAAAACTAGGTTATAAATCAAGGTTTCAAACAGCTTCAGATTAGAAACATGTCGTAAGATCATACTCCCAGAATGTGGGAAGTTAAAAAGATTGTTGTATTTTATATCCACTATCTGATATCAACGCTCTATCAGACACAACCCAAACAATTCCTAGCCTTCAAACCAATGATAAATGAAAAATAACATCTCCCTTGGTCACTTTCAGTTTTGTTTGGTTTGATGTCAGTGAGTGCCACAAGGACCCAGAGGCAAAACAACCCGCCCCTTTCATGTGGAGTGAAGTTAGTATAGACTTCAGCTCAAGTGCATGCTAAGGTGTGGGAAGGTAGAGTTGTGAAACGATCAGCAGACTCTTTGAAATCGTGATGGGTTGATCCAGTTGGGACATTCACTTTAAAAAATGATGGAGAGCAAAGAAGTGCTTGATTTTGTGCCAGCAGGTAAGTTCTTCTGTCAACTTTACAACCTTATTTACTTGGATGAATGCTGTCATGCGCATATTTACAAGTCTTGTTGTTTATGCAAGCAGAGCTTTACCTGTTGTGCAGAAACTTGGGTTGATCAAATTGTGGATGAGGTGTTCACATTTTCCCTTTGGAATCAAAAGAAAAAACACTTGAAGTTGGCTGAAGTATTTGACTACAGTCTGGCAGGCACTCTATTCATCTGATATCATCACTTGGTCCTCCAAGTTATTCATCTCATTGGCAGAGATGCTTGTGGCTGTCACACTTTTATGTGCGAGCTTCCTCAACAGAACATTTCATTGCATTGTTAAAATATGTGTGTGATGGAGCAGCGGCGGCCGTTCATTTCTGCCTTAATTTGGTCTCTTATGAAAAAGATTATTAGTGTCCTCATGAGGGCAATTTAAAGGATCATTTGTTCCGGTTGAAGTTGCTTGGGTGTGGAAGATTACCAGGCGGGAGAAATGCTAGTAATTTTGCCCATTTTCAAAGATTTTGCATTGAACATTTCCTATTATCCGATCAACACAGCGGGTACAGTATCATGAAATGCATTTTTAACGCTTGGTTACATTGTAGATGTAGTGTTGATACATTGTCAGGTTATCCTTAGATAACTCTTTGAATATTATAATTTTTTCTATAAGAAGAT
The DNA here is from genome assembly GCA_029783895.1 of Triplophysa bombifrons. Taxonomy (NCBI): domain Eukaryota; kingdom Metazoa; phylum Chordata; class Actinopteri; order Cypriniformes; family Nemacheilidae; genus Triplophysa; species Triplophysa bombifrons. The sequence goes on from CM056464.1 coordinate 14,294,319, forward strand.
TATGCCCTGTTACCACTCATTCTGTCTGTCAAAACTCATTTTATGGATAACATTCACTTCATAATAGTGTCAAATTACTGGAGGTGTTTACTTTGGTCTTGCTTCCAATAAACAACATCCATTTTTGTGATGAGATTTTAAACAGTGGGATATTTTTCAATAATATTTAAGTGGCACAGTATCTTTTTACTTTATGTTGACTTTAATAGTCTCAAAAGTCTATAAAAGAAAATGTTTTTTAAAATATATTTTTTTCCTTTCTGACTGATTTGCGTCTGAAAGAATTGATATCACACAGTGTTTTTTAAAAGATCAAATTGTTTTCAGTTTTTGTTGGATAAACATCAATATATTGCATTCAATCTAAAACATACTGAAGAAACGACTTTGAGGGATCCAATAAGGACAGAATAGTGAGGCCTCTTCCAACATCAATTTTCATTGTGTCCACATGAAGGAAAACAAAAGCAAACCACAATTGAGGAGGCTTGGAAAACACATATTTTTAATGTTGTTAGTTATTGACTGGCATGTCCTGCCTCTGTACCTGCTGATATTTTTATTTCATATTATCTCTGTTGATTACAAGATTCATACTCTCTTAAGTTGATATCAAGGCTAAGTATTGATCCAAGTCGTTTTACTGGTGTCAGTTTCATTTACCATGATTTACATTTCATGGAAGTATTATTCCTGTCATCGCCGCAGGACAGCATAGTCAGCATCAGGAAGTCGGTGAGTTTGCTAACAGGAAGTCTAGCAAGGCAAGCAAACTGAAGCAGTGAAGAAAAGATCACAACAAGTTGTCTATTGGGAGAGAGTTATTGCTTTGTCAGCAAAACCTGCTTTACGTGAGGGCAAACACAGAATCACTTTTTTGTGTAATATTAGAAATAAACCTGTATGTTTGTATTTGCTTCTTAATGCAATATACATAACTACTTGTTCAGAGATGTATAAAGGCCTGAAACATTATACTTGTATGACCTTAATAATTAGTTATTTCTATCTACATACAGCATGGGTACCTTAGATGGAATTCGTCATGTTGTTTCTACAGGAGCCCTAAACGGACAAACTGCTCTTCATATTTCGTTTCCAAATTTAAGTTATTTCCTTCGCAAAGAAATGAAAACATGACGACATCTTAGTCTTGTTTCAACCACTGTAGTGCTTTGAAAGGTAGGGGTAGAGTGAGCCATTGGTTGCAATTTGCAACCTCACCACTAGATGCCGCTAAAATTCACACGCATGACCTTTAAGTCAAATGCTCTATAAAATGCCATAACCAAACAACAATTTGTTAATATACACTCATGGCATGCTTTAAATATTGAAAAACATTATTAGACCTAACCCTTGATGTCCATAACGAAATCCCAGATGATCAGACAATTCAGCAATTCATTTTAATAATTTATTTAAAAAATTGATCTTAGAGATTCCTGGGGCCTAAAGGCTTTATTTTGTTGAATTTTGTTGAATCTCATAAACGACTGTTTAAACAACTTTGTTCCAGTTTCTGTGACATTTGGCATAACGCCTACAGCCTAGTCTTTTGTGAATTTATATTTATTTGTCAACTCATGACCATGTACAGCCAGTTAACCTGATGAAATTCACTCCTCGATGGGTCCTGAGACCGGTCTAGAAAATCATTCCATCAATCTCAGGAGTCACAGGACCGGGATTTAGGGCAGATCCATTTAAGAGTGAGGGATTTCGATCAAACCATTCTCAGACACACATTATTAGTGACAATCTCAAAAGACAAGTCCCAGATTCACAGTTACCCTGATTATTTATGTATTATTTAGCAAACGCTCACCAGCAACAAATGGCAGCCTGAACTGAATCAATAGATCCGGGGTGGCGGGAAAGCAGAGACAGAGTTCTGCCTTGAGGATGATGCTGTAGGGTTTTTTAGACCTCAGTTATGGCCTAGTAGGTTGCTAAATTAAAGATGGTGGGGATGATGGTGGAGTTGAGGACATTGGAGATAGCAACACAATGTGCTAAGAATATCCTACAGCTCATGATAAGATTTTCTTGTGCTGAAAATTACCTTTTTATCCCACCCACCCTGAAGAAAGTAAGTGGCCTTAAGCCTCCCATGCATGCCTCTATCAGGGGTGGTGTAAATTGGATGAGAAATTTCCATTAAATCCCATTACTTTGATGGCATGGAATCAGTATGTGCAGCTGTGGTCAAAATACTGAATACTAAATAGTTTTAGTTTAAGGATCATGTGTTTTTTTCACTGTTATGCCACAATTGCTCCATTTGTCTTTTATTGAGCATAGACAGTACTTACATTAGAAGCTGTTTCCTAGAAATATAAAAGAATAAGACATTATCTATTTTAAAGAGCATTGATTATGTGAATCTGCAGAAATCTTGTTCTTACAACTATACACTTAAAGGGTAAGTTTACCCCAAAACATCTGAGGTTATTTATTCACCCTTATTTAAAACCCATATGACTTTCTTCTGTGGAACAGAACTTAATACTTTAAGAAATGTGTCATTGAGTGGTTTTGTGTCCTTTACTATGGAGATCAATTTGGTTACCAACATTCTTCAAAATATCTTCTTTGGTGTTCTGCAGAATAATGAACGTTTTACAGGTTTGGAATGACACAAGAGTGAGTAAATGATAAAATAATTCTAATTTTGGGATGAACTATTCCAGTTAGAAATCACTAACCCCCAAATTCATATCACCTCAATGCATCCAGACATCCTTATTTTACTACTTTTAGTAATTATAACCTTTACATGAGATATAACCTTTACATGAGGTATAACCTTTACATGTACTTGCCAAGCTTTGCTAATAATAGGTATTGATCATGAAAATATGATGTTGCCATAGTCATGCACAGCAGTGGTTCACAATAGGGGGCCACGGCTCACAAGGTAGTCCCAGCTGACTAACAAGGGGGCCTCAAAATAACTAATAAAATAAAATGAGACAAAATTAACAAAAAAAAGCGGCGGACGCGTCGAAACGTTTTTTAATAAAAGAGACGCTCGCGTTTGCTAGATACTCGCACAGTCTCTGTGCGTAATCATAGGTAAGTGTTAACGCAGTGTCTTCTGAACGTGAGCGTCTCTTTAATCATAAACCCTTTAGACGCGTCTACAGCAGGCACGTATTTTGACATGATGCGCGATGCACATAGGTTCAAGTGAAGCGTTGAACACGTATTTCGAATTCCTGCTTCCCCTGAAGAGGATGCACCGATCGTCACTGGTGTACAGTATCATGGTATTCCCATGCAGATGTCACAGCTGTACACAGTAAGACCACATGTCGTCGCTGTCAGACTGAAACCATGTATCTCCGATTTTCATTTGTTTATTTGTCTTTGGGTTTAGAAAATATTAAAGCAGCGATTCCCTGCCTTCGCATTTTGCAATCTTTAGATAGTGTTTAATAATGCTATTATAGCATAAATAATAACTGAAAAAGGATAAAGCTCAAAGTTATATGCCATGCGGGATATTGTCTTTAATAGAATTCACTTTTCAAGGACTACAGAGGACGACTGGAATTGACTACATCCCTCTACTTCCCGGGTACATGATGTCACTATTCCGAGTGCTTTCAATAACCTCCGCCCAAATGAATACACCAAAAAAGGGTTCTTCTTCCCTTCCTCAGAGAAGAAGAAGAGGCGCTGGAGTAGTGTTTGATTATCAGAGATTGTAAACATTTGACTGAGCTGCGCGCTTCCTTACATTCACTTTCATCACAGTCCTACAGCTGGTAAGGTAATAAGAATTCAGCTAGACATTTTAAGATAACCAACAGTCAAATAACAGCTTCCATGACTTTAACATCGGCTGTGAAAGCTGTTCTGTGTGATACACTTATATTGTGTGTGTGTGCGCGCACACCTCTGTCTAAAACACTTCTATGAAACGTCCTTTGAAGTCCTTCTTGCAAATATCTCCTAGTATATCTGCATTTTTTATTATCCAACTCGGGTCCAATATAAAAAGGCAAAACTAACGCTTATGTTAATAGTGATAATATAACCTGTCAGACCCAACAGGTCCCGTGTCATTTCCCTCGTCATAGTAGAAAATAATGTGATCTCTAACAAAGATAGGCTTTGCGTATGCATTAGCAGACCTCCGTTAGACTTCGATCAATCTGTATGTTTTTAACTGATGAAGTGAAGTTGACGACATTGTTACAGTTTATTGCTAAAAGCCAAATCTTATGAAATCACGTGCACTGAGAGGGGGACCGACTAATCACAACAGCGTGAGGAGTGGAACTTGCTGATATGGTATGGGTGGGACATCTTCACACACAAGCTCTAAGCGGGGAATCAATCACGACAGACCTGGTCAGCTTAACCAATCAGAGCGTTTCAGAAGGCGGGACTTTAAAGAAACCGGAAGAAATCCAGTCGGGTGGGTCATAGACTTGAGATAGTTTTTTGAAACTAGAAACATGAACATCCATTATCAAACAACCAAAAAACACAATCAAAACTTCAAAAAGAGGGAAAAATGGGGCCTTTAAGCAATAAAATATATGAACATGTTGAATTATTAAAAACTGCACATAAAATCTCACGTAAAATGCCAGCTTTGAAGGTTTCAGTCTGACAGGGACAATATGTTAAAACACTTTCTAAGTAACATGGTGCTTTATGTGAGTGAAATGTGTTCTTGAATCTCCCATTCACAGCTTGAAATCCTATAAAGTATGTAAAAATTACTAATTTCTTGAATGATGTCGAATTCATTTGATGTTTGTTTTCTTCCACAGCTGTTCCATCATCTGGGCATACAAATAATGGCTTCATCTTTCAAGGGATGGGTGAGAACATATCTATTCCTGTTTCTCAGTGCCTCTTTCCTAGACACATTCAGTTTGCAAGCTCTGTTGACTGCGAGATAGGGGTCTGACAACCGTTAAACACTGTAAGTGGAAAGATTGTGAACATATGAGCATAATTTTTTAATATTAGTTTAAAATTCACAGCATTACATTGGGTAAACAACATCATAGACTAGCCAACAAGTAAACACAGACTTCACAGCATATCACCCCAACTATGAACAGTTGCAGCCTGGACAAACTTTTCAGTTTCTTCCTAAGAAAATCATGTAGTTTACCTCATGTCACGATTATACTCCTCTATGCACAGAAAGAATTTATTGGGCCGGCTATAGTTATATTGCCGTGTGCCTGGGCAGGATTTTATAAGGGCATGGGTGCATTCTGTATCTTTAACAGATGGTGTATATATTTTTGAGGGAGATGGATCTGTGTTCACATACCATAAATAGTGTTAAATATTTCTAAGACTGAAATGAAAAGCACATGATTGACTGAACATGAAGTCAGTGGGTGAAACATCTCGCAGTCTCTGTACAAACCTAATGTGCTATATTTTGTCTTTTAGCTGTAAAAGGTCACGTCAGACTGCGTTAGGTGGTGAAATGAGATTATTATAATCATTTTAAAGCTGAGAAAGATCTACGCAAGCTGCTCTGTTGTGACATTTAGATGCTTTAGAGCTGTGAGATGGTGAAAGGACAGCAGAGATGAGAAGAGACGAGACAGACTCGTCATCGAAACAGATAAAAGTCACTATGAGACGTACATTTAGCCTATCATCTGTGATCAGTGTTTGTGATTAATTAGCTCACACCTTTGTAAGATCTAGAGATGTACAACGCACTGAAAATTTATATATTGTTTTTTTTACTGGCCGAAAAGTTGACTGCTTTAGATCTAGTGGCGTAGATGCAACATTATCCCAAAACTGTTATTGGTAACTGATGCCATTCTAACAATGCACTTTTCATAGTCAGTCAAGAATGTATTGTGTATGTAAAAGTGCTCATAGTGGGTTGAAGGAACAGTTCTCCTAAAAATGAAAATTAGCTAAATTTGGTTAAAGTTAAAGGGGTTATTCAGTCAAAAAAAAAAAAATCTGTCATGAATTACTCACTCTCTAGCTGTTCCAAACCTGTACACATTTATTTGTTTGGTTGAACACAGATACAGATGGAAAAAGAAAAAGTATGTGAACCCTTTGGGCTTACTTGGATTTCTTCATAAATTGGTCATAAAATGTGTTCTGATCTTCATCTAAGTCACAACAATAGAGAAACACAGTCTGCTTAAACTAATACCACACAAACATTATATGTTTTCATGTTTTTATTGAACGCAACATGTAAACATTCATAGTGCAGGGTGGAAAAAGTATGTGAACCTTTGGGTTTAATAACTGGTTGACCCTCCTTTGGCAGCAATAACCTCAACCAAACGTTTCCTATAGTTGCAGATCAGACCTGCACAATGGTCAGGAGAAATTGTGGACCATTCCTCTTTACAAAAGTGTTTCAGTTCAGCAATATTCTTGGGATGTCTGGTGTGAATCGCTCTCTTGAGGTCATGCCACAGCATCTCAATCGGGTTGAGGTCAGGACTCTGACTGGGCCACTCCAGAAGGCGTATTTTCTTCTGTTGAAGCCATTCTGTTGTTGATTTACTTCTATGCTTTGGGTCGTTGTCCTGTTGCATCGTCCATCCTCTGTTAAGCTTCAGTTGGCGGACAGATGTTCTTAAGTTTTCCTGCAAAATGTCTTGATAAACTTTGGAATTCATTTTTCCATTGATGACAGTAATCCGTCCAGGGCCTGAGGCAGCAAAGCAGCCCCAAACCATGATGCCCCCTCCACCATATTTCACAGTTGGGATGAGGTTTTGATGTTGGTGTGCTGTGCTGTGCCTTTTGTTCTCCACACATAGCGTTGTGTGTTCTTTCCAAACAACTCAATTTTGGTTTCATCTGTCCACAGAATGTTTTGCCAGTAGTACTGTGGAACATCCAGGTGCTCTTTTGCAAACTTCAAACGTGCTGCAATGTTTTTTTTGGACAGCAGGGGCTTCCTCCGTGGTGTCCTCCCATGAAGTCCATTCTTGTTTAATGTTTTCCTTATTGTAGATTTGTCAACAAAAATGTTAGCATGTGCCAGAGATTTCTGTAAGTGTTTAGCTGACACTCTAGGATTCTTCTTCACCTCATTGAGCATTCTGCGCTGTGCTCTTGCAGTCATCTTTACAGGACAACCACGCTTAGGGAGTGTAGCAACAGTGCTGAACTTTCTCCATTTGTAGACAATCTGTCTTACTGTGGACACATGGACATCAAGGCTTTTAGATATACTTTTGTAGCCCTTTCCAGCTTTATGTAAGTCAACAATTCTTGATCGTAGGTCTTCTGAGAGCTCTTTTGTGCGAGGCATGGTTCACATCAGACAACGCTACTTCAGAACAGCAAACTCAAAACTGGTATGTGTTTTTTTATTGGACAGGCCAGCTTTAATCAACACATCCAATCTCATCACATTGATTGGACCCCAGGTTGGCTGACTCCTGGCTCCAATTAGCTCTTGGAGAAGTCATTAGCCTAGGGTTTCACATACTTTTTCCACCCTGCACTATGAATGTTTACATGTTGTGTTCAATAAAAACATGAAAACATATGTTTGTGCGGTATTAGTTTAAGCAGACTGTGTTTCTCTATTGTTGTGACTTCGATGAAGATCAGAACACATTTTATGACCAATTTATGAAGAAATCCAAGTAAGCCCAAAGGGTTCATGTCACAGGTCAGGATGGACCAAGCCAAACTGCACCCACCCCTAAACCAGGACCACCTCGAGGAGCGTGTCAGAGACAGAAATAAAATATGACAAGTTTATTTCAGAAGTAAAAACAATTGGAAAATCCTAATTTAAATCTTTCTTCGTCGCCCTCAGTGGTCGAAGGCCCACGGGGCAGTGGCCAGGGTCTCTCCCGCCCTCTTCCAGAGTACGGGATCCTGCGGTGAGTGCACGGTGGGCCGGTAAGTAGCCAGGGGAACTCCAACAGGTGAGTCGGTGGTCGGGGCTTTTGTATTCCCCACGTTCCCTACAGGGGGACGAGCACTTCTCACAGTCCAGGTGGGCTACAGGAATGTGGCTGACTCAATGTCGACTGGCTGCACCCGGCTTCTTCTGGCACAGACAGAAAGGCTATTTCCAGCAGGGCACACAGCTTTCACATTCGTTCTCAGAGGGGATGGACACTTCCCACAGCACTAGTGGGCTGACAGGCATGCAGCAGGCTCCAATCGGCAGTCTGAACAGGCTCAGCCCGGGAACAGACGGGATAGACACTTCAGACAAGGCGTACAGTTCTCCTTTTTAATATGAAAGAGGGGCTTAATTCGACTCAGAGTTTATTCTTTCCGACATCCGGCCAGATAGTGCAGATCACCATCACTAAGCTCTCATTCCAGGCAGTAGACTAGCATGCCACATGGGGAGGACACGTCAATAAGGAATAAATCTTCCACACACACAGCAATTCCACCTCAAACATACAATGTGGGAGACACATCAATTTAGGCAATGCAGGTCCACTTCACGAAGTGCAAGTAAGGCCAGCACTCACCCATGGGTCTCTGTCGGAAGAGCGGCGATCATTGATGTTCGAGCAGGATGCTTTGAATGTTTCTCCACAGACACGGACAGAATTCACATCACCATTTTCAAATGGGGAAAGAGGAGGCAAGAGGTCGGTAATGAATCAGTATACCCACGCAGTGATATTTGCAATCGCAGTCCAGCACTCCAAACCACATCCAATTCAGTGTCGAATACATGCATTTAAGAGACTCAGTTTCCGGTTGCTTAACTCTCTCTTTCAGCCTTTGCAGTGTGCTTCCCTCTCCCTCCAACGTCATCAAGTCTCTCTCGAAGTCAACACTTCCCTCTTCACACAATGTTACTTCAACAGTTACAACTCCCGAATAAAGGACTTCTCAACGAAGGAGAACCACCCCAACAGTCTCTTTCTCTTGCCTTTTATGTCTTTCCAAATGCCTACGTGGCCCCATCACGGGTCTCTGAGTTAATTCTCCACACCTGATGTCAAGTAATCATTACTGTCGTCAAGGCAACAGGTACACAGTGGCACGGGGAGCGGTGTTACATTGTTATTGTCCCGGAGGGAACACCAATTCAACAGAACTAGTTCCGCTCTCCATTTGTCACACCGTGACATTCACATACTTTTTCTTTCAACTGTATCTGGAAGAATGCTTGTAACCAAACAGTTCTTGGACCCCATTGACTAGAAGGAAAAATGACAATGGTTGTCAAAAGTGCCCCAATTTGCTGTCCTACATTCTTCAAAATATCTTCTTTTGTGTTCAACAACAAATAAAGTATTTTTCCTACTATGGTAGTCAATAGGGTTCAACAACTGTTTGTTAATAATCATTCTTCTAAATATTCCCTCTGTTCACAAGAACAAAGACATTTATACAGATTTGGAACAACTTGAAGATAAATAAATGATGACAGAATTTTTTGGGGGTTAACTATACCTTTAACACATAGATAAAAAAATCTGGACCATGAATGCACTATAGATCGGTAGGGATAAAAAAAAAAACAGTTTAAAATAGTTTTATTTGGAGTGTAACAAGATCAGTTGACATAGTAAATTGGATGTTAACACTACGAAATACATTTATTTTGTCACTCTAAATAAGTTGAAAGGTGTATATTTTTACATAAAATTAAATATTATATAAAATAATATTTAATAATATATAAATTATATAAAAGTCCTCCAGAAAAGACTTAAGTGCAGTGATGAAGTACAATTATGAAGTACATTACACCCCTGTTTGGTCGTGAGGTTCAGATCTGATGTATGTGTGTGTGTGGGTGGTCTAGATGAGATTCTCTTTGAGACTACTTCAAAATCCGAACAAAAAATCATTGTGATTGTAGCCTAAGGTGTGCACAGATCCCAACAGTACATCGACAGCAGGCGCTCAGTCTTCTCCACACTGAACGCCTCAGAAATTCTCTGTGTTCACAATCAGTAATGTTTTGGGATTTTGGCCGAAGTGTTTACTGCATTGAGGAAACAGACTATGCCGGGTCTTCCTTGGAATTGAAGGTGTCAGGGTTCAGGGACCACAACACACTTTTGATGTGTCTGTGCTGCAGCCTCTACGACTTTGTGACTATTTATAACCAGAGAGACATAATACAGAGAGCTCAGGGCTTTAGATAATGAAGAAAAACACATCTTTTGGGAGTCTTAGTTCAGTGGTCCGTCCTTCAAAATCACGTATCTGTGTAACAGCACAAGGGTTTTAACTATTTATCTTTTTCTTCCTCTCCAACTCTATTCTCTGTCTATTAATAGACACAGATGCCTCAGGATCTGGCCTCCTAAATACATCAAGAAGAGTGAGTCTTTCTTTCCCAATTTTTTTTTATTTCAAATTTATCAATATTTTAAGACATCCTGATATAAAAGTATTCCCGAAAAGTGAATGGAAATATTGTTATTTAATGCTCATGATCTCTATCAGTACCATACAAGCCGTCTTAAATTGTTAATTTCTGTTTCAGTATGTTAAGCTGATGAATTTCCAGGAGGAGGTGAGAGCTCTTCGGGATCTGGATGGGTTCTTGGATCAGGCCAGCATCTTGCTGGATGAGAAGACCGCCTCCTTGGACGAAGTGCTTCGGAGAATGGTGCGCCATGTGGCCAAGGATGGCCAGGGCCCCTGCAATGCTGAGGAGGTCATGAGTGGCCTGTTCACAGATGCTGGAGGACAGGATACCAATGGTGAGCAGTTGGAAGCCAACCCCAAGTTTCACAGGTTGTCTAATCTTGAGAAACCAGAAATCCAGGGCAGACCCTTTGAGAATGTAGTTAATGTAAGGCTTTAAAAGAAGGAAAGTGTCTTAGTTTCCTCTCCCTCTCTTACAGTTCATCTGCTGACTGAGACCATTCAGGGTGTGACAGCAATGGACACTGGAGTACGCTACCAGCAGTCCTGGCTCTGTGTTTTGTAAGTTGGAAACACATTTAGATTTTTATATACTATTGCTGTCCTTCTGAAACCTGGGATGTTTAAATTAGCTGTTTTTAAGAAATGGAAAAATGCGTTTCAAATGATTAAATACTGTGTTGTCAAAGTTGACGCACACTTTTTATTGGTTAGATAATTGCAAAACCCAGTGACAAACATAAATGGTGACTAATAATAATTATTTATGAAAAAAAATCATGAATTTTTTACATCCAAATAATTAGTCTGTTTCACAAAAGGTTATTTATATTATAAAAAAAAGTAAGAAACGGTTCTTATAGGAATAAAACCAACATTTTTCTTCTATGGCATCACTGCGAGTAACCTATTGATTTACTCACCCCCTTGTCATTTCAAACCTGTATGATTTTCTTTCTTTGCCAGTGAATGGGTGCCGGCGCTGTTTGGTTACCAACTTTCTTCTAAATATGTGTGTTCTGAAGAAGCAAAAGGTTTGAAATGACATGGGATTGAGTAAATTGTGATAATATCTTTTTGAGTGAGCAATCCCTTTAGCTGTGTATCCGTTTGGAAGTAAGCACATCTTTGTCCTACTTACTTTTAAGGGCAGAGGCAAGTGGGCACTCCGGAGAAACTAGGGCAACTGTATCTCATAATGTGGCAGTTTAAAACACACTTACTAAAGGGAGAAATAAAAACAGTGTCATTCTGCCATCCCCTGCTGTGAACCCCGTTCCAAAACTTTTTTTTGAGCATATGCTTTTTTGTATGCAGCTGTAATGTGAAAAGTCTTCACAGACGTTGTGTTTGCATTGCTCGTCTGGAGCGACCACAGAACTGGGGTGTGAACTGCTGTGAGGTCCGCTATGTTATCCTAATCCTTGCACCACCCCGAACAGTAGGCATTTCCTTTACCCTCCAATCATCCCCTATAGTCAAAAAATATCCTGCCTGGTTATCGGTTCCTCAACATTTGCAGTTGTTTTAAACGTCTGTTGCTTCCCTCATGTTTTTTTTTTATTTTCCTGTTCCTTACCCCACAGAAAAGTACAAAGACAGCCATTGAGCTAGGTCGCACATTTGCCACCTTGTTCTCAGATATATCGTTTAGACAGAAACTTCTGGAAACTAAGACCCAGGAGGATTTTAAGCAGGAGCTCGTAATTCAAAGGCAACGGCTCTCCAACACCATCCAGAAGCCCTCGGTGGAGGAGGAGACCGACCCACACAGCAACAAACCACTCAAGGTCTGAACTAGAGAAAGGCTCGGGGCATGTTAATGGTATCAGAAACCAATTATCTGCACAGTCTGCCTGTTATCTCCATGCTTAATTTTCCCAGTGGGTTATGAAGCACATTCTCCACACGTACAGAAACCCCCACATTTTGTTCTTACAACACCTCCAAATATTGAACTTCACCATATTAATAAGCACGTGTATGTTTGTATGTATGTATGTTTCCGCCGATAGCTGCACCACCACTTCATTCTGAAATTAAAAATTGTTGGCATTCGCCTGACATCTTGATAGTGTTATAATACTTGCTCAAATAACTCAAATTAAATGTATGCATGGCTGTTTTTAATCTAACATATACTGAAGATGTCATGTCATTATTTATCAAAGATTTACATAAATTGTGATTGGTTTCTTCTTTTTATATTTGCATATTAATTTGTGCTTAGTAATATTTTTCTCACATGGTAACTGTTTTTCTTGAATAAAAACTTAACAACCTGATCTCACAGGAATTCGTAACTATTTTACAAGGTGGCTAGTTCGTATAAATTTGTATGATGTGAATCGTGCAAAAACATATTGATTATTAGAAAAAGAAATACTGAAGCCCCTCCCCTAAACCAATGAATAAGATCATACGAATCCATACCAATTGGCCACCTCAATTCTCATGCGAATGTGTTAAACTTAAAGATCCAGTCCATAGATTTGAGCAATTCGGCATCTAGTGGTAAGGTCGCAAATAGCAACCAACGTCCATCAGGTTAATGTATTTACGAAACACGCTCTGTAGAGTAGTTTGTCCATTTAGGGTTGCTTTAGAAACAACATGGTGAATTCCATGTAAGGGGACCCAAAGTGTATTTAGATAAAAATAGCTCCATCTATGGTGATAATAACATAACGCTTCATTATCTACGGTCTTTATACACCTCTGAAGACCTTCCTTTTGGTAATGCAAATATTTTTATTTGTAACTCTGCAATACAAACAATATTACAGATTCCGTGAAGAAAGTGATGCCGCTGTTTGTATTATCTGTTTGGGTTTCCTCAAAGATGATTAAATATTATTTTATTATTTCAAAAGTGTAAGGTTCGAGATTTGATACTGTGCAATAATATACATAATGTTACATCTACAGCTGTTTTACAGCATCACAAATAAATTTAAGGGTTTAATAGTTACATATTTAATCCAATGATAACAATCACCATACAATTCTGTACAGGATCCTTGTAAATCACACAGTCACTGTGCAGTTATTTACTTTTATGATTTATGGGCTTTGTAATGGTTTAAATCTTTTTAACAGTAAGAACATAAAAAAGATCAATCGACATATGTTTTAAGCGCTGTCTCTGTCTCGTATGCAGGTGAAAGATTTCCTAAGAGCTGGTCGTGGCATTTATGAAGACCTGTGCCGCAGGCTCCCATTGTACATATCAGACTTCACAGATGGTGAATTTCTGTTTACCCCAAAGCCCCGCTTGCCTTTGCTTATGCAAAAAAATAACAGAATTCTCTCAGCTGCTCTGACTGAGTTTTTTTTCCTGTTTGCTTTACCTCAGGTATTCTGGGCACTAACAGGTCTCTGCTCAAGTACACCACCACGGCCATTTTCCTCTACATCGCCATCCTTCTGCCAGCTATTGCATTTGGCTCTCTGAATGAGGAGAGCACACGAGGAGAGATAGGTCCGTGGCGATTTACGAACTCGCTTGACCGTGCCTATGGTTGCGGCTTGTGTAATAAAAAGTTATTATATATTGGATCAGTGTTTTATGGATGACTTTCCAACTTATGCAGAACACAAGATATTTTGAAGAATGTTGGTAACCAAACCACACTGGCCCCCATTGACTTCCATTTTATGGACAGAAAATCACTTAGACATTTCTCAAAGTACCTTCTTGTGTGTTCCACAGAAGAAAGAATCACATGCAGTATAGGTTTTGATTGACACAAGTTTTTTTTGCAGATGTACAGAAAACCATTATTGGTCAGAGCATTGGAGGAGTGATCTACTCTTTGTTTGCTGGGTCTCCTATGGTTATTCCTCTCACCACAGCACCTCTCGCCATCTTCATCAGCGGTACTATACTCACCTCATCTCTTACACTGTAAGTGGTGTTCACTGTTTCTCTAAGAGCACTATGCAGTTCTAAAAATGCTTTCTGTCTTGTGTTTGTGCACTGCAGTGATCAGAGGCATCTGTGACGACTATGATCTTGATTTTCCTGCATTTTATACCTGCATTGGCCTCTGGAATAGTTTGTTCCTCATCCTGGGGGGGATCTTTAATATCAGTCTGTTCATGAAGCTTTTTAAACGGTCAGTATAGTAATATATCTACGTACAGAACGTATTATATAAAGCAGACATTACTGCCATTAGTGATGCTTATGGACTAGTAACGTCTGGACTAAACTTTTCTATGCTCATGTGGCAACACATACGAGAGACTATTTCAAATGTTTTTTTCCGAATTTACTATTTATATGTATATGTATATGTTTAGGTAAAATTATCATTTCTGTTTCATTTTGTGAACTACAAACAAATTTCCAATAAAAAATGTTTTCTTCTCAGAAACTGAAAACTGTAGAAACAGGCAAAAATAATAAAAGCAGACCTCAAATACGGCAAAGAAAACAAGTTCATATAACGAACTTATTACAATGATACAAAAGTAATATTTCTAGTAATATTATGTATCTAGATGTTCGAAAAATATTTATTTAAAAAGATAATTCTTGCCACGCTGTCAGTCTTTCACATTGCTGTTGGATGATTTTATGACACTCCTGAGGTTTGATTTAGTTGAAATTCAACATATATCAAATGTTTAAAATTTTTACTTTGACTACTCACAAAAGTCATAGTGGCGCAAGCAGCACATTTATAATTTCTCTGTTCGCGATGTGCCTTGAGTTTGTTATGTCTTTGTTTGTGCCCGGTTGCTTTGATAAAAGGTTAGATCAGTTGCTCACTGTGTCCTACATGTCCACCCAGCTCCACAGAGGAAGTGTTTGCTTTGTTCATCTCCATCGCCTTTGTGGGTGACGCTGTGAAAGGCACAGTAAACAGTAAGTTCACAGCTCTGATGTGTAAGGGCCACAGGCTTCGCTGGAACTGATTTTCAAATTACTAAAGCAATGTCACAGCATTTTGTACCTCAGTAATAAATCATTAATGAAGATTTAACTTGAAGGATAGAAAATGTATGGGATGGTATACTAAGGGTTATATTGTGAGTATTTCACACTGTAAGACAAGCTAAATTTTCACACTCATTCCAAACCTTTTATGATTTTTTTCTTCCATTAAAACAAAATGTTTTATAGTTTTAGAAGAAATGATAACACAATAGTCGTACACTATTGTGGTGGTGTTTTTTCCCCTGCTCAACAGCATCAGTATACTGTTATTATATAGAAAGAACTAATTTGTGTTCCAAAGAAATTATACAATAATATATAATGATAATAAAATCCAAAGTGTTTAGGTCAGATGACGATCTAAATTAGAATGAATGCATTTATATAATTTGTTATCTTTCACCATGTATCACATGTATCTCTCTTTTCTCTCAGTATTTCATAAGTATTATCATGGCCCTGCACTAATCAATGGAAGCATAGAGGCACAACACCGTCTGGATGTAATAGTTCATGAGAAAGAGAACGGAACGCAGACCGGAGGTGTCTCATTGCCTGCAACCATCATTCTGTGCACCAGGGAGCGCCCTATTCTATGCCTGCTTCTGATGCTGGGATCACTTTGGCTGGGATATGCTCTCTTTCTCATGAAGAGAAGGTTATTATAGATAATTAGAGGCTTCAATACTTGCTAGTGATGTGTCAATAATGCAATGTCGCTCGAGTAGGAGTGCATGTAGTGTTCTATATCTTCATGGCTGTGATTAGGCCAGAGGCACGAGGCCGCAGGCAATCACAGCCATGCAGATGTAAGAACACTACATGCAAGACTACGACAGCGATATTGCATTTATACATCAGTTCGACGGTACAAGTGTGTAGATAAACCAGAAACAACGTCTGGGTGTCTTTAAACCCCTCCGGTTTTATAGGAAACAGGGAACTACTTTCTTCCGCCACGAATCCAAGGTCAGCATTACAGTTAAACCTCCGCTCCGATAGTTTCGGTTCACAACGCGAACAGTCTTTGCTTGGAGAAAGATATGCCTGTAAATTGATTTACTATCTGTAAGGGTTCATATTTTGTGTTAACATAATATTGATTCTTGGAAGTTAAACTATGATCGATGTAATGATAATGAAAGAAAGTCCTATCGTATCACATGTGCAGATCGCAGTGCAACCGTATATATCATATATGTAGGCTCTCCCAAACGAATTAATGTGAAGTTAGTAATTTCATATCTTGTTTATTGTATGCGAGTTTTACAAAAAAAGAGAAAGCTTTACAGAAATAAACATTCTGGAAAGAATAAACTGCTTCGTGTGTTTGTTTGCTAGGAATCTAACATCTTTAGAGTTCTTCAGTTGCGAGAACTACGGTGGCCGCTAGGTGTCACTGCGCTGCGACAGAAGGAAACACAAAAAACCCAAGCAAATTCAGAATGCATCTTCATTAGTTTGCCGAAACATGCCCTGCAAATACTCAAACAACTCCACTAACGAATTTGAACAGTCAAAATGAAGCGCATCCCAATCAGGTGCATCAGTTTTGTGGTCCCCCGGAAACACTTCCGTTGTCGTCTGTGCAGCTAGCAGCACGTTTCTGTGTTTGTTTGTGTTGCAAGAATTTGCAGCGCGTTTCTGTGTTTGTTTGTGTTGCGAGTATATGCAGTGCGTTTCTGTGTTTGTTTGTGTTTCGAGTGTTTGCAGGGCATGTGTCGCCAAACTAATGAAGATGCTTTCTGAATTTGCTTGTGTTTGCATGTGTTTGCATGTGTTTTCTTCTGTTGCAGCGCAGTCACACCTAGCGGCCACCGTAGAGAACAGTATAGTCAGAGTTATTTTAATGGCGGAGTGTTCCAAACAGTTAGTGAAGCGGTTCAACAGTCAGCTCCCGTGACGATACCGGTATATCTCACGGCTATCAGCCAATCAGATTCGAGAACTAGAGTGAACTGATGTATAATTGTTCTTACAAACTTTAGTTAAACTAAATTGGTTTAAAATAAAGGGGAATGTGTGGAAGGTCATATTATATAAAGTAAAGTGTAATGAGGAAACGTTTTAGGTTATGGAGACAGAAGCAGTAAAAACATTCATGTAGAATTGTGTAATGTAAGTTTTCATGAATCTGCATTTTTGTTATTTTTATTTATTTTCTCACAGCCCATTCCTGCATGCTAAAGTCAGAGAAGTGGTATCTGACTGCGCATTGCCAATATCTGTGGTCATATTCTCCTTCGTGGGCTCCTACCTTTTCAGTGACATTCAGCGTGAGGACCCTATTTTCTCTCACACCAAAACAAACAATCACCTATGATGCTCCCAACAATTCTGCACATACAGTGAAAACTGTTGTATTTTTTCTTATACTTTCATTAGAGGACAACAATCTGGGTTGGATATAATTTGAACCTATCATAAAACTGAGAAATAGTCTAATCTTAATGGGACAGTTCACATTAAAATTTATCAGTAAATCACCTTACATTGTTCCAACCTGTATGACTTTCTTTCTTCTGCAGAACACAAAAGAAGATATTTTGAAGAATGTTGCTTAACGAAAACCATTTTTCGCCATTACTTGCATTGGTTTTGTGTCCATACAATACAGAAGCGAATGGCGACCAACGGTTTCTGGTTACCAGCATTCTTCAAAATATCTTCTTCTGTCTTCTGCACAATATAGAAAGTCAAACAGCTTTAAAATGTCATGAGGGAGAGTAAATGATGACTGCATTTTTGTTTTTGCGGGAACTAACCCTTTAATACTGATCTTTTCTAGACAATGAATGTGATAGTGAACTGGCTCCATCAAAGTTGTGGCAACCAAATTTTGTTATACAGTCTAAATTGTTTTGACAGTTTGATCCACAGATTAATGTATTAAAACATATTAACGATCATTAAACTTTGCTTAAAAACACATTAAACAATTTGTAGCATTTACTGATGGTCACTACAGTTAAAAAAGTTATATTCAGTATATGAAATATTATTGCTTTGAACCACATTAAGTTATAAATAAAAGCGACAGTACTGTTTTTTTTTCTAATTATTGTTTCACAGTTCCAGTATTCAACTACCAGAATGGAACCATTTTCAAAGTGGCACCACTTTGCCATCTGACGGGGATGAACATATTAAGCGCATGTGGTCTCGGCTTCCTCCTCGCTTTGCTCATCTTCATTGACCAGAACATTGTCGGGTCCCTCACCAATGCCCCTGAGAACAGGTAGACCCATACATCTAGAAATTCACTCCAGCAAATTCAAATAACATTTCTATGATAAGATCCCAGGCAATCTTTTGCACAGACATCTCGAATCCATCAGATGATTGAACATTTGTTTTCCGTCTGTTGTGTCATCCCTTCTATGTTTGCTAGCATTGCATCGGTTTGCTTTTCTCTGAGATCAGTCGGCCGTCAATTTGCACTGTCAGTTTGCCGTAGTAGACAGTCGTGGGAGACGCTGAGAGTCAGCGTGTGATCTCTTTGTGTGTGCTTCAGACTGCTAAAGGGAACGGCGTACCACTGGGACCTGATGCTCACTGGACTTATCAACATCCTGTTGTCAGTATTGGGGTTACCATGGATGCACGCAGCTTTCCCTCACTCCACGCTGCATGTGCGTCAACTGGCGCTGGTGGAACAGCGAGTGGAGGGGGGGCACCTCTATGAAACGTGAACATGATCACCTACATACAACTTACACATATTTATGCATTTGGCAGATGTTTTTACAAAGCAGTGTATTCAAGATTTACATTTCGACCTTGCGGGTGTCATGAGTTAAGGGAACTTTGACGATTTGGCATCTAAAATCATGTTCTTACGCGTAAACAGGATAGTTAGCGTGAAGGAGACACGACTGACATCACTGGCTGCGAACATTCTGATCGGGTTATCAGTGTTTCTGCTGCCGGTCCCTCTGCAGTGGATACCCAAGCCTGTTCTCTACGGCCTCTTCTTGTACATCGCTCTTACATCTATTGACGGAAACCAGATGTGTGATCGAATGGGCCTTCTGCTCAAAGAACAAGTGAGAGCATTGCTTTAGTGAGCCAGTTATAACCCACATGACATTTTGTATCTTGTGCTGTGGTCTTTTTATATCTTAAAGGCATAGTGCACCAAATAAATCTGTAATCACTGATGTCGTTTAAAACCAGTGTGACATTCCTCCTATGGAACTGATATTTCACTCTCAAATCTCAATTCCCCAGACGTCTTATCCCCCCACTCACTACATCCGGAGAGTGCCACAGAGAAAGGTGCATTACTTCACAGGCCTGCAGATAGTACAGCTCATCATTCTATGTGCGTTTGGGATGTATCCTCTGCCGTACATGAAGATGATCTTTCCTTTGGTCATGATCTTGCTTATTCCAGTGCGGTAAGACATTATATTAGATAGTTACAGGATCTTTGCTATGTTAACAGTGTTTGGGGACTGTGGAAACAAGATTGTAATTTATTAAGCATGTGTTTTATTTTCGCAGAAAATACCTTCTGCCTAAGATCATTGAAGCAAAGTACTTGGACATCATTGATTCTCAACACATGTGAAGAATCAACAGCACCAAAAAAGGGTTTCCAAATGCAATAGACATATGCATTTCATTGATATGTACCTTGATAGACAATGTTGCTAAATACATCAAATGTAATACCAAGGTGAGACTTTTACAGATGCTAATGACACTTGTATTTGGTTGTGATCCTGTATGTATTTTATATATCTGCATTGAATGCATCATCTCTGTTAATCTGTATTTTTATTTATGTAGTGAAATCATACATTCTTGTTGTCCTGTGATGATACATTGAAGCGTTTTCTTGGTATTTGGTACCTGGTAGTCCATATTTCTATTTTGTTGATGTTTTCTGAAATTGAGAACTCAGAACGAGCTGATCATACAATGCAGAAGATCAAAAGCATAATTTGATTCATAGCAATTGATTTTTTTGTTACCTTCCTCAAAAAGTTTCACCATGACAGGTTTCATGAATTTCTTTTTTTAGCCTTTTGTTTCATAATATCCATTAGACAGATAAAAACATTTGAACCATTCAGTATGGTTACATGTAAGCCCCCAAAAGCAATTATGTAATTTATAATTTATGTTATTTTCTTAATAATAAATTAAACATATCTGAGAAAAGTGTTGTAATATTTACTAAATATTTACTGAATGAATACCTCCCACATTTTGTAATGATCAATGAATTTGGAATCCATGCACACATTTCAATTCATGCATCTCATACGTTTATTTACAGAGCATTACATGTCACTGTATATGTGTACATGTGTATATGTGTACATATGTGCTAATGTTGATGAAAACTGGTCAAACAAAGGTGATCTAAAAGAACCTGACAGGTGCGTGATACTTAAGTTTATCTTCCCCTTTGCAACAACAAAGGAACATATAAAACTGAAGAACCCATATGTTTAATAAAAACTCAACAAACGAATAACTTTGCTACTGCTACTAAAGAGTTTAAACATTCATACAACCCAAACTAGATGTGCATCTCGCTCTAAAGCTGCTCGTCTCCATTGCGTGTTTTATAGCGCTAATTTTGGAACTGTCACATAAAAATACAGCACAATGATTGTGATTTATCCGAAAGTGTCGTATCCTAGCAACACATGAATGAATGGATGCTCACCGCTGGTGTGAGTGTGGATCACAGAAGTCAAGAGGGCTCCCGCAAGACGGTGCTAATGAGGAGAAGTTTATATGTAATCAAGGTTACAAGCAGAGATGCGATCACCTGTAAATCAAGTCTTACATTTCCATCTGCTTTACATAGTGCTATGAAGTCCTCGGTTCAGTCTCCAGCAGCTCCACCTCCACTTTTTCTTCAGCTCGTAATGTATTATTTTGTTGTTGCCTGGGAAATTGTGCTGCAAATCTATCTGCATTGATTTAAACACATTGTTTTTGATTTAGCACAGTTTGTAAATATTTGAACTTTATCAAGTTTTCCCTCATTAATGCTTGTTATGCACTTGTATCATGTTGTGAACTCATTTCTTTTCTGTTACCCGGGGGGTTGATTGCTGATCGTGGCTGTGTGGATGTTCAGTGCGCATGCGCAGACGTACAGGGACCTTTTAACAGAATTGCTGTAATAGTCTTTTTCACAAAAAAATTATCTGACTGAAATTAAAACAGTATCATTGTTTACTCGCTATGTTTTCCCATGAAGCATAAAATAATAGCAACATATTCAACATTTTAAATGATGGCCGCTGTCAGTCTTCAAAAAGGAACACCAAAAAGGTCTTGTAAAATGTATTGCACACTATTTCCATTAACAAGTGGTAAAGACATTATTTACAGCATAATAGCTCTATATATCGCAATCGTGGGGTTTCTTTTTCCCGAAGGGCCTTTCGGAGGGCAGCATATCCCATTTGAAATGCACTGTGTAGCTCGTGTCTACAATTGTCCTGACAGGTACGCCCACATTACATGCATATTCATTTGGGAGGACTTAGTCTAATCATACCACGGACTGACATAGATTTGTGGAGGTTTGGTTACACGAGGTGTTACAGGCAGGTCTGACTGAGCATTTAGATAGAATGCATCTTATGTTCTGACTTTTTATTATTTGCAATTTTAAGTGTCTAATACATGCATGGTCAACTTATAACAAACCAAAGACACAGAAAACACATGTTCACACCATATGACCCTTTTAACAAGGGGGTATAGACATTTTAGATCCACTGTTTATGCTTACTCTTCAAATTCATGATAGAAACTGTGAAGTTAATGCAGACAAACAAATTATTTAAAAATTAAAATAGGAACATTAAAATAACCAATACTTCTTATGATTGAATTTTTACAACCCCAATAATAAAGATAGACTTTCCACTTCTATCTGAAAATTAATAGTCGAATGCCTCTTTAGTTATTGCATGCGCCACATTTTATTTTTACAGTTTTATTTAATTAGTTTTTTAGAATTTAAATGTTAACAAAGAACTTCAGAGAAATAAGATCTCTGATTGTAGTTTGAGGAAACACTCAAAATGTGCTTGAAAAGTCCTGAAGGTTCAGTATGCAATGTCTGTACGAACCCTGGTTAGAGTGTTTGTACAAAGCAAGCTTATAAAAGAGATTTTATAAACAGTGAGAATTTTAGTGCTTATATGTAAAAAATAAAAACAATGCAAGCATCAAATACTGTGAAGCATCTTTCCCAGTAAATATAAGTTGTTTAATGAATTGTTAGAAAAAGCTTGCCAATATCAAAAACGGCTTAGATATGAAATTAAATCATATGTGCAATGCAAAAAGACTGTGTGGGAATATGCAGAAAGTCTTAATTATGTAAATGCTGAAAGAATTTGATGCGCTCAGGCGTTATATATCACGGAATTTTATGACGGCTTTGAACTCGGCTTAGCCAATCAGAATCAAGGACCAGAACTGACCGTTTATAAACAAGAAATCTTAAAATGGAGTAAGACAGTTTCATTCCGCATGTCACAAATTGTTAAGTGTTAATGATAGCGTGCTTTAATGAAGTTTAATGGCTGGCTGTAGATTATAAAGTATAATAAACATGTTGAAGTGAAATTAAAAACAAAAGTTCTGAACCGACAGAACAATCCTGAATATTTATCGTGAATAAAATTTTGAGCGAAATAATTTCCCATAATCATTTAGCCCTAGGTTCAGGGCCCAATGTTAAATGCCTCATTTGTAAGTCACTTTGATTAAAGCACTAAGTAAACAAATGTAAGTGTAATGTAATGTAACATGTCATGAGATGCCAGGTAACAAAGCTTGTTAAATGTTTCTTTTAAATTTTTCTTTAGATAAAAGTGTTTTTTGGGAAAAAAGTAAATGAATACAAACTGTATAAATAAAAAATCATCTGGGACAACAATAACTTGTTTAGTTATACAAGCTTATTAGTCATACAAACAGCCAAGAAAGGGTGAGGGTTTTTCTTGCTTAAGCAGTCAAGCAAACAGTAAAAAACATTATTCATTAAAAATTGAAGTTACATGAACAAAACATTATATATCTTACCTTTACAATACAGAACCTTCAAAACAACACAAAACCACAAAAGCCTTATCATGCAGTGACGGCAAATGCACAACACCCAAAACAAGTGTTCTCTTACAATTTAATTGTTCATCCACATCTAATATAAAACTCAAAGCCACTCTTTCATCCTTTGAAGAGTTTTTTAATGGATGCACATCTCACATTAACACATTAAATTGGGCCATCCAAGATCTATTGTGTGCGGTAAGTCATAAAATTAATGCATTCATCAAGGGCTTGGGGGCTTTTAGTATTAGCAGACACACAGACATCTGAACATACGCGCGCGTGCGCGCGAACACACACACACACACACACACACCTTGCTTTGAAAGAGAGAAGAAACAGCATGCTTCATTGATTACCTTACTACTGAATGTCAAAGGGAAAGATTAAGGCGTTCATTTCCATATAGAGAAGGTAAGGTGGTTTGGCCCGAGGGGGGGGGATATGGGGGGATTGTGGGGTCTTGATGACACGTTTTCCTCTCCCTGTAAAGCATTTATGTCAATTATCTGAATGTGCTAAAAATGTTGAACTACACATGGAGCAACTCTATGCAGAAGTGACAGCTGCGGCCATTTATCATTTTGAACCAAATTATGTTTACAATGTCGTAAGGGAGTGAATAAGAACAATGTGAAGATTTTCTGAAATTATTGACCACCTCAAGCAAGTATGATGAAGACAGTAAAACTGTGGCTGTTTGAGTCATTTAGTGTGTAGATGAGATTTTAGGCAAAAAAAAATCAAACGAAACCAGTGACAATACCATGTCAAAGATGAATTAAACACAAATATGAAATCAATTAGCACCATATTAGTTACAATTTGGAGCCAGAGGCTGAGAATTCTACATTTCATTTCACAGCTAACACATGAAGTACCGGTTATGTACTGTTCTAGTCATTTTTTTTGATAATTTCATGATTTAGGCCTACCAGCTGGCAACGTAGCTGGCATGTCCCAGGCACGTAATTCCATTACATTAAATCAAGCGTAGCGTTAGTTCTGGCAGGTCACGTGAGTTCAGGTTGCATCAGCTGATCACATCACGTGCAGCTTTTCAACATTAACCAATAGTCAAACAACACATACCAGACTGGATCCTATTTAAGATCCTTTCTTTGCTCCTTATCAGCTGCTTAATCGTGTCCACCTCCATCTCCTCCTTTCTGCCAGTATCTTCTGATCTTTTAATTTTATCCAGTAACGCATCCGGAACTGTTCTGGTTTCCCAGGTGGGGGGACATGTATTGCTGCGCTCCTGCTTTATCCATGGAAGGCTGCATGGATGGGCAGAGAATTTGGCCAGAACAGTTAATTTTGCCAAACTAAATATATGCTATCGTTAAATAATTGATGACAGTGATCCCGACAGAAATGACCATTTCATCACGTTGCCTGCACGAACTCCTGACGTTAAAAGATAACCAAGGACAGCCCAGTCCTACTATATTCATACTATTTTAGTAATAACATGACCCACTACAAGTAACGTAAGTGGCACATTGTGGGCACCTTAATTTTATCAACAATAAACGTTTTATTAACATTAATAATACATGTCGCTTACTATTTATAGCAACAACAAGCCTTTTTCGACCTGAAAATACTCTCTCTAAAATTATTTTAGTGATAGAACAATTCTTAACTGGATGTCTTTTGCTGCCGCTAATACCTAACCTAAGCAGCCCTCTATCGGCTGAAATCACACTTATAACTTTGATGTGCGGGTAGGTTCACATGCCCCGTCCATCACCTGCTTTATGGCATACGTCATGTTTTACTCATAGCCTGGGTGAAGTTTCCCAACATCTAACAATAAGACGAAATTATCTCCAAACCATCACCATGTCAGAGCAAGCAAATAAAACAAAGAGAAATAGAGAGAGAGAGAGTGATCGGACACGAGCCCCAACACGAATACCTGATGGACATCCAATTGGTGACGCGAGCTGCAAGAGGCAACGGGTTTGAAACGGATGGGGACCTACCGTTATCCTTCCTGCTACTGTATCTTATATGTATTTAGTAATTTGGCTGTGCTCAGGTTGTTTATTGGCGCACTAACGTTACTGATTCACAATTTATAACCCTATGGTAGACTAGAGATAATGTAATATTGCAGGTGTTATGTCAATTCATGCATGATCTTGCCTCGTCGTGAATTAAGTGTTATGCTTATTAACGATTACCAAACCACAAAAAAAATGTATGGTCAAAAGTTGCTGATTCCTTAGTTCATGCACGTAGACTAATATTATCAATATCTATAGTTACTATGCTAGGCACTATTCCCACACGAGTTGAGTGTAAGTTATTGATTGCACCTATTACACAGAGCACAACCCCTGGTCGCCAGGATGTTTCCGAAAATATAACTTCAGAAAATTATTTGCGTTGGTTACTAAACACATTCATGTCCACGGTTGTGTTTTGGGTTACTGCAAATTTATGGTGACCATATGAGCAAAAAAAAAGAATCATAAAATTAACATTTAACATCGCTTAAAAGGCCGCAATTCCAGAAGATAAAAAAAATAGTCAGTGGTATCCCCAGAATGTATCTTTCATTCAGCTCAAAATACAGCACATATCTTTCATCACAAGATGTTTGAACATGACCATTTATGGCTGCGATGGAAAACACGCCGTTTTGAGTGTAACTCTTTAAATGCAAATGAGCTTCTGCTCCCCTCCCCGTATGCAAAATAGGAGGTAGACCGCTCACATATGTGCTTTGGATGACATCAAGATGAAGATAGGCAATACCGGGGAAAGCACAATAACGTCTGTAACGCCAGATTCTAACAAAACCATACACTAACTGCAATAAAAATCACCTTAATGCCTTCATAAATACGAATTAAATGGAAAACACAAAAACATAGATAGAACAACATATTCTGACCATGCTATATGAAATGTTGGGCATTGATGATTAATAATGTGCATGCATATTACTAACAGACATAAACACGGATACAGGCATATGCTATCAGAGTACTTGTATATTTCAGACAGGTATGTAGAGATCAGCTACCAGTTGATATTACGTTGTGAGTGGCAATTTCTGCGTAACCCTATTGTCTTAAAAATGCAAACTCTGTTTCTACACTAAAAAAAGGCTGGGTCAAAACAACCCAATTTGGGTTATTTTGGTAACCCAACGCTGGGTCAAATATGGACAACCAGTCAGTTGGGTTGAATCTGTGACCCAACATGCTGGGTTGTTTTATTTAAATCAACTATTCTTTAAAAAATTCATTGCTGGTTTAAAACAAACCCAAAATGTTTAAAAATAATAACAATGAAATCCCAGAGAATTACTTGAGGCCCCAGTAAGAATCAAAAGTTGAAGTTTTATTAAGGATCAAAATGCAAGACAAAAGGAATTCTTAAAAAAATATTTTAATGCTCAATGAACAATAAAACTGCATATAAAACACTTTGATGCAATGTATGTTTATACAGTAAATATTAAAACCAATAAACAGTTAATAAAAAGTTTAGATTTTAAAGAGTACCTAGCATATGGTTTTCTAGACCCTACTTTGGTTTATGGAGTGTCCAACAACAAGTTTATGTAAATACAATGTGTTTAAACACTATAATCTCGTAATAATAGGCAGTTATTTGTACCTTACTTCTTGACTGACTCTCAAATGATTCGTTCCACGATTCATCCGTCTAGGCCCCGCCTACCAGCTAACTTTGTGTCATGTGAGTGGTCATATGGTCTAGTCTGTTGTTATTGGTCAAATGCGTTCATCATCTGTCGCAAATGGAACCCCACTACCATCATTACAGGATTACGGTCTACATGTGGTTGGATTTCATGTATATTATATGTGTAGCTAGAGATGGCGGCAATTTTACCAATATGAGCCCGAGTCTGACGAGGAAGCATCAGAAGACGCTAATCCACACAAACTCCACCACGACTGGAACAGGATGTTTGTCAGTGGCGAGTGACAACTCTTGTCATAAAAACTCCCAGTGTGACAACATGCATGTTGTGCTTTCGCTCATCAATGAAATTAAATATTATTTGTTTCTTAAAATTCTGTTAATACGTTAGTAATACTATTATTTCATCTTAACTGTCCGTTGTCATGGTACAAAGAGCATTTCAGAAAGTCGACTTTATGAAAAATGATTGTAGTATCACCCAAATGTCAAAATGCAAAGTTAATAGAAAGGTAAAAAAACTGTAACACCTAACATGCTAATGTTAGCATTATATCCATTAGCTAAACACAGACATAAGGTACGAAAATATTTCTTGAAGTTAAGACAAAAATGAATAGTAACACTTAGTTATTGTGATTCGGTGGAGCTAACAGGTCAAATAGAGTTGTATTGCCCCCTCTTTCAAGGATTGGGGGCATTTCGAATACTCTGCAGTGAACGCGTAAAGATTATTAAACCAATCTTCGGTGAAATGACGCTCGCTCAGTTAAATCCTGGGGTTATAATCCTTTGGTATCGTTTGAAAAATGAATTGTAACCATTTTTCCTTCAGACGTTCTTCCTTTGGTAGTTGAAATAAGATGCACTTAGTTTCACACAGTAGAACACAGGCTCTAGACATGATACACACGCATCACGAACAAGCGACAGTGTTTCGGGGAGGAAAAATACGTTTTCACGTCAGTCTCAGCAAAACGTAGACTATGTATAGTGACGTAAATATGCGTCCACGACTCGTTTGTGTGATTCAGAGTCGACTCCCATTATTACAAGCAAATAATTTGTTATTTTTTCAACTTCGGATTTACAACTTGGCAGACAGCTTACTTTCAAACAAGGGAACATAACAGACTGCATGAAATGTCATTTTCATGATCTCATGCTAGGTAATATTTAACATATACATTTAACAAGGTTATTAAAGTGGCACAAGTATAAATAGTTCGACAACTTTCCACTTCGGAAACTCATTACTTTTTACAAAATACAGTTAACAAAGTGGCACGAGTTAAATGCTTTAGGGCAATTGCAGCATTATGGATAACATGACATAAAAACCCGTTCTCAAAGACTTACTTTTAGTCATTATTTGGGTAGCACACATATTCTGGATGCCTTCGGCAGAATTCAAATGAGCCATTTTAATCTAGAGTAATTCCAAGATTACAGTGAGATTAATCTAGATTAAAAAAATAATCTATGCCCACCACTAGTTTATACACAAGATTTCTATAAAAAAAAAGGAAATAAACAAGCGTTATGGATGTGAAAAAGGGACACTGCCTTTACTTGAAGAGAGACCTCACACGTGTATTTGTACCACCAAATGTTGATAAAGTGCAGTTAGCACAGTAAAAACCTGTGGTAAAAGCTAAATCCTTGGGATTCATGGGATTGGTTGACATTTGCAAGGAATGTATTAGTCTGAGAACTTTCCTCTTCATATAAACTCAAAAAACATTTTAAAAAGCGTTAGTTCTTTCGGTTCCAGTATTGCTTAACCTGACATATCCACGGAGCAGTCTTACTGAAGAGGATTCATTTCCTGGGAGTTCGTAGACAACAGTGTGGTGTGCACTTTGGGGAGTGTATGTCCTGCAGAAGGGTTTCCTTATCAATTTCTTCGTCTATAAAGAGAAAAATGGAGAAGAAAAGAGACAAGAGAAGAATGTAAGGAAACTGGCCTACCCAGAGCACTATGGGTTATAACTAACATATAAAGAAGCACATTACCATTTTACCTAAATAATGTTTACCTGTAAGTTTGGTATCAGGACCACTAACGTTACGACACAACAACTGTCTTTGGACCCATGTAAAGTCTCAGGATTCGCCGCTAACAGGCCAAACACATTATTTAAGAAAGGAGATTTAAAAACGAAACGATGTGTGTAATACTTACTTCTTCCAGATATGAAGTTTGATCGCGAACAGCTGTAGCCTACTGATTCACTTGAGTTTTTTTTTTGGGTGAAACCCAAAGAGCCGGAGATAAATACCAGGTACATGAGCCTCGGTTTTTCAACCTCTCCAGCAACCGGGAGCTCTAGCTCCAGATTTAAGCCTGGCTCAGATTACAGGATTCTCGGCCAGATTTTACCCCGATTTTCCCTTCCGAGAATCTTTGAAAAAATCGGGTCCAGAACCTCGATCGGGTCCGAGGTTCGGCCCAGATTATAGAGATATCGGAGCCGCCCCGATCATATCAAACATGTTTGATATTAAGGATTTTAAATCGGGATGATGACGTTGGTACTTTTACCACAGCCAATGAGAGATACATCTGCAAGGTGACGGAGATGACTGACAGACCTTTAAAAATGTCGACCGCAAAAGCTCCTGCAAGGGTACGCTGGACAGCGGAGATGGAGGAACCACTTGTGGCAACAACATGATTGTCGTTGTTATGTATCCTCCAAAACATTCCACAACCGCATAAATAAGGAAAAGAGCTGGGGAGAAGCTCCGTCGGTTTGTAATGTATCGGGTAAATTAACTGCTGTGACGGGTCTCCTCGTTCTTCCCGCTATTGCCGGTTGGTGGGTGTGGCTAGGAGACTCATCAAGTCAACAATGTCCACCTGGTCTACCCACTATAAAACTGTTTGGTCCTTGTTGGTGTGAAGTTGGCTGGCTCCTGTTTATTTCGTTTTGATTTACATTTGGTTCTGTCTGACGCGTTGACGTTAGGCGTAATGGTCTTTGATTCTGTTGTTTTCATGTTTTATTTATTATTCTATTATTGTTAATAAACACTTATATTGTTACTAAACCAACTCGAGTATTTCCTCCATTCATTTGTCACAGCTTTTGAGCCGGTCGTGACAAATATGGGGGGTCGTCGTCAATTTTCTCAAGTCAAAGGTCAGTTCATTTGTAATTCAATTCAATAATACGTTTTGTTTCGTTAAACCGAATTTTTATTCGTTAAGTATGTATTTTTTGGTAAAATTTGTATTGTTTCCGAAATTTTTGGAGGATTATTCTTGTTGGTTTAGTGTTTTTTCGTATTGTTTTGCGGGTGCTTCAACTCAGGTAAGTGTTCGCTACTATATGTGAGGAGAAATTATTTTGGATTAAACTTTTCCCTGTTAGGTTTAGCGGGGTGTCCTTAAACGGGATGCTTCGATTTTTTTATTTTAGTTTTTTTTTTTGTATGGTGAAAGCAGTTAGAGCAGTTGTCTCGGGAACACGTCCGTGTTTTGTAGTGGTGGCTCGTTAATCGGTCACTTTTGCAAACACTGGTTTACAGTGTATAAGAACCCGCTGCAAGTAGCTATATGAAGACTAGGGTTTAGTTTAGGTAGTTTTGAAATTTGGTTAGAGGGAATTGTTTACTACGGGTAATTCTCCTCAGATGTTTTTGAAAATAATTAATGTAGCCTAACGTTTGTTTGTCACAATGACTTCGAAAACTGAAGAATTCATTAGTGCTCTGTCAGAAGACTTGTTAAATGATTTGACTAGAGATCAATTGATAGAACTTGCCAGTCACTACGAAGTTAGTTTGTTAGGTCAAGATAAACGTCTGAAAGATGGTGTAAAATCAGTGATAAAAACAGATTTAATTGCACGTGGAATTTTAGTCTCTAAATTGTTCGAATTCGAGTCAGATGTGGAAAATGCGACGTCGTCTACAATGTCATTAACATTTGAGCAACAAAAACAATTGTTGCTTATTCATAAGGAGACAAAGGAAAAAATGTTAGAAATGCAAAATGTTATTGAGAGGTCTAAACTTCAGTTTCAACAACAACAGCTTGATCTTGAACGTTACCGTTTAGATCTGATACGAGATGGTAAACTTCCTTTCACTGGTGTGGCACCTGATTTGACTTCGTGTAAATTCGATGTAGTGACTAATATGAGGTTGATCTCTAGGTTTGATGAAAAGGATGTTGAACGTTTCTTTTTGTTATTTGAACGCGTGGCAGAAGCACGAAATTGGCCAGATGACGATCGTACACTTATGTTGCAGTCTGTTTTTACAGGTAAAGCTCAAGAAGCGTATTCGTCTCTTAGTGTGGAAAATGCTAAGAATTATTTGGTTGTTAAGAATGCAGTGTTGAGGGCTTACGAGTTGGTTCCAGAGGCCTATAAACAAAAATGTAGGTCCTGGAAGAAAACCGAAAAACAAACGCATGCCGAGTTTGTACATGATATTTCTGTTTGTTTTAATCGTTGGTGTACTGCGTCTGACGTGAAAACCTTAGGCGATTTGAAGGAGTTAATTTTGCTTGAACAGTTTAAGAATTCCGTTTCAGATCGTATAGCCACATACATTAGTGAGCGTAAACCTGCGTAAATTTGCGTGTGAGGCTGCCATCATGGCTGATGAATGTTTTCTGATTCATAAAACCTATTTTGGATACAAAAAGTCTGAAGGAAGTTTCCAGAAAGAGTTTAGGTATGATCGGAGCACGTTTTCAAAAAATGTGCGTGCTTCACCTGATCATCATATTTCTGTTGGAGAAAAGGAAAGAATAAACCAGGGGAGTTGTAATTATTGTCATGTGCTTGGTCACTGGAAGAATGACTGTCCGTCTTTGAAAGCAAAAGATGTTGCAAAAATGAAGTTTTCATCTTCAGTGAAATCAGTTGCTCTGGCTGTTACAGCTTCCGCATTGAATAATGTAGGCCTACAGGATAATTGCTCTTCCTGTGTGTCAACGTTTTCTCCATTTGTTACAGACGGTTTTGTGAGATTGATTAATTCTACGGAAGATCTACCAGTAAGAATTCTCTGCGACACCGGGTCGTCAGAAACGTTTGTTTTGGAGTCAGTCTTCTCTTTTTCAAATGACTCTTACACGGGCAACAACGTGTTGATAAGGGGTATTTCGTTGAATGTTATATCTGTTCCCCTGCATAAAATTGTTTTGAGCTCTGATTTGATCCAGGGAGAAGTGGAGATTGGGGTACGTTCCTCCTTGCCTGTGAAAAGAGTACAGGTAATTTTGGGGAATGATTTAGCTGGCGATCGAGTTTGGCGCGATGTTAGACCAAATTTGGGGGTTACACCATCTGTGTCGACTGTTGAGACGGGTCATGAATTTTTTTCCTGTCCTTCGAACGTGTTTCCATCATGCGCAGTAACACGATCTATGAGTAAAACGCAACCTGATGTTGAAACTGTAACTAAAAGGGTGAGTCTAACTCAGGAAATTCCTTTACTCTTGTCTGTGTCACGGAATGAATTAATTGAAAAACAGAAAGCTGACTCTACTCTTGTAGATCTGTTTGACAGAGTGGTCCCTTTTGATAATCTTCCTTCTGGATATTACTTGGAGGAAGATGTGTTGTTTCGAAAGTGGGTGCCACATGGAGAGTTTGAAATTGGTGACCCTGTGCAACAGATTGTGGTACCTCAGGTTCTGCATCAACTCGCACATGACATGTCTGGACATTTAGGAGTGAAAAAAACATATAAGATGATTCTGAAAAGTTTTTTTTGGCCAAAATTGAAGCGTGACATATCAAAATATATTAAGTCTTGTCAAACTTGTCAGCTTACTAGAAAACCAAACCAGTCTGTAAAACCTGCCCCTCTGTATCCAATTCCTGCTCTTGGCCAACCATTTGAACATCTTATAGTGGATTGTGTTGGCCCGTTGCCTCGGTCAAAAGCAGGGAATGAATACTTGCTTACTGTTTTGTGCCAAGTGACCAGGTACCCAGCTGTGTACCCTATACGTTCTCTAACTGCAATGTTAGTGGTAAAAGCATTGACTCAGTTTATCTCAGTGTTCGGAATTCCTCGAGTTATTCAGTCAGATCAGGGGAGTAATTTTACTTCCCATCTGTTTGGTCAAGTATTGAAACAGCTTCATATTCAACATAATCTTTCCAGTGCTTATCATCCCCAAAGTCAGGGAGCACTGGAAAGATTTCATCAGACACTAAAATCGTTACTGAGATCATACTGTGTTCAGACGAGTAAAGATTGGGAGACTGGGTTACCTTGGTTGATAATGTCAGCTCGAGAAGCCGCTCAGGAAAGCACTGGATTTAGCCCAAACAGTCTTGTTTTTGGCCATGATGTACGTGGTCCGTTATCTGTTTTGTCTGCGGATTGGAAACGAAATGATCCACCTAACGATGATTTGTCATATGTGAATGACTTTCGCAGACGAATTTTTGAAGCGTGCCAGTTGGCAAAGAAATCTTTGAGAAAAACGCAAGATCGAATGAAACGATTCTTTGATAGACGAACAGAATTACGTTCATTTCAATCTGGTGATCAAGTACTTGCTTTGTTGCCTATTGTAGGATCACCATTTCAGGCCAAATTTGCAGGCCCATATACTGTGGCTCGTCAAATTTCTGATCTTAATTATTTGATCAATACACCAGATCGAAGAAAGAAAACTAAAGTGTGTCATGTAAACTTGTTAAAACCGTTTTATGGTTCTGAAGATTTCGTGGACACTAAAATCAATGACTCTAAAGTAAATGTGGTTATACCTGTTTTTTGTGTTAAACCTGTTTTGCTTGCAGGCCCTGTTTTTGGTGGTGCCGAGTTCTCCTCTTCAGTTCTGATAAATGGGGACCAAGAGGAGATTGATCCAGGAGATTCTATTCTTCAGGGTCGATTACGAAATTCGGAGGAGTTAACCTCTTTGCACCGTCGATTTAGTCATTTAACAGAAGCAAAGCGTAACGATTTGATTAGCTTGATTTTTGAATATGTTACCCTGTTTCCTGATACTCCGACTCGTACAAATTTGATTACACACGACATCGATGTGGGAGATTCAGCTCCAATTCGTCAGCGCTTTTATAGAGTATCTGCGAATAAGAAAAAACAACTAGAGGATGAACTTGACTATATGTTGAAAAATGATATCGCTGAGTCTTCCTTTTCTAGTTGGGCCTCTCCGTCGATGTTGGTGCATAAATCTGATGGATCATTCAGATTTTGTACCAATTATCGAAAGTTTAATGCAGCGACAAAACCGGATTTGTTTCCATTGCCTCGAATTGAGGACTGTATTGATCAGGTGGGAAGCGCTAAATCAGGTGGGACACTGCTAACGCGCAGCTTCAACAGATTGTTATTTTATTATAGGCACACATATAACATGCGTTTATGTGCTTGTTTTTATACTGTATTTTATAATCACATTGACATTCATCTTTATTCTTTGCAATTGTTTTCTTCCGTTATTTATTTACATTAAACTTAAGCTTCTCGCCCAAATCACAATCATAACTTCAGCCCTAGCAAAAAAGCATTAAAGCACTCCCTTCTCAAAATTCGTTCCTGCGGCTTTGGACTGAAAGACAGAGATCACTCAGAGCACGACAAAGACACAGCATTCCAGGATTGAATGTTACACACCTTGCTACTTTTTGCTACAGAAACATTTGCTTTTCACAACGGATACGCCGTAGTAAAGTTAAAATGCTACAGTTATACACTCTAGACCTGTTGCATAGCCGCTGCATTTCCTTTATCTATGGTGGAAATAAAAAATATCATAATAGGACCAAAAGATCACATGAAAATAACTGCGATGTCCCTTTGTTTACTTCTGTTTCCCGGTGAAATGACGTAAAAGGCGTCCTCTGGTATGATAATCTTAATATTATCCTGTAGTTTGGGCGTTTTAGAATATCTTTTGATGTGCAATTATGAAATAAAAATACACTAACCAATTTTTTTTTTTGCAATTGCTACCTTAAGTCTTATTTATAAACACAACTTTACCCCCCAAAGTTTTTCAGAAATGCAAATTTCCAAAGTTAACAAACCTATTTTTGTAGCGCTATAAAAAAGATTCAAATGTAGATCCGATGTCAACATCTAAAAATAGTAAACCCATTAAAACGGTTACTATAAGCCTCATATACAAATCGGCATTGTAAGATCCTATGGACATGAAAAATATGTGTGGTATATATTTAGTTGTACACTGATGAGTGTGAGGTTGTTTAAGAATTTAAATAAAATAATCTGCCAAAATACTTTCTATGTGTGTGCTGCAGCCAGATTTTAAAATCTTTTCAGGATTTTAAAACTCCTGTAGTCTGAGCCAGGCTTTAGGGGTCGCATCGACTGGACTTCCAACGAGTCCTGGCTCGTTCTGTAAGTCTTCCCAGACCAGAGATACAGAGCGGTGAATGTTGGTTTGTCGATCCGAAAAAAGAGCTTCTTCTCCAAACGCAGAGTTCTCAGCGTCCCGCCTGGGACTTTCGATAGTTTATAACTCCGGCCGCCAAGGTCGCAGCGGGACAAACCCGGGGGTGTCAGATCTCCTCCCGACCTCCTTTTATGTTCCAATTTACATCCAACAACAGCACACATATGTTGTTTCTTTTACATTTTTGTTGCTGGCTACTGGCTACATCTGCTCTTGCCTGAAAATGACTGACAGAGTGTCTCTGGTGGAAGGTGGGGCGTTAATAAGGTGGCCTCTGTGAGCGGTCATTGGCCGGCGTAAATCAATGTGACATCAGATTGTCAGGGGATCCCCAACAGCCTGTTTTGTGTCACTGTTGTGGTTTGAAGGAGATTACAAATAGAAGAATAGATGTATTTGTATAATTAAAGGGTGCTTCTGCACACACGCTGGCGACTCAAGGTCTTGTAGATAAACATTTAAAAGTGTATTTTCTTTGCTCATGTAAAATGGGTTTTAATGAAAAAAAGGTGTATGCTTGTCTGCCTAACCCATTTTTGACTATTTGTATAACTAAAACGGCCTGTTGGTTTCTAAATGTTTTTAAATCCAAGATGTTTTATCAGATTTACATCACTAAAACATAATTAACATCACCAAAACATTTAATTGCTAATTGTACATTGTTTTGTTAAATATTTTTTTAGACAAAAATGATTACAAATTAATAATTAACTTTCCAATACAACTTTTATTGCAACTCCTTGCAATATAACCACATGAAATTGTGCTTCACAGCTGTTTCAATGTATATTTTGTAGATTAATAGGTTTCATCTTCTTTTTTTGGAGGATCTATTGACAGAAATGCAACATAATGCACATAACTATATGTTCATAGGTGTATCAAAGACCTTACATGATGAAGGGTTATGTTTTTATTACCTTAGAATGAGCTATTGCTATCTACAGTACATACTTTGCGGGTTTCCTTAAGTGTAATTTGCCATGTGATGTTAACCATTGTGGTACTTTGAAAGAGGGTGCGGCGGTTTGTAAGAGCCGTTGGTTGCAATTCCCAACATAGGACTAGAAAAAAATTTTATATGCAAATTTACATTATTTCACTGCTTTGAATAATTACATACTGAAAATGTAATTTGTTCGTCTAAACCACACTCATATCAAGTCTTTATGAGTATTTTATGAGTATCCAGTTGGAGGATATCAAAGATGTTTGATATTTTCAGCTGATTTTAGAACACATGGGCCATTTCTCATTTCAATGAACGCAAAGAACAGACTTGTGTCATTGGTAGATCAGACTTGGGAGTTTACACTCGCGAGGACAAAGACCGCCCATTACAAATGGAACAGCAGAGTCGTTCATAATATGTATTTTAATGAAGCTTTACATTTAA
This sequence comes from Triplophysa bombifrons, assembly GCA_029783895.1. Classification (NCBI taxonomy): domain Eukaryota; kingdom Metazoa; phylum Chordata; class Actinopteri; order Cypriniformes; family Nemacheilidae; genus Triplophysa; species Triplophysa bombifrons. The sequence continues at coordinate 14,331,216 of CM056464.1, forward strand.
AAAAGTAAAATGAAATATTATGATAAAACAGTATTTTCAAACGTCATTTTCATTTTAAAAATATTAATTTATGAATCTGGCAACATGTGTGCCTGCTCTGATTAACTGTTGTCATGTTTATAATAAAATGAATTATGATACAAAACTCAATCCTTTATTACAAAGTATAATAAAGTATAATATAATATATAATATAGTATAATATAGTTTGTAAAGTAAGGAATACAAGCAAACAAGTAAATAATTTAGTCAAAAGTGCAAGGCAGCGCTCCAGAAAAACGTTAAATCAAAAATATAAATTTATGAAAGTTAACCTTCCCCTTAGTCAAAAGGATTTGCCCAGAAACAAATAATAGATTTATGAGTCCAAAGATGCCTCATTAGATTAAAGTATAAGAAGTTTGCGCTGTACCGCCGGTAAAATGCATGAAATACATTAGTCTTACTCTTGTGAGTAAAATGAACTCCCCACATATTCAATTCATATTTCATAAGCACGCTATAGTTTGTTATTTCACAGCTGTGTTGCCACTTTGTGCACGTGCCTATCTATCTAAGATGATTGGATGGTGTAGCATTTTTTTGTTGCTTTATTGCTTTAATATCAGATGATAAAACAGGTTTGATCTAATTCCACTGCTTGTCAAAAGTGCCTTGAATACTTTGCACATCATGGTTGTCTCAATTTTATCACTTTTTAATAACCAAACCTAGGCAAGAGAACTTGCTGCCACTGCTCTATATGGCTTCCTTCATTGTCGAAATGAATATGCACAGTAATGCGTGGTTACGTAATGTTCAACACCAGGTGATCTAAACTGCGATAGAGACAATAATCCAAAATCTCTAGCGTTTGAAAAATTCTGATGGCATATCGGCCAAGCCCACCAAAACCAGTCTCACGGCATAGATACGAAATTTGAAATCTATAAATGCATGCATGGACATGAGGATCCCTATTTTTTTGTGACGTTGAGCACAACCTTTTTTAATGTCACTCAGCGCGACTTTCTTTTCTCGCTACTCAGCAAGACTTTCAATACACGGACTGCATGTATATATTTAAAGCCTGATATCAAGGTATGAATTCCCATCAGATTAAGTTTATATATATTTATACATATGAAAGTACAGCGCTTTATCGGGAAATTTGTGTCATTAAACACAAATTAATAGATTACCGTTCGTGATAAAGTTACAAATACCTGTGAGACTGTGTTGCCCCACCGTGAGTAATATAGAGTGAGGAACATGATGCTTTGCGTTTGGTTTAAACAAGGCATTTAAACTACATTTCGTGACACATTAACTGTAATATTATGAGGATTATGCAATTTTCCTGCTCTACTGTCCTCAATAAAAGGGGTGGAGCAAGGACACATCTGGGGATGTTAACTCTTGTCTAGATGTGAACTTTGAATTGAAACAGTACTTAGGCTTCTTCAGATGACATTTCGCAAGTCCACAAGAACACAAGTAGATACAAGAATGCAGATTGAGAAACAGAAATGTTATTTTAATTTGTCAAGTTTCTCCTTGCGACAGTGACTCATTTACATGTTCAACAAAAATATGATTAATTCCTATAATTTGAGTAGTGATTTAAAGGGATACAATAGTTCACCCATAAGACCTTCGCTCATCTTCGAAGCACAAATTAAGATATTTTTTAATGCCATCTGAGAGCTTTATGAACCTGCATGGACAGCATCACAACTGTCACCTTTATTTCTAGGTCACTATTATTTTTATAGCACTTTAATACAGTTTGTTAAAGCAAAGTCATAATTTGACTTGCATTCATTCTGTGGTAAAAATATCAGTAAATCCAAACGGAAATCTATATTCTCTAGAATAAGAGCTTTCATTCATTTGATATATAACTCGATGATGATCATAAACATACATGATTTTAAAGGGGCTATGACATAGGGATATGAAAAATTTCAGACTGGTATACATATGACTTCAAAATGGTGTGCTTCTCCAGAAACTAGTGACTCTTAGCTTTCTTATTATACCACATATGGTAGTTAGAGTTACAGAAACATGTCAACATTAAGGAAATACTTTTATGACGTAATCTTTGTATTCTGTGTGAGTTTTACTGTGATCGGCAGGACTTTAAACTCTAGTAGTAGTGTGATCCTTGATCCTTTATTGGTTCTCATCTCTGGCTGTGACATCCATTTTAGCAGCCCCGACTCTGATAAAACACACATGGACAAGGTTATTAACTTATCCATCTCAGACGTATAAACTCAGCCAGGAAATGGATCTCGCGGTCAGTTTAGAACTACAGTTCCCCTTCAGTCGGTCTCTCGACGTTGTGTTGAGAGACAGACTGGGTTTGATTCTGAGAACCTATCATCTCCGAGATAAAACTAAAACGCCAATGGGGATTGGCCAATGGCCCGCCCACGCCAGTCTCCGCCCCATACATATGGGTATAAAAGGAAGATGGCGGCGGTCATTCATCACTCTTTGTTCTTCGGAACCTTCTCGGCGTATGATGTCGAGTTTATCTCTTCGAGTTCCTGCTGGATTTATGAAGCAGAGCAGCGGACTTCTCCCTCCGGACGGCGGATCCCCCTCGGCGAGCGATCTCTTTCCTGTCGACGGCGGATTTCTCCTCCGGAGCGCAGACTTCACCTGCACGTCTCGGCAGTGAGCTGCAGATCTAAAAGAACAGGTCCTTTTCAGGACCAATATTCTCACAGTTTCTACTCTCATCCAGAAGGGAGGACGGACACAGCGGCTGCCCCGGGTGTTGGGTTTCCAGCACGCTGGGGTGGCCGTTGTGGATCAGTTCTGTCCGCACTGCGGGCGGTGTATGATTCAGACGTTGCGTCACGGGCGGCTGTGTTCCTACGGGACTCAGCCGCCAACTCGCTGCTTCCCGTTTCGTGACGGCATTGGCTACGGCCCTGCCGTCCGCGGCGGGGAGGGGCGAGGGTGATGTGTGCATGTGAACGTCTTTCGTCAGCCACTGGCTGGCGGATCGTTCGCACCTCGCCTCGTCTGACCGTTCCCCAAGAGACGGTCCCACCGTCTCGTTCCTACACGACGCACCGGAAACGGTGTGTGGTGATGATGAGATGCTGCAAGCTGTGTTCTTGGGTATGACAGACCCATCTTCGGGTCTGACGGGCACGACACCTGTACTGCACGTATGGTTTGTCCTCAGGTGTGGCGGTCACAGCGGCTACGTTCTCCGGAATGTTGCCACAACCCCGTCTGTTCCCTGTGAGTGACCGCCGCCATGGCGAGGTTAACGCTACAGCGAACGTCGGAGGTGATCGGGGATTCCCGTGTTTGTTACTCCGCCAGCCTCGGCTCGCGGGTCATTCATGCCCCAACACGCTCACCTGGCTCGACCGCGATGGGCGGTGGTGATCGTCCCATATCGGGTAAGACTCGACAACGTGCTCTGTCATAACATTTGATAGCTACCTCCGGTCATCAGATGCGATGCCCCTTGGAGCCCCCGCCTTCGGGAGGTCGAGCCCAAGAGGAGGCAACGCAGAGATGACGGCCGTGCTTCACGGGCCGGAGATGCACGTTGAGCTCACTAGACGTGGAGTATGCCGTTCGCAGCTTGCTCCTGTCTGATGCGAAGCCCCTTAGAGCTCCCGCCTCTGGGCGGTCGAGCTCAGGAGGCAACGCAAAGAGTGAGGGCCGTGCTTCCCCGGACTTCCACCGGAGATCCACGTGGAGCTCATTAGCCGTGGAGCTCATTAGATTATGCCATTCGCGGCGTGCTCCTGTCTGAAGGGCTCAGGGAGCTATTACTTTCCTGGACAGTGAGGTAGCTGAGGGCTATGTTGACCACCTCATTGCTGCCACGTGGAGGAGTCGACAAAGTCTCCCAAGCTGCTTTCACCCTCCACGCTATGGCGGTCAATAGGGTCCAAAACGTTATGGCGGCCCATTGGGTCATATGCCAGAGCGTTTGGATCTGGTTGATGGGAAGGTCGACCCAACTGCGCACCGCCACAGGCCTCGCGACGAAGGTCAGGGTGTGTGCCCGGGGTTGGACGATGTCCACGATAGTGGTCCAAGGATCTGTAGCTCAACCTTGCGCGATGAAGCTCGGAAGCTCCTCCTTCTTGGGCATCGCGCAAGCTGGGCTGGATGGTGACACTGTGGAGATATTCTATGGTGAAGAAGCAGACTGTTCCGTGACCCGACCATCGATGGATTGCTGAGGTCCTGCGCACAGCCTGCCCTCCATCAGCCCCGCATCCCCGCGGTGGCCCCTCTGATACTGGGCCCTCCAAGGATGGCCCGTCAGAGATGCGGAGCCTCGCAGGAGGAGGCCTCTACCCTGTTGGATAACCGCCTCAGAGTGGCCTGGACAGGAGAGGGCTACGCCTCGGTGTCTACGCACCCCAGACCCTGGTCAGATCTGACCCTTCTCCGAGCTAGGCCCGCTCGGGCAGCACGACTGCCGTGGCGTACATCAATATCATACGCTCACAGCAGATGCCACAACTCGCCCGATACCTCCTCTTACAGAGTCAGCAGGATGATCAATCCCTGCGAGCCACGTTATCCCTGGCAAACTGAACCAGACAGCCGTTGCGCTCTCTCGTCAGTTAACGCCTCGGAGATTGGCCACTCCGTCCTCGCGCATTCCAGCTCTTAGGGGACCGGTGTGGCCAGGATCACATCCTTTGCCCCCAGAATCCCCTTTTCCCGCTTTGGTATCCCCTGACGGGTACCTTAGCGCACAGCTGGCCGCGGGACAAGCGGAAGCACGACTTCCCCCAGGAGCCTCCTTGTACAGGGCCTGTGCAAAGTCGGAGAAGAGTGGCTTCACGTACTGTTGTTGCGCCTAACTGGCCCAACCAGACTTGACTCTCAGACTTCTCAGTTCTGATGACAGCCCCCTCTGGCCGATTCCCCTGACGAAGCCTTCTCGCAGGGGAAGGGCACGGTTGGCACCCCAGGCCAGGCCTCTGGAATCTCCATGCCTGACCCCCGGATGGGACGAGGAGGCCTGGAGTGGCTTGCAGTGACGGTCAGACCGTCCAGCTGAAGCCCCACCACTTGGCGTGTGCACCATTAGGTGGCGCCTCTATTCGCCCTAGTGTTCTCCCCACAGCGAGAACCCACGGAGTTGCTTGATCCAGCCAGTGTTGACCTTTCAGAGACTAGACTGTAATCTCTCCCCATCCACGTTGAGAGTGTATGCAGCCGCTATTGCCGCTCATCACGATCGCCTGGAGGGTTAGTTTCTTGGTTAACATAACCTGGTCACTAGGTTTCTCAGGAGCGCGACTCAGGCCGCGCTCCGTACCCTCTTAGGACAGATAGGTCCTACATGGCCTTTGGGCCTGTGAGCCCCTCGGAGACGCCTCTCGTCCTTATTACGATGGGGGCCGCTCTTGATGGCGCTTGCCTCTATAAGAGGGTAGGGACCTCCAGTATTCTTCGTGTCCCATGGGTGCCTGGAAATTGGGCAGTAGTCTCAAGTTCGTTTCAAGTGTTTGTTTTCTTAGTTTAGTATTAGTCAGTGTCTTTGTCTTTACTTATATATATTACCCTGTCCTGTTTTCCCCCTTGTGGGTTTTGTTTTGCCTTTTGTATAGTCTGTCCTGTTTATTAAATACCTTTGTTACCCCTACCATCTCGTCTCGTGCTTGCCTGCACTTGGGTTCGTCCATGAGTTCCATGACATATGTTCCTTCTTTCGACTTATTGTACAGCAGAGATATTAACAAAGACTGTTAACTGAAATTGACTGTTACAGAAGCCTATCTATGCAAAATTACAACAATTTCACTGGTTTGCATAATTACATGTTGCTTATCAAGATCAAGGTTATGTGCAGTTCAACTGGCCTTTTTTTTCCAAAAGATACATACAGTATATCTGCATATTTTGCACTTTCAAACAGTATCAGCACAATTTTGAGATCCACCGTTCAAGTTAGAAAAACAGCAATATGATGCTTTAGCAGTGAGAAATTGTAAACCTTTTTAATTTTAGTATTGTTTTGTTTTTTGCTCCCTTTCAGAAGCTACATGAGATAATAACATTTTCCCCAGAAGACAAAATAACATGCAGTTCTGTGCAAAAGTTCTAGGCCTGCTAATATTTTCACCCCAAAAGTGGTATAAGCCTGTTATTTATATATTTTGCCGTAGTATAGTAGGAAATATCGGTTTACATTTCCAAACAGTCCTTCTGCCATTACTTGTAATAATCCAGTGAGATTTTGTTATGCACAGGGAGTCTGACAATGGACGGTATGATTCAGACAGAGATCTGGTCTCATCATCTATCATTCCATTTATTATCACATAGCAAACGAAAAATATCTGAGACAGACTAAATCCAGAAGAACTTTGAAAAGTGGGAATGCTTTTTAAAATAATGTAATTGATATTGTTTATCAATAGTCGTTTATTAACTAAATTAGACCAAATCTCTGTTTGGAGCACTTTGACTGTTGTCAGACTCCCTGTGCATGCATACTAAAATCTCACTTGATTATAATAAATAATGGCAAAATGAATGTTTGGAGATGAAAACTAATATTATCTTTTGACACAAAATATATAAATAACTGTGTTGAAACCACATATTAGATCTAAATTTAAAAGTTATTTTGTTTTTATATAATGTATCATAAAAACATTATCTTAGTATAACAAATATGGGAGCAAAACAGTTAAATATAGAAAAAAACATGGACATTGATATCATCTTGCAAGCAGGAATTTCTTTTTGTTTAATCAGACTTTCTTTTTTAATTTACAATTAACATTAAACACAATATACTGTAACTCGTCAAAAACTAAAGGTATATGTGTGTGGTAACTGTATAATATATGAATGAAATTGGGTCTCTTGAGAGGACTTAAAGCACTATGTGATATGTGATATGTGCCAGTATACTCTTCATATAGATTACTGTCACAATTTCTTCATGACCTGCAGGCCAGAATTCTCTCATAATTTCTTTAAAAATATTTTCTTTGTCATTTAGATAAAAAAGCATGATTATTATGAGTGATTTGTAACAGCTTTCATATTTTAAGTGACTGAAGAAATAAACTATATATATAGGGCCAAAAGCTCATCACTTAACAACAATACTTGGGCATAGGAGTACAGTTATTTTGGGACAGAAAAAGAGGCTTCTGCAAGATTTCAAATTGTATAAACACAAATGGGTATGTAAACAATTTTGTTTCCATCTCTAGCTGTGCTCATGTGTACATGTAACTAATGTGGAGCGTTTTTGGCTCAAAGTCTGCATTTAAAGTCACACCAAATGTGTTCAGCTGGTGTTTCTATAGAAATACCAACTATATTGATGCATTCATCCAGGTGTGGTAGAAAGAAAGAAAGAAAGAAAGAAAATGAATAAGAAGAAATGAAAATTAATCAATATATTTTTCACTACAGAGCATTCTCATCATCTTCATCGAAGAGGGCTTTTGAGATTTTTTAAATGGCTGAAAAAGAAGAACAAGAGCCAAACTAAATTCAGCAGCAACATGAAATGGGGAGCATATCAAGAGAATCAGGAGAATTTAGTTTCTGTTTCGATGAAAAACAATGAAAACAAGGATTATTACATTACAAGAGACAACAACTGTAAACCTGGGTTCAAAAACAATGAAAATTTTCAGTTTCTTGTAAATCCGGATAACATTGAGAATCTAGAATGGAAGCCACTAGAACGCAAACTATTCCGCACATCTATTCCACCGTTTCCAGTTGAGACCTGTGACGGATACATTATTGCTCGAAATATCGAATGGTTAGGTTATATAACAGCAAAAAAAAAAAAATGAAATTGTAATTAAGTCTAATACAGAAAAAACTGTCACCGAAGTGTTACGCCTACTGATAACGGAAAGCTTAGAAGTACTGGCTATAAACTTTGTTAACATTACAGAAGAGTATTTCACTAATGTTCAGTTTAACCCTAACTCAGTCCAGAGAAACAAAATGCCATCCATGTTTAAGAATTTAACAGTTGTTAACCACAACTGCGATAAAATGAAACAGCATGTGACGATAGACAATGGCTTTGAAGAAACAGCGTCCTTTCAAACTGGTAACACTTTACTAATTGGAGGGTCATTCGGTTTTAAAGAAGTTGGCCTAGAAGCTGGTCTAAAAGTAGATTACAGTGAGACTGAAACTGAAAATAATTCAAAAGTTAAGAAAACTGGTGACCAGTACACTCAGGAATTAGATATCCCACCTCGCTCTTCTTGTAAATTAGTAATAGGCAGCTCTGTGTTTAAAAACACTGTCCCATTCACTGCTGATCTAACCAGAGTGTACAAAAACGATGATGTCTCGATCAATGGCACCTACAGTTATAAGGAATCATCAGAAATTAAAACAAACTTTGAGTCCTGCAATACACTTTCTGATAGTCAATGTATTGACAAAAATCATTGAAAGAACCATTACTTTCTGTAATGCAAAATAATACATGTAAAATTCCTGAATAATCATCAATCAATTACCTTTTAGCAAGCAACACACCAGCATTTTACTTTATTGCACATGCTTGTTCTTTATAAAATAAAATACACAGCTCAAATACCTTTACAATTGATCACATTGTCATAATGATCATGACTGTTACTGTCACTTTCTGTCTGTCTGTTGACCAATAAGCATAATGTCAGAAAAGCTAGAGTGAAACACTTTGAACACAGAATTCCTGGAATTTTCCTTTGAGGCAGGCCTCCTCAAAAAGCGGACCGGCTTGGTTCCAACCAGACTGTAAGACATAGGCTAATGACAACGGGAGCACTATTTTACCATTCATGAAATGTGAGCATTTTATTACCATTCAATTATTATTCACACCAGAAAAAAATCAACATGATCTGCAAATGACGCATTTATTTTAACAACGGTAGTAAAAAACAAGATGAGCAGCCTAATAGATTAGTTTATTTCACTAAAACACAGCAGAAAACAATAATACGGAAAAACTTTTGATCTGTCTAAGCCTGAATATATGACTGTTCAAATAAACCAGCTGTATTCGTCTATATTAAGCATTATTCCTATACCCATTTCATAATAATGGGAAAGGTATAGGCTGGATAGGCTAGAAAGACAACTGTTTTCTGCCCAAGGCGAGTGTCTGATTATAATGTAAGTTGTTTGTTTGTTGATGGTCCATACATAGAGGAAAAACCCTGAACCCTATCTTCAGACATATGGCCTTCTGCCATGCCTAAATATAAAATAATGCTGCTGCCGCCGCCGCTGCTGCTACTACTACTAAAAATAATTAGAACAGAACAGCATCTTACCTTTTAATATAAATATCCAATTGATCTTAAGTTTAGTTTTGTCCAGACCTCTGCAGGGACCTTCTTAACCTGGAGATTTTTGTGATTCAATGCTGTTTATTTGTTGTCCTAAAGTTCAATTATTATAATAATTAACTGCAATGTCATCAATGATTAAGTAAAAGCATTTTATTAGCATCTAATCTAAAAAAATATATGAATTAATCCAAAAACAATAATTGTGTATGTATGTGGGTAAAGCATAATGAACACCCTGAACAACTTCAACTTTGGTTATATTTCTCTCTTTACTACACTCGTAAAAATAAAGGTGCTTAAAAGGTTATTCAAAAGTGCTCTGCAAATACAGTGCAAGGCCTTTGGCCTGCCTGTCGGTGCTCGGGCCCTAATAGGAATAAGAATAATCCTTAAGGGAATAATAGGGCCCTGCACCCCTAGTGGCTTAGGCCTTTACAGGATTGTGCCATGTTTTATCATAATAAAATCATCAAAATCAAGATTATTGGGAATGACTTCATAGTAGCCAACATTCAAAGATCCAAAGTTCAGCTTCCCCCAGAATATCACACACATACTTTCTAGCTTCAGCCCTTCTGGTTTCCTATAGCTGCCACAGTCAAATGGAAAGCATCTAATCAGCCCTGCGAAGCAATCAATGACTTGACATCTTGCATATTGATCAAATTATACACATCAGAACAAAGCTCACCAGTTTTACATAATCATTTTAAATCAGCATTTTTACATAAAATCTAGACAGAATGTGAATGTTAATTATACTGTTGACAAAAAAATATAACAGGCATTCAGGCCCCCTTTGATTAATGAAAGCAAACATTCCAAACATATAAATTCTGTACCAAACAGCTCTGAATTATTTGTTGTGGTGATCAGCATGTTACTGTGCTGTTACCTGGAACATTCTTTGAATTAAATCAATAATAAGAAAATCACAATCTTGCTTTGTTACTATTTAGTTGGTATTTTGTAACTTAAACAGCTTGGAACATCAAATGGTGAGTAACCCGACATCAAAGATCCAAATTTTTATATTTTCAGAAAAGCAACATAATATGCATAACTATCTTTAAACGCCTCTGAAGACAATGAGGCATTTGATTTTTATTTCCTTAGAATAGCTATTTAGTAACATAGACCAATCCTCAATATTAAGTTGCTTATTAGCATGCATAATATTAGAATATTGGCTTTTTAGTACTACTTATAAAGCACATATTCTGCATGACCTCTACATTCAATTCAATTCAACTTTATTTATATAGCTCTTTTCACAATGTGCAATGTGCACAATGTTCCAAAGCGGCTTTACAGTAGCTGATAAGAAAAAAAAAACAGAAAGGTAAAACACAGCACAGTGCATGGTGTTTATAGAACAAGCAAGATCATTCTAATAAATAATATCTATTAAAAAAATGATTAAATAAATAATTGCAATTTCCCGGTGAGCATGCCAACACTGCCCTGCTGTGGCTAGGAACCCAATAACAATACCGAAACCTAACAACTATTATACTAAATATAAATAAGCACCAAATTAGGAGTTTATTGAGGCAAAGTCGTGGTTAATGGTTTGTTAATATAGCAAGAAGTGGACCCTAAAATAAAAAGTTTGTACATGGACTGACATTACTGAGACAATACTGGGAGGAGTCATCACCTCTTCCATGCCATCTTACCTCTTGCATTTTGGCAATTGATGGGGTGAAATTTAATTTGTATAATGATCAGCAAGTTTAAGCATAAATTGCAAAATGTCCAATTGGCTGCTTTGAATGTTAAACGTGAATACACTGTATGTAACATGGCAGATGTATCCTTAGTACTATGTTATTAACAGTGCAGAAGTGTGAAACATTTGTTTACTGCCATGATACGCTGGATCAGTTTAAGATCGAAGGTCTGATCAGGCTGACTTTCTTAGGTGATGGAAATTCTTCGGATAAATGTATTTTCAATTTATTTAGAATTGATGACTAACGGGCAACATTATATGTTAGTTGTGCATAACAATATTTTTTGACTCCCAACCAGACAGTTTCAGCCAGAACAAATTGAGAAAATTGTATTCCGGGAGCAGAAGAGTTTTGAATCAATGTGAATTGGAAGCGGCGTTAGATGGATGGATTCATTTGATGCGGACGCTCAGCAGAAGATAAGTGCTGCTGGAGCCTTTGTTTTCCCCCTCAGGGCTGTTTTTTCATCAAGGACTTTAGATGGGCTTATTTCTGTATCAGCGTTTTGCCATTCGCTTGTAAAAACTATCATCAGCTTTCTTGAAGTGTCTATTGATTTGATTGTACTGGAGGGTTTGGTCAGAATTGACCCCAACAAAATCTGTTTTCAACAGCCAGAGGCTTTATGGACATGAACATCATTACAAAAAACAATCGCCCACATTTAGGGACTTCTTTATGTCTTTTATGGTCCCTTTGTGGATGCAAACATTGTTTTCATCTCAAATGACATTGACCCTTAAGCCCAATGGGGAAATGAGAAAATATGAAAATTGGAATAAATACACATTTTTTGGTTTGTTCTTTAGAAGACTTAAAGGGCCAATAATTTGCCTTTATAGCAGTGACTGAGAACAACCCGTCATCTAAAGCTTGAGTTTAGCTTTCTAATTGGTCTTCGACTGATTGCGAGGCATCACTGTAGCGGCATCACTGTAGCACAAAGGGAGCGATCGCTGGCCTACTGCTCTCTGGGCCTAATATATATTAAGTAATGTGGACATAATGCATCCAGTTGCATTTCCCTCAGTTGACTTTCTCGCTGCAGTACACCAAACAGCAAACCAACCATGGGACTCAAATCTTGGCAGAAACAGTACAAACTTCCCAATTGTGGAGGTACAACGTAACGTGGAATAATTATTATAGTGGTATTTATCATTGCATCAGTTATAAACCAGGGGATGGATTCACGAAACTGTCCTTAAGACAAAATATAAGATTGTCTTTAAAGTCCCAGTGAAATTTACATAAATTATTGAATTATCTTTTCATGAAATATTGCAGCTCTTATTGTAAAGAGTTTATCAATGTGGGTAATTATCTTTTTAAAATTTGTGTCATAATCTTTAGTTAAAATCTAAAAATGCACTTCCTTGCTGCAATGATTATCCATTTTAAATGACACATGTCAGACGGCATATGCGGAGCATCTGTTATCTCGTCCAGTTCAACTGTAAGTCTGCTGCCATTTCCAAAATGCAACGGCTGTTTTATACATCCAATCAAATCATAGAAAAAGATGAAAGTCACAGCGATTATTTTTCTCGTTAGAAATTCATTTCATTCGGAAATGCGTCAAAATATGTAAGTGAAAACGATCGCTACTTCTGGTTCACTGGGACTCAAAAACATAATTAAAGGAAATTATTTAGAATGTTCCTCCTTGAGATGTATTCGAAAAAACTATTTAAGAACATCTTCATTTTTTCATAAGAATAAAATTACATATACTTTATAAATTAAGAAAAAAAAAACTGAAATATCTTAAGAATTTTTTTCAGGAATACCAAATATTCCTAACTTTTTGTTAAATTTCGGATTTAAGCGAAAATATTTCAGTTAAGCGGAATTTTCTTCTTAAGAATGTTTGTGTGCCATTAATTGATATTTTACCATAGGATAACGTCTCGGTTACGTCTGTAACCTTCCTTCTCGTTGTGTTGAGAGACAGACTGGGGTTTGATCTTGAGAACCTATCATCTCCGAGATAAATTTAAAACGATTTAAATTTAATCCCTCCATCAAGGAACGAAGGTTACAGATGTAACCGAGACGTTCCCCTTCAGTCGGACTCTCAACGTTTTGTTGAGAGACAGACTGGGGATCTATCTCTTCACGCCACGGCGCTGAGCCGTATCACGACCTCAAGCTGATCGACACTGACTAGCCTGACGGGTCACAAGTGAGCGGTGCAGCGAGATGTAATCTTCCAGCGGAACAGTAGTGGACATACTGAGAAGCCTGTACTGACAGTCATCACGGACAGAGGCATTCGCCTTCGAAGTGAGGTGCCATCCGGAGCCTAAGCACTGGGGAAAACACTGCTCTTCTCTTGGAGAGTGTGTTTCGGAGACCACATCCTGCCATATGGGAGGTACATGTGGAGACACTGACATGGTCTCACCAGTGGGGAGAGCACATGCAAAAAAATGTCCACCCGAGCAGGGGGACAGAACCCAGGTGGGTGTGCCACCGTAGGGGAGGTCACAGATTCACCAACAGGGATATCAGGACAACAGGTTCGATCGCACCTTTCGTCAGAAGGGTGGCAACCTCGGCCTGAGCACGGGAGCCATCTCCCTACAGAAGATTCCCCCGAAACTTGGTGGGTGCCTGGCGAAACTGGATCGCTTAATCGAGACAGATCGTCCTCTCTAGCTACCGTAATAGGCTGGTGCACTCTTGAGCGCCCAAGAACCGTGGTTGCGGAACCGGAGGGATGATCTGCTTCAGTGGGAGGCTGGTTCTGTGGCTGACAGAGCGGTCACCTTTCACAGGGTGGGACTCCGGGGAGGTTGACTGCTCTGCCTACTTACTTGCTTTGTGTTACCTCCGGCCAACGTCACATGGAGATTAAGGAAGGCAGCAATGTCACTGGGGGGGAAGCCCGGAGAGAGAGAAACGTTGCTGTACTCTCCATCACCATGGCTCATCCTCTCAGGGCCACTCTGGTAGGCGGGTTCCCAACGGGGTAGAGACCCCCTCCGCGAGGCTCTGTATCTCTGACGGGCCATCTTTGGAGGGCCCAGTATCAGAGGGGCCACGGCAGGGGGGGCGGGGCTGTGCTTGGGACCTCAGCAACGTTAAGTGACCGGGTCACGGCAGCGTCTCCACGGTGTCACCATTGAGTCCTGCTTGCGAGATGACTTAGAAGGCGTACCTTCTGAGCGTCATCACGCAAGATTGAGCCACAGATGTTTCCTTGGACCACTATCATGGACATCGTCTGACCCAGGGCACTCACCATGACCTCCGTCGCTCTCAAGTGCTGGGTTTCCAGCATGCTGGGGGAATCCGCTGTGTCCGTCCCCACTCCTCGATGAGAGTGGAAACTGTGAGAGGAAATTTGCTCTTTTAGAAATATCTGCAGCTCGCTGCCGAGACGCCCATGGGAAGTCCGCTCTCCGAAGGGGAAGTCCGCCTCCGGTTGGAAAAAGTCACCTCGCCGAAGGGGAATCCGCCGTCCGAAGGGAGAAGTCTGCTGTTCTGAGTCGAAAATCCAGCAGGAAGAGAATTCTCGAAGAGATGAACTCGACACCATACGTCGAGAAGGTTCCGAAGAACAAAGGATGAGTGAATCACCGCTGCCATCTTCGTTTTATACCCGTATGTACGGGGCGGAGACTGGCGTGGGTGGGCCATTTGCCAAGCCCATTGGCGTCTTAAATTTATCTCGGAGATGATAGGTTCTCAAGTTCAAACCCCAGTCTGTCTCTCAACACAACGTCGAGACACCGACTGAAGGGGAACATGAGTTCATCTGTTGCTATGAAACAAATTACCATGCCAACTAATATGTGCAATTCCACTTTCACATCAGCTTAATAAGGTAGAAAGTGAAGTACCATAGTTTCTTGGAAAGGTAGTTGACAAATAATGTCGTAAAAAAAGTTTGGTTGTTTTTGCAAAGCACAATTTTTGAACAAGATACATATTCATTTTTTTAGTTTGATGTTTAAGAAAATATTTTTACTTTGTCAATCCTTTCACTGTGTTTTGAAATATTTTTACTGAACTGTGCCGGAAATGTGTTCTGTGGTGTGATCGCGTAAGTTTTAAACAAAAGCTCTCAATAATATACACATAAATGTATCTTTATTGTTAGAGACTTATGTTCATATAGTGTTATTTATTTAATATGAAATTGCGAGTGACATTATTTTACCCCAAGAAGAAGATAATGTTTTTAATCCTTTGGTATCGTTCTAGAAGACAACAAAATGTAACACTTTAATAGTGGTTCCAAAAAAAGTTGGAACAATTCTGAGACAAAAACTAACTATGTGAACTTGATTCACAGGGGCCTTCAATAATATGACACCAAACGGGAACCTTTAACTGAGGATATTCCACAATGAAAAATCAGGATATGATGTCACACTGGATTGACAAAATGTATCCAGTTCCTTCGCTTTTAGAAATATATGGAAAATTATTCCCAATTAATAAAACACACTTGTAAAAGAAACTTTGTACTTTTTTACTTAATTGTACCATGCTTTAAATAAATCTTGAAATAAACAAGGATCTGCAGACGGTTATGCATGGTTTAATCAAACCATAAACATCGCAAGCTTTCGGTGTATGATCAAAGTTCAAGAACATAATGCAATTCTTTCTATAGTCTAATGTTTGATATTGGCTTTGATATTCATGCAGAATGCTTGATTAGAATGTTGTCTGACCTCCTAAAACAAACTTTGGCAGTGCTTACAAAACAGCACATCATGGTTGTCATGCTTATTTAATGCCTAATAAATTTATAAACCATCTGTAATGATTATGTATTCGGAGGATGAAGGGAGATTAACCGTAATGCTCTGGTCACTTTGATGAAAAACAGTCTGAAAAACAGTCAGCGTTTTATCTCAAGGTTATTAAGGGTGCGTAAAAACTAAAGGATTTTAATTATCACAGTTCACCAAGACGATTTCCGAATACAGCAATGATTTTCTCTGTGTGCCCACCCACCGCTTTAGAAACGCTTTTTGATTATAATGTCCCGTAGGATTCTGTCACTGTTATCTGCATTTAGAGTGTTTAGACATTGCTGTTCTTCTAAAAATATACATTAAATGCATGAATGAAAAGCCAGCGATGTGTAAAGCAATATTTATCAAACTAAAATAAACTGGTTTTATTAACAATGTTTTCCTGAACAATTTGCTCATGTGCTGTAGGTTAGATAACACGATTGACCCACTTTAAACTCAAATGTTGTCTTGCCGAGCTGGTTGGATTACTCAAACAGCATTGTTTGAATTGTGCTACAGCTTTCCAAACATTCGGAAAGACAATATATTCATGGCTTACTTTATAAAGTTGAGGTGTAGAGAGTGTTTAAAAAGACAAAAAATACACAATCTATATTGTATTTTAAAGAAGTTTGCAAACCTCTATTGAAGCAGCATATCCTTACATTGTTTGTGCACTTTTCCTTTTATTTCTTTTTCTTTTACTGATTGAACAATCTTTCATTCATTGTTTGAAAAGCTCTCACCTGTGCATATGTCTCTGACAGCTCATTAGCTTTCAGTAAACCTTGTACCAAGCTCTTTGCGCTATATTTGGTAAAACCTTTAATGGAGACTCCTGTCCGTCATTGTCAATGGTGACCTTTCATTTATAGTCATAGATAATGCTGTGGTGATGGAGACGGCATTCACTGTGTGAAATTCTATATTCTGCATAATGGTTTAAAGATTTATTTTTCTATAAATAGGAAAAATGAGGCAGTGTCTCTATCAAACACCTTGGATGAGAAAGTTATTTACTGTACTAACATCAAACAAAATACAAGATAATACATGAAGTATTGCTGTCACAATATCAGATTTTCTCTACAGTGTCCTGTAGAAATACAAACGATATACACTATACTAAATCTATTACCTCAAGACTTTCCGTTGGCTCAGTGGTAAGAGCATGGCCAAGGTCATGGGTTTGATCTCAGGAGATTGCACATAGTATAGTACAATGCAATGTAAGTCGCTTTAGATAAAAGCGTCTGCCAAATGCATAAATGTAAATGTAAGATATGTTTAAATATTTATTTGGAAATAAATGAATAATGCTATTGGTCAAATTCATTCTCAATTTTCATTTTTGTGGCTATGAATCATCCCTAAAATGTAAGGGTAGAGATTCAAATTGAATTTGTAACCTTTTTGGCATCTGAGGCATGTGATGGATCTGCCATGAGCCTTAGCAAATCACAACAAAGAATTGATTCCATCGCCACAAAAAAGGGAGCTAAGTAGTCTTCAAGTGTAACAGTTTTTATTAAATCCTGCTTACGCAAGATAAAATGTGATCAAGTATCATCAGAGAGGAAAAAGATGCAAAAATTGTATTCCATTCAAATTAGATCATAGGAAAGATCTGGTACACAAAAAGGACTCATTATGCTTCAGCCTCTCACAAACAGAGAACAAAAATCAAACACCACTTTCTCAGGGTACAACAAGTGACACACCTCTAGATAAAACATACACTGAATTGATAAGAGGTGGCCAGCACTATGAAAACAAAAAGGGGAAACAAAACAATACAAATTTTCACAACAATAACAACACAAACCCTGAAATGAACACAATACATTTAACTAAACTTAGAGCCATGGATAAACTTTAGTCAATGCAAAAATAATTATATTAAACAAACTCACATTGATCAAGACATCACATTTTCCAATGTCCCCTCTAATACGTAAAAGTTGGTACAGTCTCATTTCCTTAGAATTCCCATAAAACAGATCAACTTCTTGTTTGAATCTCTTTGTCACTAGGCTGGTCCATTCCAACAACACACCAGGTATTAAACATTTCAAGTCATCTTAACTATAAAATGAACTTTAACAATTTGAGCTATGTTTTTATAAATCACATTCTAGCCACAGAAAAATTGTAACTGGTTTTAATGTTTTGATCTTAAGCCACATAACTAAGCCCGTGCACTGACTCAGTACAATGACAAAATAAAAGATCTTAAACCAAACCAATATAGTAATGTCCTTTTATTTATCAATCAATGCAAAGATAATGGTATCAGAATTGTGTGGCTTAAATCCTGGCCATCACAAGGCAAAATATTAAATGTGTATAATCGCCACTTACTATGTTGGAGTGTCCACCCGATACTAGTGCTGAATTATTTACAATATTATCATATGTGACCCTGGACAACAAAACCAGTCCTATGGGTACATATTTCGAAAAAAAGATGTTTACATTATCTGAAAGCTGAACAAATCAGATTTCTATTGATGTTTGAGTTGTTAGAATAGGACGATATCTGGCTGAGATACAACAGTTTAAAACTCTGGCATCTGAGAGTGCAAAAAAATCAAAATATTGAGAAAATTGCCTTTGAAGTTGTTAATCAGAGGCACTGTGGCAAGCCATCCACTCACAAAAATAGTGTTTTTTGGCATAAAAGAAAATCTATCATATGACCCATACAATGTATTTTTGTCTTTTACTAAAAATGTTCCCGTGCTACTTAAGACTTGGTTTTGGGATCCAGGGTCACATTTGTGTAGTATTAACAAGATATTAATAATGTAAATAACACCAAACTGTTAAGCTCCTTGTTAAAAAGCTATTATGCAATCATTAATTTATTTTCTACAAATGACCTCAATGTAAATGCCAGTAATTGCAATAACATTAACTAAGACAAAAATAATAAATGAGAATACAAATCTTCTTTGAATTACTTCAATATGCTTCAACATTATCAAAAAGACAAGTATCTGGAGGCCCTGTTCGGTCGATTTATATTCAGCCTTAGATTTTGTCATTTTTACAGGACCCTCTCTATGCATGAGTGGATCATATAGCTGTTATAAAACTAAAGTTAACACATTTCACAGACCGTTCATTGCGCACAATGTGCCTCAAAGGGGAAATTGACAGAAGAAAAGCAGCTTTAAGAGGGATTGTCAGTCGTCGTGATAGAGTGTGAGTTTCTAAATGGGTTTCGGGGGAGTTCAGTTCTATTTCTTATTCTGGTTTTAATGTCTTGCCATGGGCTCTTGGTATTCTTTTCTTATGTAGGATTACAGCTATTAAATATGTTCAGATTAGTCACAACACTAGCTACAGGGTTTAAGATGCTAATGCGTATTTGTGTCCAAAGAAGCACCAAAGGATTATGAAATAATTAAATTAATGAATTGATTTTTTTGTTAGCGTATATACATGAGTTTGATTGATTACATCTGCCCAGTGCAGCACATCCTGTAACACCACTGTCACCTCCCACAATCTACTTTAGGATGCTCGCTCACCATTACTCAAAACATACAGTACCATTACATGTACTGTAGTCATAAAACAGTTTACAGAACAATTTGTATGAATTTATAAAACAGTTATGATTTTTTTACATGTATGTTTACCGATTTAGTACTTTTACTTTTAGTGAAAAACAGTAAAAGAAATTGTATTTAGATTTGCATGTCTGAACTGATTGTAGTAAATATAAAGTGCATCATTAAGATTTTTTTTTTCTGCCATTTTGTTCTCTGGCTGCATGTATAGACAAACCTACTGTTCAATCTGAATATGGCTATAACAACCTTAGCCAACAGGTTTTTCGCTTATGGTTGAGTTGATTTTGGTATTATGTTGTAATGGTATGCGATACCGATACGGGGGCACTGAGCACACATTAACGGTTTGGGTAGCCTAATGGTTAGAGAGTCAGACTTGTGACCAGAAGGTTGCTGGTTCGATTTTCAGGGCCGGCGGGTAACGACTGTGGTGCCTTTGATCTACCAGATGACCTTGTAACAATGCGACACACACCCAAGTCTGATCAAGCTGATGTGGGCCTCCCTTGGCACTCATGATAATGTGATGAAGTTGGGACACACTACTCATGAGATGTCTCTCAGAGAATGGCAAGGAAAGGTAAGTATGCTTTGTAATTCTTTAATCATTTATGCCCAAACACAGAGGATGTCTACCCGATGAACCAGTGAAACCTTAGACCTCCTTTCCTCTATTCATATTCTTGACTGCTTCCCCCTGCATAAGGCTTGTGGAATGTTTTATTGGGCAATTCAACTGTACTGAAATAGGGGGATTATAACACCTAGTCCTATTAAGCGAATCTGAAATGAATGTACAAATGACTATGAAATTGTTCTTTTAATAAATCGGTCAAAAAGGGCGGATGTATTTGACCGATTCAAATAAAGATCACTAGAATGATTCAGAATGGTTACTGAAGTCTGTATAGTAAGTTTAACCTTTTTTATTTTAATTATAAATTACAGTGTATAACATTTAGCTGAAATATGCAGCAGTGATTATTTAAGTTGATTTGCCAGTACCAAAATTAGAATCAATAATAAATTCCTGCATTCATTTATTATCTACAGTTCATACTGCATAGGTACTTTAGCTTTGGCAGTAGTTTATTTTTATAGTAGAATTTATGCAAACAACAGTTGAACAGTTGCAGGGATGAAAATGTGAAATGGCACATTCAATTAGCGCACCAATTCTCAGTCTGACGTGCTGGTCAACAGCACATGCCTATTTGGCAGTAGCAAACTACAGGGACACGCTGTGCTTAAAGGCTAAAAATGGAAGCCTTGAGAGGCTCTTCTTGGATGAACTGCCAATGCACTTCAAACCACTATTGATTCTCATTACTGCTAATAGTTTGGCTGTCACAGTTAGCCCTGAATCTTGTCATGCGAGTGCATGGAGTGGCTAATATAAGGTGGATAACCCTCACCTACACCCCATTTCAGGGTGGATGTCCTTGTAACTAGCCGCAGAGCAACATGCTGGCTTTCTTTAACATGATTGGCTTTGGAAAGACAAGATCCTTTTTTTATAATGAAAGCCAGTGCAGATTTTTTTAGGGCTGATGTGAGCAGTTTACATTTTTATGTATTGTGTTTTCTGTTTTCTGTAGATACGTGTCCACAGTGTACAGTATTCTTTCCAGTTATATTGAAGGAAATCACTTCTTTCATCAGTTTCTTTATGAATAGCTTTATAATTTAAAAGATAATTTGCGTTGAAGACTTGAATCCTGTTGACAAACATTTCAGAGAGGATTTAGCAAGTAAAACGATTTTCTATACTCTAAGCACCAAAGGCTTGACGTTCTTTAACCTTGGCGGTTTGGTTTATTCTTTTTTTGGGGGGACATTTACCTTTATTTGTGCAGTAGGAGAGTGGTCCAGAGCACAACAGCACCTTTTGTCGGAGTACTTACAGGTTTGGTCTATTCTAATTTACATTTAGTCATTTAGCAGATGCTTCTATCCAAAGCGACTTAAAGAGAGTTCAGGGAGCAAAACAGCGAGATGCTAATACCAAGTTGCTAGTTTCAACAAAAGCCAGAACAATACCTATTTTTTTTTCATTTTACCTGTATTCACAGAAGAAATCATTCTTGGATTGTTGTGAGAAATGTGGTTGACCGGACCGAGCTATGAAGAATGTTCTACCAGGAAGGAGTTGTGAGGGAGAATGAGCGGAAAAGCGATTTACTGCCCTTTTGAGAAGGCAATACAAGATGCTGCTTGTTTCCTGAACGCAGGGTTCTTGATGGGGTGTTGGGGTGTAGGAGGGTGTGAAAGTATGCTGGTGCAGATCCAGTGATAGTGCTGTAGGCAAGCATTGGTGACTTGAATCTGTGTATTTTTGGCTATTACTTAATGTTCTCTTGCTACTTAAGACTGGTTTTGTGATCCAGGGTCACACATTGTGATGTTCAGTTTTAGTGCTTCATAGTGCTTCAGCCCATAGTACCCATTTTAGTCAGCTGTTGTAGAGTTTCTACATTTTGATCCATGAAGAAATTATTTTATTTTGCCTAAATTATGATGGATGAGAGAAATGATTTCTTGCAATTGTGCTGCTAATAAAAATCAATTTTATATCAATTTATGTAGAAGATGTGTTAATTGTTGTAGATCATATTTTATAGGTCTGTGTACCTGGAAACTATTGGTTCTCATGTTTTAATGTTGGCCTTGAACATATCAAATACAGAGCTGAAACAGTATTTGGAGACACACTGGGAAGTTTACTGCCAAAATGAAAGAGTTTTCTGCAAGGTTACATATTTGAAAAGCATTTCCTTAAAAGGAAAGAGACATTGGCAAATAGCACAGTTTACTATTTTCTCAGCTACTAAGTGAATTCAGTTTTAATTACTGATTTGAATGCTTGAAAAAACACTGTGCCTGTTCTAGACCATCAATAATATTCTGTTAAGAACCAGTCACCTGCTCATATAGGCCATGTACTGGCTCCAGGGCCAGGAGGTCTAAAGCAGGGTTGTGGCGTTCTTACTTACAGTAGGTTACCAGTAGGGATTTAACAATATAAAATACTCACTGTATGATAATACCTCATTATAAAGTCCACGATATTTGTTGCTATATTTGAAATGACAAATGATGACTTTGAAACGTGCCATAAGCATCCTCTTTTCTTTGTCCTTTAATCATAACTGTTGCTCAGAGTTATTCCCTTTTTGGGAAATTACTGTTTTCTATATAATATCTTACATAATGTTAAGAACATTCTGTGTAAATGTAACCTTCATATAATTAATATTAACTGAGTAAGGCCATTTGAAAGATTGAAACCATAAGGAAATAATGAAAGGAATCAAACATTGATGCTCATTATCTCAGAATTTAATATTGAGACTTGAGCATGATCTTCACGTTTTCACAGGTCACCTTTTTTTCTAAGTAAATTGATGTTCATTGCATGTCTGCACAACAAATGCTAAAAGTGCACATATTATTACACAAAAGATGGTTTTCATATTGATGTGATATGTCACATTAGTACATTTAATGGATGTTAAGGTTACAATGGGATTTGTGTTGGCTTCAATGGGAACTATAATGGTCTCTACTGGTATGTGATGGATTCTATTGAGAATCTTATTTGAAAAATGCCCAAAACACACTACAAAAAGGAATTTTGTAATGGTTTGGATGGAAAAAGCAAATGGTTAATATAATGGTAATTTAATGCGAGGTAACACATGCCGTTTCTGCCAATCTCATATTAATCTTGAGTAACGATATAGAGTAGTATTGTATACTTTGTATCTTCGAAGAGTCTTTAGTTTATAAAAGACCCATACAGCTGAATGATTATTTCCGAAAACAGACAACCTCATGAAGGTATGCAATACGTTTTTGTTGTTTACATTATGCATGTACGCGACGATTGCCAACAAAACACAGAATCAGACTTTCTATTGGTTTCTATCAGGGTTTTTTTTCAGCAGGGAAGCCTGGTGCATTAGCGTCAGCATTAATTCTCCAAATGTGTTTTAATGAGGTAATGTTGGACTGTTGTAGTGACTGGATCAGGGTGAGAAAGCCATTCAACCTCTCACTCCCTTTTGTCTTGGTTTCAAGATAACATCTTCAAAGACCCTAGCACACCTAGCTCCATGGGGTCTGGTTTTAGGGTTTAAACTCTCTAAGATAGTGTGATAAGCATTTGGTTTCCCTGTAGGAGGTTTACGACTCATAGGCTTCAAAGCATAAGTGATTAAGTCTGTGTCTCATCTCTAACTTAACATCTTAGGCTAACCAGAGAAACTTCTCTGACAATAGGAACTTATTTGCTTAAACTATCCTTTCTGTAAATCTATCTAAATGTCTAGGTTGTGTGTTAGCGCTCGTGCTATTTTATATTCTGTAACTGTTAGATATGCAAGTTTTGATTCAGGGTTCATTTGACGTATTCATACGTTCACAGTTCAATGCCTTGCATGTTTCATATGTAACAACACATCTTTGAATTCCCTGTATGATGAGCTTTGTTATAAAAACATAGCATGCATCATACTTTGTCCATAACTAAGTTTAGGTATTAAATGCAAACTGACCATACTGTCAGAGCCATGCAAATGAGGGGCCATGAGAAACAAAGGGACTTTCTCTGGCCCAGTTATCACTTTCACGTCATTGGCCTGCAGACCATCTGGGGGCAGGGCAGGTATGCATTTAAAACACCATCACCGAACCAGTTTTGAGGTTGGACTTTTGGAATCGGAAGGGAAAAGAAAGAGGAGGAGAAGGACACTCCAACGGACAACCCCACCTCTTCGTTAAAGATGGTTTTATTGGTTTTCAGACATGTTTTACCTGCCTCGCGGGCATTCCCTCTACCTCTCCCTCTCCCTCTCCCTCTCCCTCCCTCTCTCTCCCTCTCTCTCCCTCTCTCTCCCTCTCTCTCCCTCTCTCTCTCTCTCTCTCTCTCTCTGCGCATCCTAGCGCGCTTGTGTTTCATGTATTTGTTTGTCGTAATTTTGTTTACCATGTAGAGTAGAGTTTAATAAAAACCTATAAAGGCATTTGTGATGGGTTCTCTTTGTTCACGCTCTCAAACTTGGTCACTTAAACTGTGTTTCGATCTACATTTACATTTACATTTAGTCATTTAGCAGACGCTTTTATCCAAAGCGACTTACAAGTGGGGTAGGTAATGGAAGCAATTAGGACATCATAAGTACAACAAAAGCATAAGTGCAATCAAAAATAAGGTTCATATAGTCCAACACAGTATACAGAATCATTCATACATTTTTTTTTTTTTTTGTTTTTTTTTTTTTTTTTAAAGAAGAGAAGAAAAGAGTAGAGAAGAGAGTTGAGTAAGAACAGATCAGTCAGATGTCAGATGTTGGCGGAAGAGATGTGTTTTCAGGCGTTTCTTAAAGATGGCTACAGAGTCTGCAGATCTTGTAGCAGCAGGCAGATCATTCCACATAGGTGGAACAGATCCGGAGAAGGTGCGCGAGAGAGATTTTTTACCTTTATGGGATGGCACCACAAGACGCCGTTCGTTTGCAGATCTATGCTACCTCTGCTCTTAATTCTGTTTGGTAAAGTCACGTTACTTATACTCATGAGATAACGTTAGTGTATAAAATCATTGATGTATTTGCTGGACGAATACATATGGGATTTGTATCACTATATTGCTAATCAGAATTGTAAAATATGTATGTGTAATGACGATTATTATACATATTTGCCTTTGAGCTAAACTAATTCCTTGACTGAAATTGACGTTTTAAATAACTCATTTCATATATGTTTGATCTTGATAGATCTGGTGGAGAATCATTTGTTGAGTTAAACTCATCCTTATTTTAACATGCAGCTAAAATCGCTACATAAATTGGTGGAGAATGCGGGCACAGTTTTAAACCTTGTTTTGTGAGCAGAACTTATTGACTATTCATGAGTGTTTCTATGTGTGTTTATTGAAACCGAATACTCTGTTAAATGGCACTTTTATGTATGAATGAAGGTGTGGACCCGCCCACCTATCCTTGGCAGATTCTTGAGCTTCTCACAGAGAAAACCTCAAACTCTGTAAAAGATTTAGTGACAACATAAAGACGAAGAAATCTCTTTATAGCGCACTGTATTATTATTTTACCGCCTACATTGAGCGAAGAAATCCTCTTTTAGCGCGAAGAAGACAGAGCGAGCGATTTTCCTCCCTCATCTTACCTAAAGGCCTTATTGTTAATGCATAGCTATAGGTGTTACTGATGTGTATTCCAGTGCTAATGAACTAAGCTATTGCGCTCCCTGGGGTGAACAATCAGTGTAGCTGACTGACAATGTTTCTCCCATTCGCTTAACCCAGCGGATTTTATTAGTAAATAACTCCGGGTCAGTTTTACTATTTAAAGGGGGGTTTAACAAAAATCTTGATCAAGTGTGTTTTTGTTTTATGTTACGGTCGACGACGAATTCCGACCAAGTACACAAATAACTTTCAGGACGGCGAAGAAATCCCGTTAGTCAGTTAAAGTGTAGTATTATGTGTTTTTGTTTTATGTTACGGTCGACGACGAATTCCGACCAAGTACACAAATAACTTTCAGGACGGCGAAGAAATAAATCCCGTTAGTCAGTTAAAGTGTAGTATTATGTGTTTTTGTTTTATGTTACGGTCGAAGAAGAATTCCGACCAAGTACACAAGGAACTTTCAGGACGGCGAAGAAATCCCGTTAGTCAGTTATAATGTAGAATTGTGTGTTTATTGTTTGTGTAGGTTGAAAAGCCACGTACCCGTGTTCAGTAAACTGACACGAGCTGTTAGACACGCGATTAGATTACACATCTTCGCCATAGAAATTGTGCGTAAAGGCAAGTGTAATTCCACACAGAGTTGTGAAACCGGAAGTCCGGCAGAAGACGTTTAACCTTCTACTAACAGTAGAGGTCAGTTTGTCTTAAAGTGTCTTAACACTTCTCCCTTTTGTTTGGGCAACGCTAGGTGTGAAGTCTCAGCCGGTCTCTTCTTTTGTTTGATTTTATGATTTCATTATTCTGCTATTTTACGGTTTAGTGTATTTGAGAGTATTTATTATTTGTTATTATATACAAACTATAATAATAATTAATATTATTCCGCTTTGTTTTGATGATTTGATTTTTCTTTATTTGAATCAGGGTTTCTTACTTTCTCCCCCTTGCAGTTAGAATTGTATTTGATAATACTTAAATTTTAATTAAACCAACTTGATTGAATTTAAACTTTGATCAAAACAATCAGATTGCACTCTTTTTGGTGTTTAGGATTAACTCCCAATTGCCTTATTGTTTTATTTCAGTTTTTCATTTAATGATTTTACTGACTTCATTATGACTCCATAGCGCCCCCTAACTACGCGCCCTGTCATAGACCTTAGTGTGGAGCAAGTTCACCCCTGTACCAGAAAGAAATATCCCTCCTTCTCTATCCTAACCTCTCTTTCTCTTAACTCATCTGACTTTTGTTTTTCTTATCAGAGACTGAACATCAGTAAAATTCTTGGTAAATATGTTGATGAATCGAATAGCCTTAAGTCACAGAATGACCCCATAGGTAACACTCTTCAGCAACATTATTCATAATTTTCCTGTGTTCACCCACACAATTATCCGCCCCCGCCTTCACGGCTAGGATAATAAGCGTTAATTTTGCGTCACTAACTGACCAACTCAGTTAAGCATTCAACACATAGCCCACATATTTAGCTCAGTAGATCTGTACGGACTTGCATCTTGCTGTTTGTGCCTTTCTCTCTCCCCTGTGTCTCAATATGTCCAGACCATCCAATCCTGTCACCTGCTAGTCCAGCTAGAGACCAGGCAAAGCGCTGCGATGGACTCCTGCCTGGGACCAACATCGGGACACGGCAACTGCGCTGAGAGCAGTTGGTCGGACGACCTAATCCGGCGAAGGGACCACGATCTGAACCAGAGCTACAACTTCAGAGAGCCAAGAACTCATCTGAAGTACACAGCCAGGATCATCTGACCACGCCCTCGACCAGATCGCCCTACTAGACCCAGAACGAAGGTAGCCGGGAGGAGCCAGAAGCACGTGCATAACTGCCTAGACCAGCTGGACCTGCAAACGACAGAGGATGACGAGGACCAGGAGCTACAGGAGGAGATGAAAAGCTACAAGAGTAATTTGCAACACAGACTTAGCAAAGAGAGCTATTGGAGCAGACGCCTGAGAGGAGCTGGTGGGAAAACTCCCAGATGCAGAAGCTCTCTATAATGGCCCGGCATACAGCAACACAATGCCAAGGCCATGGCCTATTAGGGCCCTCTGCAAGCAGTCCATGCTGAAGTCCAAGCCATGACTCAGCAATGGAATCAAAATGAACTGAACTTAGCTTGCAGACTACAGTGTGAACAAACAGGAGAATGCAACAGATTCTCTCCTGTCGAGTCCCCCAGCTAAAAGCCCAAAGCTGCGAAAAGGGGGGAGGGTGAAACCCCACTGTTCACGCCTTACTAGCCAGCAAACACAGAGGGGTGGGGCAGGAACAATCCACAAGAACCTGCAGACACACACACGCTGCATGGCCCCAAAGACCCCAGCAAGCTGGCCAGAAACATGACAGCTGTCACCACTAAATGCTGTGACCCTGAACACTGCAGGAGGCCACAACAAATGCCTACCTGCAAAACATTGACTCTCAGGCATTAACACTGCCCATTGTGACCACAAGAGACAGATCACCTGCTTAGGATCACCTCCAGCCAAGAGGACCAAAGCATCCTAGACCAGCAGTCAGAAACTGTCAAAGCGGATTACAGCAGCTACAACACATCTGCTACAGCCAGCATCCGAGCCTACGTCAGACGACAGAACAGGCCGAAAGGGAAGAAGACTTCAAAGCAAAACTCTTCTCCCTCAGAAATCCGCATCACACTTTGAGTCATAACCTAAGCGCTACAGCCTTCTTCCGCCACGATCACCTGATATCTGCGGAACTACAGAGAACATAGCGCCGCCTCCATAAAGACTGTGTAAATCCTGCCTATCTCTGCACATCACAAAGAACTGACTATGTAGGGTACAACCACAGTAGCAGATCTTCAGCAGAGACTCAGCAGATGTTACAGCCTGCCGAGAACAGCCAAGCACCAGACAGGATGCCCTGAGACAACACAGTGTCACCACTTTCGTCGAACTCGAAAGAAGGCGCCCCGTGGAAACCCAGCTGGCAACCTAGGAGCCACTGACCCGTTCTGGCCCAACAGTCATCGAGGAACTCACCTCAACACCATGGATGACAACTCTCCAGAGAGCAAAAGAACAGTGCAACTACGTCTGAGACAGCAGAGATCCTGGGGACATCAAAGGAGCTGATTCCACAAGAATGGAGGATTTAAAGTCCAAATCAGACTCTTTTTGACCACGAGTGGTATGTGAAACAAACAACCCTCTTGAATGCCCTCCGTCTGAGAAAAATGTCCAGATCTCTGTAACCTGCTGGTCGACAACAGAGACAGTAATCCTACTACAAGATGAACATGGCACCCTACAGGAACCATGGGCAGATATCTCAGACATCAGCTTTACACTGTTCACACGCTCTCCACACAATACCAGCTTCAGACATTTCCTCTTCTGTCAAGTGCGCGCAGTTTCCATTGGACTCATGCCCCTCAACCACAGCAACGGCCCAGGACACCTGTGCCTTGAACTTGAAAGGGAATAACCAATGCTGAACCTGCTACATCCTCGTTCTTGCGGATCTCACAGCCCCATGGGGGGCCCTCTCAAGTGCAAGAACATTCTACGATCTACTAGAACAGCCCAGAGCTTTGTACTCTGGTGAATAAATTAGACTGTTGTACCTGCATTCACCAAAAGGGGTCACTGTTCAGCTCAACACACAGTGTGACCAAGCCTTCAACCACAGATATTCAATGGAATACGTGGAGCATGGCCCACTCTGGAAGCCACACCCCCCTTTTTTTTACTGAATAAGTCATCTTTTTGCAGCGTGCATACTGTACAAGTGAGTACATTTACCAAAGATTTTGAACAATGTCTTTATGAAGAGCATGACAGCGGATTACCACTCCAAGGAGATGGACCACGCCCCGCACCTGCCATCAACTGCCAGTGCTAGAGCTTCTCTTCACAAAGACAATGATGCAGAACTAATGTCAACTATGTGGCCCCACTCACAGAACCACATGACATTACATCCCAAGCTAGCTGCATCCTGGGCTACACAGGACACCACCTACAAGGTTCGTGGAATGTTAAAAGAACTGCCCACTCATGTAAATGAGCGCTCAAGACGGTGCCATGTACACACCAAATGGCACCTGCGCTTCACCACATGCCTGATTTACCGTTGCTGAACGTAGTTCCATCTGAAAGCTGGACTTGCCAAACACTGCCTTAACACTGGTCTACACTGACAGCGTGACCAGAACAATAGGGGGGTAAGCCAAGCACCAGCAGAACATGGCTCTTACCACAGCCTGAGTTCAGACGGCACCACCACAACATCGCCAGGGCCAGCAATGAGACCCCAACCTTGTCCTACACAGCTCACCAGTACTTCAATGAAAGACCCCGGAGTGTGACACCAGCCTTTGCCCAGCAATCACTGCAGAACATGTGAAGGCCAAAGAGCATGCTGCACCCGGCAAGATTCACAAGAGGAAAGGGATGTGAGTAACAAGATTTGGTATCATAACTTTGCCCAGCTACGTGAGACAAAGGGGGGATATGTAGACGACACCCCTCCCAATGACACAGGACTACAGGCATTTGCATGGAAGCCAATCATGCCATCCCACCTGCTGTTTCATCAAGGATTGCTGCCGTGCATCTCCGGGGAGACAGAAAACACCCTAACCAACCTGTTGCCAGAACCAGCAAACAGGTGCAGGGGTGCTCTCCCTTGATGTCTAAGCAGGATCGAAAAGATGACAGGTACCCAATTAAAGACAATGCCTGACCACTCGGGAGCATTCTCTGCCTGTATGTCGAGATCCTGTGGACCAATAGGAACCTCCAGTGATCCCGCCATCATGATCCAATTATCCATCGTCAGCTGAAGTTTACATTCGCACTTCCTCTTCCGAAAGGGGGGATATGTAGTGACTGGATCAGGGTGAGAAAGCCATTCAACCTCTCACTCCCTTTTGTCTTGGTTTCAAGATAACATCTTCAAAGACCCTAGCACACCTAGCTCCATGGGGTCTGGTTTTAGGGTTTAAACTCTCTAAGATAGTGTGATAAGCATTTGGTTTCCCTGTAGGAGGTTTACGACTCATAGGCTTCAAAGCATAAGTGATTAAGTCTGTGTCTCATCTCTAACTTAACATCTGAGGCTAACCAGAGAAACTTCTCTGACAATAGGAACTTATTTGCTTAAACTATCCTTTCTGTAAATCTATCTAAATGTCTAGGTTGTGTGTTAGCGCTCGTGCTATTTTATATTCTGTAACTGTTAGATATGCAAGTTTTGATTCAGGGTTCATTTGACGTATTCATACGTTCACAGTTCAATGCCTTGCATGTTTCATATGTAACAACACATCTTTGAATTCCCTGTATGATGAGCTTTGTTATAAAAACATAGCATGCATCATACTTTGTCCATAACTAAGTTTAGGTATTAAATGCAAACTGACCATACTGTCAGAGCCATGCAAATGAGGGGCCATGAGAAACAAAGGGACTTTCTCTGGCCCAGTTATCACTTTCACGTCATTGGCCTGCAGACCATCTGGGGGCAGGGCAGGTATGCATTTAAAACACCATCACCGAACCAGTTTTGAGGTTGGACTTTTGAAATCGGAAGGGAAAAGAAAGAGGAGGAGAAGGACACTCCAACGGACAACCCCACCTCTTCGTTAAAGATGGTTTTATTGGTTTTCAGACATGTTTTACCTGCCTCGCGGCCATGCCCTCTCCCTCTCCCTCTCCCTCTCCCTCTCCCTCTCCCTCTCTCTCCCTCCCTCTCTCCCTCCCTCCCTCTCCCTCCCTCCCTCTCCCTCTCTCCCTCTCTCCCTCTCTCCCTCTCTCCCTCTCTCCCTCTCTCCCTCTCTCCCTCTCTCTCTCTCTCTCTCTCTCTCTCTCTCTCTCTCTCTCTCTCTCTCTCTCTCTCTCTCTCTCTCTCCGCATCCTAGCGCGCTTGTGTTTCATGTATTTGTTTGTCGTAATTTTGTTTACCATGTAGAGTAGAGTTTAATAAAAACCTATAAAGGCATTTGTGATGGGTTCTCTTTGTTCACGCTCTCAAACTTGGTCACTTAAACTGTGTTTCGATCTATGCTACCTCTGCTCTTAATTCTGTTTGGTAAAGTCACGTTACTTATACTCATGAGATAACGTTAGTGTATAAAATCATTGATGTATTTGCTGGACGAAAACATATGGGATTTGTATCACTATATTGCTAATCAGAATTGTAAAATATGTATGTGTAATGACGATTATTATACATATTTGCCTTTGAGCTAAACTAATTCCTTGACTGAAATTGACGTTTTAAATAACTCATTTCATATATGTTTGATCTTGATAGATCCGGTGGAGAATCATTTGTTGAGTTAAACTCATCCTTATTTTAACATGCAGCTAAAATCGCTACACTGTAAATATTTGCACCTGCTAATACAAGCTCATACTCGCTTTCCTTTTGCAGATTGTAAACAAAACTCTTTAGCAAAACTGACCCTCAGACCTCTGTGGAAATAGTTAAGCGTATGAACATATGCCCATTATCTGCAATGCTGGTTGCTAAGAGATGTACACAAATACTAAAGACCGAAGGCTCAAGCTGTTCGCTTGTGTGTCATATTAATGAAAAATGTCTCTCTAGCCGCATATCAATGGACAGCAGAAGCAATCATGTCACGGAGGTTTGAGCAAGTAAGATATTGCCCTTGAGGGGGCTGTTTCCGTGCAGCAGTTTGTGTCAGATGGTTTGTTCAACACATTTTACCGTCTAAACGTTGGATTAAACGTCCCTTTTAAGTAAATGTATGCAAGCGCATCCATCATCGTTTTTTGCGTGTTTCTGTCTGTCATGTGTTGTGTTGTGTTTGTTATTCATTAAAGCAGAAAACAGCTTTAGTAAAAGTGTTTATTTTTCTGTCAGTCTTAGGCCTATTTAAACAGTTATCTGTCATCTGTTTTCGTTTTCATTGTTGTTGTTTTTATATATGAATATGGTTAGCACACTCTTCGTGCTTAGATTAAATTGAATCTCTGTGAAACACTGCTTTGACTTGAAGGGATGCAGACAGTGATCAAGGTAAAAATAAAGGTGCTTCAGATATGAGATTATTCTTGTGCAGATATAAACAATCTGAAAGAAAAACTATAAACAGTATAGTGACATAAAGTAAACCACATTCTTTCATAAACTTTTTCAAAACTTTTCTTGAATGTTGATCACACATCATAATATGAGATCACCTTTCTGGCACAAACCTCTCATGTGGGCAGGACTTAACAGTGTTTTCTCTTCATTGCCTGGAGAGATTTGGATTGACATCTCCCTGACCAGAAAATCTGGACTTTAGTGGAGCGACCTGGTTGCATAGTATATTGTAGAATATCTGTATAGTTTGTGTATTTTTAGAGTAAACTTCTCATTAGTTAGTATATAAACTAGCAAAGTTTGTCACTTTACACCGAATTGAAGATGGACAATGCCTCCATTCACTTCCATTTTGGAAAAATTAAGCCAAAATATCTGAGATATGGCCTATTTTAGATATGGAAAACTTGCACCAATAACTTAACTTGGAGTTAGAGTCTGCGCAGAAGTGAGCGCACGGTGGGGCAGAGGTATCAGGTTCCTACCCATATTCCTCGATGACTCAATCGCAAATAAATCACGTTACCATGCCCCTTTTTATAACACCTCATAACTAATTAAAACCAAACTTATTAATAAAACAAACACTTGGACATACAGTCCACCAGCGTGATAAGAAATAACTTAAATGACAGCAAAAAAATGATTTGTGTAAATGTTTTTATTTATTTTCCTGTGGCATGATTCTTGTTTGTTTACATGGTGAGGGTGGGGCTTATTACCTATACTGCAGTCAGCCACCAGGGGGCGATTTAATTACTACTGCTCTAAACAGCACTTGCTTGTTAATAGCCACAGTTAATTGCCTAGTATGGTTTAAGTCAACTGCTCCCAGGTTGACTATATTCCGTATGTTCCAGCATATTTATGTAGTCCAGCTTTGATTAAGTGAACAAAGTGTGCCATTCAGATTTAGCCTTGAGACTGCCATGGCTACACACAAAATGGCAGGACTCACATGTCAGTGCCAGTCTGCAGATCCATGAGGTTTATATGGCTGACATTGTGCAAACAGCAGCCAATTTATAATCCGTGGCCAATTAATTTAGTTAGGGCCACAGTTTCCACCAACTCTGAGTCACTTTGAAGAATGCCTGTATATGATTTAAAATACATTCTAATTCAGAACATAAACATCTTACCCATAAATATCAATTCTTCCCTGCTGGTCCTTTAGAAAGAATTTCAGGCTAGGTCGTCGGTCCAGCAATATGTGCTCATTTAAAGCAACAGTCCACCTAAGAATAAAACATCTTTCATTATTTATGAACCTCATGTTTATGTTCTTTTTTTCTGTGAAACAAAAAGAGTATTATTAAAGAAGTATTATGTATACAAAGCCACATATGCCATAAAGGGGGAAAAATTAGATGAAAACTACATTCTAAACATACTGTAACTGTATATGGCCAATGTGCTAATTTACAGGTTTCAAGACAGCAAATCTCTGATATCATTATGTACCATAATAAATAAAAAATTTTATTTTGCATTACACACAGTGTAGTTATGGAATACTTTTGGCGTCCTTTTAATGCTTTTTGGTCCTTTTGACAGCCCGTATATTAAGATTCCTCTGTGTTCCTCTGATAACACCATACAGGTTTGAAATTAAGTGCGAGTAAATATTGGCAATATTCTTCACAGCATGTGTAGAAAGTGTGAGAATTCAAGGTTGTGAAAGCACTCAGAATGGTCTGTGTGGAAAATTAATGTTCCATTTGTTGGGAGTGAAGTCAGATTGACATTTGAAAATGCCTGTAAAAATGTAAAGTAGAGAAAGTTTTTGAGCCTGTATATTGAGGGAGTTAGGAAACCCTGCTGGACACAATGTGCAGAAAAAACATTGAGAGCGAGCTGCTATTGAAAACAAATCATGTCCATCACTCTTTGTTTATCTAGAATGTTCTTGACTGAATGGTGTGTGCGTGTGTATGAGGTGCAGTGAGAACAGCCTAGAAGCACTGCTAACAGAGAAGAGATGTTTATTTGGAGAAGTTGTCTCCATCATCTTCCAAATGACGGTAATACAAAAGATCAAGATAAGAGAGGGGAAATATGGGAAGAATTTCTTTGACATGAAAGGAAACATTTGTATTTTAATGTATTCTTGACAATGCAAGCCCCTTATTTTCTCCAGGATCCAGTGATCATAAACAAGTATTTTAAAGGGGTCATATGGCACGAATGTGTTTTTCTGTGTCTTTGATGTGTAATAAGTTGCCCATGCATGTATTAGACACGCAAAATTGCTAAAATTAAAGTGTAGGAACAAAAGATGCATTCTGTCTTTATAACGTTGTATATAAAAGGTAAAACGGTTAGCTATAGTTTAAAATATTTTTTTAAGAAAACCTTACCAATCCTTTACATCCTGCTCAAGGCAAAGTTGATGTGTCGGCTTGATCATCTTCAATTCCATATCAGATTCTGGGCTCGAATATATATAAAAAAGTACCAATGACATTTTATCACATGTCAGCAGTTTTGGGCAGTTACTGTAGTTTGATTACTTTTTGATATGGAGTAATTTAAAGGGTTATTAATTCTAGTCATCGAACTGAAACCTGTAAGAAGCCTGTGCAGGAAAGTACTACCAATGCCACTCCATGGAAAGTCTTCAACCTTAAGCTAAAAACTCTTAACGGACAATGCTATCGCTGCGGCTTCAACGGATTGGACGGAACGCAGGCAAGGAGACTAGACGCTGTTATATGATTGGCTGAGGTGTCTCTCTTGATCTTTGTTAGCCTTTATGCCTCCAATTGTATTTATCACAGACCCATATGTCAAGTTCTCAGGGTTCTTTGCCTCAATGTCTGCTCAAACTTGAACAAAAGGCTTCAATCAACTCTGGAGGGTGCATGGAATAACTCAAAACATCTGATTCTTCATCATCGAAGCAATTTATTGGAAATCTCAAGAATGATTTGGTCTTGTACTTGTTTCAATGATAATTTCAGATGGTTAGCTTAATAACCTATACAGAAATAAATAAATATATATAAATATATGAGTCACTACACAAAGTATTGAGAGCAATGTACATTCAATTATATTAAAGTACAAACAACATTCTTAAGATATTAACAGTTCACATATCAATGTAAGAGCAAATGCACATGGCACATGTCCAATTAGCATGTTAGATGCTAAAACTGCTAGCATCAACAAACAACTTCCTCAAGGAAAACGGCTCTGCGCAGATCGATTGTACTTTTCCAAGTTTTAATAAAGGTGTTCAAGCTTGTTCCTGGCACAACAACGGTGCACATACATGAATTACAGACTTTATTTCACTTACACGTGCATCCCGCTCTTCGTCTGCCATGCTTGATTGTGGTGTGATTAACGTGCGGTTTTCCTTGAGTCCTGGGCCCTCAGCGGGTTGTGATTGGTTGAATGGAAAGCTTGAATCTGATTGGCTAAAGAGTACGACAACCCACATGGGAGGGGTTGCGTTGCCAGGAGAGTCTCAAAAAACACACACACACACACGTCCAAGGCGATTCACACGTGATTGACGATTTGCAAACTCGCATAACAAGACAAACATGTACACTTTAACCTTTCGAAAGTTTTGTGCGCAGTTGTATGTTTGCGAAACGCACTTCGTGAGAAAACAGTTTTGTTTTACACACGTGAATTGCTTTTCATAAATGTAAATATATACTATGTGCACGTAAATTAGATATTATGGATGCGAAACTGTTTACACACGTGTGTATCTTGTTTTACGCGTGAATAATTAATGAGACTAAAATCGCTCCATAGTTTTGTCCTCATTGAAGATTTGAATTCTTCCTCCACAAACAAACAGTCCAGAATTTTCATCCTTATACACTGCCAACCTACTGAGGGTAGTATCAGGAAAGACCACGTTCTCTTGGGCTTCTAGAAAGAGATCTTCAAGAGCATCCTCCTGTTCACTTACTGTCAAGATAGCTTCATTGACTCTTCCATCCAAAGACTTTACCTCCCACTTTGATGAACCCGAGGTCTTAGTTCTTATCTTCAGCCACTTCTTAACAGCTCGATGCACCCAAGCAGTAACTCTGACCAGCCTGGACAATTTGCTGAATTTTTCAACATCAAGTAATTTGCTTGCTACTATGCCATCAGACATCCTTCCCTTCTCTCCATCCTTATGAACTTTCACTTTAGTTTTCTGCAGGAGGTCTGGGTCTTGCACTTTCTTAGCCAGACTTCTGGTTAATACTGCAGAGTATGCCTTCCTCTGAAGTTTGTTAATAGCTTCTCTTGCAGCAGTTGCAACCTCAGCAGCTGACTTAATTGGCCAATCCTCTACTGGCCACTTCAAGAACCTTCCCTACCTCCCCTTGTGATAATATCCGCAACGTTTAAGTCACCTGGGCTCCTCCACCAATCCTTAACAAGTGTAGTTCTCTGGATCTCTCCAATTCTGTTTGCGAAGAAGGACTGGTAGCCATAGCTAGCCCGCTGAATAGCTCCCAACACTGTCTGGCTGTCCACCAGATGGAACCATTGGTCATCTCTACTTGGCAATGTTTCCCAATATACTTTCTAAGTCTTGCTGCACAAACTGCACCACACATTTCAGCCTTGACTGCTTCCCCTTTTTGATCCAAAGGGTTGTCAATTTGGCCTTGGATTCAACTAGCCTCACTTCAATGCCTTGGTCTGTTTCCCACCTGAAATATGTTACAGCTCCATAGGTCTTATCGCTTCCATCAGAGAACGTTATTCCCAACGGTTTTCCTCTCCAGCCTCCAGGTGTTAAGCCTCTGGGAAATGTTATCTTGCTCAGCTGAACATACTCCTCAAACACTTTAATGGCTTCTTCTCTGAGGTTTTCTGACAGTGGTATATCCCATGTATCTTTGGTCAAATTCCCACGTCCTACCTCCTGAAATGCCCTTCGTACAAGGATGGCCCCTTTCTGCTTAACCGGTGTGACCAGGCCAATCAGATCATACAGTCCTGCCACCTGACTCAGTAGCACTCTTCTAGTCAAAGGATCAGGAGTCTTGGCCCTGACCTCCTCTTTGAGGAGGTTTTGTCCCATTCTCATTTTCTTTTTCCGCTTGGAAAAGTTAATTGATGTCATGATGTAAAGTTTATCCTCTTCTACCAGATACCCAACTCCGAGGGCCTTTTTGTCTTTATCCCTCAACTGGTTTGGAAGTTTTAGAATTCTGTCTTTTACTGTTGAGTCTCCTGACTCACCATCACCAGGCTTCCAACTTTGTTCTGACCGAACCCAGTGATTCAAGAAAAACCCTCCAGCTCTTAGGATCTCCTCAACACCTTCGGTTATTTTATCCAGTTTTCTCTGATCATTGTGGGACGTTAGAATATCATCTACATAACTATCCTCTTCGATGACTTCGCGCTCTTCATGTAGATGAGAGAACCTTGTCAGCTTTGCAGTTTCACGCATGGCTAACTGCGCAATACACCCTGCTGGTCGGTCGCCGATGTTAACTCTGGTGATTGCATATCCCCCTATCTTTTCGCTCGGATCATCTCTCCACAGAAACCTATGTAGATGCATTTCTCTATCCTCCAGCCATACAGAGTTGTACATCTTCCGGATATCTCCTAGGACAGCATAAACTCCTCTCCTAAACCTTAGAAGGACAGCTCTGATCGGATTAAGAAAATCGGGGCCTTTCAGAAGAAGATCATTCATACTCACTCCTTTAAATTTCTGACTGCTGTTCCATACCAAGCGCACTGGAGTTGTAACTGAGTGTGGATCAATCAGATGACTCACATACCATACTGGTCCATTCCAGGAAATAATCACATCTTCAGTGAGCTTGATTGCTGCTTCACGTTCCACCATTTCATTAATTTGAGCTGTATCAGCAATTTGCCACTCTGGCTCCCTCTTGAGCTGCTTTTCTGTTCTCAGAAATGTTGCCTCTACTCCACTTGTTCCCACAGCGACAAGCTCCACACATCGGTTCACAAGCTGCCCCAATGCTGTCCCACTTCCACCATTCCAAGAACTCACGGTTGCTAACAGCTGCCATGTTTGTCTCAGCTCTGGTTTCTTGAAGTAGTTGGACTGACTTGGACATCACTTGCATTTCTTCAGGTCCTCCCACTTTCTCTTCATATTTTGCTGCGGTTGTTCTCATTGAGCGAGCAAAATGTGCTTTGGACTCATACGCAGCTACATTAATTTCCTCAAATAAGTCTGGATGAGCTCCGCCTTCGGTCTTTCCCAAAGGACTGTCCCATAAGACAAGATCCCCCACAACCTTCACTCTTTGTGGGGCTAATCTCCCTTCACGATGGCTCATCAGAAGTTCAATCTCTTTTCTTACCAACTCTTCAAGCTTGACTTCTGGGAAGAATCTCTGCAATTGCTTAGGTTTGATGACTCTATGCACTTTAGCAATTTCATCCAAGCAATAACAGAGAAGCTTGTGTGCTCTTTCTTTGTCCTCATCAGTCTTTACTCTAACTCGAAGAAGATATCGCTTTGTTTTCACCTTGATGGTCATTCAAGCAACTCCATGCACTATCAGTGTGACATCTTCACTCCTTAACCTCCAACGTTCTGCAGCCTTGTGGGTTATATAGTTGGTATCTGATCCAAGGTCCACCAAAGTTCCAACCATCTGCCCCGCATTGGCAGTTACTTCCATGAGCATCATAATGACAGGTAGTTCTTGAACCCCACTTTCCTTTAGAAGTCCCACTTGGGTTTTTCCCAGTGCAAGTCACTGTGGCAGCCTTGTTGGTGAAGGCATTTCTACATCGCTCAGCGAGCTCTGGGGAAAGTTCAGCTAAAAGTTCCTCTTGCTCCGCTGTTAGCAGGTTTACCTTCCTACTCTCCTTCGAAACCTTTTCTCACTGCCACTCGTAGATTCTCTTCTTGGACAGAGGAATTAATGATGATCTGGGGCATTCTCTTTCCTGCAGTCTCTATTTTTACACAAGAATGCGTCTCTGCAGTCGGTGTTACCTTCATGACATCCAAGGCACTTCTTGCATGCTCCAATTTTCATCACAGCAGCTTTCTTTTCAGCTAGCTTTAACTCCTTAAACTTCTTACCGAAGAAAATCTTGTCCTTATGATTCACAGCTCCACACACAGCACACCCACCGTCAGAATCTCTCTTTGTGGTTCTTGTAAATGCATACCTCCTTTCAAATCTATTTTCAGATCTTTCTACCTTATCTGAGATTCTGAGCTGTTCGAGTTTCTCAAGAACATCTTCCTGCTTCCTTAAAAACTTTACCAGGAGGTCAAAGTGATTCTCTGGAGTTACACCATTGTCAGGATCAAGCATGAAGATAAGCCAGTCTCTTTTTACAAATTCATGCAGTTTACTCTCAATATACATGATTACGAGAGGGTTCTTAATTGCACCAATGTTCCCAAGATCTTTCAGGTCAGATAGAGCTTTTTCTACAGTCTGGATCAAGTCTATCACTTTTCTTGGTTGATTGCCCTTTACAGCAGGAATCCTTTCCAGTTCCTTTAACAATTTCCATGGCAATTGTTACCTTGTTGCCAAATAGATTTTCCAGCACTCTAAACACATCCTCAGCAGTGCTATAACTTTGACAGCCTAAGGTCTGAAGGGTTTTATAAGTCTTTAAGAGTGTTGTGTTTTAATTGCATATGTTTAATCAAGTTATTTGTTATCAATATAATCATGCTGTAGTGTCATAATTACTGTCGTGCTGTGAAGGAGAGAATATTAGAGTGCAAGAAACAGTGCGTCCAAAGAAAGAGGAGTAAATCAGCTCAGGAATGTGCAAGAGAGATTAACTGGCCTTAACCAAGCCGAGCATGCAAACACATACCACAAATCTTATGTTTAGATAAGCGTTGGGTGAAC
Organism: Triplophysa bombifrons; assembly: GCA_029783895.1. Lineage (NCBI taxonomy): Eukaryota > Metazoa > Chordata > Actinopteri > Cypriniformes > Nemacheilidae > Triplophysa > Triplophysa bombifrons. The sequence continues at coordinate 14,371,783 of CM056464.1, forward strand.
TGGTTGGGGGAAGTTTGGTGTTTTACAGATGCTAAGAGAACAAAGAAGAAGGGTGCGGTTGTCCACAAGCACCAAGCGGTCATCTCTCCATTGGCTAAAGACTAAACGGCGGATGTCTCAAGAGCCGTGGGATTGGACACTAACTACTGAAGCAAGCTTTAAGATACACCCACACATACACATATAAAAATGTAAAACACTGTTTAGGCGGGGCTGATTCTCCGGGACTCTCTGTTGAGTTAGTTGTGTGTGAGACAGCCCAGCGCCGATTTTCAGGTTATTAAACTTCAACTTTATTCAAAGAACGTCTGATGGACAATTGATGTCCAGCGTGTCCAAAAATTGGACTTACAGAGGTTCTTTGAATAAAGTTGAAGTTTATTAACCTGAAAATCAGCGCTGGGCTGTCTCACACACAACTAACTCAACAGAGAGTCCCGGAGAATCAGCCCCGCCTAAACAGTGTTTTACATTTTTATATGTGTATGTGTTGGTGTATCTTCAAGCTTGCTTCAGTAGTTAGTGTCCAATCCCACGGCTCTTGAGACATCCGCCGTTTAGTCTTTAGCCAATGGAGAGATGACCGCTTGGCGCTTGTGGACAACCGCACCCTTCTTCTTTGTTCTCTTAGCATCTGAAAAACACCAAACTTCCCCCAACCAGTTCACCCAACGCTTATCTAAACATAAGATGTGTGGTATGTGTTTGCATGCTCGGCTTGGTTCCTGCCAGTTAATCTCTCTTGCACATTCCTGAGCTGATTTACTCCTCTTTCTTTGGACGCACTGTTTCTTGCACTCTAATATTCTCTCCTTCACAGCACCACAGTAATTATGACACTACAGCATGATTATATTGATAACAAATAACTTGATTAAACATATGCAATTAAAACATGGTAATTAAAACACAACACTCTTAAAGACTTATAAAACCCTTCAGGTCCTTAACAATGCTGTCTTCCAAACTGTCCAGGAGTTGGATTTTCTTGACCTCTACCGATCCAGTTGGTTCACCTTGTTTCTGCAAACTTTCCCAATCTTTCTTCCAGCGGAAGAAATCTCTCTTGATTCCACTAAATCTAGGCAAACTAGTTGGTTTTATTCTCACAACTGGTGTAATTGGCATAGTTTGGAGAGCTGTGTTTGGATCGATAAGAACTCACTGTTTCTTATAAATAACAAGTTTGTAATTTCCTGCTTTTAACTGCTTAACTCTTCTTTCAAAGTCCTTCTCTCCTGTAGGAACCCATCGCTCCCAGCTGGATAGAGTTTTGACTACTCTACTCACAAGCCTTTCCAAGTGAATTAGTTGAACCTCATATTCTTCACAATTGATGCCAGCAACAGGTATTGAAGCAGAATGATCACAAGCCTTCAAAGCTTCATGGACTGCAACAGTCAATTCCTCTTGGCCATACCTCTGCCACAAGTTCATTTGGACAATTTTTCGTACATCTTCGAGCCTTGTCTCACAATCATTAACAGTGTTCTCAATATCTGCTGCATTTCAAGCTCCACTTTGTCATCACTCTTTGCTTTAGCTTCCAGCTCTGCCAGCAATCCCATGTTATAGTCATCATTCGCATCAAAAAGTGCTCTTGCATTAGAAGAAAGTTTCTGGAACTCCTTCCTAAAATCAGATTCAATCATTTGGCTTGACTCTCGAATGAGAAGGTTGGTTTGCTTTGTAAAACACATCTTTGCAGTGGTTCTCTCTCTTTTAAGTTGGTCCACTGTCTTCCCCAAAGCTTCTTCCGCTATCTTTTCAAGCCACAATGCTATGTCTTCTTAAACAATTCAATTGATTTACTGATGACTTGTTTTGACAATGTTGATTTTTCTTCTTTGCACCAGCTTTATTTTCTTGACCATCAGAAGCCTTTAATCTTCTTATTCACAAGCGTTGGTTATTAAGTGTCAAGTTCTCAGGGTTCTTTGCCTCAATGTCTGCCCAAACTTGAACAAAAGGCTTCAATCAACTTTGGAGGGTGCATGGAATAACTCAAAACATCTGATTCTTCATCATCGAAGCAATTTATTGGAAATCTCTCAAGAATGATTTGGTCTTGTACTTGTTTCAATGATAATTTCAGATGGTTAGCTTAATAACCTATACAGAAATATATATATATATATAAATAAATATATGAGTCACTACACACAGTATTGAGAGCAATGTACATTCAATTATATTAAAGTACAAACAACATTGTTAAGATATTAACAGTTCACATATCAATGTAAGAGCAAAGCACATTGCACATGGCACATGTCCAATTAGCATGTTAGATGCTAAAACTGCTAGCATCAACAACTTCCAAACATACACAACCTTTGTAGTCACTAAATAAATTAATCTTTGTCCTACCAGTAGCATCTCAAAGATGATGAACACATTGGGCCTTTCCCAGCAGTCTTTGAACAATCTTTCTCTCCTTTGGCTTTACAACCACCAAACCCACAAACTTGGGTGGAAGAAGCAATCCACTGTTACCAAAAGATCTCTCTGCTTGCTGGTAATCACATACACCTGCATATATGTGCCATGTGCAGTTTCAATGGCCAATCAGCTTCCTTGTTTCTTCCAGGTTGCACTTTGTGCTCACAACCAATAGGATGCACTCATATTGTTCTTAAATCTCTTTATTTAACAATGATGAATATATAATAGTCCCTTTCTTTTTTCTTCAATTTCAAATTCAGCTCAACACCATACAGCTCCCTATAACAAGACAATCTTTGGTACTGCCATCGGAAACAAAATTAGCATGGAGAGAGAAACGTATGCGTTCTGTAGCTTGAAATGCAATCATTATTTTGAGTTTATTTCTGTCAAAGGCAAGAACATTGTTGTGCGTTGTCGGTCATGTGGTGGTAAGCAAAACCCTCTCTCCTGCGAAAAACAACCCGAAAGGGCAGTACAAATGGTTAAACTTCTTGAGACAGTAACGTTACCAGGCACAGAGAGCAATGAGTCAATTTGTACTGTCGAGTGACAGGCTGGTAAAGTTATTAGTAACTTGTTATGTTTTGTCAGACTAGTTTTTGCTGCTCTAACGCCGTATATTTATTATATGTATATATCACAGAAATATGCAAAAGCACTAGTTAAGATAGGCCTATACAAGTTTTAAGAAACTAAGGAGAGACTTTACATTTTGCAGCAATAGAAATACTGCAGTTAACACATGAAAACATTTTAAGTTAAAATTTCACAGAGTTTCGTTATAATTATTGTTTATGACATGCTATATTATGGAATAAGCAGACATATTTTATTAAAATAATTAAAGACTGGCTTAATTTAGTTTGTTGCGATAAAGAGTGTGCACTTCCCAATAAAGTTTAGTCATGAGAAAGCTAAATAGGTTATTTTGTTTTATGAGGGATGGGTCGGTAATGTTAGTAATGTAACTGGTAATAAAACAAATTACTTTTGAATTAAAGTAATCAGAGCAGTAATTTGATTACTTTTAAAAGGCGTTATCAGTAATCAGTAATTTTAATTACATTTCCAGAGTATTTTGCCCAACACTGCCAGTCAGTACAGTTGCTTTGGAACATGATGTTCAGAATATGGAAAGAAGCGTTACATTTCTGTCACGTTCTTGCAGCATTTGACCAATCACTACTCACTGGTTAACTGGCCAATCATAGCACACTTCGCTTTTTAGAGCGATTAAAAAAATCAGCACGTTTCAGAGAGGCGGGGCAAAGAGGAGATACAGACATTCACGGTTTGTGGAAAATACAGCGTTTTTAACCTTAAATAGTGTATACACATTGCTTTACATGTAAAACAAACCACAATATTCATTTTAGCCGTGTCATTTGACAGCTTTAAGCAGAAAGACAGAAAGTGAGACCTTAATCGCATTTAACTGGAGCATGACATGTGAAAACCATACAAGGCTTAAAGGGATAGTTCACCCAAATATGAAAATTCATTGATCATTGTATTATTACAAACCTGTAAAAAACTTTTTTTTGAAGAATGTTGGTGTTATGAAATGGGCAAACAGGAGAACAGGGAGCAGATCCACATACAGTAAAATCCTTTAATTGAGTCCACAGGGTGACATAATAAATAATCCACAGAGGTAGAAGAAACCCACAAACACGCGACGTGGTTCTCTCTCCCGAATGTGGTCGTCACCGGACCAACAGGGACTGGAGGGGCTTCGCGAATGGCCCCGGCGGAAACCAGTGTGCTTATCGAAAACAATGTGTTTGGGGTTCAAAGACGATACCTTGTTTCTCGTTCGCTTAATTGTTTTGTCGCTGGAAGCACAGTTTTCACCGCATAATTGAGCCGCATAATTATCCTGCAGCTCGCGACTGGAGCAGACAAAAGAGAGAGCGCAGTAGGTCTACGGGGCGGCTCCGGCAGACGATTGCGTTTCCGGTGGTCATCCTCGGAAGTGTTCTCGGCTTTTCGCGGCAGCACCGACGGCTGAGGTGCGCCTGTTCAGGATTCACGTGGAACGGACCGCACCAGACCATAATTTAGAAAGAGCGCCCAGAATAGATACAGGCAGAGGTGGGTAGAGTAGCCAAAATCTTTACTCAAGCAAAATAAAAATGTTTATCTGACAGCTATTACAACTATTTATTTTGTGCGCGTCTCCAGCACTCACGCGCATTCTTTGTTCCGCAAAGAGCCGCGCGCTCTCATCATTTAAAGGTTACGGTCATTTATTTTTACCACACTGCCTGATTTTACTTAAGCGGTTTATTTATTCCCTTACTTTACTTTCTACCTTACAGATGTGAGAGTAAACAAATATTTTAGTGATTTTCGAACGATTTGGCGCGTTTAAATGAACCGACCCTGATGTTTGTGAGTTTGAGTAAAGAAGCTTTTAAATGTTGTTTCTAAACACGGAAAACTTTGCAAAATGTATGTGGTAAGACAAGAAAATAACGTTAAGCCAAACATAATGTTTATAAATCTCTGTCAATATCTGCTTTAAATCTTCTATAATATATTTAAGTATTTGATTAATTATGTCATGTTCTACAGAATAAATCATATATCTGATTGTGACGTAATGTTACAGTGCCGTGTTGCGTTTTACAATATGTGCTTTATACATACTACTTGTTGCTTAAAATTGAAAATTGAAAGCACAGATTAAATCACAAATTGATTTAATCCATTTAATGTGAGGGATGATAATTGTTTAAATAAAAAAAAACGATTTTAACAACGTGAGAGTTTGGTCATTAGGACATGCAAATTTTGTATTCTTGGTGCGTGGCTGCGACAAATATGGGACGTACCAGGCAGGGGCGCCGTATAGGGGGGGAAAGTTAGGACAATTCCAAGCAAAAATAGGTAAAAACTATAATAATATATAATTAATAATCTCTTTGTTTTTGGAAGTAAAAGTTAAAAATTCCCATTGACCAAAAATTAAACATCCACATTGACCGATCACCCACCTGTATCTGAATGAAATGGTTTGGTCCTGCCTTAGCGCTCTCAGTCACGGTGTTAAGTTGCTGTCAGTAGATGCGCCAGAACTACAGTGACGACAATGTTCCCTAATAAAAATCTGGTTTTCGGCTGCACAGATTGTTTGGCATATCGCATTAAAGTACCGCGAGACTGATTCAAATGCGTAGCGCGCAATCTGCAATTGAATCTCTTTTGCGGTACTTTAATGCGATATGCCATACGATGATAGATTTGCCCAGCGCTGCATTAAATTGAACGCATCTATTCTAAAGATCCTAGAAATGTGGTGACAACAGCTGCGCAGAGGGGGCCCAGTTTGATTTTTTTGGTCATGGGGCCCAAAATTCCTGGCTGCGCCCCTGGTACCAGGTATGTCTTCCGGAGGTAATCATCATGTCCCAACAACGTCCAATGTTACGTCGTCACGTAGAATATGGGAATCCAAAGTTACGTCGCTGGAACGTTATATTGGTACGTCGTGGCAACGACTATGGTACGGTCCAGGGGCCCGTTCTTCGTACACTGCTTAAAACATCCCGATCAATGAGACATCCAAGATGATATAATCGTGCTAATCATGATCTGGCTAATTAAGTTCTTCGAACACACCTGCCGGATATGATTAGTATAGCTGGATTGAGTTAGTGAGATAATTGTGCGTTCATGCGCTTGTTTAAAATGGGATATGTATCGATAGTAGAAACATCACAACACTGCTATTGGCTGCTCACCATGGCAAAAGAGCGCGCTCAGTTTTTCAAACGCAGCAGAGCAAGAATTATTACTGGAAGGGTATGCTGAGTTTGAAAAAAATAATTAAAACGCCAAGGAACACTTCAAAGTGTGCAAAAGCCAGGAGAGAGGGCTGGCAAAAAGTAGCAGAGAAGTTAAATGCGTAAGTGTTCCATGTTATGGTTATATCACTTATTATTACAGTATATATTCTTATTTTTTATAATTTCATAATTGCTTAATGTTAGAGCCAGCTCAGGACCCACTAGAACATGGGAACAAGTAAAAGTGAAGTACAAGAATATTCTTCAAACTTGTAATCCTTTCTACTTCTACTGTTTAGTATCTGTTACCAAAAACATTTTAAATGATGTGTTTGTCTGTTTATAATCAGCAATCAAGAAAAAGGCGGAGCAGAAAAAAAAAGGTGGTGGTACTGCACCCCCACATTATACCCCGGCAGAAGAGCTGGCCCTTGGGCTAAATGAGAACCGACCCATTGTAAAGGGCATCCCTGGGGGCAGCTCTTCCTTAGACCTAAAGCCAGGGACCAGTAACAGCAACACCTTAATTACAGGTAAATCAGTTTTAAATCATTTTGTTGCACTGTAAATAATTTGTTGCTGCGTTAAATTATGTCTATAATACAAATGGCTGGTACAGTCATTTCAACAGATAAATATTGAGTCAATTGCTTTGACTTGTGAAGGTGAAAACTGCATAACAAATGTAAAAATATTTGCAATATGTTTTTGATCATATTTTTTCCTAGTGTATTGTAATGCCATTGAGTTCTCCTCTTTTGTGTAGTTTTACATAACACACCAACACTTTTACCTGTTCTCAAGAAAGTGGTGTAATATGTTCATTAAGTGGACATTTCTAACATTACATCAAAAGGAAAGAACGTGCAACACTTTGTAATACCCATTTTTCTTTTGCACAGGACAGTGAAGAAACCCTCTCAGATGATTGTCCTTTAGAGGAAGTACTTGTAAGTCCCCAAATCATTTTATTTAATTTATAGGTGTGTAGATACAGCGGGGAAAATAAGTATTTGACACATCAGTTGTAGCCATCAAGCCAAATATTGAATTCATACAAAGAAATCAGAACATTTAAGTATACATGTTCAGTCATAATAAATAAAGTGAAATGACACAGGGAATAAGTATTGAACACACTTTATTTAATACTTTGTAGAAAAGCCTTTGTTGGTGATTACAGCTTCTAGACGCCTCTTGTTTGGAGAGACCAGTCGTCTGCATTGCTCAGGAGTGATTCTGGCCCATTCTTCCACAAAAATGGTCTTTAAATCTTGAAGCTTCCTTGGGCCTCTTTTATGAACTTTGACCTTCAGTTCTCTCCATAGATTTTCTATGGGATTTAGGTCAGGTGATTGACTGGGCCATTCAAGTATCTTGATTTTCAATCCTTGAAACCACTTCATTGTGTCTATGGCCTTGCGTTTGGGATCATTGTCTTGCTAAAATGTACACCCTCTTTTCATTTTCAGCTTTCTGGTAGATGGCAGCAGATTTTTATCCAGAATGTCCCGGTACATTTCTCCATTCATCCTACGTCAGAGTAAGTGCTAAAACACTACTTTTCACAAAGAGCACTATTGCTGCCCTTGGATAACAGTATATCTTATTGCAGGCAAAAAATGAAGGTCACTGGCTTTTCTTGAGAAACAATAATTGAAATATAACTCCATGAACTAAGCATGTTGTCTTGTCTTCTATTATTAATTTAATGAAGGTTTATGTGTAAAAAAAAAAGAATTCAAAAATGGTGTTCCACAATTCTGTCCTGTGCAGCTCTGCCACTAGGTTGGTCCAAGTGCACTGGCTGGAGGTCATCATCAGGCTGAACCTCCACCATAGGGGTCCTCTCCTTTCTGATGATGGCAATATTGTGGAGGATGGCACATGCAACAATAATGTCATAGGCCCTGTCAGGTGCAACCCTCAGACAGGGCTCTAGAGTGCGACTAATTTGGTTGCACATGCAACCTTATTTTTCAATGGTGCGACTTAAAATTATCAGAGGTCGCACCGGTGCGATCAGCCATTCGAGGGGAAAAAAAGTCTCAGCAACTCTGAAAGTCTTCCTGTGATTCAATAACAGACACACATTAGGCCCTTATCGTGGTCTAAACCAATCAATGATAGTGAAGGGCGAACCCCCCTCTGATTGGCTGTGGTCCAGATATTCCTGCACGTGTGTGTAACAGAGGTCTCGTTAACTGAAAATTCTCTGTCATTGACGGATTTTTTACCCGTGACGGAAAAATCTGAAGGCCGTCCGTCATTTTGTCAGATCACAATGAGGGCAATTTGTAAATCCCTGTTTCCCTTCAGCGTGATATCCTCGCAAAGCGGCCTGCGTGTTTTCACCTGTCATTGTTACTGACTAGACATATGATGCGATCTGGGAAAACCCGTCGGATGTCGCGCAGGTACGCGGGAAAGACATTTCACCTATCAAAGTAAACCAAATAACATGAAGAATGAAGGAGTACCACTACACATTTCCTGCCAGTCCTGTGTAAACGGTCACGCAAAGTTTTTTCATACAATGTTTTCGTGAGTTGACAGAGCTCTCATTCTGCAGCACCAGGAGTTATCGCTGCTCACGCGAGCCGGACGCGATCGCAAAACATACAGGAGATGATCAAAAGTCCAGACACTGCACATGATAAACAAATTAAAACTTGCTTCACTGCTTATTAGTTGTTGTCCGTAATGTTTGCTTGTGTAGCGATAATGGCAGAGCTCTCGTTCTTTAAATGTGCTGCACCCTTTTCATTACTTGCGTTTTATTCAAACGGTTTTGTACAGTATTTTATAGACTTCAACACTAGGCTTTTTTTAAGTAAATTGTTAATAGAGTAAGTCTCTCACCACTGGAAAGTGACTTTTTTACTTGATACTGGACTGTTGTGCTTTTACTTTCATCACTGAACTTTAAACACGATTTACTCCAAATTCTGTTCCTGAAAATCACAGCGCTTAAGTCGACATCAGCCATAACTTTAGTTACATACACAAGATATGAGCAAATTAAAAAGTTATTTGGAAAGGGCTTGAATATGGTATCAAAAACTGTATTGGCTTTATTAGGCATTCGGTTGTATTACAATACAACAAGTTCCGAGACGCCAGTACAGAGTGATGACGTCACGAACATACAAATTACCACCTAACGCCACCTTGAACCATAGTGACGGGTAATAACAGATTATGACAGATTTTTTAGGAGCCCGTCAGTCAAAATGAAAAACTCTGGCGCAACCTCTGGTGTGCACGTTTGAAAATGCATGTGCTGCAGTGAGACAGAGAGGTGAGGAGACTAATGCTGTTAGTTAAACAGAGTGGATGTAGAAGGGGATAATGAGAGATGATGAAAAGAACAATTCACAACTTTTTCGTTAATAATGTTAAATTAAGGCCTGATCCGTCCAAATATCATAATCAATGCTCTGACACTGAGCCTTCAAGTCCTGGTCCATTTATCTTGAAATCTTTCTAGTTTAAATTTCACTTCATTGAAGCACTTTAAGCACAAACACTTTTTCAGTAAGTTTCCTTTCTTGTAAATTTGTGCTTCAAATAAAGAACTTAATGTTGAACAGTTTGTAAGATAAACATTTACAAGTAAATTATGCCTATATGGACATTAAACAAAAGTGAACTGGTAAAAGCAGGTTAATGTCAAATGCGATGCGGTCAAAAATTTGGGTGCAACTAACTTTTGTGCTGGTGCACCCAAGAAAAAAAGTAAGGCGCACCAGTGCAACCAGTGCAAAAAGTTAGTCTAGAGCCCTGTCAGACCCTTAAGACACTGAAATCTTCCCTTTAGTTGACCAAAGGTCATTTCAATGCGTGCCCTTGTCCTGGCTAGAGCTGCATTGTAACGGGTTTGTGGTCCAGGGTTTGGGTCAGGGAATGGCGTCATGAAGTACTGCCTGCAGGCATAGCCCCTGTCACCAAGCAGGATCCCATCGTAAGCACCTGGAAAAATGCAGTTTTGTTAGGCTCAGTAATATTAATTATGTAATACAGTGAGTTTTAAATATTTTTTTCCTTACCACGTTCAAATAATGTGCATAAATGTGACTCTCTGAAAATCCTGTAGTCATGCACAGAACCAGGCCATGTGGCTTCCACATTTGTGATGTGGAACATGGAGTCACACACCATCTAAAATATTTGTAATCAGTCAACTGCATACTTTTTGATTACATTACTTTTTTTTTTTTTATTGCTAATCTGGAATATTAATAATCGTAATAGTAATTTACTTGCACATTTACACTGTGAAATCCCTTTCGGTTCACAAAATCCCCTTCATTGGAGCCAGGTGGGGACTTGATGGGGACGTGTGTGCGGTCTATGGCACCAATAACGTTAGGGAAGCCTGAGGAACAAATACTGTAAGTCCTAGGCTACTTTTTGGCATGATCATGATTGCATGATCTTCATTAACAATTATAATGTACCTGCAATGGCAAAAAAATCTGCTTCACAGCCTGTGGTCTTAAGTGGCTTGGAAATACCACAAAGCCCCCTAAAAACTGTTTGAGAGACAGATAAACTTTGCGAATGGCACAACATACAGCACTTTTACCCAAGTTTTCTGCATCTCCAATAGTGTAAAGGAAAGTGCCACTCGAAAAGAATCGCAAAGCTATACAAACTGTTTGGGGAGTTGTTAAATCCCGACTCTGACGAGTCGAACATTTAACGTGTGGCTCCAACAAGTTGATAATGTAGATTACACCCTCCCAAGAAACACGATCTTTCAATCAGTAGATTATCGCGCTGCGCTAAAGGATCCTGTCGATCTCGCAAAACTTGATTAATTCGAAAAGCTCTTCGAATTATTCTGGCACCTTCAGCAACGGATTCCTGACGTAAAAACGGATAAGACATGGCTGTGAAAGACTCCGCTTAAAAAGCCATGATCTAATCCTGTTAACATGAAATAAGCCTGCTCGCGAGCAGGTTTAAGATTGCACACTTGTTGCTATGACAGCAAGTCTAGGATGAGCTTTGAAGAACCAAACAATCCAAGATCATGCCAAATCGTCAACAATCAAATCCAGCTAAAATAGTTAGCGACGTACGAAGAACGGGCCCCAGGTATTCACGGTTAACTTTTTTAGAATAACAGACCATGTCAAACTAAAGTGAACCTGCAGAGTTTTGCGTTTAAAATGCATTTGACTAAACTCAGAGCATTTCCTAAGATGATCTAGAACATTTGCAGTGCTCTCTTTAATGAAATAATCTTTTTTGATAAAGCTCATATTTTCTCGTGTTGTGTCACTTGTGTGTTGTGAAACGCTCTTACTTGTAAACAAACAGGTTCACAGAGTAAATTATGGTGACTGACTCTGAGTATAAGTTACCTCTCCTTTAGAAACGGGCTTGAGTTACCCTGCTTTCTCGGGTTTGACATACCTCACATTCTGAAACGGAAAACCCAGAGTTTCCTTAATTTCAAGGTTAATATACTCAGTGTTTTCACTAACCATCCTTTCTGAAACGGGCCCCAATTTTCTTCCTTCAGTTCTTCAAATGTATATATCTGCAAGGCCATGTCTCTGTGTCTGACAGGTAACTCGCATGTTGCGGTGTCTGATGAACAGGTTGCGCGGGTGCGTGCATATGGCCTGCATTTATCATTGCTAGCAAACAAAATGACACGTTTGCAGATTTGATTGTATAGATATAGATTCATATTCACTTCATCCTATGCTCTTTGTAATCTGCGTGTTCTTAAATTTCACGCTACGAGGAGTGAGTAATCCACTGTTTCAGATGATTCAGATTGTGCTGCAAAGTGAAAAAATAATTTGAACTGATTCATTACACCACAGTTTCCTAACATTGTAAATCCAACAACCAACTTAGAATGGCAATAGACAGCAGTAGAGATGTGTGTTGGCATTGTGGTCAAAATATCCTTCTGCCCGAAGGTTTAAAACAAAAAGTACCAGATATTTTATAAACAATGCAAATTTATTCAATTCATGTGTCTTGTTTATTAAAAGTGTTTCTTAAACACAAAATGTAAAAATGCATCCTCACCCGACTAATCAAACCTCACCCTGATTCTTTTCCATTCAGTTTAAAGTTCCATTTGTGTGCAATATTAATAGTGCAATCTATGGCATTCATGAGTTATTTACTGCATATTTAATGTGTGTGTTATTTTAGCACAGTATATTTTATAAATCTGTCAGTCTTTGCGAAGGCAGTTTTTAAACGCTGGGCCAATTAGACATTATTATATAAATATAGGCCTATATTTGGCAACAAAACCTGCAGCTCACAGAAAAGCGCGATTGCTCATTTCACATGAGCAGAGAGTTAACATCCAATTCACAAGAGCAAAAAATTGTCCTTTTATATGTAACCAGGGCAACAACAGCCTGCGGTGGTACCTACCCGCCTAGAGGGGGAGCCCTTGCGTTTATCTGTTTTGTAATCGTGAATGTGAGTAGTAGCGAAAAAGACGGCTATCGCTTACATTGCATCGAGCACATGTGAACTGCCTCGTGTCACTCGAGTGGAGTGGAGACGTTTTCTCGGAAAGCAGGAGTAATATCAAACTCTGTGAATAGTATTTGCTGAGCGAAGATTAAACGATCGTCCGGTTATATGCCTGTGTGCATGTGAGGAAGTTCTGAACGGTGATGTTAAACAGGATGCAGTGACGGAGATAGCGCGTGAGTGTTCTTTTAACGTATTTAGAGGCTTGCACTCTCAAATGTTTGTATCCCATAATGTGGGTTTAGAGTGACGCAAACCTGTTTTCCTCTATTAAAATTGTGTCAGAGGGGAGAGAAGGCCTCCAAGTGCGCACGTGAGTCATCCGCCATCTTAGTTTTCCTGTGACCACGTTTCTCAGAGGGAGTGTCATTTATTTTGTTTCTGTATAAGCTCAATGCCTTCAGTCAATCTTAATCATTTCTGACATGGATTTATGTTCTGATTGTGATGTTCTTTAGAGAATATATGTGTTGTTAGTAAAAGAGGTAAATGTCTGAATGATGTTTATGTGAAGAATGTAAAATAGGATTACATCTCGTATAAAAATGTAAGTGGCTTATGGTTATACATTTTCAATATTTCTGTTTTGTTCTCCTCAGAAAGAGACAGAATTCACAGCCACTACCGTTGTTTTATTTGGGGTAAAATTACATCTAAAGGTCAAAGCTGACTTTGTTTGGGGTTACTGTGAGAAAAGTAGCTTAACCAATATCTTTATTATGTTTACCAAATATATTTCTTTGGTTTGAGTCACCGTACTTTCTGGTGATCTAGAAACATCAACCTAAGTTGTACCTGTTTTCTTTATTATACATTTTTGTTTGATCTCCTCTACAAAGGGAAACTTAACAGTCATTAATGCTGTGTCACCTTTGTGACATAGTCGGAAATAAAGAATCCTGTAAAAGATGTACTGTTGTGTTTGAGTCTCTTTTATTGGAGTGCACATGCCACGGTCACATATATCTAGAGAAAATGTTTTGTTATACCAAATTAAGACAGAGTGGGATAAAAAAACAACTTAAGTAATACTTAAGTTTAATTAAATAATAAAAAAGTAAGATATTACCCCTTAAATTCCAGTTTTCAAGCTTAAAAAATGTGTGGTAAACACTTTAATTGTTTACATTTTAACTAATTAACCTCTGTAGTAAGCATTCATTATAGCTTGCACAAGAACAAAGGTGAATACAATGAGTAATTAATTCAATGGAATTTAAGGAGTTTTTCGGCATAATTTATCAGCAGGCCCGATGCAGATATATAGCAGCCGGAGATAGAAAAGGGAGCAGTCCGGTTGCTCTCACAGTCATTGCGGACATGGGAAATGTGTGCCCAGGAGAGAATAGGTGGAGTGATAAAGAAATGAGAAATCCTTTCTTTTAACATTGTTTTCTTGGCGCTAAAGTGAACTAGGATTTGGAGCAGGCCTCTGTGCCCCAAATGATACAAAGCCCCTCCAAAATGTGCAGCGTCCTCCAAGGGCAGTCTTGTGAAAACACTTCAAGCAATGTTTTATGAAGGTCTGGGCGAAAATCCAGCGTTCCTGTGTTTAACAGCCATGAGCATGTGTTTGCTTTGTGTCCACAGCCATGCTGCAGGTCTGGAGGAATCATTCACAGCTGTCTCCAATGGTTCAGAAGAGTATCGGATCCTGGCAACCTTCATGACTGACAAAATTTCACCACATGGAAAATAATTCCCTCTGATACAATAAGAACACGATGGCCTGTTCGAGAGAGCTGGAGGCTGGATCACACAAGTACTAAATCAACCTCAACATCAGATGAAGAAGTTCATTTTATCATTGAGTTACTATTATTTATCTTAAAGCAGAAATTATGAGATTTTTTTATAAAGTATAATATTAACAAAGAGTTATGATAAAAATGTACCCATGATGGAAAATCACATACTCAAAACTAACATGATCTGTTTACCCACTAGCAATCTATAAAAATCCAATCGTTATGTGTACATGACTTAATTGTGGGTCAAGAAAGGACATTTTTAGAATTTAAACAAACGGTTGGATTTTTCCATATTTTTACCCAGCATTTTATTGTAGGTAATGTAGTGTAGATAAAAATCACAAAGCTGGTTCACACTACACTCAGAAAAGGTGCCTCAAAGGTTTTTCACAGTGATGATATCGAAGAACTATTTTTGTTTTGCCATATAACAATTTATGTTAAGGTTCTTATAAGAACATATTCAGCAGACAAAGCCCAACAATGGCTTGATCAGGCAATATGTGTTAGCCTTAAATATCTATGTTTTGTATAAAATATATATTTTCTCTATGCTGCTCACCCTTTAAGCATTTCAAGATTGTCATTTTGAAAACGGTCAAAGCAGGATAAATTCTGAATTATAAAACTACCCGTTCTGGTCCTTGATTCTGATTGGCTGAGCGGAGTTCTAAGCCGTTATAAAATACCCCGATATATAACGGCTGACCGCACCACATAGCCTAAATATCATTTAATTTACTTTATTTAATGAAACCTTGCTAAGCATATGGAGTAACTGGTTTAGGCACGACGCGAACGCCCCTTAGCTGTTATAAAATGCACTGTAACCCACGGCTTCTTGGGGCTTATTGCTTTATTAATTATTGTGAGAATACTTTATAGTGTGAAAAGCTTATGACCATTTGTCTTCATGTTTACATGTAATGTGGGACTTTGCAATAACGGATTTTGTTGACTAGCATTGCCCAACCAATTCTCTCAAGAGCAGCATTATTGGCAATCCTGGCATCCTTTTCCTCATACTGCCAACATCAATGTTGAAGCCTCATGCACACCGAGTCATTGGAAATCTTGGCTCTGAATTGCTGTTATATCTCCTCACACCTACATACAGTAACAATAACATATGGCCATTTCACACAATCCCACACACCGGTTTCCCAATGAAACACAACTATGCGATTCTGGCTTTGATTCAGCTATCACAGATAAAGACAAATCTTCAGAGCTCAGTCATAGCTGAGGAACAGCACGTGTGACAACAGAGAGTTTGTGAATGACATGTATTCTCAATGATCCTGACATTTCTCACTTTTCATCTCTGCAAGCCGAGTAAAATGAACTATAACCGCACCAAAGGAAGAGACTTTAAAAATATATTTTCGAACATCAGATACATTCATCATATACAGTAAATATCCACAGGAAAACTGAATATAGAACTGGTGTTACCCGTTGTTAACACAAGCTCTTTACTACATTGACGTCCTCAATTTGTAATGACACACTGTACAACATATGTTTCTGGAGTGTTTAAATACACATGTATAATATGCACACTTTGATGTATTAAAGGGCAAATGGCAGGAATATTGGACTCTTAATCTCAGCTGTCCGGACGAAAATAAAGCCTAGAAATACGAACATAGGCTGAGATACTGTAGAAATAATAAATAATAACCTTAAAGGGACATTTCACCAAAAAGTGAAAACTATTGTCTTCATTTACTCACCCTCTAGTTGTTTCAAATCTGTATAAATTGATTTGTGTTTCTGATGAACACAGACAAAGATATTTAGAACAATGCCTGTAACCACACAGCGCTTGGGCACCATTGACTACCATAGTAGGAAACATTTATTTGTTCTGTTGAACGCAAGATACATTTTTTAGAAGAATGTAGGAAAGCTAACCGTTCCAACTATGGTTGGAAAGAAATTCATGATCATAACTAAACAACAATGTACTTCATTCTGCTGTGTGGAAACCCTCAACACATTAGACATGGTATCAAGCACTGTTTATGTTTGGTCCAATCAACTGTTAGGTTTCAAATGTCGCCCCGGGCTATTAGGTGACCTTCTGCAGCCCAATAACTTTGGTGCTCCTGGTGCGCTGTGATTGGATCAAGCATTGACTCTCATAATTGTTACAATATTGTGAGATTAAGATAATAATTTCTCAAACCAACACAAACAATCAAGGGTAAATTAAAGCAGTTAAGCGAGCCTATTCACTGCTCTATTGGCAAAAATATATGGGGCCTGCTGGCAAATTGAACAATGCTTTGGGGAACAAAAAACCTATTTGGATTGTTTGTGCCCCAGTCGTAATCCTATGGCTTGACTTCCCAATAGAGGTGGCAGAAGACAAATGAAGAATAGGAATTGGCTGGGTCTTTGGTTCTGTTGCCTCCCTACTGTGATGTTGTTTTGAAGTCCACACAGCACTTCCAATCAAACAATATTAGCATTGTACAAGCTATTTAATTTCCTGCCTAGATGCCTGATACAAACAACGCTCACAACGTATCAGGAATCTATCAGTCTGAAAACAAGTAAATGATTGGACAGTTCAATAGGAATGAGAGAAAATGAAACCCAAGCTCTAGTTAAGGAAACCATGTCAATATTCTTGGACAACATTCCTGCAGATTGCAATAAAACATTTATGTAAGGACAGGCTGACGGCGAATAATAATAAATCAAATAATTGGGATTGTTTACATAATAAAATCTGTCAGCATTCATTTACCCTAAACTTCTATATTGTTTTTTTATGTGGAAAATAAAATAAGACTTTTTGTAGCCATACATCATCAAATGTTATTTGGTTGCAAAACACAGCAAAAGCATGCACATCAACTTGAAATGGGTTCTTAACCAAAAACAAATCACATGAAAAATATATACAAAGTCGGCACACCTGGGGCCCGTTTCAATAAGGAGATTCAACTAACTCTAGGTTAAACCTTGAACTGGTTTACTTAGAAATTAGAAAAAATTGATAAATGTACCAATAAACAAATAATTGAATCATTAAATGAATGAAATAACAGAAATAAGACTTATATGTTCTCAGTCGCGATGAGTGCTCTAGTTATGTGAATGAGATGTCAAGGTGTATAGAACACCTGTAGGGCGTAAGACTCGCATGCAAAGTTTAGACCGATTGCCGGTTCAAACCCTGCTCTGAGCAGATTTGAGTTGGGATGGCTGTAGGTCAAAATTAATTGTTTATTACCTTTGTACCTAATTTCTGGATGTATGTCGGTATTTATAAATTTATTTATTCATGGGCTTTATTTATACACTTTATTAAAACATTTCTCATCATCCATAGAAAATTATGTTATTGATAAATGTTATTGATTTAAGGATGGATGAGATATGTTTTGATATATCTAATTTACTTTTATAAACAAAAACGGTACAGTTTTAATTAAAATCAAGGGTTGTGAATCGTTGTTGTATAATTCCAGTGGCGGATCTAGAATTTTTTAAATGCACGGACTAAATGGGGGCCACAATTTATAGAGGGGGGCCAAGTATAGCACACTGTTCTTATTTCATTATTCAAAATGAGTTAGAGAATGATGCAGTTTTATTGACGATAAACAGAGATTAAGGGTGGGTTGCACCAACAAGGTTTAAATCTAGATTAAATCAAGGTTTATTTAATAATTCTGTTGAACGAAACTGTGAATCCTGTTTAAAAAGAATCAGGTTTATAATTATATCATTTGATCCAGATTTTTATGTTACAGTAAATCTAGATTATCTTTAATCCTATTTATCCATTATTTTAAACTCTGATTTATCTTTCAGTTAGAGATTAAGTTTACAGAGGAGGTTTAAATAATAAAAAACACATATTTATGATAAAATTTGCTGAAAAATTATCAGAAAAAGTTAAATATAATTGTCATGTCATGCTTCAGTGATGTGTTTACAGTACAGTAAATAAAAAGGGAAATCAATTAAACACCTGAGCACAGAGTGTGGGCAACAGTGTAAAAATTGATGTGTTGACTTTACTTAAATATATGTGCAGCATTTTTGCATCATGGTTTTTGAGGAAATTCAACTTAAGGAGATTTTAAGTCAAAATAACAAGATAGAAAATCTTTTTTGCGTTTACACAAATATATGAGTTCACATGACCTTCTTTGCTTATTAAATTATGTAGCACAAGTTCAATCAATTTACAGTGCTCATGTAGGCTGTACTTAAATATTTAATTAATTTACCTTAATGTTCATAATGCATAGTGAAGTATATTATTATAATAAATAGTAATAGTATAATTGATGACTAATTTGATGTCAGCCATTGAATGATTCCTCACAGAAGCACACAACATACTGCATTTCAGGGTCTATACTAAACCAAGCAAACACCTGAAAGGTAACTTCACAGGAAACGATTATTCACATCAAAACAACATTCTAAATACATTTAAAATTTCGTTATACATCTTACTAAGATCTATAAAAATGCCCCAAAAGGGCCCTCTTATTTAAAAAAAGCATGAATAATCACACTTTTCAGGCACAAGGTCATTTGGGTATTCCCCACAGGATTTCTACTGATAATGTTAAATTCATTGCACTGGAAATGTATATAATGGCCTTAATTTTAACTGTAGTTTGCAAAAAAACATAAATTTTATACATACTTCCTGTCATTTCTAATTTTGTATTGCATTAATGTCTCGGTTACGTCTGTAACCTTCGTTCCCTGATGGAGGGAACGAGACGTTGTGTTGAGAGAAAGACTGGGGTTTGATTTTAAGAACCTATCATCTCCAAAATAAATTAAAAACGGCTATGAGCTTGGTGAATGGCCCGCGCACGCCAGTCTCCACCCCGTACATACGGGTATTTAAGGAAGATGGCGGCAGTCATTCACTCACCCTTTGTGCTGAGGAACATTGTGCAGCAGACCAGCTTAGTGCTTGTGGCATGAAGAAACAATGTCTCGTTCCCTCCATCACGGAACGAACATTAGAGACGTGACCGAGACGTTCCCCTTCAGTCGGTCTCTCGACGTTGTGTTGAGAGACAAACTGGGGACCTATCTCTTCACGCCACGTCGCTGAGCCGTATCATGAGCTCAATCTGAGTGACACTGACTAGCTTGTCGAGTCACAAGTGAGTGGTACTGTGAGATGTAATCTTCCAGCGGAACAGTAGTGGACATACTGAGAAGCCTGTACTGACAGTCATCACGGACAGAGGCGTTCGCCTTCAAAGTGAGACGCCGTCCGGAGCCGTAGTACTGGGGAAAACACTGCTCTCTTCTTGGAGACCACATCCTGCCATATGGGAGGTACATGTGGAGACACTGACATGGTCTCACCATTGGGGAGAGCAAATGTGAATAAATGTCTGCCCCAACAGGGGAGACAGAACCCAGGTGGGAGTGCCACCGGAGTGGAGGTCACAGATTCACCAACAGGGAAATCAGTCGTGAGGGAATCAACATACGGGTCTACCCAACAGGGGGGCACTACGTATGGGGCAACAGTCCTAGCATAGCGGTCCACCTGAGTAGGGGTGACTCTACCAGTACTAGACTTAGTTCAAACAGACGGCTCAGCCCGGTCTGTTACCAGAATGCCATGGTTACTGATGGATGTAATGCCTATACTTCACCCAACGGGGGAAATTAGGGAGGCTACAAGCGCACTGTACTCACCTGGAAAGGGGAGAAGGACCTCCGCAGGCGTCCGCCCAGGCGACATACACTCTCAACGTGGATGGGGAGAGATTACACTAGTCTCTGTAAAAAGGTCAACATTGAACCGATCAAGCAACTCCCTGGGTTCTCCCCGTGGGAAGATCAACAGGAGGAGAAGAGGCGCCACTTATAATCGTACACATGCCTAGTGGTGGGGTCTCTAGCCTGCAGGACAGTCTGTGACCGCCGGCGGCAAGCCACTCAAGGCCTCCTCGTCCCATCCGGGGGTTAGCAATGAAGATTCAAGATTGTCTTCGTCAGGGGAATCGGCCAGGGGGGGCTGTGGTCAGACCCGTGAGGTCTGAGAGTCAAGTCTGGTTGGGCCAGTAAGCGCAACTAACAGTACTTGCAGCCGCTCTTCCCTGACTTTGCACAGACCCTGTGTAAGGAGGCTCACTGGGGGGAAGGCTTACTTCTGCTTGTCCCGCGGCCAGCTGTGCGCTAAGGCATCCGTGCCAAGGGGACCCACGTTCAGGTAGTTCCAAAGCGTATAATGGGTGGAGTCCGGGGAGGCAACAGGTTCCACCTAACCGATCCCCTATGAGCTGGACTGCGCAAGGTGGAGTCGCCACTCTCCGCGGGACGTTCCCTGACGAGAAAGTACAACGGCTGTCTGGTTCAGGTTGCAAGGGATAAGCGTGGCCCGCATGGTTATGATCAACTGCTTATTCCACAGGAGGAGGTATCGGGGCAGTTGTGACATCTGCCATGAGCGTGTGCCCTGATAATTGATATACGCCATGGCAGTCGTGCTGTCCGACCGGACAAGCACGTCTTTGTCCTGCACTAGGGGCCTCAGCCTCCTTAGTGCAAGAAGGACAGCCAAATACTCTGGGCAGCTGGGAACCCGTCCACTGACCCGATACTGCGTGCCCGTTGCACACTGCACCCCACCCCGCAGGGAGGCGTCTGTCGTATCATGACGCGCCTTGAACCTGTCCGAGCGGGCCCCAGCTCGGAGGAGGGTCAGATCGGACCAGGGTATGCAGGTGCGCAGAGACTGGGGTGTTACCATAATCCCCCATGGTGCTGGTGTGCCGCCGTCCAAGGAACCCGACTCTGAGGCCAGTGCTGAAGTGGCCCTATGTGCTTCAACCCGAGAGGGATTTCCCGTGCCAAGGACGCCATGTGCCCCAGGAGCCTCTGAAAGTGTTTCAGCAGGACCCTGGAGTCCGAATGATCAGTTTCATCCAGTTCAGCACAGACTGCTCGTTGTCGAGACATAATGAAACATGTACAGAGTCCGGTTCCACACCGAGATAAGAGGAGCTCTGCACTGGGGAGAGCTTGCTCTTTTCCCAGTTGACCAGTAGTCCCAGACGGTCTAGGTGCCGAAGCACGAGGTCCCTGTGAACATTCGTGGAGACAGGGCCCGACCTAGTATTGATTTGCTCTTCCCTCGAACGCGACCGCATGTCGAGGAAGGAAGGAGACGTAGGAGTATGCGTCCTACGGGTCGATTGCCACAAACCAATCTTGTTGACGAACCCAAGATGCGCTTCTGTATCAGCATTCTGAATGGCAGCTTGTGTAGGTGCTTGTTCAGGTTGCCTAGATACAGAGTGTTGCGCAGCCCCCCCCACCCTTTAGTGGAGATGGTGGTCTAGTGGGTTAAACCACTGAACTGGTAAATTAAAGGTTGCTGGTTCGATCCCAGCAGCCACCACCAGTGTGTCCTTGAGCAAGACACTTTACTCCATGTTGCTCCAGGGGGATTGTCCCTGTAATAAGTGCACTGTAAGTCGCTTTGGATAAAAGCGTCTGCCAAATGACTAAATGAAATGAATGAATGACTAGAAGGGCGGCAACCTTGGCCTGGGGACAGGAGCCTTTTCCCTAGAGGAGAATGCCCCAAAACTTGGCGGGTGCCTGGCGAAACTGGATCACATAACTGAGACGGATCGTCCTCTCTAGCTCGCGTAAGGGACTGGTGCACTCTTGATCGCCCAAGAACCGTGATTTCGGAACCGGAGGGATGATCTGCTTCACCAACGTGCCGTGGGAAGCTGGATCAGTGGCTGACAGAGCGGTCACCTGGCACAGGGTGGGACCCCGGGGAGGTTGAATGCTCTGCCTACTTACCTGCTTGGTGTTACCGCCGGCCAATGCAACATCACATGGACATTGCGGAAGGCAGCGATGTCACCAGGGGGAAGCCCGGAGAGAGTGAAGTGTCACTGTACTCTCCATCCCCATGGCTCATCCTGTCAGGGCCTCTCTGTTAGGCGGGTTCCCAATGGGGTAGAGGCCCCCTCTCGCAAGGCTTTGGATCTCTGACGGGCCATCCTTGGAGGGCCCAGTATCAGAAGGGCCACCGCAGGGGGTGCGGGGCTGCTATAGGGAAGGCTGTGCTCGGGACCTCAGCAACCAATAGGTGGCCGGGTCACGGCAGAGCAGTCTGCTTCTTCACCACGGAGGATCTCCACGGTGTCACCATACAGCCCTGCTTGCGAGATGACCTAGAAGGCGGACCTTCATAACGTCATCATGCAAGATTGAGCCACAGATGTTTCCTTGGACCGCTATCATGGACACCGTCCAACCCAGGGCACTCGCCAAGACCTCCGTCGCAAGGCCTTTGGCAGTGCGCAGCCCGGTCGACCTTCCCATCAACCAGATCCAAAAGCTATTTCTTTCGTACCAACTAACATTTTGAAAATACAAACATTTTCATTAAACCCAAAAATGTATGTCAAAACGACTTCCACAGTTCTCTAAAGTAATCCCCACTTCTGTAGTCCTGTATTGTGTCTGTAAGGGCACCTACTAAATCCACAGCCGTTACTAGGTCAAAAGAGCTTGATTGGAGCATGTCAGAAAGACACTTTGAATCACCAAGAAAAAGGTAACCAAAAAGCATATGAAATGTAAATCGATCTAAGACAGCATTCCCTTGGCCATGCCTCCACTGATCTATCGCCACTATTTTCAAGTGCTACATCCTGTAACACTCAGCACTGCTGGAAGCCTGTCTCTTAGGTTACGTCAAGCCATGTATCTGCATGCCCACCTTACATCTGTAAGTCTCTGTAGTTCCCTGGGCTGCTGCTGTCGATACAACTTTTTCTGAACTGCAAGCTACTGGAGAAGAACGCATGAGCCAGATACAAAGGAACAAAGCTTCTGGACGAAAGTAAAAAGTTAACTGCCTCAGGCACTGATTTTACATCATCGTCAAGAACCAAATGTGCATTACAGTGCACATAATATGCAAATCTTGCACTGGTTTTAATGGGGGCAGACACACCAGAATGCTTTCTGCTTATACTGTTACTGATGCACTTGTCATAGCTCTGCCCCACAAGATTATTTTTGTAGTCCAAACAATGTATTTCAAGGTAATCAATTATATTTTTTGTGAGACTTGTAGCATCTAAGCTTTGAACTGACTGAAAGTTTAAAAAACTTCCGTGGATGGCCCCATTGTGTAGGACCGAAGACAAATGTTCTCTTTTCTTTAAATCTTTAGTTTCATATACAAATAAACTAAAAACTACACTTTCTTTTACTTCTCTTATGATTTCACTTTGTATACCATTTCAGCAAAGAAGAATTTAATTCTGAATTTGGTGGCTTGTGTACTTAGCATTGCTACATGCAGTCATCCTTTTTCTATTAGAGGGTCGTGCTTTGCTATTTCATCGAAGATTGCCAAAAAATGACCCTTGTTGTGAGAGTCATCAGACCTTTGATGGCCTCTCCATGCTATATTATGGGTGGCAGTTAAAAGAATCACATCTGCAATGATTTTTATATTAGAAGCACAGTTTTCTTCCACTTTCTTTTTACGATCTTCATTCATGACAAGTAGCATTGATGTGTTGCTATCGACAGATATTTTATACTAATTCCAAGCATACATTCCATTGATGCTTGGAATGGCGCTTAAACCCAGAATCTTAAAATAGATCTTTTTTCAAGTTATAAAAGCCGGCCTGTGATGTAAATGCAGATTCAGATGTATTCAAATAATTCAAAGAAAAATGCCTACAGGCAAAACAATAAATTGATTCTTGACTTACAGAATATTCAAGCCATGAATTGTTCTTATACCAGGAGCAGTTAAAAGCTTCTTTCATACTGAGATCTGGGAAATCAAACATGGTTGTACAGGACCCTCATTTCTGGATCATGAATTATCTGAAACATGTTAAACAATGTGTCATCTCCATGAAAAAGCATTAGTATTATAATTGTATAAATACACAATAAAATATGATTGACAACCACTAATTAGTTTTAAATATAGCATAGCATTGGGGTCCTTTTCGAACAGCATATCTGGTGCTTGATGTGGTCAGGACTCTATGACATCTCCTGGCAGCTCTGGCTCCCTCTCTTGCTCATAGTCAGAGCTCTCTGTGTCATCCCTCAATTAATCATTTACAATAACAAGTAGGATTCATGCAAAATCACAATAAAGATGCCACCACTAACAAAACAAAGACTTCTGGTCACTTTTGTGAATAATAAGTAAAGCTTATTCTGACAAAATAATTTATTACAGGCTGAAGTTAAAGTCTGAACTGAAAATGTGACTGACTGACTGTCTGCTGGATTATCAAAACCTTTTAGTGTCTCTTGTGAAGCCTGACCACATTGACTCTGACTAGTCTCAGGTAGGGAGCTGCTCTGGGGTCCGGTGATCATGCAAGGGCTGGAGTCTGTTTGCACCTAATCTGCCTGTTTTTGCTTCTTTAAAAAGAAATCTGTTATTTCTCCCTTCCTCTTCATTTTTAATTGACCCTATGCAAAAATATGACCTTCTCTGGCAACATCTACATTTTCTCCCAATTTTAATTACAAATTCCATTATAACTATAACTTTAAATCAACTGCTGCATAAGTTACTAAATAAATCATGTCTGGCCATACTATGCAGTAACTTAGCTAGCAGTATTTTCTTAGCCCTTTATGAATTGAGGTAATCTTTTGAGTATCGCTACCAGATAAAGAGCTTACGAATTTCAAAAATAATTTAACATTTAAACATTGGTAGAAGCTGTAGAACTCGTTAACCTACATTATGTTAACAGGCAAATGAACCTATTGGCACTGCACTGTTTATGTGTATATTACTAGCACAAATGTAAACATAAAGTACATTTAATCTAAATCTGGAACCAATCTCTCTTATCTGATATACCTGTCTAACGGCAACATTCATGTTAACTCATACAGCGACCTAACTTTCAAAATGATTTCTGGAAAAAAAATCCTGATGCTTGGTCTTAAAACTTATCTTAAATACAAAATTTCCTCATTCTTCCTGTACTCTCATCACTCTCGTCCTGGATTCATTTGAAAACTGCCGCCGCCGAACTTCAACCGGACGCTTTTTTTCAACCGATGGTGAAATGAGATGTCGAACAGCATTAAACTGCCCAATAAAATTGGAGGTGACACCCACTGGACCCTTTTTCAATAAGCAGTGAAATAAGATGTCAATCAGCATTAAACTGCCCAATAAAATTTAAGGTGACATCCGGGGTGGCCAATCATATTTCCGAGGGTTCTAGTGCCACCTAGGACACCCCTATGGCTCTGCCTCTGAATGATAGAGAGGGTAGTGGAGTTCTCACCAGACATCACCAGAGTTGCCCTTTAGATCGGCCGAAGAGCTTTCACGGTGTCCTCTGCCATCGTTACATCTTCCTCTGTCAGAGTGCATAGATCCTTTTAACTGAGGCAGATTTCTGGAGAAATAAATGTTGCTGATATTGCCGGTTGCTGCTCCAAAAATCTCTCAAACATGTTAAGGGCACTGTTCCACCTGGTCAACACATCAATTTTAAGTTTGTGACAGGACAATTTTAGTAAAGTTTGTTTTTCTTTGAAAGCCCTGTTAGCGTTAGAAGAACCATGCACTATGCGCCTAACTCGACCTAGCAACCGAGAGATTGCTGAAAGTTTCAGCGCAGCTTATTATGCCAGATTTAATCAGTCGTTGTCAACAATGCTGTACGGCCTAATATCTCTGAATATCTAAATTGCAATCGACTGTGAACTGTTGTGCATGAGGTGAATTATTAGGTATTTTGCAAGTTAATGCGTTTAAAATGTTTGGTTGTGTGCTCGTCCATGGGAGTGTTGAGACTAGCGCTTCTGGGTGATGTCTTGTTAGGTGATTTCACATTTTTGGAGGATAACCATAATATTTCACCTCAGCATGGCAAATCATGCAAACGGCTGTGATCTTGACAGTAGCATCTCTGTCGTCTTGCTTACGAAGTTTGATATGCTTCCATACCGCTGACTTTTTGTTTAAATGGGGTTCTTAACGTTGAAGGTTCACCTGCCTTCGCCATGTTAAACACTGAATCAACAAGTGAATGACTTGCTCTCCATTGTAACATCGATATATGTACAGAAGAGGGTGAAATCTTTCAGAGAAGACTAATAATAACAGGATCCACATTAATCAGATCTTGCGGAAATAAATACGAAAAAAGATCAATACACTGCTTTTGAGACAGATTGATGTCAAGCGATCAGATTATAAATGTAACAACCCTGCTGATAAAAACAAAAGAAACCTAAAAGAAACCATCATATTAATTAATTGTTTCCATTAAGATACCATTGTGAACCATTCACTTTTGCATTCAATCTTGTAAAAATTGTAGTGTTTTGGGCATTGAATAAAGAAATCATAAATCCTAATAATCTTCCAACTAGTTGTGTTTATAATGTTTTTTTATTTAGTATTTATTTTGGGCTTATTGTCTTTGTTGAGTCGCGACAAGACGTGGTGTAACATTGGTTGATCAAGAAGGGCCAAAGCGCTTGTTTCTATCTCAAAGCTTGTTTCTATCTCACACAAACTCTGTATGATGTATATGTTTTTTCATTTATAACCCAAGGAAGTGTGTAATTGGGCGAGTGGAGGTCAGGTATCTGGGCTTCCACTTGGGTCATGGGAAGGTGCATCCCCAAATTGACAAGACGGCAGTAGTTGCGACCTCCCCGAGACCAAAAAGGAGGTGAGGCTACACCCTCCAGTGGCTCCACCACATGAAGGATGCCAACTAGTGGATCACCCGTTGGTATCTAGCTTAAATTCAACCCTTTAAATTTCAGGTGTCCACAGGCCGGAGACTCACATGGTTGTGGCCGACTTTCCCTCCAAGCTGGTGGTGGGGTGGAGCAGGCCGATTGGGGCTCCGGCCTGGGTCGGCGGTTGGGGTATGTGGCGAGGGTTCAGCGATGTCTGCTTTACATTATGAACACCCTTGTCTCGTTCCAGTGATTGGTGAGGAGACGGAAAAGCCACCTGGAGGAGATGGAAGAGAGAGAGAACGGGTGGGAACTTGCGACTATACTTCTAGAGTGATAGCGCATTGGTGCGTTTTTGTTTGTTTGGTTTAAATAAACCTAGCCACGCCGACCCTGTCTCCTTTGTTCATTGTATTGAACCCGGCTACAGTGTCATTACATGAAAACGGGTATGCAAGTGTGTCATTGCGGGTATCCAGTGTAGAGATTGCATACACACTCACAACACTTTCAATCGGATGATGCCGCCAGCTTCCCGCATCAAGTGAAATTAATCTATCTTTTACACTGACAATGAACAACTTTGTAAACTGTATAGACTTAATTATATAGGCCTACTTGTGAAGCAGACACTCCGAAGAGTTTTAAACTGCTGAATATTCATTCAGAGCTTCACATTTTATTTTTTGATATGAAAAGTGAGAGAGGTCTGGACCTCATAGCTGGCTACGGCCATGGTTAAAAATGCTGTGGGAAAAACGATCAGAAGCAGTATATTTAGATCGTATATCCACTGTAACCGCAAATGCAACAATAGTTTTTCATTTTGCCATTTCTATATTAACTGCATGATTAAGAGTGAACTTTAATTTGTTAATATATTTTTTACTTATGTTTGAGGCATTTACTACTACACTGTCAGGCAGGCTAACATAAACATATGCAAAATCGGGGTAATGGGCAAAAAACTATCCCTGCCGAGCTGTTTTTGTTTACGCCGTTTTTTAACTATCACTGATTAAAGAAAACCGTTTTAGGCGTTTACATGACATTTCACATTATTAGTTTATTAAATATAATCTGAGTAAAACTGTGCATGTAAAAGTACAGTGCCTGTAGATTTTTTCTGATAACAAGCCAAAGAAACCGAGAAGAACCGTTACT
Organism: Triplophysa bombifrons; assembly: GCA_029783895.1. NCBI lineage: Eukaryota > Metazoa > Chordata > Actinopteri > Cypriniformes > Nemacheilidae > Triplophysa > Triplophysa bombifrons. Next base: position 14,400,197 of record CM056464.1, read on the forward strand.
TGGGTAAACATCTCTCTCCAATATTTTGAATTTAGACTACGATATCAAGCTCAACCGCTAGATGTCAATGTACTTTATGATTTGCTCAAATGTGACCAAACTGCAGGACCCATACAACAAATTGTTTATTTAATAAAATGAACATACAAAAAAACTCAACAAATCATTTATCTAATACAATTATTATACAGTAAAATAATAATACAAATTAACATCAACATATTAAATAAAATATAAATAGTTATATAATTAGACACTAGCCAAACACACACTGGAAGGTAACTGGGGTTCAGGCACGCGCGTCTGATCAGACTAAGTCTATACTCATAGTCAGCTTTTCAAGATAAATACATATTTTCAGCCATTGAGATATCATTAATGCTAGTCAATATCAAATGTTTCTTAATGTCCAAATTAAGACTTTGTTTCATTCTGTTCAAATCAACAGTGATTCTTGACACTGTAATGTAAGAGTTTGTTGTTGACTGCATTTGTATCAACACAATATTTTTTTTGTGCCTGTGACTGTTCCATTTAACAGTTCCATTTGTTTACATCTTTGAATACTTCAAGCTGTCACAATGAGACATTTGCAAATGTCAGGAATTACTAGTATTTGCGTAAACCCATAAACTGGTTAATGCTTGCAAAAAAGTGCAAGTATAAAATCTTTTCTCTGGGGATTTGTGTTACGAGACCATCATCTTTCACCGGAAGCTCTTTGCTGTTAGTAGCACACAGCTGTCAATAGCAGCATATTATTTTGGCTGTGTCATTAACCGCACAGATGAATCATGTCAGCGGAGACCAATTAGAAATGGGGAACAGCACTGTTTGTGCAAGACAGGTTAGAGTATTAAAACTGTTAAAATAATACATTATTAAAACACAAATGTCTACATTTAGAAAACAATCTGTTACTGCATTATTTAGGATTCGCACTGGTGCATTTGTTTATTTCAGTCTAGAGTATGAGAACAATGTTAAATGCACATAATAAAAAGCAACAAATGTTGCGTTGTTAGATCATTAAAATAAATAGGCTTATCAAGGTTTCAAAGGATGCAGAAATTATTATTTTGCTTAGTATTATGACTAATGTCATGTTTGTTCCATATATTAGGTGGGTGAATCACTCTTCTGTTGTTTGTGCATTTACAAATTGTTAATGTGTTTAATGTTAATCATTTTGCAAATCGTTGGCCTTATGCAGTTTATAGTCCCCAATTAGCATATAAAACCATCTTTATAAAATGAATTAGGGATGAAGAATTGCATGTATCATGCATCCGGCAAGAGAGCTGTAATGTCTGAACTAAATCCATTTGACATCAGATCGATGGCATTAATCAGCAATGCTTTCAGTTTTCAGTGCTGATTGTTGCAGTTTTATCATCGGGACAATTTTCCAGCTGAAATTGCTGTAATTTCCTTCCACTTTAAAAAACCCTCTTGTGCCCAACTGTTTGTCTTCAATTTGAGCTCAATTTAAGACAGATTGTCCTGCTCCAGAAACGGCATACAGGCTTGTCTGAATCTGTAGCTGTAGGTCAGCTCTTCTTTATCTCAGAGATGCGTGCTGATTGGACGGGTGAAGCCCCAGGTGAGATGCATCACAACTCTAACTGCATTATTCTGTTAAATTGAATCATCAAGACCTCAGACACCCAGAGGAATCCAGGTCCCAGAATACACAACAGTATACCAGCTGATGATGGTGCTTGTTGCTATATAAAAAGGTCAAACAATCCCTCCTGCCAAATATTTGTAAAGAAATCTTCTAAACAGATCTTTTTGTAGTGAACGATGTATTTATAGACGCAATCTGCATTCCCGTTTACAGCATGAAAATTATTTACCCCAATTCAGCTTGAAGTGATTCACCACAATGTTTAATTCAGATATCATTTATTAAACCCTCTTGTCATTTAAAACCTTCCAGAGAACATGAAAGAAGATATTTTGAAGAAAGTTTGTCACCAAATAGCTGAACAGCATTCACTTCTATTGTATGGACACAAAACCAATGCGAGTGAATGGAGGCCAGTTATAACATTATTCTAAATATCTTCTTTTGTGTTCTGCATAAGAAAGTAAGTTATACAGGCTTGAAATGTACATGATGACAGAATTTTAATTTGGGGGCCAACTATAATTTAAAATAAAGAACTCTTTCATATTAATCGTTCATGTGTTGCTCATCGTTGGAAGTGGTTTTTGAATGGATTGAACGCACAAAGCCCATACAAAAGATATGAACTGGATACGATGAGACCTGTTTCTGAATGCGACGTTTCGCATAAACCCCGTTTCATCTAAATCATAGTTACTATTTGTTATTGGTGAAAAGCAGCTCTGTTATAAAATTACAGTCTGTCATTCTACTGAAAAATGTAGTTACTTGAACACTTGAGTACTTGTAGTGTGAACACTTGAGTAAGTTACTTCTCAACACTGATGTATTTATGATGGAATTGGACTGACGACACTAGGCCCAAATTGCATCTGTCAGAACCAATTTGTCCTCTCAGCCTCTGCGCTAAATGTGCTGCTGTATCATCGCAGTCCATAGTTTCCGGTGTACAACAACCTGCTTTTCAATTCCTCGCTCTCAGAACGCTCTGTTGTCTGGATTTATTGATTGACCCCTTCACATCGTGTGTCTCTACAGACAGAATCCAAGCGGAGGTCGTCTGTAGTTCAGATGGTGACTTGAGCACACAAGACAAACTTTGTGTAATGCATTTTTTCGCCTTAACATTTCAAGGTCCGGTTTAAGGTTAAGTTTTATTAAGTACATTTTTGAGTTATCTAAATCCATCTTTCATCCTAAAGAGACGGGAATCTCACAGAAAAGAAAATGGATCATAGGGCTTCTCGTGCAAGTGAGGGCTAAGAATGAATTTAAAGGTTTATATTTCTGTACTGTTACTGCCTATACATTCTGCCTTACTGTTTTTAGTGGATAAACTACAATATCTGAAAATCTGTGCCAGACAGCGTATGAACCTATATGAAGAGTCTCTCCGTGTCTTTTGTGTAACATAGTGTTTCAAGGTTATGTTTGACAGTTCACTCAAATCTATAACTACAATCAGTTTTTTATCAAGGCTTTACAAAGAGTGGCTAGCTGCCAAATAATAACCAGATGCTGTCAGAAAGTGAATAGTTTGAAGCTTTGGCCTTGAAATGAAGCCGGTAGCTGTGGAATAACATCCAGTTTCAGTGTCGGTTTTTGCTTCTGTGTCACCCACTCTTAGAGACGATTTATTGTCGTAACAGAAAGATTTAGATGGCTTATCATCGTAAAGGAGATGATAACATTTTTTTTACACAATTGATGTTAGACTGATTGTTACAATGATTGCTAATTATAGAAGTGTCCAAAAATGTATCGAGTGATTGCTATTGTTTACCAAATCAGTACTGTTGAATAAATTAATGTGTTCAAAGACTGAAGCAAAAGACTTCATACTTGCATTTTGTGTGCATTTAATGCTGCAATCTGTAATTTCTAAATCCGTATCTCCATCTCTGAAAACGTCTTGGTTACGTATGTAACCTCAGTTACCTGATGGAGGGAACGAGACGTTGTGTCATGACAGATGGGGTTCGCCCTTGAGAACCAATCAACTCTGACTACTATAGAAAAGGCCAATGAAATTTGGCGAATGAAATTTGCATGCCGAGCTCCGCCCCCGGATATCCGGTATAAAACGAAGCCGGCGTGCAGCATTCATTTCCCTCTTGTTCTGAAGAGCCTGAGAGCCTCTCACGACTGCAGCAGAATACGATACGTGCTCGTGGCATAAGGGACACAACATCTCATTCCCTCCATCAGGGAACTGAGGTTAAAAACGTAACCAAGACGTTCTCTTTCTGTCGGTCTCTCAACGTTGTGTCGAGAACGATAGATGGGGTTGCCTATGGAAAACGCCACAACACTGTATCGCGTCACAATGTCAGCGAAGCGAAGGTAACAAGCCTGGGCGTGTCAGCTCGAAACTTCGTGAAACTGTAACCTTCCAGTGTGGTGGTCGGGGGGTTCCAGAGCTTTCTCGGAGAAAGATGGGTACAGCCCTGACCGGTAACCTTCACGGACGGGCCTTAGCTCTCTACAGGTGAGAGGCCGTCCGGCTCGGTTTACACTGGGTGAGCTCGACTCTTAATCAGAGAAGTGCTGTAGAGGCCACCTCCTACCCGTGGGGAGGAATATGGTGGATATATGTATGGTCCTGTCCTTGGAGGAGAACGCATGGAACGTGCGGACTGAGTAGTTAACCGCGAGGTGGAGGTCCCCCTGGGGAAGCTCATGGGTTACCATGTGTGGTAACCATTGTAATGAGGGTATAGCAGACGGAACAGCCCACGATGAGGGTGTTACTGCGTCTGATAGCACCAGGTCCGGTTACAACTATCTGTGATAGGTCATATGGTATCCCGGCCTAAGGGGGAAGGCTGCTCTGCCCAGCCAACCCCCAGGGGGTGCTTGCTTATTGATGGATGGAATTCCTGTTCTTTACCAGTGTCTAGGTAAGAAGGAAGGTTGGTGAGGTACCAATTTTCTTAGCCATGTGTTTGGGTAAGAGGAAAAGGTAGATAGCACACTGACCCAACCTCTTGGAGGGTGGGAAGGTGCTTTCGCAGGCATCCGCCCCCCCGGATGCCAGTCCTACATGTCGCCACGCAGGACGTGGGCTGACACCGGTTTACAAAGGTTTTGCGAAGGTGTTTGGACGTAGCACAACCCGCAGCTCTACAGATGTCTGCTAGAGAGGCACTTCTGCCAGTGCCCAGGAGGTGGCTAAACTCCGTGTGGACTGAGCCCTCACCAATGGGCATGGGAGATTCTGAGATCGGAATACCGTCGTAATGACGTCCACGACCCAGTGCGCCAGCCTCTGTTTGGAGACAGCCTTCCCCTTCTGCTGTCCTCCAACAGACACGGAGCTGGACAGAGCTTCAGAGCTCTGCGTGCGGTCCAGCGTACTGGACACAACACTGATCGGGTTGGGTCTTCCTCCCCTATGGGGAGAGCCTGCAAGTTCACCACTTGGCCCCGGAGGGAGTAGTGGGAACTTCTTGGGCACGCATCCGGGCCTGGGTCTCAAGATAACGTGAGAGTTACCAGGGCCAAATTTAAGGCAATCCGGGGACACGGAGGATGCTCGGTGGTCCCCTACCCTCTTGAAGGAAGTGAGCGCCATCAGGAGGGCCGTCTTACTCTGTGAGGAAGATCGGAACCTCCAAGGGGCTCTTGGGGGGCCCTGAGGCTCCCAAGGACCACTTAGGGTCCCAAGAGGGTATGGAGCGGAGATGAGGCGGATTCCGCCCTCTCGCGCCCCTTAGGAACCTGGTGACCAGGTCGTGTTGCCCTAGAAACTTTCCACCGACTGAGTCGTGATGAGTGGCAATAGCGACTACATACACTTTCAGTGTGGAGGGGAGATGTTAGTCTCCAGTCTAGTGAGAAGGACAACACAATCCTGATCACGCACCTCAGTGGGTTTTCTCGTTGAGAAAGACACCAGGACGAGAAGAGGCACCGTCTAGAGGCGTGTGACCGCCTAGTAGATGGGGCCCTAGCCTGGGTGATGGTCTCTGCCGTAGAGGGAGAGTAGCCATCTCAGGATCTTCTCGTCCCGTCTAGAGACCAGACATGGGTGTTCCAGAGGTCTGATCTGGGATGCCAGAACGTGTCCTTCCCCTGAGAGAGCAGGTCCTCTCTCAGGGGAATGGTTCAGGGGGAGTCGCTGTCCAGAGCGTCAACTCTGAAGCCAAGAGAGATTAAACCAGTGCGCGTAACCAATAACACTTGGTGCTCCTCTTCCCTGACTTTGCACAGTGTCTGTGCAAGGAGGCTCCTGGGCAGGGGAAGGTGTGCTTCCGCCGTCCCGTGGTCAGCTGTGCGCCAGGGCATCCGTGCCGAGGGGGGCCTCGGTCAGGGAGTACCAAAGCAGACAATGGGTGGAGTCGCGGGAGGCAAAGAGGTCTATCTGTGCTTGTCCGAACAGCACCCGAATGAGCTGGACCGATGGATGGAGTCGCCACTCTCCGCATGGCGTATACTGACGAGAGAGCGCGTTGGCTGTCTGGTTCAGTTTTCCTGGGATGTGTTGCACGCAGGGAGCGGATCACCTGCTAACTCCACAGGAGGAGCTTCCCTGACCTTGCACAGTGTCTGTGCAAGGAGGCTTCTGGAGGGGGAAGGTGTGCTTCCGCCCGTCCCGTGGTCAGCTGTGCGCCAGGGCATCCGTGCCGAGGGGGGCCTCAGTCAGGGAGTACCAAAGCAGACAATGGGTGGTGTTGCGGGAGGCAAAGAGGTCTATCTGTGCCTGTCCGAACAGCACCCAAATGAGCTGGACCGGGGGTGGTGTCGCCACTTTCCGTAAGGCGTATACTGACGAGAGAGCGCGTTGGCTGTCTGGTTCAGTTTGCCTGGGATGTGTGTGGCCCGCAGGGAGCGGATCACCTGCTAACTCCACAGGAGGAGGCGTCGGGCAAGTTGTGTTAGCTGCCGTGAGCGTACGCCACTCTGGCGATGTACAGTACGGCTGTCGTGCTGTCCCGGAGGACCAACACGTGCTAGCCCTGCACTAGAGGCCGGAGCCTTCTCAGCGCAAGCAGCACAGCCCACAACCCTAGGCAATTGTATGCCAGCGCAGAAGGGGGCCCGTCCAGCGCCCCGCTACTGCGTGCCCGTTGCACACTGCACCCCACCTCTGCAGCGAGGCGTCCGTCGTCACCACGACGTGCCTCGTAACCTGACCGAGAAGAACCCCCGCCCGGGGGAAGGTCATGGAAGACCAAGGGGTTAGGGTGCGTTGGCAGCAGGGCGTCATCACCATGTGCCTGCTGCCGGTGTGCCACGCTGTCCTCGGAACTCAACTCTGTAGCCAGTGTTGAAGCGGTCTCATGTGCATCAATCCGAGGGGTATTTCCCCGCGGAGGACGCCATGTGTCCCAGGAGCCTCTGAAATTGTTTCAGGGGGACCGCCGACTGCCTGAAGTGTTCCAGGCAGTTCAACACTGACTGGGCGGTTGCTACGGACAGCTGCTCCGTCATGGTGACAGAGTTTAGTTCCATACCGAGAAAGAGGATGCTCTGCACTGGGGAGAGTTCTGCACTCGAACTCGATGCCTGTTTTGCCAGAATCGAGTAACAAAGACGGACCGCACGCATTAGCCAGCGAGACAGTGTGGACAGCTCTCGAGCTCCCAGGGACTGTACAGGGTGACCAAGGGGGCAGTCTGCTTCACCATTCCCACAGGGGGTGGTTCGTCAGCTTGCGGAGCTAACCATCTGTCCCGGGGGGTCCCTGGAGGGAAGGTTGGCTCCGCCTTTTTACCTGGCTGGCGGGACAACGGCACGCACTGTCGGTTTGAGAGTGGTGACAGCTGTCGTATGTGTACGACCTCACACCTCGCCAGGAGCATGCGAGGGAGGGAAGAATTACTGGGGGGGAAAAGTGTATTCTGCTGCAGCAGAGCATGGGAGGGAGCACTTGTATAACATTGCATGGAGTGGAGGCGCCTTTGGTGAAGGGAGGCGCAGTTATGCTGCTTCATCTAGCAAGGACTGTACAAAGTCAGTCCCGGAGGGCCTGTGTCCTGCAAAGTTTAGTGCTAACCCCAATCAAACACACCTGAACAGCTAATCAAGGTCTCACAAAGCAGACTAGAAGCTTACAAACAGGCATCTTAAGTCAAGTTGGAGCCAAACTCCGCAGGACTGTGGCCCCCCCAGGGAATGTGGAATGAATTGGTGGAGAATAGATCCGCTGGGACGCCCGATTGTAACAGAACTGATTTTAGATGTTTTTGGAACCAAAAACGAGATGCCGGGCGATGAGAATCGTCCACGAAGAGAGGGTCAGATGAAAATGTAATCTGTGACGCCCTGAAGGGGATGTATGCTGCCAGGGTTTGGAATGGTGGGATAGGTGAGCATACGGTTAGGTGAACGAGATTATATCAGAATGGAGTATGGACAAATCACAAATGGTAGGGTGAACCAAAGGGTCGAAGTGAGATATAGTAGTGAATTCCAACCCTCTGAGAAAACCAAAGAAGGCCAGGATGAATATGGCATCGAGTGGTAGCCTCTGCGAAGAATGGATATGCATTTGGTTAGGACCTCTAAGGTGATGGGTTGTCTGGCATCTCGGGGAGTCGGCTGGGTTCTCTGGATGCCCTTGAGGAGCACGGATGTCTGAGAACTTGCTATGGCTGGGGAAGGTGCGTTTTACATCAATTTGTGGAAAATTGTTATCCCTGGTGGGTGGGTTGGGCTCTCTGGATACCCTGGATTATCATGGATCTTTGAGAACTGACTATGACTTGGGAGGGTGCATTGAAAATTAACTTGTGGAATGCTGTTGTATCTTCAAGTTGCTGTGCGCACTGTATGGGTCAAAAACAATTAATTATTTCAGACTTAACTTTCTGAGATGCGGTTGTGTTCAGGTTGGCAGACAAGATACCAAAGAGATCTTGCGGTTAGGCAACCGGTAAACATACTGGTGCGTGCCATTGTTGTGTAGCTTAAAGCTATAGTTTGTAACAACCGCCACTAGAGGGTGCACGATCAAAACAACAAAGCAGTAGTTTGATGACGATGTGAAGGCGCGTGGAATGATGGAGTCTGTTGTCTTCACCGCAGACGCCCATAAATCAGACTGGAACGCGAAATCATGTTAGCGTATGAAATAGAGCTATAAAGTTTTATGAATGTTGCGTATATTTGTGGTCCATAAAAAAAGTGACTGCTTGAACAAGCTTGTGTCTAACTAGATGCTGGACACTACTTCCGCCTTCGTCCACAACACTGCAGTCTTCTACACTGCGGTTTCTACGTCAGAAAAGGCGGTAACATTTGCAAGTAGATGGACATTTGAGATATTGAAAGTACTCTGCTTAACAAAATATATATATATATAACACTTGCCTAGTGGTTTTTTGATAGTTAACTGCGAAATTGTTACAAACTGCACCTTTAAAGGTAACAGGTTATTTGGCCAAGATGTAAATGGGAATGCCACCCTGTGTAGAAACTTATCCCCTTGGATGATATGGACAATTTCTGTTAACTAGCAATCCCTTTCGAAAGTGCAGATTATGTTACTAATCTCAAGAAGTTTTATGATTGTATTCTTGTTGTTCGCTGAACTGCATGGTGCAGAGTAAGTGGGTCCGTTCTAGCCCGCGAAATGCCAATCTTGATTGCAGTGGCGCCGCAGAATGACAGTGAATAAATCTAAATATATTATTAAAAGATTGTACTCACCCAGCTTCTTGCGTGACAGTGAGTTCGGCTGTTCCAACACTAGTAAACTCAGTTTATAATCATGTACATTCTTCTCATACATTGTGAAGTATCTGAATTGAGTCATGGAATTTGGGGTTGATAAGAGTTTACATTGCTGCATGGAACGACAGAATGAATTGTTTCCCCCAAGATTATTGTACAGCCATTGAAACGTTAACGTGTTGGCATTGAGCGTATCTTTGTTGGATTGGGTCGAATTGCGGCGATCTTGTGAGCCGTACTAGCCTACTTTTACTGGTGCCGGCGTCTGAACACTCGTTCCCCGTTAGCAGTGAGCCAACGTTAGCAGCTAGCTAGCATTTGCAATAAGCCGCCATTTAGCAGCGAGCTAGTGTGCCAGAAATAATTGCTTTTGGGAACGAACGAGGTGACGAGCGCGACGTAAACAAGCCGAGACTTGGATCGCTTCCCGAATCTGTGGGAAGAGGTATTTGGAAATGTTGCTTTACGGATCGGTCCAGCTGCGTGGGTGCATCGTTGTCAAACCCGTATGATCCCTTGAATCCCTTACGTCCCTCCTGTGATGTGCAATCCTTTAGAGGTGGCTTTAAGGAAGGATAATTGTCTATTTATGTGCTGGTTCACTTGAGCTGATAGGGTAGAGTCTATGCTTAGAGTCTATTGCTGATTACGAATCAGCCGTTCTTAATTATATGCACTTTGTTAATCGTTAGTCAACCATTAACATCATTTATGTTGTTGGAAGTAAAATCAAAAACATCCGCCAGTCATATATTTAACTGTAATTGTACCCTGTACATTAATCCGAAGACACAACAAGTGCAATTGTTTGCAAATTCGATTCTTACTTCATTCATTTGTGTTGGACCAGAATTTATTAGCATGACCTTTTAAGAAACTCCCAAGATCTCCATTAAGCTTCTTCTAAGTGTGCTAATAATGGCAGCATACATATGCAGAGAGAGTGAGAAAAAAAAATGTGAAGATGTTGCACCCACAGGAAACTGATGATTCAGTATTTTTGAGTTGTGATTCGGTTGACATTGAGTAGATTCTGTGGTTATATATGATGGACTAAAACAACAATGTCCGAGTAATGGTTTGCTTAACATTTTTTTCATTACGTATTTTAAAGCCTGTTTTACTTTATTTATTCTGCAAAACACAGAAGACTATATCTTAAATAACGTTGGTAACCAAACAACATTGGACCCCATTGATTTTGCTCAAAAACATTGCATATCACTTCATCCATCGTCTATGTTGTTGTGTTGTGTCGAACCCCTCAGGCAGCATCCTCACAAAGTGAACCATTCAACAGCCCGGTCCTTTGATGAGAAATATCAGCTTCTCTTTAACCACTGATCTGTACACGACATCAGAGTCAGACTGCACTGTCTGTCACATTGAATTGGGTTTATCTCTGATCAACATTGGACGTGTTATTATCAGTGTTGCTCCATTGATGCTTACTTCGTGCAAGCAAACGCAAAGTTGTATTAACACAGAAACTGTCAAGTTCATTGTGCCGTTTTGAAAAAGGTTCATGCCAGAGAGCTGTGAGTTACAACATGGGTCTCGCTTTAGTTGGTCAATTAAGTTTTGGCTTTGAACTAACTTTATTAGGTTGTAGCGCACTTGCGTCAAAAATATCGATAGAAAAGAATAATAAAATAATAAAGAAAAGAAGAACACTTGACAATTTTATTATAAAAAAATTACATCCAAGTGTAGAATCATGTGCTAGGCCCTTGTGGTAAGCTGCCATGTTGTGATCACATGACCAGCCAAATCCATTTTGGTTTTGGATTAATTAGTTCAGGTGAGACAAATATGACATAAACGCTATTGAAACTACTGTATGTCTGAAGTCAGAGAGCACTTATACTGTAGGTTGAAAACAATACCACTTCAAGAACTAAAAAGCGTTTGGCTATAGTGCATATACAGGGTTGATATGCATCTGACTTTCATTGTTCTTTTCATGACCAGTGTTAAAATTGTCAATGGTGCTAAAATGCGGACTATGTGCATGCATGTGTGTGTGATTAAGCTCTGAGGGGCAGCATCCAGCATGCTGATGTTATCTGGATCAATCTGGACCTTAACTCTATAATAGTCCTAAATGACTAACACTGTGTCTACACCGGATGCAACGTGACACAACAAAGACATTAGAAATGCATTAGAACCCATAATAATTTAAAATGTTGTCCACACTGGATGCTGCTGGGTGCCTATCGCGTCTGGTGTAGACACGGTGAAAGACTTTGTGCTGAACATGCTCTTCACAATCACAAAAGATGAGAAAACAACTATTCCCTTTATTTGTGATCACTTATAGCGCTGTACAAAGAGTACCCTACATTTATGCTGTCTTGTGCTGACACGATTATTAAATAATAGCCTGAGTTGCAGTAACAGTTCTTGGCCACAATTGACTGCTATATGCATTACATTGTTCCGTTGAACACAAAATAATCTATTTTTTAGGATGTAGGAAAGCAAACAGTTCTGGGGCCTTTTGACTATACCATTGTATTTTGGTGGCCAACAACTGTATGGTCACAAGTATTTTTCCAAATATCTTTCTCTTTGTTCAGAAGAAATTGATACAGATTTAGATTCACTAGAGGGTGAATAAATGATGACAGAAATGTTATTTTTGGGTAAACTGTCCGTTTCAACTAAAGGAGAACAGCAGCTTGATTCATGGTGGAAAAGTGCCACACCAACATTTACAATAAACCTAACTCTAAAATCCGTCAGCATTGTTGTTCCTCAACCAACAAGGATGTAGACATGTGGAAGTCAGGTTTATCACATTACCACAGTCTCCAACGTGTCTACTTTTTATTCTTAGCGTAGGAGGATTTTTGTGATTGTGAGTCAACCCTGTAGTCCTTTGAGTCTCTGTGGTTTGTACTCAGTTTAAGCGTCAAGGCTCAGTTGAAGGGTTGTTGTTAGTAAGCAAGTAGAGGAGCTTCATGCAGTGACCCTTGAAGGCTCCAGTGCTCCTTGTCGTGGCTCTCGAGAACCGTGAAGTCACAGAGGTGAGACGTGACACAGAGGTCATGACCCGCTGTTTACATTAAACATTCTCCTGAGTCGCTTCACTCTCTTGATGCTCAACTCATGAGCTCTATAACACTCAATTGCAGTTGCATGGCTTGTGCAGGTTTTGAATAAAATGGGGACGAATTAATGATTTTATTCAATAAATTTTAATGAATAAAACATTTTACCAGTGTGCTGACTTGGTTCATGGCTTGAATTGTGTAGTTTTATTTCCTTTGTTGTTGTTTTTTTCTATTGAAACATGGTGTTGTTGGGAAGAGGGACATTGTCGCTCTAGAGAGGATTTTGTAAGTCATTCTATTTTTGATTTGCATTTCTTGAGGATAAATAAAAACAACTAAAATCCACTTTTTAAAGAAGCACACTAGACTATTAATGGCCACAAAGCAACATTTAGTAAAAGCCCACAAAAAAATTATAGTTGGCAAGTACAGAAGGTCAGAGGCTCTTTAGATAGAATAGGGTTATACAAACATAATTATGCATGTTTTTTTAGTAATAAAAAGAAGGATAAGAGGCTTAGCAAAGAAAGGCAGAGAAGGTCCAATTCTACAAAGTGTTCAATTTACATAAAGTATTGCATGATGGTTGTTTCCCGCATTTTCAGTGTCAAGTGGTCCTACAGGCACTTGTCATATTGTATAAAGACATTTCGGTGAACAGTTGATTGAGTTTTTTAATTAAAGCAAAAATAAATAGCGTTTTTTATGACCCTCTGAGGAGAAAAACTGATGCAGGAATGAGGCTTAAAGCTCATTCATATAGAGAGCGATAGGTTCATTTAGCTACATCCATCCATCCATCCATCCATTTTCTACCGCTTTATCCGAACTACCTCGGGTCACGGGGAGCCTGCGCCTATCTCAGGAGTCATCGGGCATCAAGGCAGGATACACCCTGGATGGAGTGCCAACCCATCGCAGGGCACACACACTCACTCATTCACTCACGCACTCACACCCTACGGACAATTTTTCCAGAGATGCCAATCAACCTACCATGCATGTCTTTGGACAAGGGGGAGGAAACCGGAGTACCCGGAGGAAACCCCCGAGGCACGGGGAGAACATGCAAACTCCACACACACAGGTCAGAAGCGGGAATTCATTTAGCTACATTTATTTGTAATTCCACACATAAGAATATTGCGGTGGGATTTTATTGATGACCAACAAAATGTCGGTGATATTAAATGTTCTTACAATGCTGATGTCATTACGATTTCTTTAAGACACCACACTGTCAGGGAATAAGGACTTCCATTGATCTCCTCAAACCAGACACACATAAAAAAAACAGCAAATAGATATTTACATTTTGCTTAGCTGTAAAAAACTCACAATGTCAATGATTGTATATTCTGGTTGGTTGCCAGGGCATTGTTATTTGCTAGTTTTAATCAAAATGGGGAGTTTTATTATACACAAAACAATGATCACAGATTGTTATTGAAGATGTAAACAATACTGGTCCATAAGCAAACACAACACATTAGAAAAAAAATACAACCAACAAAACATAGAACTGAATCAAAAGGTAAAAAAGATATATGCAAATAAACAATAATGCAAGACTAAACATAAATCTCAAGAAGTGTAACAGTATTGTACATACATGTATTTTGCAAAATGGTCTTTAAGACCGAACACTTTGCCAGTTTTTGTTGGGTAAGTTTCTCTGAAAAAGTAATTAATTACTAGATACTAATTACATATTCATTACATTTACATTTAGTCATATGGCAGACGCTTTTATCCAAAGCGACTTACAGTGCACTTTTTACAGGGACAATCCCCCTGGAGCAACATGGAGTAAAGTGTTTTGCTCAAGGACACACTGGGAGCTGCTGGGATCAAGCAACCTTTGATTTACCAGTTCCGTGGTTTAACCCACTAGACCACCATCTCCCTATATTCAATAGTGTAATTTGTTTACTGCACAAATAACTCTCTACAAAAAGTATTTTGTTACTTATTACTAATTGCTTTCTATATCCTACATCAACCTCAGTTAGTTACACTCAAAAAATATTTTTGCTGCCTGTTCAATTTACTTAACTTGCCTAAGTTAAATCAACACAACTTTTGGAAAATATGGTTACAACATGATTGTTTTATGTTAAGTCATATAACTGAATCCATTCATGTTGGGAGAACATAAAGGAGTTGTGTTGTGTTAACATAAAATAGTTATAATAGGGCAGAGGACTTATATTTCCCAGCATGCTTTGCGTACACTGCATTTTGAGAGTAATTTTCATAAATAAGTGTTTTATATTATGTATTTTTCAGTAAAAAGAAACACTTGTTAGTGTTTAATGTTCATTTATCTTAAAAGTTTTAAAGAGTTAGTTATATTTTTGAGTTTTGTGGTTACCCTTGTATAATATAAAAAATGTTGAACATTTCATTTTATTTTAGTGTTTTTATTTGACCTACAGACTTAGTTGCTCTAAGTTCCAATCATTAAGTATACTAAATTCATTGAATAATCAGGAACTGAATGAAACTGTAGAATTTATTTTGGTTGAACGTAAAAATATAAATTTTAGGATAACTGAAGTTAATTAACTCAATAGTTTAAAACAAAACAAAGCCTGTTAAATTGATTCAACTAAACAACATTGCTTTTACCTTAAGCAATTAACTTACATTTACTGAAATATTTTTTTTTATTTAATTTCAATGTAATCCAGTTACGTGCAACCAGTTGACATAAAAAAGTTAAGTTAGTCCAACATATTATTTTTTTGAGTGTAAGTGATTCAAGGATAGACACGAAACGGCTTTTTAATTAATTCAAATAACTAATATTAAACTACATAAAGTAGTATTATTAACTGACCCAAGTATAACAAATGTCAGAATTATACATTAAAGCATGGATTTTAAAGCTAGACTTTGAATTTTGATGTCAATTCCACTATTGCATACGCATATATTACACAAGTATTTAGTTTAATTACATTAAAAGTTACTGTAATTAAATTACAGAAAAGTAAGAGTAATCTCTTAATTTACTTTTTCAAGGGAAAATTTATTAAATTACAGTAACTAATTACTTACTGCTACTGTACCACAAGTAGTTTTGATCTTACAGGCCAAAATTAAATGTAGGTACACTGCATGTGCTTTTTTAAGATAGCGCATTAAGCCTGATGACCAAATTGTTTTATAAGAAAAAACGCATTCATTAAATTATTACTGTTCCTTCCCTGGAAAATAAATTCAGACCTTTCTCAGTGAAAATGGTATCTATGAAAAATGTAAATCTGTTTTTTAAGATTTAAATCTATGCACAGTACAGAATCCACACTGCAACTTTTTGTTTAATGACAGATTTTCAGCTACAGACTCTGGTGACTCCTATCTGGCTGAGCTTCTCCACCCCCAAACTCAATCCTGTACATTGAGATCTGGAGATCAGAATCTTCTGGTCCCTAGGTCAAAAACCAGAGGGGACAGAGTCTTTGCAAATATTGTAGTGTGGAGTATAATACAGAGGACTAAATACAACATGTTTCATTTCAATCTGTGTATTAAGGCATTTTGGTCTATTTTGTAGATTTTAATTATGAAAATTAGAAATTAGAAAGAAGAGCAATATTTTAACTTTCTTTAGTTTTTTCGCCTCCATGGCATTTAACTTTTATTACCATGCAGTGTTAATTATTATGTAATTTCATGTTGCATTTTATTGGCCACTCAGTAGGCGTAGGCCGTCAACAGCCGTCTTTAAGTCTCTCTCACTGTAAAACGTAGGACAAGCGTTCAGAAGCCACAACCACAGAAATCGCCACGTTTGTCATGCTGTTTAACCTTAGATATGTAAACATAACCTCAGTGTTTGGGTTATGCGTTTGATTGCCATTGTGTTTTCATGCATGCTTGTTTTAAAAACGATAGCCAAATCATGTAACGATGTTCTACTCTGTAAAGTTACATTCATTTTTATTAGTTTATTTAGAGTTATTATTTATTAACATTCAAATTAGATGATTTCAATATTCTTACAATTAAGTTCTTTATGGTCTGAACAAGTGTGTGTGCATTATGCCATGTTATTATCCTTTTTAATCATAAAAAATGCCTTTTGTTATTGCAGTAATTTCTGGATCAATAAATCGATCAAACAGGTACATATTGTGACAGGCCTACCAGCAGGGGGAATGCTGCTCTTCTTAAATGCCTCCAAAGAAGAGCCACCTTTGCTGCTTTACTCTTGTAAGGGAAATGCTGCTCTTCTTTAATGCTTAAACAGAATAGTATCCCTTGTTGCTGCTTTGATTGGCGCCTATGACACTGTCTCTTATTCATACTGGCTACATGGATGGGCAGGGAGCATTTTTCCCAGAACAGCACCATACCGCCAATCTAAAATTTATGCTAATTGTTAATAATTTTTGACTGTAGTGAATTTGACAGAAATCATGAGTAGAGCGTTAGTCAAGCCTGCATCAGCTGATCCTCATTATCCTATAGAAATATGACACAATCACAGCATCCCTTTTAATTTCATTCAGCTAACAGCAGTTTATCGTAATGCTCAGGAGCAAATTACCCTCCTCCATCCCCAGCTCCACTTCACATTTTCAATTGGGACTCGCCTGTCATTCCTTTTCACAGTCTCAATAACTTAGAATTATTTGATACACTTAAATGCAATTAAGAACTAATGACCTCTGCTAACTGAGAGATTAATAAGAGATAATGCAAACACAAATACCTGCAGGCTCGATGGTTAGCTATGTTTTTTTGTCTTTGTGTTAAAACGATTGAACTTACACTAGGTTTAACTTGCATTAATTTCCCCAAGGGGACAATAAAGTTTAAGTACTTAATAAATATATGAGTTAAATACTCACCGTAACTTGGAAATGATGGAAATATGTCGCCCTTCAACATCGAGTTCTCTCGTCCCCCCTACAAGCATTTGAATACACTGACAGAACCATTTTTAATAAAGTCAACAAGGCTTGTTTGGCAGAGATAGATTTTTCACTTCGGCTGATAGATTGGCTTAGCTCAATTTATTATGTTCTATAAATATATATGTATTTAATTTTAACTTCAGACCTTAAAGCGGCTATAACACACGCAGTTTCTGGCAATCTTATTTTAATCTTGAGTACCTACAGAGTAGTATTGCATACTTCGGATCTCCAAGGAGTATTTAGTTTGATCACATTTATGAAAGATAGATACAGCTGTACAATTTTTCCGAAATCATACGGCGCGTGAGGAGGGAAGGGGTAGGCTGAACTATAGCACATTGGCAACAAAACACAGACATCAGTTTAACTCACCGCATGCGGTTAATGTCCGGCATCTTTTAGCGCTGGGACTGCTCCATATATCAGTTTCAAACGATCTCCAAATCCACCCTTATATCCACCGTTTATATAACATTCATAACTCAAAAGCAGTAAACAAACAAACACCTGAACTTTACGAATGTGTGCTCTCGCTGCGCATGCTCCTTTTCCTGCTCCTTCTTTTCTGAGAGAATTGTCCACTAAGGAACTAAGAAAAAATGTTATGAAACGTTTTATATGTTTGAAAAACACTTTTGGAAACCTGCATGATCCCTGGAGGAGTGTCTCGAGCACAAACATATTACGTAATACGTAATACCAGGCTTTACTGACCAGCAAGTGGCACAAACCAATAAAAGTGTTTCTTGAAAACTGAAAATTGGTTTAGCCACGCTTTCTTTCCGAATATTTATGCTTGTCCAGTTGAAATGAAAAAAACAACAGGCTAACCTGGAGCGCTAATTGTAAATGTAATTGGAAAAGTAGACTTCACAGAAAGAGGTGCATATTGGGTGTAATTGCACGTTTGCGAGAGGGCCAAACTTTTTAAATCTTTGACGTCCTGAATAAATCTTTAATTGAATTTTACTTTGCTTTCATTTTGTAGCGAATAGAGGTCAACTTCATGACTGACTCCAGGCTGTACAGCCCTCATTTATAGAAACCTCACTCATTTCTGACGACCGTTATATCTGCCCCACTTTCAGAGGTTTTTAACTGAAGATGTGATATACAACAGATGTGTTGAGATGCGTTAAAGTTTGCTGAGGGAAGTCGTCGCAAAAGTCTCAGGTGCGATGACATATCATCTATCTTCTGGAAATTAAGAACAGCGATATCTAGAAGTGGCAATGCATAGACTGATGTAATGGAAAGCATTGACTTGTTTGGTCCTGCAATATAAAAATTTGTTGTTTGTAAACTCATATGGCCGTTATTCCTTTCCTAGCTGGAACCCTTCATGGAAAACTCGCTGGGCCGTGATTTTACTAGCAGTCAGACGTCTGGGACAGGAACCAGAGCTATTAGCTGTTATTGCCATCGCTCTTTCTCTTTCAGTCGTATGCTCTGGAGTAAATTTCAGCAACCTGGACTGATGTCCGTGGACTCGGAGGTTGAACTCTCCAGTCGCTTTCAGAATAGCTGCTGTCGTCCTATATGAGTCTCCTGCACAAACGAGTGCAGTGCATGCTGGGGGTGTCCTATCTTTCTGTCAGGGCTTTGCCACGCATTGTCACTGACCCGCACCGCGCCGACACATCAGTGCGAATGTCACGCCAGGCATTATAATGAGCTCCTGCCCTTCCTCCCCGCTGTCATTTCCACCTCTTTCCCTTCACACTCCCACCTGAAAGAAATCAAACACACAAAGTCACCAAAAAATGTTCTGGGATTGTGAGGATCATCTGTCTTGAATCTAAATTCAGCTCTTTACTGCGCTGCTGATATAGATTTTTTCTCTGTTGGTGTTTCAACTTGCTGATCAAATGATGATGTTTCCAGCACTGATGATTTTATGTGTTTAGGAGTGTTTGCTACTCTTGTATTGGAATTAGTTATTGTTTTATAAACCAGTCTTTGAGTTTGTTTCCAAACACTTCTCACTACAGACAAGATAGCAGGTACTATAGCCAAGAGTGTTTATCATAAACTTATTTGGAAGCAAAGTTGTGTTTACAGGGTATTGACTTAATACAACAAGAATTTTAACCGTGACAAATTGACTGGATTCAGCAAAGGGTTCAAGGTAGAGGCTTTATATCTTTGAAAGATTCAGAGTTTTGTTTAAGAGACATACATACGTGGTAGCTCACTAAAAAATAAAAATCCTGTCATTTTTACACACCCTCAATTCGTTCCAAATCTTTATACATTTTGTTGTTCTTCTGAACACAAAGAAAGATATTTGGAAGAATGTCAAAAACCTAACATTTCTGGGGAACTAAAAAGTACTACAGTAGTCAGTGGTGCCCCATAATTATTTGGTTCACCACATTATTCTAAATATCTTTATTTGTTTTTGTTTGTTTCTATGAACTGCACTTCATTATTGAATTAATTGCATATTCATTTTAAAGCTCCAGTCTGTTTTACTGGTATAATATATTTCACTGTCTTTAAATATCTGTCTACGCCAGACTGCTCACTATCCTTACTTATCAGTTAGTCACGGTTAATGGTTATATGTGATCCCATCTTCTCAGTCAACCGTTTAACTAATTAAAGTGTCAGATATTATTGACAGCTGGATGCTTGACACATAAGTCAAGAGTAAATTATCTTTCAGGGCCAAACTCTGAAGCATCCATTAACTGCAACAAACGAAATAACATTATGATAGAAATATATAGGAACATCCAAATTATAGAAATATATACGAACATCCAAATAGTCCTTCTTTTGTTCTTTATTGCATGTTCCTGATCTTTTTTAATGACATAGCTGACAAGTTTTCATTTTTTAGTTTTTTTTTCTTGTTATATTTAATCTCATATATATGTAAATAATAATTTTAATATAAAATCCAACCCGATCTGAACCTGAGGCTTGTTTTTCCGACAAATGACTCATTTTGTTCCAAGAGGATGCAGTCTCATCTGTGCGGGAGCTTTCGTCACCGTCATTTGCTGGAAAAGCTATGCGTACTAAGCTACAGTGATTTAACAAAAGCAGACTGGTCGTGTGACCATAAATGATTAAATGGGTCTCTGGAGTTGGCCACTAAGAATTATAACAAACCTCACAGTGTAGCTATAAACTCTCTTAAACTGTCTGGATGGAATCAAATTTATTGAATATAAAGTGTTTATGTGTGTCTGGCCCTGCTTCTGTGACTCAAATTAAGCCTGATGTCTTTGGTCAAACATTAGATTTAGAAAAGAAGCCGTAGAGAGATGTTTTATCCATTATTTAATATTTCTTCATAAAAGTATATATTATAAAAGACTGGGTTGAGAAATAGATTTATAGTGCATGTTTCTTCTGAGTTGCTGTGGTTATAATGGGCTCAGCGCTGAAGCTGAACTCTCACTTACATTCCTACTGTGCAGATGTGGTCTTGCTGTATATTGTACTGTATAGCATGTTACATCCATCCAGTCCAATAGTTCATGAGAGGTTTTGTGCTACCCACTGTGCTTTTCGCATGAAGAGTCATGAAACATATAAGAAATTTTCCAATTAGAAACAAGAAGTAATGCTTCAGTTACAACTCAAACCTGTTACCCCGAAGCCAATGTTTATAAAGTTTAAGATTTGTATTCTCTCACAAACATATAATTTTGCCTAAGAACACATCCATTTACTGTATTAACCCACTGGGGTTATTTGGATCCCTTTTATGATGGATGTGTTATTGGCACTTAACGCACCAAGGTACATCCAATGGCGTATTGTAAAACTCATAACTGGTAACTATGGAGATTCAATATTTGAAAGTAAATCAGAATTACGTCATGAATTTCAATGCGGGCAGCCAATTGCATATAATAGTGATGGAACTGAATACAGAACAATGAATAATCTCTTCCTTGGAGGCAGGTGCGTTGGACACCTGTACCTTGCAAAACATCCAATATTAATTGAAAAAGCATTGTCTTTATCGTTAAATTATATTTATATTTGTACTTTAAAGACTTGATAAAGATTTTTGGTTTTCTCCAGGGACCCTAAAAGATATTGGAATCCTTATTATGAATATTATTCCCTAATCTGAATATTATCCCTGAATATCATTTCAATTAATACAAAAGTTGACACACCTCTGCAAAAAAAAAATCTTTACCTTATTGAGAATTTTTTTGCATTTGTTTTTATCCAACACGTAATTCATCAAACGTACAAAACGCATACGATGGCTTTACAACAAGACACAAAACACCTTCTACACATGAAAATGCTTCACCTGTGAAATGAGTGTCACCGGGTGGAAAAAAAACCAGAGATTTAAAAATCCCTCATTGGTCCCAACTCTGGCTGTGCTTGATTGCTGACCATCATGAGCGGCAGCTGAAGGGGATTAAGCTGCGCTTCATTGAAGCACGCGCTCAGGACAAGGGGCATAAAAGTGTAGCGTGTGGATCTGGGCCAGGGTGTAGCGTGTGGATCTGGGCAAGTGTGTGTTCTCCTGTTTAGAGACCGAAACATAGCAATGGGAACAGCTGGGAGGATCGCTGATGTGTTCACGTCGAATTTCTGAGATCGCCATCCTTGGAGTCATTCACCTTACAGTGAGAGGAGAAACAGGTCGACTAATCACTGTGGAGATGAAGTGAGTTTGCAGTGTCTACGAGAGTGAAATATACACGCGTGAGGATTTCTAAGAGTGATATATGCACGAGTGTGGTGAGGTCTAACGACTATGTATCTTCTGAAACTGGTATGAATGAAAGTTGATGTTCGAATATGAAGATCTCTTTAAATTGATCTGCCTAAAGCTGTGTCCAGGATTCCTTTTGTGCCCGGTGTGGCGACAGACTCAAGCCAAGCTCGAGCACCGTCGTTGTCTGTCCCTTGGGGAAGAGAAGTTGCTGTCCTCCCACTGTTTGTTCTACGAACACACACCCACCAGCTGGGTCCGAACACCGATGTTGTCTGTCCCTTGGAGAAGAGGAGAAGTTGCTGTCCTCCCACTGCCTGTTCTACGAACACACACCCACCAGCTGAGCCCGAACACCGTCGTTGTCTGTCCCTTGGGGAAGAGGAGAAGTTGCTGTCCTCCCACTGCTTGTTCTACGAACACACACCCACCAGCTGAGTCCGAACACCGTCGTTGTCTGTCCCTTGGGGAAGAGGAGAAGTTTCTGTCCTCCCACTGACTGTTCTACGAACACACACCCACCAGCTGAGTCCGAACACCGTCGTTGTCTGTCCCTTGGGGAAGAGGAGAAGTTTCTGTCCTCCCACTGACTGTTCTACGAACACATATCTACCAGCTGAGTCTGAGCACTGTCGTCTGCCTGTCTCACGAGCACATCCGAGGAGACGAAGAGACCCATTCTCTCTCCCACGAACATTTGCATTACTGCTTTTATTGTTTTAAATTAATAAAATACTTACCCTTTACTTACACTTCTTGTTATCCGCTTCTTGGTGTCCTCTGGTGTCTGCCCCTCCGGAGTGTGGTTATTTACCTTTTGCCCTAACATCGGTGACATCACTTTTGGCGCAGTCGGCAGGATTACCACTCGGAGTTGAGCGGCCGGAGGACCCAGGATGATGGACGAGGACTTGCCAGCCGCCCGGCAGCCGATGGCATCTATGTTCATGGGAGTTCCGTGGGCTCAAAAGTATGGTGGATCTGGCTCTGAGTTGAGTTTTACGGACGGGAGGGCGCAAGTGGAGTACTTGGCCGGACTGCAAGGGCTCAGTGAAGCCCAGAAGATACAGTTTGTCTTGAATTCACTTGAGGGAGAGGCGAAGAGAGAAGTCCGAGCAGCACCTGAAGCCGTCCGAGCCACTACACGGGCCATATTCCAATTTCTGTCTGGGCAATACGGCGATTCGACTCCGGTGGCAGTGTTACGAACGCAGTTTTTCAACTGTAAGCAGGGACCGGGGCAGACACTGCGAGCGTTCGCTCTGCGACTACGGGAACTGTTCTCCAGGCTGAAGAATCGAGAACATCATGGACTGGGAGAGGAAGAGACATTGTTAAGAGACCAGTTCCTGTTGGGGTTACGAGAGGGTCCAATACGACAGAGTCTGAGGTTACAGCTTCGAAGGGACGCCACCCTGACATTCGAAGATGTACGTAAGGAGGCCCTAGCCTTGGAACAGGATCACCATCAGGCTGTAGAGACACCGGTGTGTATGGCTGCTAGTGGAATGAGTGCCCCAACACAGCCCGAGCCGACCGACTGGAAGCGGACCCTACGTGCGGAGTTAATGAAAGACGTCCGAGAAGAAATGGCCGAACTCTCAAAATCCATTCTTGGAGAACTCCGCCGTGGACGGCCAGAGCCCCTGCCCCTACCTCGAGAGCGTTCGTATTCTGACCGAGGGAGAGATCCGGGAACACGCACCAGCCGTCCGTTCAGTTCCAGGTTCCAGTGGGATGAGCAGGGGCGCCCGATCTGCAACACCTGCGGAGAGCCCGGACACTACAGCCGCCAATGCGGTTCCCGACGTAGCTCGCAAGGGGTTTTTTTAGAACGACCGGCCACTGTGGGTCAAGTGGTCGGGACCCCCCGGATAGACCCTTGTGTGGACTCAGCTCCACGAGACGGCCTAGTGGGACGTTGTCCCCTCCTGGAGGTTAAGATCAATGGCGTTACTGTTCGGTGCCTGGTAGATACAGGGTCCCAGGTCACTATGTTGTCTGAGAGTTTGTCCAAAGATCTGTTCGATGCTCATCACTTACCCGAAGCTGAAGTCCCTTGGCTCACCCTGCGTGGGGCAAATGGCCTGAGCATCCCCTACATCGGATACCAGGTCACCAACTTTGAAATTCACGGCACCACAATCCCGAAGAAGGGGGTAGTGATCGTGCAAGACTCCTGTCTGGGAGAACATCGAGCCCTGTTAGGGATGAACGTCATCATGGACTGTTGGGAGGAACTGTTCCAGGCTGGACCTCTTCGTTACACCTCCACAGCTGAGAAGCAGGAGTGGGAGCGTGTTGTGACTGACTGTCGGCGAGTGCAGGTGGCGATTCCCCAACGCGACCGGGAGGACGTGGGTCGGGTGGCCTGCCGTTATGCTGTCTCTGTCCCTGCCCGGAGCGAAGCTGTGGTCTGGGTTCGGCTGCCAGGACGGACCTATGGCCCTGAAGATTGCCTCCTTGTTGAACCCCACTGGGAGTGCCAGACTGTTGAAGTCGCTCGGGGGTTAACAGTAGCCCGTCGGGGCCGAGTCACAGTTAAAGTAAGAAACCCGAATACTTACCCCATCCATCTGTACCGTCACCAACGACTGGCCCGTATCACGCCTGTAGACCCCCACCAGGTGAGGGAGGAGCAGGAGGTCCGCTTCTGCCAATTGAGCGCCACAGTGGTCGAGGTTGGCCTGGCGGAGAAGGAGTCTCGTCCTGGTTCCACTGCACAGGGCATGCCGGGTCACCTTCAGAGCGAGTCCCTGGAAGGAGAGGGCCTGACGTAAAGAACAAACCCGCAAACTCCAGAGTCTACTGCACAAGTAGGAAAAACACGTCTTCTCCACCCACGACGAAGACTATGGGTGCACCATCATAGTCAAGCACGCCATTCCTACTGGAGACGCCCCACCCAGTCGAGAACGATACCGCCCAGTCCCTCCGACTTTGTATACGGAAGTACGAGCCCTACTGAAAGGAATGTTGGGACGAGGAGTTATCCGGGAGAGCAGTAGCCCATGGGCCGCCCCAATTGTCCTGGTCCGCAAGAAGACAGGCTCTTGGAGGTTTTGTGTAGACTATCGGAAACTGAACTTGGTCACCAAGAAGGATGCCTTTCCCTTACCCCGGATTGAGGATTCCCTTACGGGACTGACCGACGCCAGCTGGTACTCTACCCTGGACTTAGCGAGTGGCTACTGGCAGGTGAGGATGGAGGAACAGGACCGCGAGAAGACTGCCTTTACCACCCCCTTCGGCCTATTTGAATGGGATCGTATGCCCTTCGGCCTCTGTAACGCTCCTGCGACCTTCCAGAGGCTCATGCAGCGATGCCTGGGAGGGCAGCTGATGGACTCCGCCCTGGTTTACTTAGACGATGTGATCGTCTACTCCCCTGACTTCAATTGTCACTTGTCACACTTGGAGCAAGTCTTCCGGGCAATGGAACGGTATGGACTGAAGCTCCAGCCCGGGAAATGTCAGCTCCTCAGAAGAGAGGTTCAGTTCCTGGGGCACCGGGTGAGCGCTGCAGGAGTGGCTGTTGATCCGGAGAAGGTGTCTGCAGTGCAGGGCTGGGTCCCTCCGAGGACCGTAAGACAGGTGCGGTCCTTTCTGGGATTCGTCGGTTACTACAGACGCTTCATAAAAGACTTCTCAAAAATTGCAAAACCCCTGAATCAGCTGCTGGCCGGTACCGGTGCCTCGCGGAGCCGAAGTTCCCCTACCATCACCTGGAGTCAGGAGTGCGAGACCGCCTTCCACCGACTCAAGCAGGAGTTGTTGCAGGCCCCCATTCTGGCTTACGCCGATTTCACCCAGACTTTCGTCCTTTACACTGACGCTAGCAATAGTGGGCTGGGAGCCGTACTGGCCCAACGACAAGACGGGACAGAAAGGGTCATTGCCTACGCCAGTCGGAGCCTCCACCCTGCTGAACGGAACGATGCCAATTACAGCTCTTTCAAAATTGAGCTGCTGGCCCTGAAGTGGGCTTTGTGCGAGAAGTTTAAGGATTACCTGTGGGGGGCCGAAGTGTTGGTAGTAACCGACAACAGTCCGCTGGTGCACCTGCAGACCGCGAAACTGGGAGCGGTGGAGCAGCGGTGGGTGGCCCAGCTCGCCAACTTCAACTATCGGCTACAATATCGACCAGGCCGAGAGCACATAAATGCCGATGTCCTGTCCCGATTACCACCAAGTAGGGAAGGGGGAACTTCAGGGCCAGAACCAGAAGAAGGGCTGATGGTAGGAGTGGTGGAAGCACCTGGAGCACGAGCGGAAGGCATACCCGCAAATTGGGGATGGGACCCCCATCGATGGAGGGAACGGCAAGAGCAGGACGAAGGGCTGGCTACCCTGTGGACCTACCTGGAGAGGAACAAATTCCCTGGGGTGGAGGAACGACAGGGACATCCGGTGAGGGTAAAGAAGCTTCTGGGGCAGTGGAAGAGGCTGAAGTTGCGAGATGGTGTGATCTGTAGGTCTGTTCTGGACTCGAGGACCCATGAGATGGTGTCTCAGGTGGTGGTGCCCGAAGCTCAAATTCAGCCGTTGCTCCAGGCCTATCATGACCAGTTAGGACATCAGGGTCAAGAACGGACCCTATCACTACTGCGTCGGCACTTCTTTTGGAGTGGTATGGAAGAGTCGGTGGGGAGGTATGTACAAGGATGCCCACGCTGCACGCTGTTCAAGTCCCGGCGAGACGCCAGGGCCCCTATGGTTCCGGTACGACCCAGAGCCCCGTTACATATGGTGCCTATGGACTTCCTGACCTTAAGTCGCCCAGCAGACCGCTACCAGAACATCTTGGTAGTGACGGATTTGTTCACCAAGTACGCTTGGGCCATACCAACCTTGGACCAGACCGCCGCCACCACTGCCGGTGCCCTATGGAGACACGTCCTCCAGCCCTTTGGATGTCCCGAGACGCTCCATTCTGACCAAGGGCCGAACTTTGAGTCCCGGGTCATCCAGGAGCTATGCAGTCTGTACGGATGCCGGAAAACCCGCACCACGCCTTATCACCCACAGGGGAATGGAGGGTGCGAACGCTTCAATCAGACGCTTTTGAGTCTACTGGGCACACTAGATGCAGATCACCAAGGTTACTGGACGGACAGCCTGCCGGCTCTGCTGCAGGCCTATAATAACAGCATTCACAGCACAACGGGGTATGCCCCGACTTACCTGATGTTTGGGAGGCATTTGCGCCTGCCCACAGATCTGCTGTTGGGAGCAGTCCCAGCTGAAGCCCCCGCCACCACCACTGAATGGGTACACCGACACCATCGTCAACTCCACTCTGCCTACGACAAGGTAACCAAGCATTTGGAGGCAGCAGCAAAGAAGAACAAGCGCTTGTACGACCGTACCGCTCGAGAGGCACCTTTGTTACCCGGAGAACGGGTACTGGTACGGGATAACCGGCGCCAGGGGAAGGGTAAACTCAGCGACCGGTGGGAAACCACCCCCTACGTAGTGGAGCAACAGCAAAGGCCTGACCAACCCGTGTACACCATCCGTCCCGAGGGAAAGTCAGGCCCTGTGAGAGTCCTGCACCGAAACCTGTTGCGTCCTTGTCCAAATTACCCGCGACAAGAGACCGAGGCGCCGCCAGCACCTGTGGCCCCTGCACCACCTTGGGTGGGCTGGCCTATGATTCGAAGGGCCCCCATTCCTGAGCCCAGGGAAGGGGAGGCCGAGGCCCCAGCTCGACGCTCCCAACGGGAGACTAGAGGAGTACCTCCTGCAAGATACGGAGAATGGGAGTCGGGACCCCGTTCTCGGGACTAGAACGGATCCGGCGGGGGAGGGTGTCACCGGGTGGAAAAAAAACCAGAGATTTAAAAATCCCTCATTGGTCCCAACTCTGGCTGTGCTTGATTGCTGACCATCATGAGCGGCAGCTGAAGGGGATTAAGCTGCGCTTCATTGAAGCACGCGCTCAGGACAAGGGGCATAAAAGTGTAGCGTGTGGATCTGGGCCAGGGTGTAGCGTGTGGATCTGGGCAAGTGTGTGTTCTCCTGTTTAGAGACCGAAACATAGCAATGGGAACAGCTGGGAGGATCGCTGATGTGTTCACGTCGAATTTCTGAGATCGCCATCCTTGGAGTCATTCACCTTACAGTGAGAGGAGAAACTGGTCGACTAATCACTGTGGAGATGAAGTGAGTTTGCAGTGTCTACGAGAGTGAAATATACACGCGTGAGGATTTCTAAGAGTGATATATGCACGAGTGTGGTGAGGTCTAACGACTATGTATCTTCTGAAACTGGTATGAATGAAAGTTGATGTTCGAATATGAAGATCTCTTTAAATTGATCTGCCTAAAGCTGTGTCCAGGATTCCTTTTGTGCCCGGTGTGGCGACAGACTCAAGCCAAGCTCGAGCACCGTCGTTGTCTGTCCCTTGGGGAAGAGAAGTTTCTGTCCTCCCACTGTTTGTTCTACGAACACACACCCACCAGCTGGGTCCGAACACCGATGTTGTCTGTCCCTTGGAGAAGAGGAGAAGTTGCTGTCCTCCCACTGCCTGTTAAACGAACACACACCCACCAGCTGAGCCCGAACACCGTCGTTGTCTGTCCCTTGGGGAAGAGGAGAAGTTGCTGTCCTCCCACTGCTTGTTCTACGAACACACACCCACCAGCTGAGTCCGAACACCGTCGTTGTCTGTCCCTTGGGGAAGAGGAGAAGTTTCTGTCCTCCCACTGACTGTTCTACGAACACACACCCACCAGCTGAGTCCGAACACCGTCGTTGTCTGTCCCTTGGGGAAGAGGAGAAGTTTCTGTCCTCCCACTGACTGTTCTACGAACACATATCTACCAGCTGAGTCTGAGCACTGTCGTCTGCCTGTCTCACGAGCACATCCGAGGAGACGAAGAGACCCATTCTCTCTCCCACGAACATTTGCATTACTGCTTTTATTGTTTTAAATTAATAAAATACTTACCCTTTACTTACACTTCTTGTTATCCGCTTCTTGGTGTCCTCTGGTGTCTGCCCCTCCGGAGTGTGGTTATTTACCTTTTGCCCTAACATCGGTGACATGAGCAACTTGGCACATTTTGTATTTGTGTTCGAATGCAATGACCTTTGTTCATTCTAATAGTAATTTAAGGGTCCGAGTGCTCAAAGCATCAAGAAGTAAATATAATCTGTCATTCCACTGTCCATGTCCTGCTATGTTGCACATATGATCCTAAATGTCATTCTGACACTGAAACTATTTGTGTAATGATTCCATAAGCTCTTTAAAGGACAGAATGAGTCTTGTGGATTTTGTTCTTATTTTAATTGATTCCTGCTGGTGTGATGATGCAGTCACACGTGAGTTCTAGAGGACCAATAAAGCTGAGGGTTACTGTGATCCTGACATGTCCTCAATCCAGCTCACCTCTTTTATTTTATAATTGGCTCCTCCTGATAAGATCCTGGTGGCAACAGCAGCAAGCAGACGTTGATTAGAACATGAGTCGAAAGATTTAGCTTACACGCTCTGTAACCAAATTTCTCTTCGATGCGTGTCAGTGTTTAATACCAACACAATCTTATGGCAAAAACGTAACTATTTTACGATATGTTTTGGCTAATTAATGTGAAATCGTATGATTTAATTCGTACATTTCCGGGCCAGTGATTTTAGGTTTAGGGAGGGGGTTAGGGGTGGGGCTTCAGTATTGTTTTTTCTAGTAATTGTACCTTTTTGTACAATTCACAACGTACAAGTTCATACTAATAAGCCACCTCGTAAAATAGTTCCATAATACGTAAAATGACAGATATTTGATACATGCAACACTGTAAAAATATCTATAAAAACGTTAGTATTCTAGCAGCTTGGGTGTCGGGAAAAAAAAAGTTTTTGGTAAAGTAAAATTACATGCATTTGATTTTTTTTTTTACACCTGTACATTTGCTTTTATTTTTACCACATTCCCAAGCAACATAAAAATTCTGTAAAATAAATTGTACATTTCCATTAAAAATGTTGGTCTATATATTCTTAAAAATAAAGGTGCTGAAAAGGATCATCACAGCGATGCCATAGAAAAACCATTCAGTCAAAGGTTCCTTAAAGAACCATGACTTTTTTACTTTTTTAATATAAATAATGTTTTTTCAGCTCTAAGAACCTTTTGTGAAAGAGACATATTTAAGGTTCTTCCACGGCATCTAAGAACGTTTTGAACCACCTTATATATTATAGAGTGTATACTGTTATAACTAAAAGATGAATCATTATTCTAAAATCATGATGATCTTGTTTGAGGATGTGTGGCATCGTTTACATTGCTTGTTTGTACATATTTTGATGATGCCTAAAGCAAGAAGAAAATGATTTAAAGAAGATATTGCATATTTTCTTTGCACCAATATTACTTTGACATCTGAATAGTCGCATAACATCAAGCAAGAGAGCACGTGACGCCCTGTTAAGTTATAACACGCTCGACTTCAAAGAGAGAGAATAGATAAAAAATAATCAATTTTTTCCTTTTTATTAAGAAGGTTGTCAAGATGTCCTCAAGCAGCACTTTCACATCTTCTCTTCCTGTTTAATGAGACATTCCAGTGTTTTAAATGCTAAATGGATCTCCTCCTTGTCATTTTGTCACACCTGCTTGTCTTGCACCTGCTGCTTGATAGACATTACACAAAGATTTAAATTTCACAGAGGAAGCATGCCAGACTCTTGGATTCTTGCTCAACTTTTTGACAGCTGCTTTTCTTTCCCAAAGGCTCGCTTCCAAAAGAAGAACAATTTGAAAAACACAACATGTTTGTGTGATGTGGAAAGAGCCGTTCCATGAGCCTCTCATAGACCTTACAGTCGTTTGGAAGAAATAAGACAAGGGAAGAACAAAGAACCTGGGACCAAATGAAACAAACACTTTTAAAATGACTCGGTTCCAAAGGGAACTGTCAGAAAGCAAGACAGGATTTCTGAGCTGTTCCAAAAGAACCTGGAAATCAAGGAGAGTTTCCAGCTTCAAGTTGTTCCCATGTGAAGAGACTGGACTACACATACATCTCCAGTCTACCCTATAGTCTTAAAGAGAGCTCGCACTTGGCAAAATCTTGTGCATCAAGCACCTGTTGAACAATGTCAAACTCAGTAGATTGTCAGGTCCAGCTGGCTTCTGTTTAGTTTTCTAGATCAGATTTTATTGGTAATGTAATTGTATAAAAATGCAATGTGTTGAATTAAATCAATTTTATTAAGGGTACAAGCTGCAGAGTCTGGTTAGTTAGCATGTGTAAAGGGTTTTTTATTAAAACAGAGATTTTCATTTCTATATTCATGTGCCAAGTTTCTATGTTGGTTAGTAACAGTGTGAAGCACACAGAAGCTGTGTCTGAAAGCATGTGCAGCTGACATTGCCTGCAATGCCTCTAGAGGCAGTGTTTACACATGAAGGTACATCTGAGAAACAGATTTATTGGCAGTGTAACAGAATTCTGATGATAGTTATCGGTACAAATGCAATCTAAAGTTGTAGGAAGTAAAATAAAACTCTACTCTGACCATTTACTCAGATGGCATTACATTTTTTTGAGCTCGACCCTGCTCAACCAATCACCTTCTGCACCGACGCACACGCACAGGATTATGGGACATCAAATACAGGGGCTGACTGGCCATTTGGCTTAAAGGGACATTTCCCGGTGGTCAGCGTCTAAACCAGTGGTCACCAACCCTGCTCCTGGAGATCTACCGTCCTGCAGACTGTAGCTCCAACCCTGCTTCAGCACACCTGTCTCTAACTATTAAGCAAACCTGAACGCCTTGATTAGATAGTCCAGGTGTGTTTGATTGGGGTTAGAGCTAAAATCTTCAGGACGGTAGATCTCCAGGAGCAGGGTTGGTGACCACTGGTCTAAACCATAGACAGTATAAAATATAGACGTAGTGTCCGTGACGTCACCCATAGAATTCTGAGGAGCTGTTTTTGAAGATTAAAGTGGGCGGGGCCGGCCATCGCCATTTTAGCAGGGCGTCACTCCCGGATAATCGCAAATGGGCAAAGAGGCAGGACACGGTGAGGCGGTGAGCTGAGGCGCCTGTTTGCTGAAACCACATATCACTCAAGTGGCCGTGCACCTTATTTGCAGAATTGTAAGGGTTATCATAGGTTAAACGGGTCAGTTATAAAAAAACTCACACACTGTTGTCATAAAGGGTAAAATTTCCTATATAGGGCAATATCATTTCATGTACCTGGCAGTAAACATGTTTTCGGCTGAAAAGTTGGGGATTTTAACATGGAGCTCAATGAGATTCCGCTCTCTTTTGGAGCCAGTCTCTAGCGACCAGTCGATGAATTGTAGTTTAAGTCACTTTCGTGTTGGCTTCACGAGAGAGATAGTAAGGTTGCCGCTTGGTCTAAACGAACAGAAGGGGACCCCCCTGGAACTCGAAACAGGAGCACCATCAAGCCGGAGCGCAATTGTGGATGGATGGAACAGACGGAGGGGCACTCTTGCCGAATAAGTCCACGGACGTTTTTTAGTGCAGTGCAGCCCTGATTGAAAGTAATGAATACATCTACGTTCAAAAATCAATCAGATGAAACTATAGCTCAGGATTTGGGTTTATTTTGCATTAACAACCAGCCTACTGTTTTTTTGGGGGGGCAGATAGATTACTATTTGTGACCCTTGATACTGGAGGTGTGGCAACCTTTGCTGCTTTTAATGCTCAAGGCCCGCCCACGAGGCAATATGACTGAGAGGAAAACAACCAATTATGTTTCGTATTTTGCTGCGTCATACGTGGGGACATGTTGTCAAATGATTTTATGTATAAAACAGTCAATCACAAAAAAGGGCCTCGTTTTCACAGACTGGGTCTTATTTGTGCTGTCATAGTTTTGCTTCAAATTTCAGGGTTAAACTACTGTATGTTTACGGTGTATGTTACTGTGAGTTCACAACATATAAAATCATTGAACGATGGTTGTTATAGTTTAACAGTTGTAATCCTTCACAAAGGTACTGAAACATTTTTACACTTAGATCCTCTAAATAAGTGAATAATCATTTTACTCTTATGCCACAGAAACATCTTCTCTTCAGTAAAGAATAGTCTTTCTTTTAATAATATGCTTTGATTATCATCTTGACTGTTTTTTACCTCATTCTTGTATGAATGTCTAATTCTCAGGTGTAATCAGGCAGTTTTAATCAATCTTGTATTGTTGGTTTATATGCAAATTGATGTTGGGTTAATATTATGAAGACGTTTAGAATCTCAGAACGTTTGATCTTGAGTTACAGTGTGAAAGCGCGAATGGGTGATGGTTGGGTTGGTGATAATGTGTCTATATTGATGATGCTCTTTATTTGAGTCATAAGGTCTTAGGGTGGTGAAGGTGGTGCTCCAGCACTGATGAAGCTCTGGAGCTCTAAGCCTCCACGCTCACATCCTCAATCCTGCATTTGTGGATGAATGCTGAACGGGACGGGATATGTTCCGAGACGCCACTGAGCTGGAACCCAAAACTAATTATTGCCTTAATCCGGCCAGAAGAGGAAAAATCATTTGTGTAAACACAGATACAGCACTAGTCTTATTGAAAGAGCTTGTTAATATCGTGTCTCGGATTGCCCATCTGGAATGTGAGAAGAGGTTTCAAAGGAATTCATTTATTTCAGAAGATGAAAACAAGGATTTAAGATTGAACGCTAAGCTCTTGATTTGGTAAATTTGTTCATTTTGAAACATTTATTGAAGAGAAAAGGATTACATCTGAGGACGTGTCTATCTGAAGGTACACCCAAGACCACTTGAAAGAATCTTTATATATTTTCCTACACTCCTAGTACACATACACGAATGTGCTCTTTGATTTGAGCATAATATGACATGATGATGATTAGGTGTAGTGCTCGAAGCAACTGTTAAAACTGTCCTGAGATTTCCTAATAGACTTTTTATGAAAGGTGATAGAAAAAATGTTGGTAAGAGGATGTATTGTTAAAGGCTTTAGTACTGAGTGTATGTGCACATGCACTGATCCATTTCATGGTAATGAGCATACACAATTTAAATTTCCTGCAGATCCTATTGACTTACATGAGAAAGATCCTAGAGGTACTACACAATTTTCAAACAATACTGTATGATACATTCATACATTACCTCCAGACAAATGATTATTGTTGTGTAGAGAAATGGTTGGCTGTGTTCAGTTACCAATACACATGTCACATTGATAATTACATAAAAGCTAGGAAGTCTCATGATGTTTAGAATTGCATGATATGTAGATTGAAACATTTTGCATATAGTTTATTATGTTAATTATGTAGTTATGTTAATTACCATTATGTCTTACACTTCTTAAAGTGATAGTTTACCCAAACATTAATATTCTGTACTCATTTACTTACCCTCATGTCATTCAAAACCTGTATGAGTTTCTTTCTTCTGCAGAACACAAAAGAAGATATTTTAAAGAATATTTGTAACTAAACAACAATGGATCCCATTGACATCCAATATATCGACACAAAACCTCTGACACATTTCTCAAAAAATCTCCTTTTGTGTTCCTCAGAAGCAAGGTTATTTAGTTAAATTATTTGCCTTAAAGTATTGGAAAACTGAACATTTTAAATGTTGCCTAAATAATAAACTGAAATAATTTGAAGGGACCAAAATTATAATAATAAAACAAAAACTAAAAATTTGTTATACAGCAACATAAAAAATAAATAATAATAATATTATTTATTTTTTCAAAATTAGTAAAAATGTATAAAAAATTACATAAAACGAAAATCCAACTAAATAACACAAAAACGAAACTTTAAATATGGCTGCAAGCAGCAATTACAGGGTCAAGCCCTGCAATGGCACAAAGGGATAAATTGGTGTCCTGTCAGATTATCAGATTACTTACGTGTTTTTTAAGATTAGTACGTCTCTGTAGATGATAGAACTAGTAGCTACATTGCTAGAATTTCCTGCCTTATCAAGCGGTGAGCTCGCCTGTTGAATGTCTCAATGTCTCATAATCAGTTGACTTTCTCATACGCGTTTTCATCATGAACATATTCAGAATTTTGATTACTGTCTTTTTTGTTACAGTATCTTCATAACATTGTTGAGAAATGGTCGTTTTGTGAGACCACTGTTCAGTAACTGTACAGTACAATCATAAAACGCGATACATCCACGTGAAATACACCTCTGTACTGTGCTTCTTTCGTGCTGGAGGCAGAGTAAAGGGAGAGATTGTGCACAAATATACATAAACATTGCCAAAGTGGAGATCTGCCCTTACGAAAATTATCCTTGGTTTCTTATTCATCCGGATGCAGCAGTTTGGACTGTGACAGATCTAAGTATTACTCGATTCCTGAAGTTAAGGAAATGTTGCACCACAAAAACAGTCAATATCTTAACACAATCATTCTGAAACAAAGACAACAAATACTGAACGTGTTTATGATGAAAACGTGTATGTGCAAGCGATTTAACGCTTTTATTATCTCTGCAGTCGAACGTGTTTTCAACACCTCAAAACAACACGCGTAACTAGCGATGCTGGCTCCGCCTTCATGCAATGACGCTTTGCCGGGGAGGGGGCGTGGTCAGCTCGAAATGCATTGCCAAATACACATTGAATTTTGCAACACTCAACGCGCTGTGTGTAAATGAAAAATCAATCCCAAATGTTCAACCTGTTAATGTTAATGCATTAAGGGAAAATGACATTAGAATTTTCTTTTTCCTACAGTTTAACTTGACTGTCTTTAACATATATAATCAATCCGGGGAATGCATTTTTTCATTTTAATTTGGCAGCTTAAAGAGCGTTGAACATATCCATTTAAATAACTTATTAAAACTAGTGTAGGAACTGACAAATGTTATTGATATAATTGAATTTTTATTTTCATTTTGCACTTAATGTTGCACATACGTTATTTGAAATGTATATTAAGATACACAATTGCATTGTCAATTTACATATTGCATTTCCATTTTGCATATTACATTGCAAATTGAATTTTGCATCACTTATGCTTCCATAGCATTTAATGACAAAAGTTTAAATGAGTGGCGCCCCAATGGCCAACCGAGGAACATTGGATATTGTTCAACTCACCGTGACTCGGTGAATCAAACGAGAAGTCTCTTATGATTTAAGAGCAAAGTTTCAGCTATAGTTTTTGGCAAAAATTGCCTTTTTTCATATCTTTGTACCACTTGGTGGCGCTGTGTATGTCACCTCAAGTCCAGACTTTGATTCCACAAAGCAAGTTTCATATCAATACATTAAAGTTTGATGGAGACACCATTTTGGCATGCTCATGGTCAAATTCGTTGATACTCTATACAAAAACGGATTGGCCAATCGAAAATCTTTCAAAAAAGTCATCACTGCCTCTAAATGCTATATATAAAATTTTGTGAAATTCGGACAAACAGTCTAGGACGAGTTTGAAAATAAGTTTATTTTCGGGATGTTATATGACGTAATAGGGTACAATCGAATCAGGGTCAGCCAAGGGTTTATAGGTAAGAATAATTTTGTTTCTAGGGCTTACCTTTCAAAAGTTATGAGCACAAATATGAGTTTAATTTTGAACTGGTGGTGGCGCTATAGAGGTTGAGTTTGAGACTCCAAGTTTGCTGTGGTTGATACTGTCCTCTATCTGTTTGCCAAATTTCATAACTTTCCTATGTACGGTTCATAGACGTAATGGTGGAAAAGAAGAAGAAGAAAACTAACGAATACAACAGCAAATAGATACAATACTTATAACTGCTCAGAATAAATAGCCATAAACAACTTTGAAAGAAATGATAATAAATAAATTATGATTCTTGTTGTTGTTGCACGGTCCCTTTAGTTTGATCCTATTCACTGATCAAGGGATTATATTTTTCCCCTTTTACTACTACTGTTTATGTGAGTAAGATTTAATGTATATTCCGGACAGCAAAATATATATATTCCGGCAGTTTTTGGCCAGTTTTATTCATGTGAATCAACTGGAAGCTGGTAGAAATGTGTAATACAAGTATCTTTATTTATCCATAGACAAACACTGTTCTCCACACGTGGTTAGGAATCTGAAATAAGGCAGATCACATTTTTCCTCCTTTGGGCATGTGGATGAGATTCTAGAAGGTTTATGTTGACATACATCTTAACACAAACTCTGTAATGGTCAACTGAAATTATCCACTTTGCCTTTGTAGCATTTTTTATCTGGTTTGTTTTTGGAAATGAGCTAGTCAGTATTCAGTTTAGTATTCGTTTTACTTCTTTGTGTCTGTTTGCCAAACGCCTGTGACAACTGTGTCTTGTTTCACCAAAGCCCCCATCCAGATGAAACCATCAGCCTCGTATTTTAAGATATTTGACTTATTCAATCACAGAGATACCACAGAAGGTTTGCAATACCCTTGTCTACTAATACGATGTGATTTATGAATATTATATGAGCTGAAGTGGTATTGCAATTCTCGTAGCTGCATGATTTATAACCTCCTTGCAAACATTGTGCATCAAACAACATATAAATATGTGCATTTTTCATTGGTGCTCTGAGTAATTGGCTCATTGTAGTAACATTCACCATCTGTGTGTTAAAACGCAGGCTGTTCATTATTATTCATGCTGAGCTCACCGTGTCTGTGTTATTGTTTGTGTATCAGAGCGCCTCAAAGCTAAAAGTGAACTGAGATGATAGAACAATGATGACTCATTCCAAATAGATGGAGATGGAATCTCAGCTTGATAAAGCCACAGACTGGGTGGCTGTATACTTTACGGACTAAATTTTAGGCTCTGCATACCACATCTATTCATTCTGTTTGAAAGCTTTCGTCCATGATTATGCTTGTATAAAATCAAAAGTCTTTTAACCCATCTGTGTTGTGACCATTGAACAAGCAGTGTTGACCAAGTAGACGAAGCGTTTTAGTAACCAACCCGCTTCTTATTTACAGTAACATTCTCAAACTATGGTATTTTGAATGTCACAAGGCTAGAAAGTCAATGTTTGAAAGGGTAAAAAAAATTGAATTTTTTTAGAAACAGTCCACAGCGATCTGAGCTGGTATGACCTTTATGATTGCATTTTAAGCATTGGGAATCATAACGTATCATAGCTGGAAAGCCATTTAATCTGTTAATGTGATTATCTCAGAGCTGGAAATTGCCAAAAAACAGAATTTACTGCCAATATAATACTAATTTGTTTACTTTTCCATGTGTCCTCCCTGCTGTTGGACATTAATCCTAATGCTGCCCATGATAACAATAACTGCTAAGACTCGTTAGCATTAGCATGGATTAAATGGACCGACCAATGACATGAGGTTTGAACTTAGTCAAAGTTCACCAAAAAATGAAAATACACACCTTTATGCTATCCCGTGTTGCTCTTAGGGAATTTTGAGATTTTTTGGGGGAAGTTGCTTCTCTGTGGCGTCATGTAAAAATTTCCAGACAACGTCAATCCAACAACTGTGAGAAGACTCATTTTTTAGGACTTTTGACTGACGGCTGTAAGAAACTCAAATAGATTAGATTGCACAGCTCTTTGGATCTGTCAACATGTCTGTGTGTGCAGGGTCATACATACAGAAGGCCAGTATCCCATCTGAGAGCTCTGTCATGCGTATCTGATGCAATAAAGCCTGCTCTTGCTTGGATGTTGAAGTCAAACAGGGCGCAGATGACCGGCTTTAACATTAATGAGTAATTTCCAACTCATTTCCAGCTAGACTCTCTTATTTGCAGGGCACCTTTGGTCAGGATGAATTTTCGAAGTGTTTTTTCTAGCAGCTGTTCTTGTTATTTGTTCGTCTTTAAGTTCCAGGGATGCAAATGGAAGCCCTTCATCACATACAGTAAAAAGAAAATGTTTTTTTACAGTGTACAGTAGGGTCTCGCACATCCCACCTATAACCAGAGGTCAACACTCAGCATGGATGTTGGCCAGACTGGGAAATAAAGTTTTTCTTCATTCATTTACTTTATGTGTATTTGCTTATTTCAGTTACTTTCTTTTTCATTAGTGTTGTCTGTCCCCATATGTTAATTATCTCCATAGACAGCATTGGGTTTCAGGAGCAGATCGGTTTCTCAGCAGTATGCCAACATTCTCATTGTGATTCAGACTCAATATATTTTTCAGTGAAATTAGATGAGCTTGCTTTGGTCTGTCTCTCTTGCCCAAGGCTCTGAATTTCTCAGCTTTGTGTTGCATGCATCATTTTACACTTTCACCTCGTTTATCTGCTTGCTTTTCCAGTTAGTCCCCCTGCCTATGAAAATGTAGAGACGATCATATTTGCTTTAGCTTTCTATTTGCTTCAGTATTTATGATGACAGTACTTGTGTGATGGATGTTTGAGATGCAGAAATTGTGTAGCACCATGCGGTCTGCGACTCACTGACCTTAAAGTTACAGTAGATGTTTTTGTCTGTTGATCATGCGCATGCATGATTGTTAACCTACAGCAATATGCTTACATTGTGCAGTATTTTCACACACCTCATACTCCAGTTAATGTTTGCTTGAGGATAAATTATAGTAAAAGGCCAAGGCCAGTTGTCACACCTTTTAATGTAGGTAATATATC
Organism: Triplophysa bombifrons; assembly: GCA_029783895.1. Lineage (NCBI taxonomy): Eukaryota > Metazoa > Chordata > Actinopteri > Cypriniformes > Nemacheilidae > Triplophysa > Triplophysa bombifrons. The sequence goes on from CM056464.1 coordinate 14,439,811, forward strand.
TAAAGGGCTTAAATCAAGAATGACATTTGAAGCAGGGTTTAGCTTGTGGGTAAGGAATAGGACGAGGTCGGCGAGACTTACTTGAGAGTTTATGAAAGATTCTCAAAAGAAACAGAGATTCCAAATAAAAAAAAACTTGGTGGCGAATTCTCCAATTCGTATGATTCTTCCCAATCAGATCAGTACTCCAGTTCTGGTTGCCTGTTAGTGATCACTCCCTCTCTGGTCTCCAGTGTTCAGTCTGTGGCTCTCTCGCTTTCTGTGTGTTGGTCCCCTCCTTTTATCTGGTCTCTCTGCACCCTTACTGGAATCAGATACTGGTGTTGATTGTTTGCACGTGCTCCACTTACTCACCGCTCGTCTCCCAGCTCTCTCTCCTGCCGCAGACCTCGCTTAATCACACCCCCCTTGCCACAACATTTAATCGGCAAGTGTGCACACAAGAAAACAAAGAGCTCTGATTAATTACATACGCAAAGTACATACAGTACATTAAACAAGGAATAGAAACATGGCAATCGATTGAACATTTATTGTTGCTTTGGTGCATTTAAACATATTTGACATATTAGTCTTCTGTGACAACATGGCCCATCCCATATTGTCACACTAAATGGAGTGTTAACATGCCACCGAGTTAATTTGTCACTGAGTCATGCTTTATGGGTGTTAAAAAAAAATTTAAGCAAAACCTGCAAGCTTTGTATTTTTTTGTCTGTTAATTTATAGGACACCTGTGATTTTGGGGAAAATGCAACAACTTTGAAAAAAAAGCTTTGAAACTATAAGTCTTGAAAATTATAATTTTTGTTTAAATTGTATTAAATTACATTAAAGCTACTCAACAGTTACTTGTTCTTTGCAGAGGTCTACCGGAAGTTGCCGCTAAAACTATCTATAACCAAAAACAGCGAAGACAAATAAGGATTTTGAAAAGGAGTTTTTGAAAAGCAGATTTAAAACACAGGTAAATGTTTTTTTCAGCACTTGACCCCAATGATGCAGGCGTCATTACACAGCACAGAGTCTCAAACCAAGCAGGATGATTAGACAGATCGGAGTATAAGTAGAAGAACAAGTTGTGATTGGCTGTCAGATTACCTATTAAAAACCTCAGGCATATGTAGTTTCATGGCTGAACTAAAATCATTTCTCCGCTCTAAACATTTTTCAGCTGAAAAGACGTGTTGAGTTGATTGATAAAACAGTGAACGAGTCACACAGAGGAGAACTGAGGAAAGAAAAACACGCCAGTTTCTGAGCCAGGTGATGTAGATTTTATATGAAACCTTCAGACTAGAAACAGCTGGAGGCTCGATTGGGAATTTTTGGTTCTCAGCTGGAAATCAACACTGTCACATCATGTTATTTCTTTCTAAACTACACAAATATGATATTTGAGGAATTGCTCATCAGCTTTTGAATGAAATCTCTCCCGCTGTCAGTGTTTTTATCATTCGTGCCACGACTGTTAGTAATTATACAAGACACACAACAATCAGACAAGCTGTCTGTCATCATCAATTCAAGGTTTGGTTAGAAGACACACATGAGATGATGAAAAACTGTTGGTTGGATTTGATATTCTGCCGGCACAAGGACATTAATGAAAGTCGCAAACATACCAAAGTTACTCAAAAGAAAGTGCACACTGTGAAAGAGTTGGTAGTGGTCCCCCAAAAATAAAAATTCTGTAATTTCTTCACCCCCTTGTCAATTTAAAACTGCACGACTCTCTTCTGCAGAACCACCATTGTTTGTTTACCATCATTCTTCAAAATCTCTTCTTTTGTGTTATGCAGAAGAGAGTCATACAGGTTTGAAATGACAAGAGGGTGAATAAATTATGACAGAATTTTCATTTTTTGGTGTGAACTACAATGTAAAAGTTACTTACTATTCCAGATGTAGTGTTAATGTAGTGGTACTGCATGTAGAGATTTGACAACAATTCATACTGTATACGACAAAACTATCTGCCATATTGAGAGAGTATTTTGATTTTAATTGTTAAAGGCATTTAATAATACTGATGTTTTTAAAGTTAAAAAGTTTTGGCTAATTAAATCTGGAGACAGTGAATGTTTCTTCATTAAAGGGTTGCAAACCTAGAAAATGCACTTTTAAATGTTTATCTACCAGAAATTGTGTCGCCAAGCATGTGTTCAGAAACACCCTGTAATTATACAGATCCATCTATTCTTCTATTTTTAATCTCCTTTAAACCACAACAGTGACACAAAACAGGCTGTTGGGGATCCCCTTACAATCTGATGTCACATTGATTTATGCCGGCCCATGACCGCTCACAGACTCTGCCTTATGAGCACCTTGCTCCACCTTCCACCAGAGACACGCTGTCAGTCATTTTCAGGCAAGAGCAGATGTAGCCACTAGCCAGCGACAAAAAAGTCTAAGAAACAACAAATGTCTGTTGTTGTTTGATGTAAATTGTAAACACGTGCCCGGGTTTGTCCCGCTCCGACCTTGGCGGCGGGAGTTATAAACTGTTGAAAGTCCCAGGCAGGACGAAGAGAACTCTGCGTCCGGAGAAGAAGGATTGACAAACCAACATTCACCGGTTCGTGTATCCGGTCCGGAAAGACCTATAGAACGAGCCAGGATTTGTTGGAAGTCGAGTCCATGCGACCCCTACGTCTAGAGCTAGAGCTCCGGGTAACGGGAAAGGTTGAAAAATGTAAGCTCCCGTATCTGGTGGCCCAGTGCCCAGAAGACCAGGCTCCGGTCAGTCGCCTTCCACCGAATTTATCTCCGGCTCCCGGGGTCGCGGCGAGTCAACGCGGGTCAGTATAGCATGGGTTTCGCCATAAAAAATTCTCAACAGTGGATCAGTACCAGCTGATCGCAATCAAGCTTCATCTCCGGAAGAAGTAAGTATTATACATCGCTTTTAAATCGCCTTTCTTTTAAATCGCCTTTCTTAAATAATGTGTTTAGCATGTTAGCGGCTGTTGTTTTCATGTTCGCAGCTAATTCTGAGACTTTACATTGGTCCAAGGACAGGTGTTGTGCCGTAACGTTAGTGGTAAAACACATCACGCCCTTTGGTTCAGAAGACTTGTGACCGACATAATTTCTGTAAAGCCTGTTCATTAAATTGAAAGAAAGTTATAGCAGTGTCTTTCTCTGCGAGTTCAGCGTTTTCTCGTATGTCCTAAGTGTGACAATACTTAGAGCGGATAGAAACAGAGTTTGCAGAAATTGCTACTCACAACGTAATATCACCGGGTTGCTGATCTTCACATATTAGATTAGATGATTAGATTCAACTTTATTGTCATTACACATATACAAGTACAGTGTAACGAAATGTAGTTTAGGTCTAACCAGAAGTGCAATTAGCAAGTGCAGATATACAGTGTGAATAAATACAGAATACAATATTAGGAAAATAATTTACGATGGGCATGTACTATGAAAATATGACAATCGGTATGTACTATGAACAGAAGGCTATATACTGTGAACATTAATGTACAGGAGGTTATGAACAGATAACAGTATTGACTATACAATAGTGCAAGTGACTTGAGTGTGCATTAGTTACAGACATTAGCTATTAAAGTTACAGTGCAGTAGATGAGTTAATGCAGTTATTAAAGGTACGGTGCAGTACATGTGTTAATGCAGTTATTAAAGGTACGGTGCAATACATGAGTAGATGCAGATATACAGTTACAGTGCAGTAGATGAGTTAGTGCAGTTATTGAAGCTATAGTGCAATAGATGAGTAGATGCAGTTAGTTATGCGATAGATGCAATGCAATAGATGAGTTGAGAGTTAGTGCAGTTATTGAAGTTACAGTGCAGTAGATGAGTAAATTCAGTTATTAAGGTTACAGTGCAGTAGATGAGTTAATGCAGTTATGAAAGTAGTCCATTAGTGCAAATGAGCATTCAGTGTAATATTCCTGTGTATATCTGTCATATGCAAGTACTCTGATAGCATATACTGTATATATGCCTGTATCCGTGTTTATGTCTGTTAGTAATATGCATGCACATTATTCATCATCAATGGCCAACATTTCATACAGCAAATGGTCAGCATATTGTTCTAACTATGTTTTTGTATTTTCCATTTAATTTGTATTTATGAACAAGGCATTAAGGTGATTTTTATTGCAGTAAGTGTATTGTTTTGGTTGGAAAGGGCATTACAGACATAATTGCGCTTTCCGCCTTATTGCTTGTCTGCATCTTGATGTCATCCAAAGCACATATGTAAGCGCTCTACCTCCTATTTTGCATACGGGGAGGGGAGCAGAAGCTCATTTGCATTTAAAGAGACACACACAAAAACGGCGCGTTTCCATTGCAGCCATAAATGGGCATGTTCAACATCTTGTAATGAAAGATATGTGGTGTATTTTGAGCTTAAACTTGAAAGACACATTCTGGGGATACCACTACCTAATTTTACATTGCAGAAAACATCTGGGATTGTGGCCCTTTAAGGTAACCTTTATAAACAAACTGTGCTAAATAAACTCTTTAATGTGATGTTGTAAAACACACCAGATGTTACGCTGAAACCTGGTACTTGAAATCATACAGCTATTTGACGCTTGAGTCAAGTTTGTCTTTGACAGTGTTTATAACTAAATTAAAATGTCTTGCTCATTTCACAAGATGACAATTCACATTGACTGTTAAGTTCACAGCAGAAAAGACAAGGATTGATATACATCGTTAAACGCAGTAACATATGAACTTTCACTATAAAGATCTAAATGATGATAATTAGCAAAAACTATGATTTCTTTCTTATAATTAAGTACAATTATACAATTCAGCTTAAATAATGAAGTATAATTATTCATGTCATTTACACCCCTGAACATTGAGTGAATCGTTTCTTTGTTCAGATAAAATCACTCACACTCACAATACACAAGAATTTCTCAGAATCCTTCGCTGTTGTACCTTTGGGGTTTTTAGTCTTCAAGTTGTCAATGCACTGGTTTTCAGAGGGCTTTACCTGGATGGCCACAGCACAGGGTCAGAGAACATATGTCTGAGTGCATTTGGAGATCCGCTTTGGATCACTGCTTTTGAATTGGTCTCCCAAGATCTAGAGACTGGCATTGTTTGACCTAAATCTCCTGGTATTTGAAACAATACGTGATGACATTTATCCTTACAAGATTTTCATCATTTTTCAAAGTCTTTCAAAGATTCAGGTTTCCCGGATACAAGTCAGTACTTCACAGTGACAATTTGTTTCTTATAACATTGACTCTTTCTTTATACCTTTAAATACTTTAGATATAGATATGCCCTCCAAACGGTTTGTTGGTGTGAAGGCAACTAAGTGCAGTTTTTGAGGCTGGGTATTCCTTGATGTAATCTTAGAAAACATTTAAGTGAATTCACATTTTTCAAAATACCTCACTGAGTCAGAAACGTATTCAGAATGGTTTTGCTATTATGAAAGTGAAATTTGAGTCTGATTTTGTGGTCTGGTGAAAAATGAAGATCTTTACTGAGTTTTCTATTGAAATAACCACAGAACACTCATACCAACTATCAAACATAAGAGCAGTGAGTGCTTGTCTCAAATCATTTGTTTAATCTCTCATCTTCTTCATACTGATGGATGACTAATGGTTTTTTGCTTGTTTGTCAGCTCATATTTATAATGCCTGAGATCACAGACCGTGAATTTCCACAGGGTTAGAGAGCTAAAAGATGAATATAAATAGTCTACATTACTTTATAATTTTTTGTGTTGTCTGTGATTAGAACATTTATTTGTCCGTCTGTTTCTTTATAATTTTAATTTAATTTACAAACCTGAAAGATATCCCTTAAGTTTTTAGTGTAACCATTTTTTCTTTCTCATTTTTCCCAATAATTCTGAAATATGTAGCCTGTATCTACTTTATAGTGTTTGTAGTCCCAAAAGAGAATCATAATTTTCAACTAATGGGTTCCCTCAGGAATTTTGAACAAGTTTTTAGAGAAGCGGTTTTCGATTTATGAGTTGCTAAAATAAGGTCTGTAGATACCATTACATGCGACTTACTGTATCTGTTTTGTTCCGCAACATAAACTACACACAGCCAAAAAAAAGTTTGAATGTGTGCTTTAGTGGTTGTCATATCTGTATCTGTGCTAACTTTATGTTTTCAAAAGACAAGCATTTTAAAATTCATATTTGAGTGTACAGTAGTGTATGCTGTAGAACTGAACCACATATCTTATTTTTTTCATAAATCCTTGAGTAAAAAAAAAACTGCCTTACTAAAAACCAAGACTCCAGAGGGAAGCTTTGGTTCATTCAACTTTCCAGTTTAGTCTAAAACATTCACGTCATGACTAAACAGCTCTATTATGTGTGGTTTACCTTCAGTTTCCTGTCTGCTGAGATAAGTGACAATTTACAGTTTTCATTATGCAGACCTGCTGTTTCGAAAGAAAAATAGGATTTGAGAAAGTTAGAGAGAATGTAAGCATTGATAATATGTTTTCTTCTCAGAGCTTTCAAAATTCTGTCTTCATTTACTCATCATGTTTGACTTTCTTTCTTCAGCAGAATATAAACAAAGATATTTTGAAAAATGTTGGTAACAGAAACCTTTGATACCCATTGACTTCTACTGTTTGGACACAAAATTAATGCAAGTCAGTGAAGACCAACTGTTTTCTGTTACCAAAATTTTTCAAAATATCTTCGTTTATATTCCAACGAAGAAAGAAAGTCCTACAGGTTTAAAATGACAAAAGGGGGAAAACACAATTTTAAATGATGACACAATTTTCATTTTGAAGGTGAACTATTCCTTTTATACCTCCCAGAAACATCACAGGTAAGATCATACTGTATGCTGGTTTACAGATCTTTTCTACTATTTCAGTCTGGTCAGGCCAGTCAGATTTGTTGGTTTTAGAGAGGTTTGGACCTTTTCTCAGCTCAAAGCTTCACCAAATTTTTCACCAAAAAATGACACTTTGATTATCGTCTTGGTTAAGTCTGTAACCTCAGTTCCCTGATGGAGGGAACGAGACGTTGTGTCGAGAACAACAGATGGGGTTCGCCTTTGAGAACCAATGAACTTTGAATACTATAGAAAGGGCCAATGAAATTTGGCGAATGAAATTTGTATGCCAGTCTCTGCCCCCGTATATCCGGTATAAAAGGAAGCCGGCCCGCAACATCCATTTACCTCTTGTTCTGAAGAGCTCTCACGACTGCAGCAGAATACGATACGTGTTTGTGGCATAAGGGACACAACGTCTCGTTCCCTCCATCAGGGAACTGAGGTTACAGATGTAACCAAGACGTTCCCTTTCTGTCGGTCTCTCAACGTTGTGTCGAGAACGACAGATGGGGTTACCTATGGAAAACGCCACAACGCTGTATTGCGTCACAATCTCTAGCGAAGCGACGGTAACAGGCCTGGACGTGTCAGCTCGAAGCTTTTGTGAAACTGTAACCTTCCAGTGTGGTGGTCGGGGGTTCCAGAGCTTTCTTGGAGAAAGATGGGTACAGCCCTGACTGGTAACCTTTCACGGACGGAGGCCTTAGCTCTCAACTGGCGAGAGGCCGTCCAGCTCGGGTTTTCACCAGGTATGCGCAACTTCCTTAATTAGGTAAGCGCTGCAGAGGTCACCTCCTACCCGTGGGGAGGAATATGGTGGACATAGGTATGGTCTCGTCCTTGGAGGAGAACGCATGGAACGTGCGGACTGAGTAGTTAACCGCGAGGTGGAGGTCCACCTGGGGAAGCTCATGGGTTACCAGGAGTGGGAACCATTCTCATGAGGATACATCAGACGGAACAGCACAAGGAGGGTGTGTTATACATGTCCGGTAGCATTAGGTCCGGTTAGAGCTATATGTGATAGTTCATATGGTGTCCCGGCCTAAGGGGGAAGGTTGCTCTGCCAAGTCAACCCCCAGGGGGTGCTTGCTAAGTGATGGATGGAATGCCTGTTCTTAACCAGTGTCTGGGTAAGAAGGAAGGTTGGTAAGATACCTGTTTTTAGCCATATGTTTGGGTAAGAAGGGAGGTAGATAGCACACTGACCCAACCTGTTGGAGGGTGGAAAGGTGCTTTCGCAGGCATACGCCCCCCCGGATGCCAGTCCTACATGTCGCAAAGCAGGACGTGGGCTGACACTGGGTTTACGCGAAAGGTTGTTAACCCTTGCGAAGGGGTTTGGGTGTAGCCCAACCCGCAGCTCTACAGATGTCTGCTAGAAAGGCTCTTCTGGCCAGGGCCCAGGAGGTGGCTATACCCCGTGTGGAGTGAGCCCTCACTGCCAATGGGCATGGGAGATTCTGAGATCGGTATGCCGTCGTAACAGCATCCACGACCCAGTGCGCCAGCCTCTGCTTGGAGACAGCCTTCCCCTTCTGCTGTCCTCCAACACAGACAAGGAGCTGGTCAGAGCTTCTGATCTCTGTGTGCGGTCCAGGTAGAGCCGGAGTGCGTGTATTGGACACAAACACGGATCGTGTTGGGTCTTCCTCCCCGATGGGGAGCCCTTGCAAGTTCACCACTTGGCCCCGGAAGGGAGTAGTGGGAACACTTGGGAACGCACACGGGCCTGGGTCTCAAGATAACGTGAGAGTTGCCAGGGCCGAATTCAAGGCAATTCGGGGACACGGAGAATGCTTGGAGGTCCCCTACCCTCATGAAGGAAGCGAGCGCCATCAGGAGGGCCGTCTTACTCGTCAGGTGAGGAAGATCGGAACCTCCGAGGGGCTCTTGGGGGGCCCAGAGGCACAACGTCGAGAGACCGACAGAAAGGGAACATTTGTTCACCCTCAAGTCATTTCAGACCTGAATAAGTTTCATTCTTCTGCAGAACACAAAAGAAGATATTTGGAAGAATGTTGGTAACCAAACGACACTGGTCCCAATTGACTTTGTGTATAGACATTTCTCAAAATATATGTTTGATTTTCACAGAAGAAAAGTCTTGTATATGGTTTGAATGAAATGAGGTCAATAAAGGATGAGGCAGTTTTTATTTTGGGGGAACTTTCCCTGGTGCCGCTTTTTTGCCATTTTGAGCATGACAGTCCCAGTCTCTATTTCAGTAATATAGAAAATAGTAGCCAAAGTATTCTTCCAGTATTTTAGTTATAGTATTCAAGTATAAACCCTTTTATGTCTGAAATCAAATGAAGACTAGTAAAAATGACACAATTGTCATATGAAAGGGAGCTAAGAACAGCATAAAGAATAAGAATGATTCATTGGTCACTTGCAGTTGGCCGTCTCCATCAGAGCAAGTGGCATATGCCGCCATTCACAGCACCTAAAAATGACCTTTATTTGCAGCTCTGCTGCCTGCGGCGACTGCAGTCGTGTCACTCTGCATCTGCGTCTAATGGCTCTGTGTGCCAAGAGCCTATGGCCTGTTAGCTCTCATCCAACATACTAGGAACGCTTCCGATGTCTCTGCATCCGTCCTGCCTGCACCTCTATTGTCTTTCATCCCCACTCGCCCAAGCTTTTACTGCTGGGGGAAAAACACAGCTCTGCTCTCACACCACAGAGAAATGTGAGGCTTTTGTTCAAGCCTTTTGGTGGCTTCTCCTCTCTCTTTGAGACATCAAAGACCATTGGATGTGTGCGAGTATTGTAGCTCTATAATTATCAAAAATAGGCTGAAAATCACTGATCGTACAGCCGGTGTCCGGTGGGAGAAAAAAATGCTTTAGCGGCTTATGATCACCGCAGGCTTCAGAACTTTCCTCAGAGATTTCATACTGGCTTCTTTTTTCAAGAGGGACAATAGGCAGCAGGTACCAGGCAGCTGAAGAGATGAGTGAAGCCTGGCTTTTTGAGAAGACAGCTTGACTTATCTGCTGTTTCTCTTTGCCGTGTGAGAGCGAGTGATGCGTAAGGTGGGCATGTCATTCTGTCTCGAGTGTGCAGAATGCACAAAGCCTGAGAGAGGCTGATTACAGTCCCAATAAACTCAGTGGCTGTTACTTTTGCTGGTTTGGGGTTTCAATGGGGTTTCACACAGCTTAAACAGGACTTTGAAGAATCAGCACTTCATGGGAACGGTTTACTGCATTTAGGTTTCTATTGATTATGTTGTGGTTTAAAACGTGTTAGCTGCTGTTCATTTTCTAAAAACAAATACAACAGATAGACAGCTCTAGCATTGTGGATGTGACATTTTCAGTCAGTCAAAATATAAATTCTCAGAGAATGTAATTTATACCAATAATTTTAAGCATCTATTTTTAATTTACGAAACCTCTGATGAATCCAGACAATAGAAAAATATCAGCCTAAGCACAAGTTTTGTATTTTGTTAAGAGAGAAAAATGTATGCGTTATGGATGTGACAAAAAAGGATGCAGGAAGAATAACAATTTGTAGGATTTCTGTCAATAAAATTTACAAACCAGAAGCCGTTATACCCAAAATATAGAGAAGGGATGGCTATAGACCACAACATATTTATTTTAATTTTGATGTGCCCATTTATGAGGACTGTGGACTGTTGTGGATGTGACAATTCACTTTCCTGACTATGGAAAACTGCTTTAAAAACACTTCACATGCTTCACATGGGTATTTAAACCACCAAATATTGACAGCTGACCTGTAAGTCAGATAAAAAATAGATTTTTCGTCTTAAGGTTAACATTTGCATGGAATTGCCCAGTAGTAAAATGAGGTTAATAATTGTAATGAGCGCAGCGGCACATTCCGCCACTCCCCCCACATCAGCGTTCTCCCCCAGATACTCCCTCCCTACATTCCAATCTATCCATCCTTATAGTATTCGAAAGTAGAATTAGTATGTTGAAAATAGTATTCCAAAGATTCCTGGATGGTGTGCTAATTCCACTAGAAATTTGAAGTGCAGAATGATGAACACTCTGACAGGTTATATTTTGCACAACTCACCACAAGTAGACGGAGTTTAGTGTAAATGTAAGTAAACAGTAAACATTACATATGAAATGATGAATCAATAAATACCTTAATGGAAAGAAGAGCTGTATTTTGATGTGTGTGACCACAATGTTGACTAGGCAACAACGGCCACTTCGCTTCCGGTTTGTACGTCCCAGTTTATGGAATCTATTGTGCCATGCACTCAAAAGTACCTACTATTCCAACACAAAAACAGTACCTACTATTAAGGCTAGTATACGTAAGGGAGTTGGAACGCAGGGCCCCACTCATTCCCCGGACTTTTAACCCCACAGAACACATTCCCCATTATCTCTTGCACCGCACACCATCTTGATTACATCTGCATTTGCAGATTATCACCCGTGACTCTATTTATACCCACCACTGTTTGTTGTATGTTGTAAGGTCTAGTTGTCATTTAAGTTCAGACCTTTGTTGGGTATATTCACCTGTTTATCATCGCCTGTGGATGTTACCTGTGGATATTAGATATTTATTAACCTGCTGTGGATACAAACCTGTGGATTCTTACCATTGTGCGCCTTAATTTAACGGTTGAACTGTGAATTCCTGATATGCATCGTATACTTCCCTCTGCTAGTGTGACACTAATATTTCCACATGAGATGCAATAATGTTCAGTGTTAATGATGCCATAGCTATATCACTATAACATTTGAGTTATCTTGACTACTGTTATGGTGTGTTGTAATCTTTTTAGTGCATAATAGAGATCATAAGTTTAGTCATTTATGTTTACTGTTTGTACTATTTTGAAATAGCTTAACCAGACACCTATTAGAATTAATAGTGTAATATTCAAAAACAATACTATTTTCAGGGAATAATAAATCTGTTACATAAATAGAAGAAATTCGTAAAAGCCATGTGTTGGTGTGTTGCCTTCGACCAATAATTTTCATTTCAGTGCATCCCCATTCTTGATGTTGTTGTTGTTGGATTAATCCTCCCAAAAACATCTATAATACAAGGCCAACACGTAAGAAAGCCAGATATAAATAAATGTAGAGGATGTTATAAAGAAGTGTGCTGAGAGCTCTGTTTACTCAAGGATGTAATAAGATTAGCTCCTGAAGATTACAGAGAGATTATAATGTCATTTATACTTGATAAACCTTGACATGACTCAATCTCAAATAAGCTTGGGTCTCATCATGAGCTGAGCTGCGACAATAACAGGTGTTAGTGTAATGATGGTGATGATGGATGGTGAATGTTTTGGGACAGCTGTGGGGTCCATAGAGACCATTATTTACAGAGACTGGTTTACAGCCAGATTTACACCTCTCCATCTTTGAGAGTCAAATCTGTAATGCGCTCTTGCTTTAGAGGTTTTGTCTAGTTTAAAATAGGTAGGTTGAGTTTTTAATGATGCTTTTGATGCACTCCAAAAAACAAATCTTTAAATAACCAAAAGATGTTTATTGATCAATTAGTATATTGTTATTAAAGGTGCTGTGTGCAATTTTCTGGAGGATCTATTGACAGAAATGCAATACAATCTACATAACTGTCTTTAGAGGTGTAAAGACCTCACATAATGAAGTGTTATGTTGTTATTACCTTAGAATGAGCTATTTCTATCTACACACATACATTGCGGGTCCTCTTTCTACAGTATCCCTTAGCGGACAAACTTCTCTACAGAGCAGTTTCATAAATACATTATCTCTTTTGGCAAAGACGTGAAAACGTGACGACATCTTAGTCCTGTGTCAGCTTCCGTAGTGCTTCGAAAGGGAGGGATGAATTGAGCAAGTCACAAACTCACCAATAGATGCCACTAAATTTAATTCACTGGACCTTAAAATGAGTGATCTTCTAGATAAGATTTTTGACCACTGAATGCTTTTGAGAAGGAATTTGTGATGTCATATTGCAATCTCTGACATTTGAATGATAATTTGACAAATACATTTGAAACATTGTTGAGGAGAAATGCGAGATTACCAATGTCTGCCTCAGGAGAAACATCTAAGACATTTCTATTTAAAGGTTTCAGTTCAACTCAGTTGATCGCATTTCTCTCTTGGTAGAAACTAAACTATTGAAATATTAAAGAGAACTCATCTGTGATTTTCTTTACAGTGAAATCTTACCGTCGGAGCTGTAGCTTCGGGACCCTGTCATGAACATCTTTATTGAGATGTTTCAATTCTTGATCACATAAAGTTTTAACAGGGTCTGTCGTGTATGATGCCTATTTATTTTAGAGAGAAGGTGTTTGTGTGTATATATATGAGGAATTTATACAGCAGATTCATTTAATGAAAGCAATGAAGACCCAAATTGCCGTATTAAACCTCAGAGGTATTAAGCGAAAGAGGAAAATAAATCAGGACGCATCATTAGATCCCAACACTAGTCACATGACTTTCTTGCTTCTCTTATCTAGGCTTCAAAGTGACAAGTCTTCAGTCGGATATTAAATTAGTCTTTGTATGCAAAAACTTGGACGTACAGCGCAGCCATGGAAGGCAAATTTAAAGTGCCGGCGCTCTAATAATACCCTTTCTATTATTTATGCCTTTATGAGTGTTACTCTCTAAGTAAAGATGGGCCGAGATCAGAGCAGTCGCCCGTATATCATGTTTCCCTGTGACGGAGCTCTGCAGGCCTTTCCATAAATAATGTCACACGTTTCTAACGCAGAACACATCGTATAAAATATTTAGCGCCGTCTGGGGGCCATAAAGCAGAAACGGAGAGGCAGTCAACTCCAAAGGACCCCTCTCTCTTATGATGGCACGGTCAGTGTCTGCTCTCACATCCCTTTGTTTCATATGCCAATTCCATTTTAATATTACATGGTAGGTTTCTTGTTTCATTGTTGTTTTGTTAGTTTTCCTCCTCTGCACATTTGTTCTTCTTGAAGTGTTTAGGGAGACTGTTCTGCTCGTATGTCTCCTGACTCCCCCTGTGTGTAAATGTGTCTCTTTGGATATGAGATTCAGTTAAAGAAAGCGCCATCTGTTTTTCTCTGATCCAAGAGTGCTGATGTTTCTGCTGAAGCAGAGGGAGAGATTGTTGCTGTGTTCAGGTGCTGATGTAAAACGTCGGTATCCAGGGAGCTTGAAAAATTCTTATCACATGTCTATTTTTATAGATTACATTGGCGGTTTTCTACAAAGCAACACAGTTGGTTTGGTAGACATGCATGCAGCATGTTGATACTGTATAAATATGCTGTTACATACATTTTCTTAGAATATGTGTTCTGACCTAGCCAATAATTATATGTAGCCTATACGTAATTACGTATTTGTAAAATGAATCACTTCATTTCTAATAATTCTTAATGATGCTTTATCATATTAATTGTACCTCAGTATCTCTCGGATGTGTAAAATCAATGAAAAAGATATGAGCATATTTCTCTTTCATATGGATTAGCAATTATGCCACATTTCCATTTTAGCAGTGGGGTTTATTAGCAAACAATGAAAGAACAAATACTTTACCTTGTGAGTACATTTAAAAAGAAAGAAAGATAACTTGTTAAAACATTTAGAGGCGACTCGCATACTTTAGGAGTTGTGCAAAACCTTGAATTTTCTTGAATATAAAGCTGCCATCCATAACTTTTTTGGTTCAAATAAACCAAGGTCAGTTTCTTGAGTAAGTACATAAAAAAATCAATGTTCAAAACAGAATTTTCATTTTATGTGTAAAGGTAACTGTATACATAGCGATTTTATTGTTTTCAAGCAGAGATGGCGATAGAGTGGCAAAGGTTACAGATTGCATCTTTGAAGGCCCCCTATGGTTACTATACAGGGACAAAAATTATAAACGCAACACTTTTGTTTTTGCCCCCATTTTACATGAATTGAACTCAAAGATCTAAGACTTTTTATGTACACAAAAGGCCTATTTTTTTTCAAATATTGTTCACAAATCTGTCTAAATCTGTGTTATTCAGCAATTCTCCTTTACCAAGAAAATCCATCCACCTCACAGGTGTAGCATATCAAGATGCGGAATAGACAGCATTGTTATTGCACAGTCGTGCCTTAGGCTGGCCACAATTAAAGGCCACTCTAAAATGTGAAGTTATATCACACAGAACAATGTCACAGATGTCGCAAGTTTTGAGGAAACGTGCAATTGGCATTCTGACTGCAGGAATGTCCACCAGAGCTGTTGCCCGTGAATTGAATGTTCATTTCTCTACCATAAGCTGTCTCCAAAGGCGTTTCAGAGAATTTAGCAGTACATCCAACCGGCCTCACAACCAGAGACCATGTGTAACCACACCAACCCAGGACCTTCACATTAAGCATCTTCACCTTCACAAACTGTCAGGAACCGTCAGGAAAGCTCAGCAGCATGCTAGTCATCCCCATCGGGGTCTCGACCTGACTGCAGTTTGTTGTCGTCACCGACTTGACTGGGCAAGTGCTCACATTCGATGGCGTCTGGCACTTTGGAGATGTGTTCTCTTCACGGATGAATCCCGGTTTTCACTGTACAGGGCATAAGGCAGACAACGTATATGGAGTCGTGTGGGATGTCAACGTGGGTTCGAGTGGCCCATGGTGGCGGTGGGGTTATGGTATGGGCAGGCATATGTTATGGACAACAAACACAGATGCATTCTTTGATGGCATTTTGAATGCACATAGATACCTGTCATGGTTCCACCTCTCCTTGTCAGGTATTTCTTGGTCTAGAGGTGGAATCATACAGGATCCTTTGTTTCATGTGGGAGAGAGACGATTTCATCTCTCTCTGGTCTGCGTCATCGTTCCTACTCTCCTGTTTCCTAGTTTGTGTTAATTAGCTTTCCTTAGTGTTTATCCCCTGCACCTGTTCCCTCTTAAGTTTGTTCCCTTTAAAACATCCTCGTGTTCATTGTCCTGTGCTCGTTCATTGTACGTCTTACCTTGCCTGTTTGGTGTTCCTAGTAGCTGTATGCTGTACTTGTCCATGTCCATGTCCATGTCCATGTCCATGTCCATGTCCATGTCCATGTCCATGTCCATGTCCATGTCCATGTCCCTGTACCTGTACCTGTACCTCATACCTTGTGAGCTGTATTCATGTCATCGTCTTACCTTGTCAAAGTAAGTGTTAGTTTAGTGTTTGTTTCAAGTGTTTTGTTTTCATAGTCTAATTAGTCAGTGTCCCTTGTTGTTAAAGTTTATATATATATTCCTGTCCTGTTTTCCCCCTCGTGGGTTTTTGTTTTGCCTGTTTTGTTAGTGGCTTATGTTTAATAAAAGTCTATGTTACATCTACAGTCTGTGTCTGCCTGCAATTGGGTTCCCACGCCATTTCTCCACCTGAGTTTCATGACAGATACCGTGAGGAGATCCTGAGGCCCATTGTTGTGCAATTCATCCACGACCATCACCTCATGTTGCAGCATAAGGCACGTTTTAGAGCGGCCTGTTATTGTGTCCAGCCTAAGGCACACCTGTGCAATAATCATGCTATCTACTCAGCATCTTGATATGCCACACCTGTGAGGTGGATGGATTGTCTCGGTAAAGGAGAATTGCTCACTAACACTGATTTAGACAGATTTGTGGACAATATTTGAGAGAAATAGGCCTTTTGTGCAATATGAAAAAGTCTTAAATCTTAGAGTTCAGCTCATTAAAAATGGGGCCAAAAACTAAAGTACTGCGTTTATAATTTTGGTCAGTGTATGTCTTTGTTGTGTTTTTAATATACTTTTTTTGGTTGTACTTTTTTCAAGTGGTTTTAGGATAAACCATTTGCAAATTCAAAATCGAATGTGGCATCTTTGTAATTATAATCAATGTTCTGAGCACACATGATTGAATGGAGACGGGGACTAATTTGCAGATTCATGAATCCACGTATAGTAAATGAAGCAAGGGTGTAGAGTTACAAGAAACTATTATCACAGGAAACACTTTTACATATGCTATTCTAATGCTTAAATGTGAGTTTTAAGTGATAAAATTATCGAATTCAATGGGAGCTTTAAATAAATCAGTATTCCACAGCCATTGTAATCAGGGGATGATCTGAGCAACAGCTACAAGCGCTTTGTCCTGGACTGTGAAATGTACTGTACTGTACTGGAGAGCTTTTGACAATTAAATGGCAGTTCTTGATCTAAGGATTAGCTTTGTTGTTGGGCGCAACACTTTATCTTGGTTGAGTCAAAGCCAGACAAATGTTGGCTAACTCATTTAAGAAGGTCTGTGTCAAATATGTGCCCTTTGGGTCTTACAGCACAGAAACAAGCAGAATTTATTTAGTTTGTATTTTCCTTCCAGATTAAACGTTCCATGGATCTCCTTTGTCAAATATTTTCAATCCCAGAAGCTTTTGTGTCCTTGTACCAAGTAAAAACAAATACTTTTTAGCCATCTTTGAAGGTATCCTGAAGGGAGTTTTTTTTCCTTTGCTGCTGGCAAAAACTGAATATTTTCATGTGCATTTTTAAGACCGCAAGGAATAAATCTGAAATATTTTACTGATTTGAATGGAGCTTTACAGCTCACAGAAATGACTAAACTTCTAGTCAGGTTCTGCTGTTGCCTCGGGTACAACTATGCCTAACTTTTCATTTCATTCTGGTTGATGGATTTAGGTGTTAGTTGATTGAAAATGTTTTCTTTTTTATTAATAACAAGGCTGTGCACAGTTGGACTCCTCTTAAATATTTTACTTCTCGCCTGTTCTAGCTCTATAGATTTGACAACTTGGAATTCCCTGAGGCCATGTCCATCACTCTGACATGGATGGAGAAAGGTGAGCTCTATCTTTGTAATACTAACAATCTCTGGTTTATAATTAGATCATCCAACCTTTAACCACAGGCTCATGCATGGAAAGAATGCCCATGAGAAATGGAGGAAACAATGAAGTATTTACTCCTACAGGTCCGTGCGTAACTGTTTTTTATTCATTATTAATTTAACAGAATAAACAATTGACAGAAAGATGATGTAGTAAGGTGGAGAGGTGTTTTTTGTAATTCAACTGCAGCAAGATATTACATCAACAGACGACAAATAATAAACATATCAAACTGATGTATGGTATAAAAGGCAGGTTTATAGACATCTATCACTTCTTTTTAGTGCACTGTTGGATATACTTTGGTTTGTGTGGTCTGATGGTTCCTCAAACTTCTTGTTTGCCTTCAAAGTTCAGGCTGATCTGCACATTTACTGCTTTAACTTGACAAAAATTAAAGGCTTCAATAACAGTTGTATTACTATCTTGGGTGTACAAAGAGCCAAAAGGAATTTATAGTGTTTGTTATTTGAAATTATAATTTCCAAAGTCAGTTTGGTCAAAAGGTAGCCCATCATCAAAATCATGTCATTAATTGACAAGCAGCTTTTTCTGAGTGATCCATAGTTTTCATGTGACATTACACATTAAGCGGAATGTCCCGTTGACGGGCAAAGAGTTGAAATAATTGAAGAAAAGTTGTTGTGGTGGTTTTTGGAAGCAGTGTTAAACGTAACTTTTACAACCATTATGTAGTTGAACTTTGTAGTGTTTTATTGTTTTTACTTAAATTAAAATATAATCAAATATAATATGATACAATATAATATTAACATAACCCTGGTGGAAGTGTAAGGTGAGAAATTCTGCACAAAACAGATGTAATCATCTCTGAAGTGAAGCTCTGATAAGATTCCTGTGTTTTTGTGATTAAAATATGGAGGTGGGTGCTGAATGGATCTCAAGTACACATGACTTTTAGTTCTTGTTTATATCTCAATTTTTCTTCTATTAAGAGGTGATCTTATTATAAGTGGCTTGTAACAGAAGAAAAATTTTATGCTGTGTCACCATGTAGAGTTCAATGTAAGCCGCCCCTTTCTTGCCTTTTAAACCTCTAGATGAAAACAATGACAATGTCCTGTTGCATGTGTCGTCATGAAATGATGTATGAGTGTTACTACCAATCAATATACAGGTTTGTTTATACATAATTGGCAAACTTTTTAGATGTCCTCTTACGAGCTGTTTTTAAAATATTAAATTGACAAAAATTATTTTACATTTGTGCATTTGGCAGATGCTTTGGGTAAACAACTTGAATTGTTTTCAAGGTTGAGGTTATCAGTATGTGTTACCTTGGATTGTATCGAAAATGTTTGCATTGATAATGCAATGCTCTACCAAGTGAACTAGAGAAATAGAAAGTTTCTCCTGCTGCCGGTTGAGGCACTAATTTAGTGAATGTTTCTAGGATCCATTCCTGCAAGATGCCAACAATGCTGGTCCAGAACTTCCTGTTTCAGTATTTTACCAGTACACAAATGTAAGAACAAAACACAACAATGAGAATCAAAATGTTAAACTAAAATCTTTAATACTCAATTACATATGAAAAAACTTTCACAGGAAGTGTTTGTGGACTAGTGTTGTTTATGTCTTGCAAATTTGTCTATACTGTTGTATGTAAATGTTGAAGCAAACTTCACCTTTTGGTCTCAGATAATTCTCATCTGAGGAGTCTCAGTGAATAATAAAGTAAACTGTACTTCCTAAACTTTAACATCACATGGGTTCACCAGTGTTTGAATTATTTCTAGCAGTGAGAACAACTGTGGACCTGTGGAAGATAACAAGGGCTAATACGTTGGCTGCTACTTGTAATCACTTCAGATGAAGTGTGCATTTAATGCTATCAGGAACAGAGAGTTTTCAAGTGCAGGAAAGAAAAACTGCTGCACGACAGCATTGTGTCATTTCTCCGGCTAGATTGTTCAAGAAGATCATTCTTCTCTGAGATTCACTTGTTGTTAACCAGCTCCAGGTTCATTCATCGTAACTGGCAATGACTTCTCATCGTGCTCCTGCAGTCTACAGATTCTCATTCTAGGTGCATCTGCACATCCCTCTGCCGACCTGCAGCGCTGCTGCTCATTTCAGAGATTGATTAGTAGTCCAGTGATCTCTTAGAGGTAATGGAGACAATCAGAGGTGGTCTGTTTTTCAGCCGCCTGTACAAAGCTATTGAAGAATCAGACGGTGTCATGGACACCCGCGTCTTTTGGAGGGTGGGTGTTAGATCCCTGTTTAGTTACCCTACAAACGGAATCCTATATGTTTGATGTTCCCAGTCCCCTGGGTGGATGTTATAAGCGAGTAAGGTTAATGACCAATCAGCTTCCTCTCTTACTGAAGAATTGCCAGGCCATTGTCCTGCCTGGATCTGATTCTAATTTTTTCCTGTGCGAACACAACAGCCGTTTGTTTTCCCTGTTGATTGTGTAACCAAGCTGTGGTTCACCCACATTGCAAAAAAAATATTTTCATTACGAAAGCTGTTCATGAAAACATATGCTTAGTAGCGGTATTGCCTTAGGCTTCATAAAATGAGCTCCTTTTTATACCAAAACTTTATTGGTGCTAAACACAGATGGATTTGTTTTGGATTTGGATTTTTATTCAATTTTGAAAGGAACCTTGGGTATAGAGAGATGTATGGCTAAATATTTTAACAATGCCATTGACTTTATGAATGTGAAATAAAAAAATTGTGTTACTGTCACAGTATTTATAAACTTTCAAAAACTATTTTTCAATACAGCGAAGAACACACGTTTTCCAAATATAAAAGTAAATATGAGACGTCAAACATAAGATCAGATATACAAATACACAGGCACAGTAGGTGGTGGTATGTCCTATTGACACAAACCAGCCGCCATATATGAAAAATGCCTTCAGTAAGCTTCTGTTAAAGGTAAAGATGCATTTAATCATAGCTTTAAACGAATGTCTTTAAGACAGTTAAGACTATTTAAGACATCATCATCCACCATTATCGTATACTTTATACATTTTGAGAATATACTGATAAACGTAATAATAAGATGCTTGAGGTTTGGTTATTTATTCTGTATTAGAATACATGTCAATATTATCCCCCGTCAGCTAATAACAGAGAGAAAGAGGACAATAGGCTACTGATGTTGATAAATCAACATCTAAAAGTCAAAATCGGGATAAAATACATTTTATAGTGGCCTTCTTAGGTTAAAATGAGTATAACGTTTAGTTTTTTTATTAAATGAAATATTTGATGTATGAATATTTTTTATGAATATTTTGAACGTCAAATTCTAGTAATGTTGGCTATTACAACGTATTAAGCCATACATCTCTCTATACCCTGAGTTCCCTTTAAGTTTTCCTTATTTAAAATTTCAGCATCATATAAACATTTTTTGTTAGGGCCTGACTAGGGTGATCCAAATGTTGTGTTTATCCTATGTTTATATAATTGAATCTCGAATTTAATTAATATACATGTTCAGTATGAATTCTATGATTAGATATTCAACAAATCGAAATATTCTGTTATTTGTTATTTTGTAATGCCTGCCATTATTTGCTCCCTTCTCACCACCTGTAAAATGTCAGAAAAAGTACAGAACTGTACTTTTTATGAGACAGTAGCCATCACTGGGGTTGTGTCCTAAATGCTGCGTTCACACCAAATGCAAATTAGGCGATTTGCGTGAGTAGATAAAATACAAAGTCCATGCAACAACGCGAATAGACGCATTAATGGCGCATATCGGCCATTCGTGGCAATCACATCTTCTGCTTCGTATTTGGTGCGAACACAACATTAGGGGTGGTACGCTATATTGTACCTTTTTGGGTGCACAATTGAACCCACTAAGGACCTTTTTTGTACCTAATGGTACAGTTACATATTTGGTTTCTGTAATAATACAATATGTACCCAGATGCAACATTATTTGTTTTAAACCTGTGGATGCACAAAAAGGAACCCTTAAGGGTACCACCACAGTGATGGTAAAAGGAACAATTTTGTACCCCTACAGTTTTTTCTTATAGTGTTCTTTCGTGTAAAATCTACAGTATATATAGTAATTATATTATAAATTATAACAGACTACATTTGCTCTTGAAAAAGGTTCATTGCCACAATATATTGGAATATTGTATTGTAATACAGGTTGCCAAAGGTTAAAAATTGCACATATATTGTATCACGGCTTGGAATAATGTTGTATTGTGTGGTCTCTGGCGAATCCCACCTTTACTTTCAATGGCAAGGAAACATACAAAAAGAACACGAATAATATTATTCTCCAAATCTTATTCCAGTTGTCTATGTAATACTCTTGTTTTTACGGCTCTATGAGGCTATGCCACATTTCCAACGGTTTCATATTAATGAGACAGCAAGATATACTTATAAGAATAATAGCGGTGTCCATTAAAAATAGGTAGTTGAAAAACAACTTGAACTTCATCATCCAGTGTGACCCAACCGATCATTATATTTGCAGACAGAATCAAGGAGACACCCATCACTCAAAAACCTGATTTCTATTCATAGCAACATTGTGTTGCACGTAGACAAATGTCAGAACCTGAAGTGAGATCCCAGAGGGCCGGGCTTGCCGACATAGTCAGCAAACAACAGGAACACACATGTTTACAAGTTTGTTCCTCTACCTCTGTCAGATCTGAGCCCATGTGAGCTTTGTCAAAATGAGGAGATGTCACATTTCCCTCAGGCACAGATGCCACCTGCCAGTTAAAGCTTGCGTGCTTCTCCTGACAGTGGCTCGTACGTTTTGCAAAATCAAATTCGAAAAATATACGAGAGTCTTTCTCCCCTTCATTGTGATTCTGCAAATTATCCGCACATACGTGGAGTCTCCCTTGGAAAGGAGATTGAGACACAAATAAGGATTTTATCTTAATCTGCTTAATCTTATGGGTAAGGAAAGGATGGGATTTATCTCCCACAATCACCCTTTTCATGTCACATCTATACAGCCTCTGTGTATGGGTTTCATCATGTGGATGCTTGACAGGAGATTAATGACTTTATTTCTCTAAAACCGCATGTTCTTGCATCATTTTGGATTTATCTCATGAAACCAGACAGTAATCTCTCATTCAGATCTGTCAAAAACATAGAGGCAATTAATATAATTTTTAATGTGATCTGTTCTTACTGTAAAGTCAAAACCACACGCACAGACTCAATGCATTGATCACAAATATTTGATATTTTGCTATATGTCTCTTAGTTCTCTCTCTCTCTTTGGATACCTTAAGCATGCAAGGAGGTACAACCCCCTCACTCTCGCCCACCTGGCAGTTGATCAATATCCACCATCAAAATTAAAGGGTGCTGAAGTCACCATCGATCTTGCCACGGTGCTCACGTTGCAGCATCCCTAGACCTTAAACAGGCTTTGTTGATTCCCTGAAGCATGTTAACAGCCCTGTGAGATAAAGGAAGTATATATGTGATCTGTAAAGAACCCATTACCAAACCTATTCCCCCCATCACCCCGGCCTCCAGGAATGTCAATGTGACGGTTGGCTGTTGATGTAAATGGATACATACACTATGGAGGTAATTGGAAATGATCCCACAATGTAAGATCATGACTTGCCTTTACATGAAAAACATGCAACCCATCTGCCATGTCTCAGTAGTTGAATTACTGTATTCCCCCTATCCGGCTCTTAGGGTGGAAATTTCGGTGAGTTCTCCAGATTATGTAAAGCAGTAACAGCACAGCTGCTGGTAATTGGAGCTTTATCAATTTCCAGCCCTGGCAATTTCTCTTTTGTATTTGTGTTGAGCTTTTCTTGCTCCTATAGCCTATGTATAATTCACACTAACTACGTCTGCCTGAGGATATGTACGTAAATTAAAAGTACAGGTTTCCAACAACAGGACAGGAGTTGGAATTGTTTGTTGCTCATCTACACTCTCAGAAAAAAATGTTTAAAAAAAGGTACCAAGGATGGAAAGAACAAGTGACTACATCTTAGTTCTGCGTCACCTATTGTAGTAGGGTTGTCACGGTACCATAAACATGTCTTAGGAAACTATACCAGCTGTAATTATATTATTTAAATTATATGGCACAGCATCGTGATAAAACTTGGTATAATTCAAATCTATACAAAAACACAGATTTAGATTAAACATTTTGTTTTTACTAGAGTGAACTGTATTATACTTTGCACTAGAATATGTTGTTGTATTAATAGTAGCTATCGGATAAATTGTATCAAATACTGTAGTACACTTCAATATTTACTATGGTAAGACAAAAAAAAAAACTAGGAGATGGTGGTCTAGTGGGTTAAACCACTGAACTGGTAAATCAAAAGGTTGCTGGTTCGATCCCAGCAGCCACCACCAGTGTGTCCTCGAGCAAGACACTTTACTCCATTCTGCTCCAGGGGGATTGTCCCTGTAATAAGTGCACTGTAAGTCGCTTTGGATAAAAGCGTCTGCCGAATGACTAAATGTAAATGTAAATGTAACTAGTATCTATGAGTTTAAGGTGTTTACAGTAGTAAATAAATACTAAAGTACACTAGATCATTTTTCACGTGGGAACTAATTCAAATGTGGAACAAATTATATTAGGCAATATTAGGCTTCTTTAAATGCAGAACTAAGATGGCCAGTAGGTGGCGTCTATTTTCCATTTAACCAACAGGTTCAAACACCAATTTGAATCATTAACTTGTCCGAGTCATTCTAAACACAAATTCATTCAGGAGATAAACATTGCAAAAGGGCAGATGTAAGGTGTTCAAATGAATATCAATGCACATATGCAACATTAACTACGGTACTACGATACTACCATTTCATAAATAGAGAGGATCCGCGGGTGTTTTGAAGCTTTAGCATCGCAATGCTACCGTAGCACCGGTACACCGTGCAACCCTACACTGTAGTGCTACAAAAGGGAGAGAGGAGGGGTGGGGGTAAGCCTTTGATTGCAATTCACAACCTCACCACTAGATGGCGCTAAATCTCATACACTGGACCTTTAAAGCAAAAAAGTAGACATCTGTTCACATTAAAGGGGTCATATGATACAGCTAAAATGTGAGGCAATTTGTATACACGATTTAAGGTTAAAAAACGCTGTATTTTCCACATAGCTTGCATGTTTGTATCTCCTCTTACCCGCCTCTCTGAAACACGCAGATTCTTTACAAATTTCATCGCTTTGAAAAGCGAGGTGCGCTATGATTGGCCAGATTACCAATGCGAAGTGATTGGTCGAATACTGCAAGCATGTGACGGAAATGTAACGCCTCTAACGATGTTTGGAACTTTAGGTTCCAAAGCAATTGTGCTAACAGGTACGCCCACCTTACTTACTTACTTACTATACATTTGGGTTGTCTTAGTCAATTCATACCTCAAACTGAAGTAAATTTGTAGGGGTGTGGTTACACAAGGCGTGGAAGGTCTGGGTGAGCATTCCCTTTTAGATAGAATGCATCTTTTGTTTCCGACACTTAGATTTTTGCAATTTTATGTGTCTAATGCAACTTCTACTAAAACCAAAGACACAGAAAAACATGTATTCGCGCCAAATGACCCCTTGAGAGGGGTCCTAAACAGGGAATGCACCAGCAATTTAATTATAGTACTGTGGTCTTGAAATACCAGACCAATACAAGACATACCCCCACATGTAGTCAAACATTTGATTTACTCTTTTAATTCTAACCAGAATGTTTCTAAAGGATTTGATTTACTGAGCTGGTTTAAGCCAGACATCATATCTTATCCTTATTAAACAGAGGAGCATGTTGAGACAGCCATTCATAAAACATCTAATTAGACTTCAGCGTTTGATTTTTAGATTTGGAGTGTATGAACAGGAATAAAGTTGAGGGCTTTTGCAGTAATTAAATGTGGAAGATGCATTAGAGGGAACAGACGTCATGAAGAGGGCATGAAGATTATTTTGCTCTTGAAATAGTTTCCGTCTGACTGTGAGATTATTCTGCAGGGGTCCAGGTTGAATTCTTTCAGGTGTCTGTGAATGGTTGGGTTAGTAGAAAAGGATGATTTAAGAAGATTTTACTGTAGGACTCTTAACCTCACACTGGATTTTCTAACTCAATGTGTTATCCGGTGCTGAAGAAAGTGGAGGCGGGGGGACTGGAGTATTTTTCTTTATAACTTTACAAATCCTACAAAAGTACTTTGCCACCTTTGCTATAAGGTCCTGTGCTGACGGGCTCCTACATTAATGCATTTACCAGACACTTTTATCTGAAGGGACTTAAGAAGCATTCAAGCTATACGTTTTCATGTTCCATATTGCTGGTACCACGCCATACCCATATGAGCTACGGAAACATAGAAAGCTTAGCGTGACCTCAGTGTGCTGTGGAAGGAGAGAATCAGAGCTAGTTTTGCAGCTTGGGATCAATGCTTTTTTGCATTTAGAAGAAAGTTTTCTGTTTAGAGTTTTTGCAAAACACTTACATATGGGCATTTTACCATTGCCTGAAATCAAATCTAATGTACTGTATATTGGCCATTAACATTTTTATCTTAGTTTCTCAAGTAGTATGAGGGCTTTTCTGAGCATCTAAATATTTGATTGTTTTTCATACTTGATTAATACGTCTAAATATAATTTTTGACATCTTGTATGATCCTGGATCGAAGCTCATATCATTGTGGTCAAATAAGGCTTATTGAAAAGAAACGATAAAGATCAAACCTTTGTGTCATGCACATAGAAGTTCTGATGCTTTTTATTTCAAGCACACGTTCACCTGTTCACACTCCAAAATAAATTGACCATGTGCCTCTCGTTCTGAAGAGAGCATGGATTAAATAATGTAATAGTTTTGTTTTTGCGGTCTAGTGCTGTTGAAATAATAATCGCAGTACACCCTTTGCTTACAAATCTCTGCATTAGCCTTTTATACTAATGCACCATTGCTATCTCACCTCCCCGAGCTGAAAACATTTAATTAACAGCTAAAAAGGTTGTTGAAGATTAGTGTGTTGAGATCCACTTCTACTGTATTAGGCAGAGATGTCTTGTCTCTCGGGGGCTCAGCGGCCCACTGCGAGTAACAGTATGAAACTACAGATGCTTCAGTAAAGCAAATAAGAAAAGACAAAGAGCTTTGGCATAAATTAACTGTACATTAACAACATTTAAACTCACTTTTTATTAAAACCAAATTTCATCTGAATAGAGATAAAACATGTTATTCAATAGTGTATGCTGAGCAAATGGATGGTTAATATTTTGCAGTTTTTTCAGTCATTAACAGTTCATTCATGAATGCATGACATTTGTTTGTGTTTTGGGTTGCTTTATGTCCAAAGTTGAGTTAATTAGCCTGTGTTTTAAGTGTTTTGATTGAACATGTTCCACTGTTTATTTATTTAAAGCTTATTTAAAAGTCAAGTGACATATGACATTTAGCTGCATCTAGTGGTGAGGTTGAGAATTGCAATCAACAGCTCACTCCACCCATTCCCCTCTTTAAAGCATTACAGTGGCTGACACAGAACTAAGATGTTGTCACAGTGCCTCTTTGCCAAATGAGATGATGTACTTATGAAATGCGCTCTGTAGAGAAGTTTGTTCGTTTAGGGCTACTATAGAAACAACATGGCGAAATCCATGTAAGGGGACCCGCTTTGTATGTAGAGAGAAATAGCTCACTCTAAGGTAACAGAAACATAAAACTTCATTATGTAAGGGATTTATACACCACTGAACAAATAGTATATTATAGGCCTATTGCATTTCTGTCAATAGATTGTCCAAAAAATTACACACAGGACCTTTAAGGCTCATTTAAAATGTAAACACCATCACGACTCTTGGGTTATATATTGAATAGTCTTGCAGTTTATTGCTGCTTTTATCTTTTTAATACTAACTATTCTGACATTAAATATATTTTTTACATGTTATCACCAAGGAATGGCAATGGGGAAGGACATGTTAATTTAAAGGAAATATTATTGAACCAAAATCTGTAAAGTGCAAAATGACTTATCAACATCTTTGAAGTCTGTATGATTCCCCCCTCCTCCTTTAAAAATATTCAGTAATATTATTTTCATCCATTAAGATGTTATAAAGAAGTACAGTTACATGCATGTAAAACACTTTAACTTTTTTGAGAAGTTGTGCCGACCTGGAGCATTTTACAGATCGAGTGTAGTGCTGCTGTCGTGATGTAACAAGTTTTAGCACTTTCGGTTCCCTCGTCCTACAGGTGTCGTCAGGGACATCATCTCAAAAATAATGCAGTGTGGGCACAGTTCGCTCCAAAATATGGATGATGATTCATTCACAGTGTAACTCTTTATCAGGGGATTTTTTTTAAAATAAAGATAGGAGTTATTAGGAGCCTGGTGGTGGAGATGTTTCGATCAATCAAGTGTAGTCTGTTTATAACCTAAGAATAACCAGTGTGAACCAGTGTGATGTTGTATTTCTATTATTTGACACACGCTCTTTTTATAATAATGTGTTGTTCTGACACTTCAGTTCTTCAGTGATTTTGCTGTATGTGTTAATGTATCTGGTTATCATGTTCTGTGTTTAGATGTGAAACAGGTGAATAAATGACAGGTGTCATTCATCCTGGGTCTGTTTTTAGTCGCGTTGCAGCTGTGGAGTTACCTCAGGTGAACTTTTAGATTTAATGCTTCTGCTTGCAGACAGGTTACCCGCAGGGTAATATCAAGATTCAGCTAGTTCAGCTTTTGTGTCTATTGTTGAGATACCCAAGGGCTGTTCCCTGTAGCGGGGCCTTGATATTGTCTCAAGTGTTTCAGTCTGTTTTCCCAGGCTCCTTATCCTGCAGTAATTTCAACATCTTATTTTTCATTGCCTGTATGAGAGCTTTACAGAGGGACATTTATTGCTCAGATGTTTCACTTAAAATTGTTGAGTTAAAATTAGAAATGGAGTATGGAGGTGAAAATGACTATATTTATGTAGGTAAAATCTTCAATATTTGTATGAATTTCAGGAGAAATATTTGACTTCATATTGAAATCTTCGATAATATTGACTGTTGATTGCAAACTAGACAAAAAAGAGAATAGAGACATATTTTTCTTGGGAGAAATATGTGAGGCGCAGGAGACTTTTATCTTGTATAGATCTTTTTACTTGTCATATCTTAAACATTACTTTAAAGAACTTTTAAAAACTTTCTTAAATAATCTTACTAATCTAAAAAATTGCCATTTAAGATCTTAAAGAGATCTCATCAGAGATTTTTCTTTCTTATAGTTAAAGCACTCATAATCCTGTTAAGCCTACACATGAAAACACATGTTGGAACTAAAATGGCAGTAACTCATGAATTCTTTGGAATACAGACTTACGGTTGGTCTCGTTTGAAAAAAGAAAAAATAGCTGATTATTGCTAAATAAAATCACACACCAAAATATTAAAGGTATGTAGTTAGGTTTATTGTAAAAAATAAATAAAAACAGTTTTTCTTTGATTAAAAAATAATACGGGGTCGCAAAAGGATAACAAAAAATGTAAGCACACTCTTTATAAAAAATTATCAATTACTCTCCCTACATAAATTATTTAAAAAACACCAAATAAATCTGTATTCTAGAGTCTTAGACCTTTCCAATAAAATATAGTTTGTCATGATTCGATTAGAAAATACATTGCACAATATTGAAGCAAACTAACGTGTCCCGTAAATGGAACGGGTGACAGTTAACAGGCTACAATAAATCATTTTCTGATGCTTGTCAAGAAACAATTCTCATTACATAACATGGTTTTATGAATTAAACTTGTATTATTTTTTTAGATCTTGAACGATTATAATACGCATATTCATCAAAACTGGACCTGTTACGATGGTGAAGAGCTTCTTACACTAATTACTCATAAACTATGCTTCATTTCTTTGTTTCATTGTGTAATGAATCCTTTAACCTCTCTCTAAATTTAATCTGCAAATCTTTCATATGTTAACTCTTGTGCCTAAAACCTTTAGAAATACAGTATGTTTAACGGTATTACTGGTAATTCTCAAGGACCATGGATCTTTTCTGTTGGTTCATTGAGGTCATTCTGAGGCACAGAGATAATATGATAGTAATTATCCAGAGTTATGAATAGTCTGTGTGCCGTCCCAACAATAGGTTGTAATGAGATTATAGCTAAATTAAACAAAAAGCCATTTGATTTGCAATTCAAATTTACAAAATTTGAATGGGTGTTCACATTTTGCTTATTATGTATTGTGCACACACACCTCTGATCTGTCAGGTACCCTGGCAACCATCCACAGCTCCCCAGCAAAGGTGGCAAGTTTTTCTCAGACAAGCAGCACTTACATTTGTAAGAAAATCTAAAACTAAAATGTATTCTGCTTTTCAGTATACAATATATTTAATATATGGCCCATCAACATGCGATACCTTTCAAACCATTTTGTGACTCAGAAGGTCTCAAAAATTGCATTTTATATGAAGGGTCTATGGTGAAGCTCTTTCAATTTTAGGTTAAGCTGTGAATGGCGGGCAAAAGGAAAGACCGCCAGAGACGACGCTTGATATTTTTCTGCTTCGTAAATAGCAGTGACCATGAGGGAGTGATAGAATTCAAGGCATGAAATTTAAAAGCTTGCAGATGATTCTTTCTGGGTCTAAAGGTGTCGTTTTCTTTTATAACCCCCCCCCCCCCAACGCTCTCCCGAATGTGGTGATGCATAGCTGAGTTTTTGTCCCTTTGTTCACTTTGTTTAGGGTACTTCTGAACATCACAAAAGTGCCATTAGAAGCTGCTCGGCACTGAAACCGCTCTGCAGTTTCAGAGTTTAAAATCACCTCTGTAGCTGTTTTTGGCACATTGGGACTTTATCAAATCCTGCCTGTCTCTAACATGAAGTGAAGCACATGTTGTCCTTTCTGACCATGGCCTTCCTCTGTGCGATTTTAGAAATGAGATTCATAGAGAAAGGGCCCGAATCATTGTTATCCTGTATCATATGTAAATTTTATTATCAGTTTAATATGTTTTTATGTGTCTATTGATGTGCGACCTTGCTCAGATAGACACAAGATAACAATATTTAAAAAGATGTTAGTAACCAAAAACCATAGACTTCTATTGTACGGAGACAAAACCAATGCAAGTCAGTAGGGACCTACGATTTCTGTTACCAACATTCTTTTCGTCTGTTCTGCAGAAGAAATGATGTCATACATGTTTGAAATGACAAGAGGGGGTGTAAATAATGACAGAATCTTCATTTTGAAAGTGAACTAATCCTTAAAAGTTCAAGGCTTATAGATTGTTTCAACCCATGGTTGAGTCAAATATAAAAAAATTTAGATTCATTAAAACCAACGGTTGGGTTTGTTCATACAGTATTTTACAAAACCATTTGTCATTTGAATCATAACTTTGCAAATAGCCCAGCATCAGTTACTGTCATAACTTATATCACGTGGGTTGACAATGAAACAGTATTATTATCAGTTAAGTTTCAACAATGTGTATCATAATAAGAAAAACTGCAATAATTCATTGTATTATAATACTGTATATTGTGTCTTTTGTTTATTTATGTATTTCTTTTTTATCTTTTTCATTGTACCACTGCCTAATTGTATGTAAAGTTGCATTGCAACAATGCAAAATTGTGAAAACTGCCATGAGAATAGAATAGAATAGAGACTGAGCACAACCAAGCATTCTTTAGAGTGCAGTAGAGTGACAACTTGCCCCGCTATTCGATCAATTTTGTTTAAGCAAACTGTTTCTATTTTAATGAATAGTATATGTGGAAATATTCAAACACATTTTTAAGAACAAACATTCTCTGAAAATCATTTAGGGTGTAAAATCTGTGACAATTACCTATGCGACAGAAAGTCAACAACCGGCAAAATTTCTCACACTTTCCAGAGCAGGTGCATTCTGGGTAAAGAGGTATATTAGGCTTGTTAGTGGCTCACTTGTGAGTATACTTGCATTGTCGACCCTGTTCCTTTTTCAGAGCTGATCGGGAATAATGGTCAGAAGAAAGCTCTCTGACAACGGGCACAATGCATGTGTGAATAGGAGCTGAATTCTCTGCTGTCAGCTCTCAAAGGTTTCGCCACTCAGGTTTTACTGCAGGCTGCCATGCGAGCCGGAAGAAGCGGACACCTTATTGAAGCGGCTACTTGATGAGACGACTGGATCTATAAACACTCCACTCTCTCTCTATTTTCCAACTGTCCCTCACTTTTATCTGTCTCAGTCTCTCGTTTTGTCCAGACATTCAAACATACAGAATCACTCCCTCTAGAATTTCTCCAACAACAATCCATTATTTGCTGAAACTTGTAATTTTGTCCTGTTCCCACAATATATTTCTGCAAAAAAGCCCATTTCAGGGAAAGCAATGTGAGCTACTTGGGATTCATGGATCCAAGACAGATCTGATCGACCTGTACTGCTGCTGCCTTGCAGTGAATTCTATTTCAAAATGAAAATCGATATGGCCTATTCAGTCTGTGTCACGGGATTGCGTGTATATAAATAATTGCACAACGAAGAAAGTAAAAACTGTGACAGTCTGGAGGGCGGATATTTTTATTTAAGTGCTCTGAATGGTGTGAGGTATACAGTAGCTTTGCTGTAGCTCAGTGGTAAGAGCATTGCATTAACAACGCAAGGTTGCGAGTTTGATTCGAGGGAATTGCAAATACCTATGTAAAATGTATAGGATGATTCAATGTAAGTCGCTTTGGATAAAAGCGTCTGCCAAACGCCTAAATGTAAATGTACTGCTGTCCTGTGTGTGTGTGTGTGTGTGTGTGTGTGTGTGTTTTGGAAACCCAACTGAGGGTTGAGAATTCCCAGGTAACACAGGTGTCTATACTAAAAGCAATCGTCATGACGAGTCTAAAGATGGACCTCATCTCAGAATTTTCTCTAACAAACCATGATATAAAATCAGTGAATATCTTTATTTTTACTATTAAATGCTGCTATTATAATCTACTATCATATAATAATTATTGGTTTTTGTCTACATATGCATATTAAGGTACTCACTAAAACTCATTAGACATTTTCTGTAACAGAAAAACTTTGTTTAGCATTTAGACAAAATGTGCAAAAATTCACTTCCAAATTTAATATTTAGAGTAGTTAATAAGAATTAATTAATGTATAATATACAATATAATACTGTGTGTTTAACGCAGAATAACTTGGTTATACAGTAAAGATGCAAAAAAATACTTTTTCTCTGAAATGTATCAAATATCTTTACTCAAAAACAAGTATTTTTTTTGTAAGTTTTTGGATTAGAGTTTCAGTGTGGGTTAGGGTAAATTATAACTAGCTGTCTAAAAACCATAGAGGTCTATAGAAGGTCGTCATTTAGATAAGTAAACACACGTGTGTGTGTGTCCTAGGGTTCTAGGATGTGAAAACAAAGTTCTGTCATTGAATTTATGTGGCAGTACTCATTGTCACAGGTTAATCTGTTGATGTTATATATAAACTTGGATTTATAAACATATCACTTGGTTTGTGCTTTGCTGGCAAGAATTAACATCTGTGTATACTTCGAGAAGGTCTTATGGAAAGTTTACTCGTCCAAAGTTTGTTGCTGCTATGTTTTGTTCAATTTGTCGTAGTTTAGTTTCTTAGAATGTGCCACTATTTTCACCAGAACACACAACTGATTCGTTAAATAGCTTTATGTTTTCAACTAACCTTGTTGCTGTTAAACATCCTGGTCACACTCTGTACAGCCAATCCAATAAGGTAGTGAAAACAGGTTGTTAAATTACATCACTTCCTGTGAATGCTACCCTTTGGG
The DNA here is from genome assembly GCA_029783895.1 of Triplophysa bombifrons. Classification (NCBI taxonomy): domain Eukaryota; kingdom Metazoa; phylum Chordata; class Actinopteri; order Cypriniformes; family Nemacheilidae; genus Triplophysa; species Triplophysa bombifrons. Next base: position 14,473,378 of record CM056464.1, read on the forward strand.
TTTGAATTCAGATAGGAATTTGAATCTGCAGTATTTTGAAGTTTAATATTCAGTTTAATTTTCTTCAATTGAAAGCAGCTATATTACTCGTTATAAGTCATGCTGTGTTGGGTGTTTATATTTGATTTGCATCACCATGCCTCACTCTTATGTTTCACCTTCCTACACATAAAAAAGTTTTTAAAATTGCAGTGCTTAGTTTAGAACAAGGTAAGCAACACTGTGCCAAAACAATATTTTAATTAACAGACATTCATTTGGAGAGCCTCAGTTATTGAACTCAATGAGTCATTAGTTGCTAAGCTTTATTGCAAAATATATTATTAATGATTCAGTCTCCAGTGCTTTTTGATTAAATACCTCTGACTAAATGATAATGTGTTATTTTATTAACTGCCATTTAAAAACTTTCCTTTTATAAAGCCAGTAAGGTACTGAATGATGGAGGATTGATGCAGGATTTGAGTCATCCAGTCTTCTGTTTATTTTTCACATTCAATGATTCATTCTCTTCCGCTGTGATGTGCAACACTCACTGTTTCTTTATTTTCAGTCCTACACTTCTCATACAGATACAGACAGTATGTGTTTCTCTTGCTTGTCAAAGGCTCACATATAGACTGTGATTTTAAAAGGATCAGGTTCTTTGTTGTTGTCTTGTTTGGTCTCCAAAGCTCCCATGGATTTGATTTTTCTATTTTATGTCTCTGTCATTGTAAAGGCGGTATACTCATGGGAAGTTTTTGTTTGTTTTTTGCCCTGAGGAACAAAGAAATGTGAAACATCAATTTACTGTTGTATACTGTTTGCAGACATGTAAATCCGCTGGACCTGGGGCCTGTACCATGAAGCCGGTTTATGTGGCTAGCCACGTAAGTTTAGGATTAGTTTGCGCCAACCCTGGGTTTTAGGTACAATGAAAGTAACTCAGCTTTAATTGGTGTTCATCACCATGGTAATTTAACGCTGGACAGTTTACCTGCTCCAGAGCAGGATTTGATCTGGATTAGAGATCGCACACCGAAAGTGAACCAATCAGCGGCGAGCAAATTTACTTATAAGTGACCCAACTAACTCACAGTGCATGTTACAATGGCTAGTTGTTTTTAATAATGTTTAATCAAATAAAAATACTAATGTAAAAAAGATGTTAATATATATTACAAATATAAAATCAAATAAAGGTTACTATATAGGTAAAATCTGATTTTATAGATAACATTTTCTGGCTTTCCCTTACACTCACATGATCTTAAATTTACTTATATTCCATTCTTTTACTGTACTGCATACAATATGTATTTATTTGCATTGCATTTTTTACATTCTTGTCTATGGGGCAGAACATCTTTCAGTTTCACTGTGTTGGGTGAAACATTTATCTTCTTTTTCCACTAAAGAAACCCTCTATTAAACAGATACAGTAAGATACAGACAAAACCAATACATTGACAGGTGACATCACATGTCTTTTATCCTTTTATGAAATTACACTTAGAATTCACCCAAATAATGTATCTGTCATGATTCTGCCCCATCTTGTCTTGCTTTTCTTGATCTAGTGGCAGAATCATGACACCACATCGGTATTCCATGTGGCGCATTGGCACGAGATAAGTGAAGCCTGTGATTTTACTCAAATTTACTGACTTATTTCCCGGATGTGAGGGCAAGGTTTTGTGTATGGTTTGTATAGCCTATAGTTGTATGGTGTTTAATGATATATGAACATACCTGTCAGCATTTGAGACCCGTAATCACAAACCGTACAGAGGAGCTGGAACGTCTTTAAAAATAAACTTCAACCATGCATTAAAAATGTTGGAATCCGAAGGAATGTTATGCAGCGACTGTGTTCTTCCACAACCAGGCACTTACTGCACAATATTTTGCGATCTTTAACAGCATGTTTATTGCTTGCTCGCGCTATCTGGTTCCGCGCAACTTGTGTAACTTCAGTACTGTCATGCACGAACCAGTGGGCGTGGCAAGAGAAGTAGTCGATGATATTCTTCTGTGTAGGTGGTGTTCTATCTATTGCATAGATAGGTGAATTCCAGGACCTGGCGTTCGCTGGGCCTTGTGTCAATAACAGATGTAATTTCAGTAACAAGGGCATTTTCAGTTCTGACACTTTTTCATTGAATACGATTCCAACTTATATAACAAAAGCTTGTGTTAATATTGATATCTTAATTAATGACTCCTTTAACATAAGTGTTTTAAAAAAGATCAGTGTCTATGGATGACAGCATGGAAGGTTTTCCTTACAACAAGCTATCATATGGCTTCAGAACACTTGGAATACAGCACATAAATCATATACAGATACTTTCATCATGTATACATGTTGTTCTGTGTGGTCATCATAGGCTTTGAAAGGCAGCAAATAAAAGAAAAACTCTGAGGTTAAATTAAGCTTCTTTTAATTTTCTTGCAAGAAAGTCACTGATCCATAGTCATACATCTCTTTGCAGAAATAATCCACATAACAAAAGCATTACCCAGGAAGGAACTAGTTTACCCGTTTCAACAAAACACAAATCCCTTTATAGAACATTTCCCTCCTCCGGAATCAAACAGACCAATCACAATTAAAGTCCAATCACCCAAAAATACATCACAGTTAAATTAGTTCATAATACACATTACAATATCATTCAAACAACATACATAACCATAACTTCTTCATGGGTTCTGCTTACTTTTTAGAAAGAACAAACATGGTGGTAAAATGCATGCTAAAACAACATTTATCTAAACAACTCAGATCCTCCCCCTCACAACTGATATTTAGCAGGTTTCCTACTGCCGGGCCACTCCTATAGGAAACTCAACTCAGGGGAGAGAACACACAAAAAAACAGAAGATTATAAATCAGTCACAGTGGACCTTCCATGTTACTGATAAATGGGTAATGACATTAAATAAAGATATTTTTATCAAACAGTGTGAAGTGTGTTAGATGATGAAATAGCAGGTTTCTCTTATATTACAATACAATTTATTTTAATCTTAAAGAGTAGCTTCTACATTCAGTTACACTTTCCCTTTGTATTTATAGAAGAAATGAAAATGGGTTTGTGACAACATAAGACTGAATAAATAAAGATAGCATTTACTGTACATTTTCGGTTGAACAAATCCTTCATGTTAGAGAAAGACTCAAGAAAACATGTCACTTTCGATATCACAGACGATGGTGTAATTGTGTTTCCGTAATTGATATCAAAGTTTTCTGCTTGTGTCACATTGGAGAAAAGAAATCTGCTTAATTTTGCAGGAATGCATCGTTGTGATTGGATCGTTTTGATTTGTGCATTCACTTGAAAAACACACTTCTGTCTCAGTTTTGTTTTGTTTGTGATAGACAAGCGCTTTTTTTGTGCGGTAACAGGGTAACACTCGCTGAGTCTGCACCCTGCCAAGGTGCTTCTCAGTTTTATTTCTATCGGTGGACAAACAGTCTGCCAAAGTGTTAAAGTTTATTTGTAGTGTTGCTGAAAACTGATTTTGAGTGTCAATATTTCCATGCAGTGTGTGATCTGTGTGACAGCATGAGTACATTTCAATTGAGTTTCTATATGAAAGGGCAACGTACCCCATTCAAACAGAGACATCTCTGTTCGCTGTTCGACTCCAGAATAATGAAGCGTTTAAACTGAGATCTTAGATCAGCTCAGCGTCATTGAGCACCAAACAGGAGAAGCACACTGTGGCATTTCTGCAAGCATCTGTGTTTCTCAAACCCATTTGTAGGGCATGTGTTCATCCAGCCAATTATTATGTGAAAAGCAGTCGTCATTAGTGTAAGAACAGAAGGCTTTTCTGCGAAAGCAAGCAGCAAGCGTTAGATTAAATCCTGTCAGTTCTTATTTGCATGCAATATTTTAATTTGGGGCTCTGGAGCTATTTTTACAGCTGTCTCCAGCTTCAAGGTGCGAGTACAGATTGTTTACTGTTTCAGCCATTTACCCTGTTTACAACTTATAAAATTAGTCTTGCGCTTTCATATGTCGCACACACGCATTCACACATTTATCAAAATATAAAAATAATGGTTGCCTTTATTCATTTTGTTTTAAAGCAAACTATGTCAGTTTATTTATAAAGCGGTATTTAAAGACATCCTCAGAATGATTTTTTGTTTCAACAATATTTCAGCAAGTAGAACCAAGAGAAACACTATCCGAGTTAGTGCCAGATGCCATAAGTAATCATTCTTAAATGAAAAATGCATCTGTAACACACAGCAGCGAAAAGCTAACTGTTTTATATTGTAGCCTGTTGTGAGATAGATAGAAATATCAATACAATAATTCTGACTAAAGACTTGTAATAAGGTTAATAAAAGGAAGGAAGGCGGCGGGATCCGGCGAACATTCAAACAATTTTAATCAAAAATAAACAAACAATACCACGGAAGAAAAAGCCCAGAAGCCACCTCACGGTCGACTGCCCGTCATAAGAACATAAATACAAACTTAAAACATGTCCGTGCCCGGTCCTCTCTCGTCAGCAATCCCGTCACTCATCCTCTTATGCTCCCGATTTCCTCCATGAGATATAAGGGACCGGTGTGCCCACAGGTGATTCTAACTATCTCTCACACCACAGGCCCCCCCTCACGGCTCCTGTCCCACCTTCCTCACCACAAGACTATTTCCTCTTAACAACATAAATTAACGTTAATGCGCATGCACACTTTTGTGGCCCCTACTGAACTTCTGGTACACATTCACAAACAATAAATAAATTAAATTAAACAAAATAAAAATAGTTCTATTATTAGACACTGACAAACACAAACGGGACATTTACTGGGGGTCACGCGCGCATCCGATGAAACGGTCTATACTTGTGCCACAAAATCAACCAGAGAATGATATTCTCAAAGCAAATGATTTCCCTTTTGAAGGAAGCAGGACATGATTTGTTGATCACACATTATCGTAATGAGAGAAGATTATGCAATGGTATAATCACAGAGTCACACATTTACATCAGATTAATTCATCTGGAAAGATAATTTTGCAGCATTGAACATGGCCACCGGAAAATCTGATGTAAATATACATCACATGTACTTTTAAGTGCGAAGCGAAACAATATTCACACACTAAGTGATTTGATGTGAGGCCAAGTATAGTGTTCCGTACTCAGAATTTGTGCTCTGCATTTAACCCATCCAAGTGCATACACGCATCAGCGAGTAACACACAACCCGTGAACACACCCAGAGCAGTGAGCAGCCATTGCTGCAGTGCAGTTGATGGATTGGTGCCTTGCTCAAGGGTCTCACCTCAGCCGTTGTGTTGAAGGTGGAGATTATGTACGGTTTTCCATATAGTTTTATTTATTAATTGAGTGAATTTTTTGGAAAATATATATATTTTTTGTCATCTTTTGAAACTCATTGATTCTAGTCATACAAGACACTCGACAACCATTGAGATTGAAAAACTGATAATTTTTGCGCTGTGAAGTAGCGATAGTTTTTGTGGTCACAAGACACACAACAACCAATGAGATTATGTTGAACGGTGTGCACGGCCATTTTGTGTGAGAACAGTGTTAATCTTGTTTACATCAAAACTTGACTAAATGAGTTAAAAATATTTATAGCTTTTCCCACAAATCTATTGTTTTGTGTCATGATGAAACGAACTACACTCCCCATGATCCCTTGCACCAGTTTACCCCCCTGATTGCGCCTCACACCTAAACCTCATTCCAGTATATACCCTGTGTTTTGTTGTGTTCGATCATGTCAGGTCTTGTTGTCATTTGTGTCCGCTAATTCTGACCCTAGAGCATTTTTATGCTATTTTCTTCCGTGGGTGTAATAAGTGATTGTTTACCCGAGGAGTCTTTGTTGATTTTTTCCTTTGCTGTGGATTGTACTATGTGAATATTGTCAGTTATTTTCACATGTGGACTTCAATTAAACTGTTATAATGTCTTTCTGTCTGGTATGCATCGCATTCGCCAGAGTGCGTTTGTTACAGAAGACCTGACACTTTTAAAAATGGTACCATCAAAGTACAAAACTCATCCATGACTCCCAGCATGCATTGCGGAAGTAAGTTTTACATTTGTTGGTCCCCACTGTTGAAATTCATACACTGATTTTTGATGTCTGAGTCAAAAATCAAATTCACGGCGCTTCCACGTCCCTGCTGGTCCCTCCTGGTGCTTCAACGTTCCCGCTGGTCCTGCCTGGTGCTTTCACATCCACACTGGTCCAGTCCGGCTCTTCCCCAGACTCCACCAAGGTCCTCTGCCCTATTGGCTATACCTTGGCTCCTGCCCCCCTCCTTATTCACCGTGGCCCATCATCCCACTGGTTCCTCCAGGCTCCCAGTCATCAACCATCCACCGTCTCATGGCTTCAATCCTCTGGCTACGTCTTGTCTATCCGCTCCTTCGGCTCTGTATGTTAGGCTCCAACCCGGACTCCTCCCTCATCGGCTCAGTTTCGGTCACTCGTGCACAGGGGGTATTCAGTCAGCTCTACTCCCTCCCTGGACTCCACCCTGGGGTCTCCTCCTGGCTGTTGTATGGTTTATTATTTGGCTCCTCCTGCTCTGGACTCATCAATATCTTTTCCCTCCATCACCCAAGCCCTATGGACTACCCCCTGCCACCTTCACTTTGCCACGTTGATTTCAGAATCAACCGCTCATAATGCTTGAACATTTCCTTATAAAATATGAGCATGCACATTTATACCAACTAAAAAAACAGTGTGATTGATAAGGAAAATATATTAAAGCCATAAAGATTTTAGACCAGACTTAAAACGCGTTAAAACATATTAACCCAATGACAGCATTTATTAACAGTTCGGAGCGATTTCGAAAACTAACACCTTCCATTTCTATTGTCATGAAAAAGTTTCTCCAGTCTGGCAGTGATCGTTTTTCAACTCCATAAGATTTTTAAACCCTCTCCTCCGACAAAGCCGATCGGAAGCATATCATTAGCGATCATCTTGGCGTCCAAATTGGTTGGTCTGACCATAAACTAGCACCTGATTGCTTACCTGTGGATGGACCTGCTGGGTGCTTCGCCCTCGAATGATTGTGCATCGTAGTTGTTGATCCATGATAAGCCAGCTTTGCATTGCAGAGTTTGCACTGCACTTTATTCTCATTCATTTTATTAAAGGACCCCACACATCGTCTCAATCTATCATTTCTGTTATGCCACGCGGGTCTACAGTGTGCGTAACTTCGTTAACAATTGTTGTGTGAAAATGTTTTCCTCTACTGTCTCTTGATTGACAGCCTTTAGGTTTTAGGTGCGTCGTTATTGGCAGCGCCACCCCTTGGTTACATGAGCGCGTTACACGTGAAAACACGGCAAGTTTTTTAAGAGTGCACACACTATTCGAAATTCTATAGTTAAATATACTATTTGAATATTTGAAATTCGGGACTCATCCCTACTTACAACCAGGCAAAGCCCATTTCACGTTGTAAAAACAGAGTGCTTCACACACACAGATCTAAAGTTATGACAGACTGCTCCTGCAAGGGATTATAATTTTTTTTTAAATGACAAAAAAATATATATCGACAAATATATAACAAACATAAAAAATATCACTTAAGCTGTGTCCCAAATGACATACTGCACTTAAACTATGCACTCAACCATGTAATGTATGAATTTTAGAAGGGAAGTCTCGTCCCAAATGGAATAATAAAGGTTTTATACTAACCAGAAGTATATTGGTTTCCCATATGAGCGCAAATGACATCAATCGCACAGCACAATGTCTGTGAAAAATAATCAACTTGTTCTTAGTAACATTACATTTAATGTAGTTTTCATTTGTTTTGCCAAGCATAAATTAAGTGATTATCTTAGTGATTGAAGCGCTATCCCCCATCCCTACCTCCCTTCTTTTACATAAGCGAAACTGCGACTGTTGAGTGTGTAAAGTTCCACACTTCATATTTTCAGTGGAAAAAGTTCATCATCTGGGTACTTAAAGTGCACTTCATTTTTGAGAGTTGTTAATGTGAACGCACCATTTACACTATTTATACTACAAAACAGCGTAGAATAGTGCATTCACGACTTCGCTTATGCAGGTAAAAGAGTAGGCTTGAGGCTATGCGTATTTGGCGTGCTGTCGGGGAGAGGGCTCAGAGTTTGTTCATTCTTCAGAGCTCACAGCACTCCCCCCTGTCCGGGGTGAGGGCTCCGAATCCGGCATTAGCCTGAAACCGGAACACTCCCCCCAAGAGATGCATCTAGTATAGAACAGCAGCTGCTGGTGACCCGGCCTTGCTTGGTATGAAAGCCATTGTTGCAGAGTTTGAGGTTTCTGGAGGAAGGGTGCCGGCTGAGCAGAGAGATGAAGTAAGCATGGGGCCCTTGTGGGAGCGGTCGCTGTGGTGATACCGGCTTCTAGATGAGTTCAGACTGCTGTGGGAGAGTTTAGATGGATGCACGGGCCCTTGCGGGGCGGTCGCCGCTTCGATGCTGGCCTCTAAGTGAGAGATGTCTGCTGATGAAAGACGTAGATTAAGGCCAGACCTTGTAGGGCGGTCGCTGCTGCGATGTTGGCCTCTTAGGGAGTGATGTCTGCTGCTGCAAAACATAGATGGAGGCACGGGGCCTTGTGGGGCGGTCGCTGCTGCGATGCTGGCCTCTAAGGGAGTGATGTCTGCCGGAGTTTACGGGATGAGGGTAGGTTGTTGCTAGATGATCTGGGAGATTAGGGTCCAATGGGCATCTTTGATGAGGGAGCGGTCCGACCGGATGTAGCTTTTGAAGGCCTCTGATGTCCAGAGGCCAAGTGCTTGGATCTGAGACTGGGAGAGACCTTCTTGGGTGGCGGTGGTAGCTGTGCAGATGCGAAAGGAATGGCTAGAGAAATGTTCTGCGGGAATGTCAGATTGGAACAAGACGGTTTTGGAACCAAAAACATGAGGTTGGACGCCTGCAGTCGTCTATGGAGAAACTGTCAGATGGGGATATTCCCTGTGATCTTCTGAAATGTACGTAGGCAAGGAGGGTTTGGTAAGGCTGGATGGGTGATTGAAGGATGAATATGTTGATTAAATGGCCTCTTTTGAATTGATCTGTCTTACTTTGCTTGATGTGGAAGGGGATTGTTTCTGCGTCACGCACTGCGAAGTCAGAGAGCGTGGGCTAGACTGAAGGGTTAGAGTTGGACGTAGTGGTCTTTTCTGAGCATCTGAGAAATCAAAAAAGCCAGAGTGAACATGGTGTGGAGCATGCAGGCGGTGCGCGTTGAGTGGTAGCTTCTGCGGAGGGTAGAAATGCATTTGGTCAATATATCCAAAGTTATAGGTTGTCTTGTGTCCGGGCGGGCTGGTTAGGCTCTTTAGATTCCTTTGATGAGCATGAAGCTTGAGAACTGGCTATAGCTGGGCAGGTTGAGTTGAAAATCTGTTTGTGGAAAAATTGAAATCCGCTTGTGTACCTTTAATTGAGCTGGATTGTAATGTTTTTGTTGATATTCAGGAAGGATATGAATGAGGTGATGTAAGCAGAAAGAACTCGGGAAAGGGCATGTTGTATGTACGGTGGAATGACTTAACTCTTCCACACGGTAAGGTAAGACTGAAGGGTCGTAGGGGAGACGGCTTGGATGATAGAATTGAGGGAAGAGTCTAGGAGAGTTGGTGGGTTAATGGTTGATTTACAGGAATAGTAGTTCCAAATAAGGAGGTACTGGTGTTGGTAGGGGCGCCAGCACCTTGAACTTCTGCCAGAATCTGTGATCTGATGGTGCCTGAGACGGGAGGTGGTTCCATAGCCGGTGTGTTGGCATTGCTGATGGAAGAGAGAGATGGGAGGGTATGGCAGCCGCTTGAGGAGCTAGCGGAGGCATGCTCGCGCTAGTAGCGGCTTCTAAAGTGGCTGTGTAAGGTCTCGGGACCAGTGCCTACCGTGTCTAGCGGAGGCAACCTCACGCTAGTGGGCGATGGAGGCACCGCTGGCCAAGAGCCTGGGACAGGGAAGGGGTATGAATGAGCCTGGCCTCCGGGTGGTAGCAAGCTAGCCTAACGTGGGTGGCTAGAAGTGTCAGCTGCTGGCAGGGCATTGGCGGGAGCTGTGCTCTGGAATCCGTCTGGAGGGATAATCTGGGGGAATCTCTCGACTGGGTGGTCCATGGCATCCTGGGAATCCGTGGTGCTACCCATGCTGGCTGATGGCTTGCTTGCACTGCTGAGGTGGCATGAGGCGGCTGGCTGCTGCAACCTGATGATCTTAGGCTCTTCTTGTGAGGGAAGGGGTTCGATCTTGACATGTTGTGGCCGGAAGTGGTCTTGTGTTGCCGGAATCTGATACTGAAAAGGCTGGGGACTGCCCGAGAGCCCATATGACTGGCAGGTGACGATAGATGATGTTTAGTTTCGCATGGCGAGTTTGTGAGCGTATAAATGTTACTGACACCTGAGTGAACGTACAAGGTCTGAAAACGATAATTGCAAGTTTACATCGATGGTGATAAAGTCTTGAGTAGGCGATATCTGTGCTTGAAAATGGTGTTTTTCCGGTGTGTGCATGATGCTTAGCTTTATGTGCGAGCAGGGAGACGCAGAGGGCGAGCATGATACTGTCACCCAAACGTTCTCAATAAAATTGGTATTACGCTGGGGTTACTATTCTAAGATGTGGTTGTGTTCAGGTTGGCAGACTGATGTTCGCTGAACAAGTGCAGAGGAAGTACACCCGTGCTAGCCAGCAATATGGCATTCTTGAGTGCAGCAGTGGCGACAGCACGACAGTGGATAAAGCTAAATGTATTTTCTAATAAAAAGATTGTACTCACCCAGCTTCTTGCCTAACAGCGAGTTCAGCGGTTCAAATAATAGTAAACTAAGTTTTTTATATGGTAGTTTGTTAGGTATCGGAAAATTAGTCATGGAATTTGGGGTTGATTATAGTGACTGCAAGGAATGACGGGATGAATTGTTTCACCCAAGATGATTGTATCTCTTTGCAGCAGAAGGGTGTACAGCCATTGAAACGTTAACGTGTTTGCATTTGCGTATCGTTATTGAATTGGGTCAAAATACGGCGATCTTGCGAGCCTGACTAGCATATGTTTACTGGTGCCAGCGTCTGAACACTCGTGTCCCGTTAGCAGCAAGCTAGCGTTTGCAATGAGTCGGTGTTTAGCAGTGAGCTAGCGTACCGGCAGCAGGTGCATCTGGGAACGAACGAGGTGACGAGCGTGACGTAAATCAGCGTGGATCACTTGCCGAAACTGCGGGGAAAATGTAAGTGGAAATGTTGCTTTACGGATCGGGCCTGCTGCTTGGCTGCCGCGCTTTCGAGATCCGTAGGATCCCTTGAATATCTAACGTCCTTCCTGAGTTGATAAAATCATTTTAGAGTTTGTTTTTTATGCAAACAAGCTGCTGTTTTGCGTGTGCGTCTATGAGCAATGCTGTTGTAAAACGTCCGAGACGTGATTATTACTTCTAAAGATCCATTAACATGGAAACTTCTCGATGCTTGAGACTGAAGAGAGAGTGAAGGCTAGATGTCTTGACTATTTATAGAGACTCTCTCTCTTGAACTGATAGGTCGGTTGCTGACAGCCGACCAGCCGAGTTAATTATCTGCTCCTCCCGAACATAGTTAATAAAACATCATTAAGTGCGTGATTTGGTATGCACCTAGACTAAATGTGTCCATAGTTTCAAAAGAGTTCGAAGTTTCAAAAGGGATTGCAAGAAGATTAATGTAATCATCAACACACTTTATGGTCTTCAATAAAAATGACGTGTTGTCAAAAATCTGTTGGAATATATCATGTGGACTACATCTCCCATCTGATATGCTTCATGTAAAGTAGACATTTCTTTCACTTATTATCTTATAAACAAAAGGTAGAGAGACGTTTGAAAAAAGGCAGCTTTTGCAAGTGATCTTTAGTTTAATGTTTATCAAGTTAATGGCAGCTGAGCTGACAATACAGTAGCTTCATGTTCATGCGGCCTGTGTAACGCGTGCAGCTCGCTTTCAAATACGAAAAAGAACAATGATTCACCACATCTTTAAATAGAACACACTCATCATGTGAAGAAATTGATAACCCTCCTTAATTTTCAAATTGCTCTTTGGTTTACTGTCACAACAACTGAATCAATAAAGTTGCTAAATATCTGACGTCAAGTATTAAAATCATCATCCCATTTCTCTGTAAAGTAGTGAACAGAATGGTGATGTAGTTTAGTGGTGTCAGTGTGAAAGTTACATTCTGCTATAAACGAATGACTTGGAATACGGCACAAATGCGTTTGTGAATATTGAACCGGAAAGCGTCATGGGCGTAGGAAACTTGTGGATAAGGTCATTTGTATTTTTCGGGGGCCTTTAATAAATAGGCCTACAGCCTTATTGTAAAGAGATGCAATCGAATTAAAAGGACTCACGCATTTCAAATCTAAAACCGCAGCACATGACTATGTAAAAATAACATGATAAACGTTAACGACACATCCATGTGTCACTATAAGTTATTATTAAAGATATTTTTATCGTTGCGAACAAGCCTTTAAAGTAAAATAAATAATGACATAATCACGTTATTATTATTTTCATAGTGTGTATCTAAAGGCTACTATAATGACGCGGTGATTTGATTGACAAAGCACAGTTTATTTACTAAACTACACACATAACCTATAGATGTTGCTGTGAGATCATTAAGAACCACATGACATTTGGCAACTGTCCCAGATGTGTGCAACATATGACATGAGTCTATTTATTAACTGTCTCTTCAGCTGAACGAATCTTCTCCTATGATACACAGTGAGCGGAAGTCATTCCACCGCTGCTGAATCACTCTTATATATGATGCTGTTCCGCCGTGGCATTTTCACCTCGCCGCTTCCAGCGCGTTTAACTCGAGACCTGTTTGTGCGGCTCTGTGTGATTTATTCATAAGAATCAGGGCACGAATGCAGGCACAAATGTTACATCTCAAATGTGTGGGTGACTGCCAATGGCTCATGGCCTTTTAGAAGATACGCGTTACCTTACACATACTGTTCACACCATTTTTGCTTAGACAAACGAGGTTTGAACACATAAGGCAGCGTTTTCATATCAAGGGAAATAACAGCACTTCAGGCATTGAGTCGATTGATTTCATCTATTCCTCGTTTATGGCAGCTTGTCTGAGTATTTTTTTAAAGGCTTTTAAATATAAACGTTTCACATTTTGCCACAATGCATCACATACAGCAACTGATAATGAAACACCTTATGGTCCCATCCCATGAACTGATGGTACCCTTGGTCATGTAAATGCCCTGCATGAGATTTTTTTTTCTTATGATTTATCCCGTTACAATGAATCAGCTTTATAAATGCTTTCATTTTGTCTGTATGATTAACTCAATAGCTACAATTGGAATTCAATTGAAAAGATCATCGGACCAACAAATGTCGATTTTTTTGTAAATGCCTTCACTGCCATCCTATTAATCCATTCAATTTACATGCCTTTAAAATTATCAATTGTTTCCCTTAAAGGGATGGTTCACCCTAAAACCAAAAATTTCTCATCATTAATTTACCCTCATGTCATTCCAAACCTGTATGAGTTTCTTTCTTCTCTAGAACACAAAAGAAGATATTTCGAAGAACGTTGGTAACCAAAAAACATTGACTTCCAAAATATCTCACTTTGACTCCTCAGAAGAAAGTTTTGAATGACAGAATTTTTATTTTGGGGGCATACTATCCCCTTTTAACATATTTTTGCCAGTTAACAGCAATATGTTGACATGTTTACACAATTCAATTGAGAAGCAGAGAGCTACTGTGTGCATTCACCTTGTTAAAACTAATTGCTTTCCTATCTACTGTATGCAACACAAACATCCACAAGCTGTTTGCTGCAGAACAAATAATGAAACTGCCTCTGCTTGCATGGCTTCATCTTAATATTATACTAGATCAGGAAACCCATCTTGCTAATATTTGTAATCTTTTATTATGAGAGATGACTGGATGTGACAACAGTTACAAGAGTTAATTTTCTAATGCAAATATTGAACGTCTTTGAAATGTTTTATTTAAACATGCCCTTTTGAATGTCACAGGTGAAAACAATACAAGAGGGGATTTACATTTAATCATTTAGCAGACGCTTTAATCCAAAGCGATTTACAAAGAGTTCAGGGAGCAATAAGCGATATGTCATACAGGAGCAATAATAAAATAAGTGCTAATACAAAGTTACTAGTTTCAACAAAAGATAGACCACTACCTGTTGAAAGAAAGAGAAAGGATGCGTTATTTAATTTTTTTTATTTAACAATCAGTGTTTTTTGTGATTAATACACATTATTTTTGTAACACAAAAAATCATTTCTTCCGATATTATTTGGAAGAATGTCAGCACCCAAACAGATCTCATCCCTCAATGACTAGATAGTAAACTATCCCTTTAAGTCCAGTCTTATTTAGACAAATGTCCTGTTCAATCTGTTCTAAACTAGTCCATAAATGTCCTGTACACATTTTGTATTAAAAGTGAATGAGGGGTGTTGAGCTTCAGAAAACTATATGTACTCAATGTACTCTTTGTAAGACTTTTAAGATTTTTGAAGTTTGACAGCTCCAGCTTCATTTTCTTTTTGTGTATGGAAAATACCAGCTTGATTCTTCTTTCACAAAAATTATATTTGGTATGTTTCTGAGTCCACCGAAGACTGATCAGAAGCAGTAGAAATGCTTTAAATAACATCTTAATACCCAGAAAATCACTCAGCCAAATAATACAAATGTTCAAGTTAAAATATGTAATAGGTTTGTTTTTTTGTTTCTGTGGCAACAACAGTTGTGTGAGAAAGTGCTCAGAGGGACCTCAGCACAGAATCGCTGGAGTTCAATTCCTCAGAGTCATAAAGACACAATTCAAGTCTTCCTCTGACTCCGTGTGTGATGGTTTTATCCTCAGGGAATGTTTCCAGTCAGCATCTGGGTACGGGCCGTGCTTGCTGAACGCTGATTAAACTTCTCTTTCTTTTCAGCTCAGTGTTTGCTGTGTGTAATGAGAGGTCTGACGTTATGTCACTGAGGTCAGAGAGAGTTAATGAGGCCGAGCTGCACAAGACGTCTGAGAATAAAACAATGAAATATTCACTTGTCTAATTAAAATTAAATTACTTCACATTGAGTTTCTGTGCATGAGGAATAGGAGTAAAATCAATATTGGTTGTTAAACATAAGAGAGAGCACATACTGTATTTGCCTTTTTTATATCATATCTTAAAGGACTGTTCCTGATTTAATCAAACTTAAGATGTATCGACTGCATCTGAGAATATAATACATTCTCAACTCATCTTCAATACAAGATTGCATACTGTAACACACTGATTTAAAGGCATAACCATTGGACTTAAAGGGATAGTTCACCTAAATATGAAAATTCTGTCATCCTTTATTCAACCTCATGTCATACAAAACCTGTATGACCTTCTTTTTTTTGCAGAACACAAAGATATTTTGAAGAATCTTGGTTACCAAAAATTAGCCCCATTGACTCCCATTTTATGGACATAAAACCACGGAGACATTACTCATAATATCTTTTTTATATATATTTTTTTTGTGTGAACTATCCCTTTAAAACACCTTAAACAGCACAGTGCCCATGGGCGTTTTTTAATCATCTCTACATTTCTATCACCTTTGTTTTACAACATTATTCAATGTACTATCACAAACTATGCATAATTTGAAAGCTTCATTAAAACACTTAACATTTATGTTTTGAGCTTGTTTTTGCAATCAATTAATTGGGGCACTAAAAAATAACGGCACTTTATTTATTAAACTTTATTTAAAAAAAGTTAATATTAGAATTATATTTGTCAAAAATACAAACCTTGTAGAAAGTTATATTCCATATTTCAGCTGCTGTAAGGAGCAGTTTTGTAAAGCTCGAAAAAGCTTTAAAAACAGTGTGAAAATCATTCACCACAAGCTTATTCTGGCACAACACTTTCGGTGAATTTTTTTAACACTCACACACAACGTCTCAGACGTCAACAGCCTGTTGGCTTAAAGCATGCTTTGTGAATGCAATTTCACCATCAGGAGCTGTTGCGAAATTTTCTTCTACCGTCACTTAAACTATTGCTCATGGATCTCATAACTTCACCTGCAGGAATAATCCAACCAGACATTTCTTCATCTAGAACTGTATTCCTGCTAATATAGTTTCAATCTAGACAACACAAATTAAAAAAAACAATTTTTACTGAATAATTACTATAATCACAAAATTATATCTGCATACTTTTAACGTTTGTCTTGCTCTATTAAGTTCCACTACATTACTGTAATTGATATTTGTATCACGGCGCTGTCAATCCGGAAACTCAGATGTCCAAATTCACTGTTTTTCAGGAAATGGAAAAAACACTGTGCTTTTGAAAATCATAAAATACTGTGTAGAAAGTGGACAAGCACATTTTAATACTTTTTAATGGTTTGATTTTTTCAAAATTTATGAAAAACTGAGTGACTAATAATAAGTGACTGAAAAGTGAAAGTGACTTATTTGTCAGATATGGTGACCCATACCCGAAACGTGACCTCTGCATTTAACCCATCCAGTGAGTAGTGAACACACTCACAGCAAGTCGTGAACACATGTATACCAGAAGCAGTGGGTAGCTATCACTGCAGCGCCCGGGGAGCAAGTGGGGGTGAGGTGCCTTGCTCAAGGGTACCTCAGTAGTTACCCACCGGCCGTGAAAAACAAACCGGCCACCTTCTAGTCACGAGTCCAACTCTCAAACTGTTAGGCCACGTCTGCCCCCATAATAATGATTTAAGGTTAAAAAAAAAATGGAATATGGAGATACAAGGTTTTGGATGGACACCGCAGATGTGTTTTTACCAACCTGATCTCACTGGAAATTGTAACTATTTTACAAGATGTCAGGTAGTTGACAGAATGCCACAGACGCTGTTAAGAGAACTTTGTTAAGAAGATAAAAATGTGAATGTGTTTTGTGAATCTGAAAGCTGTTCATATTTCTGATAAGCTCTAAAGGCTCCTGGTCTTCAGTAAAATCAGCACACGTATGTTCTATAGCGTCAATAGATGCTTATGAAAACTAATGGCACCTCAGAAGCCAACACACCATTCCAGTGACTACAACAAGCTTCTTTCAATTGTCTCTGTCAACAGCGCTGTCTTCACCAGAGCTCTTATTCAGGAAACCTGATCACTGTGTTACTCGGGAGATGTTTCAAAATGAAATAAAAAAGGAAAAAAAGTTGTCATGTTATCTTCAGACTTGGGTTTAATTGGATTAGAACGATTTAAACTCCAGCGCATATTATGCAGGCGCTAATTTTGATGTTTTTTTCCTAAATATTAAAATGACAAATTGATTAGAGTTAAATAGTTACTTTGGATTCATGAAGCTAGTTGTCTGATGTAAAGCAAATTTATTACATCATTAAATCATTTTGAACTTCATGGCTGGTTGATGGCTGATAAATCTTCTGAGAGAGCGAAATATTGAAATGTGATGACTTTCTTTTGATTGGCACTTACAATAGAGTTTATCTCGACCTTGTCAATCTGTAACGAGCGAGCGGGAGGTCTCGTGCCGTAACACGTTTCATTAACAACAGAAAAAAAATCTATTTACACCTGCCGTTCCTCCTGGTAATTTAGATTGTGTTGCTGTGCAGAAAAAAGTGCTTTTACACTAATGGTTGTTGTTCTTCCTCTCAATTTTTTTTTAACAAAGCCTGTTTCATTTCCCGTTTTTCAAGTGCTTCTTTTATAGATAAGCCTTCTAAAGGGAAATTTTCCTGGTCATTTTGAGCATGATGGTTTATAAGTGTTCTCTGTTTTGACAAACAAAACAGCAGGCATTGTTTTGGTCTATTCTACCAAAGCAGCAGGGATGAACATCAAATTATTGTCTGTTCTCCAATTTTCAGCATACAAGTGAATATCAATATTTTCTGTGATATTGAATTGACTTTGTGTTCGGTGAAGTTGTGTACGTTAGTTAAATAAATAGTTAAGTTGAATGAGTCGTGTTTTGACGGCATTTGAAAATTCTGCATCGCACTTTCTGAATGAATGTACCAATTTATTATGCTAGACACAATAAACATGTATTACACACAGAGCAAACATAAAGTTCTGAAATAAATGTGTGAAAACTACAAAAGAGTAACGTTGTATTTATTTTTAATAAAATGTATCACATATATTTAATTTTTTGTCGTTAAAGGTCTTGTTCACCCAACAATGCAAATTCTGTCTTCATTTACCCACAACTTGTCATTTCAAACCTGTATGACTTTCTTTCTTCTGCAGAACACAAAATAATATATTTTGAATTAAGTTGGTAACTAAACAACATTTGTCCCCATTAAAGGAGGCATGAATTAAAATCACAATTTTAACGCAAGCTTTTGTTATATAAGAGGGAATCGTATTCATGTAAATGTTAGAACTGAAAACGCCCTTGTTACTGATCACATCTGTTATTGACACCAGGACCAGTGAACTACATGTTGTAGAATGCACCTATCCATGATGATAGGTTGAACACCACCTCCACAGAAAAATATCAACGACTACTTCGCTAGCCCCGCCCACTGGTTCGCACATGATAGTACTAAGGCAAAAAGTTGCATGGAACCAGGTAGAGCGAGCAAGCAGCAAACAAACCTGCCATTAAGGATATCTAAATATTGTGCCATCCCTGGTTGTGGAAGAATACAGTCACTGCATAACCTTCCTTCGGATTCCGATATTATGTATGCGTGGTTAAAGTTTATTTTTAAAGCATGTGGGAAAAAACATGGAGCGTTTGCTTGTTTCATTTCTCAGAGGATTCCTTTGTGAACAAGGCAGATATCGACACTGGATTTGTGGAGAGTTTAAAATTAAAAAGCAGTGCTGTGCTTTCAATGGATCCGATAAGAATGGCGCAGCAATCTTATGTGATAAAAAAAATTGTAGGATGCGTCACTCTGCTTTGTTACAGATCGCTTGATGTGCCCTGAGCACTGTTCACTCGAGATTAGTATTAAATGGGGACTTCTAGTCATCTGTATTAATTGCAGAGGTTGTCTGTGATCTTAAGCCTTTAAGATTTGGTGGTCTCAAATATAATTTTTCATGGTTTTATCCCCCCTTTGCGAATAATGGCGGCTGTTTTGAAGTGTTTTGGTATTATATTTGGTGATTGGTGATATCTAGAAGTTACCGGGAGTCTCCCGTTTGTCGATTTATCACGGAAACTCTCGTAACATTTGAGACCCGCGATCGCGGCCATCACATCCAGGAAATAAGTCAGTAAATTTGAGTAAATATTGCGAATGCGTCACATGAAATACTGATGTGGGGAGGTCATTTACAAATCCCAGGCGGTCTCCAGATAATACTGATACCGTGCGAAAACTGTGAATGGTGCTAAAGTCTAACCTAATGTTACGTCTCTAACCAAATTCACAGAAGAACTACGCAAACTGCTATCCAAATAAATCAGTGGGCGTTTACTTATAAAGTCTTCACTGGGGCAAGCCCATTAAAACCGATCGTTTTTAGAACTGGCTTCAGAACCTGTGTAGAAAATAGCTTATTACTTATTGACTTTGATATTTTTTATTTAAAAAATCACGCAAACGTCATAACTAGACCTCATACAACAGTATAAAACAATAAACAAGGCCATTTCATGAGACCTTTAACTTCCATTGTATGGACACAAAACCACTGACAAACAAAATGTCTTCTTTTGAGGTCCACAGAAGAAAAAAACATTTATGTGTTGAACGACTTAAAATAAATGTAAATAAAGATAACAGTAAAAGTCATTGTGGTAAAATCCCTATAACACACAAGGCACTATTTTAATGATCTCAGCGTATGGTCTAAAGCGCAAGGCACAAGTGCACTCAGGGTGTGTCGGAATCCACTTTTGCTAGTTTAAGGACGGGTTAAATGGTCGCCCCTATTCTTTGAATGAGTCATGGGTGTGTTTTGAGCAAAACATGCTGTAAACCAATCCGAGTCTCAGCTCTCATTCCCTTTAAGAGCCAGTTGCGCTTGCGCCATGGTGGATTTGCTATTTACAAGGCACAATTTGCAAGAGCAAAGACTGGACGCTTCTCCAGAGAGGAAACGCATCTGCTCATGTGTGAGGTTAAAGCGTTAAATAAACCATCAACAGGACAAGCCGGATTTTTATCTTTATGTACCCAACAATAATCTTTTACATTGTAATCCATTTAATTTTTATATTTGGCATGTGTCGCTTCGCGTTCCTTTGTGTGTAATAAGCAAAATGTATGTGCGCTCTACACATTCCTTGAACCGCATTTTCTACTGCTGTGTTCTTACAAAAAACACTTTAGACCAGGATTGGGTTTGAGTATAAGCTATTTACAGGTAAAAGCTATTGACAGGTACAAACATTTAAGCACAGCAAAGAATGTGTGATTCATTGTATTACACCTGCCCGTCTCATTTGTTAATTGACTGTGAATGTAAACAGACAGGTAAGATGCCAAAGGAAGTGATGAAAGTTCACATCCTTCCCAACATGTTTTTCCTTTGCCCTTACGCTTGCTTTTTTTCAACCACTCTGGGTTCAACACTCTGTCACTTTATTTCTGTCCTTTGGGTTTTATTGCCAGATCTCATTTTCTCCTTGGTTGTCTTTCACATGCCTCTTGTCAGATGCTAAATAAACAACACTGCAGTGAAGTACAACGCGACTGCTGGAACATTTCAGCAAGCGTCATATAATCAGTAATATCTCACCTACTTTCTGAGCATGTTTTTTTTCTGGGACTGTACATAAAAGTATTCAGCAAATGAACATACAGTCTGTTTCCAGACAGTCGTCCTGCGTCCTCCTACACAGCTTCTGTCTACATGTTCAGAGCAACTAGTAAACAAACAGCTTGATCATGAGGCTTCAGCGCTACAAATGTAGCTTGCGTGTGTAAGAATGTTCACATTCACATTATTTTCCAGAATAATGTCAATGAATAGAAAAAAAAGCACTTTTGCATAACCAACCATAAGAAATGACATGAAATGTATCTTATGATTACATACCCTAACTGCGGATCAATGTCTTCATGATGCTTTTGTGTTGAATCACATTATATATTTACTGTATATATTCAGGGATTGTTCATGAAGAGTTAACGTTAATTTATTCATTCTCCTTCTTTCAATTGGATTTATTTTCCAGTTTACATGTAAA
This sequence comes from Triplophysa bombifrons, assembly GCA_029783895.1. Taxonomy (NCBI): domain Eukaryota; kingdom Metazoa; phylum Chordata; class Actinopteri; order Cypriniformes; family Nemacheilidae; genus Triplophysa; species Triplophysa bombifrons. The sequence continues at coordinate 14,494,656 of CM056464.1, forward strand.
TCCAATTTGAAGTTGTTATAGAATGTTGGAATTCAGTGCTGTTAACATTTTTAAATCGGTAAACTGATATTGAGCAGTGAAAACACAATCTAACAACAAACATGTAATTGTTCACGATGTGGCTAATTTTGGCTAATTCGTGTGAATTTGTACGAGCTCATTCATACATTTTAGTGCAATTTGCTTTCGTATCAGGCGTGTCATACGACCCCTTTAACATTCTGTTTCAGAAGAGGCTCTTTGTGGTGAAAATAGGTTCTTCAGATTTAAAAAAATGTAAGAAAGAGATGGTTCTTAAAAATAACCTTTGACTAAATGGTTCTTGGTGAAAACAAAAATGTTTTTTTATGGCATAATTGTGAAGAACCTTTTAAGCATCTTTATTTTTAAGAGTGCACATTTTGTTGCAATTTTGCTTTCGTGCCAGTGATGTTAGGGTAAGGGGTTAGGCTTCAGTATTGTTTTTTTCTTGTAATAGTATGTTTTTGTATGATTCACAACGTGAAAATTCATACGAATAAGCCAAAATATTTACTGTATGAATTCTCGATCAAGTTGGTATTGAAACTTCTAACTTGATTGAAACGTTTGAAAATTATTGGACCCATTCATTTAATTGAATATTTAATAAAAACAAATTTTCATTAATTTCATTATTAAGTCTTATTTTGTTTTCGTATGGCATGACTCATGAGAACCATGAGAAATGACTGCTCTGTATGCTCTCGAATCCTGCACAGCGCTGCATGAAGTCCAACATGAATGGTAACACATTCCTAATAATAAAAAAAAATGACATATTATAGGATATTTAAATGCAGCACAATATATCATATTGTGAAATTCCATCAACTCCATTACAAGTATGGTGAAAAAATCTAATTATGGAAGTGACTTTCAATCTATAGATGATGCAAAAAGATTCTCAGTGCAATTACTTTAACCCTTATCTCCTGAACTTGGAATATACCTGTTATTTTCATTTGAAGTGTTAGTGCCGTAATGATTTGCATCTCTATAATGTGAGGCCATTTTTTATTCACAGATTTAATATAAGAAAGGGTGACTCTTGAAATGTTGAGGATCAACACTGGTTCATTTGTATTAAAATAAAATCAATACCTTTAACAGCAGCTTGCGTCAGTGCATGAGAGACTTTAAACACCTGCTATGAGTGTGTTATCGCATAGTTTGAAAATAAACTATTTATTCCACAGCTCTCTTACTCTCTGACTCTGTGTTATTATACAGATGCTTTTGGTTGCCTTGACCAAACGTCTGTGTTTCCCCTACAAAGTTCTGCTATCTAATAGCTTTTCATCAGAGTTTAATATCTGATTGTATCACAATGTAATTTGTTACCACCCCCACAAGCATTAAAACAAAGCAAGGGTATATTATATTATATCATTGTTTGATCTATCAACGCCTCAGTATTTCTCTCAAGGTGAGTCTTGTTAAGTCTTTAATTAATTCCTTTAATTTATTTAAAGATCTTACCAAGGTATTTACTCCTTAGCTGTACTGTACATGTTGCTCTCTTTGCATCTTTATGTGAACTCAGTGCCAGCAGTTATGTCGCCCATCTCTCTGATGAGGTGACATTATTGAGTGCCAGTTCACCTGATTGAGTAACCAATGACCTATTCTCTCTTGTGCTTCTATTTAGGAGAACTCAGACAGCCAATGCTCACGTGTCTCTTTGTGTTTCTCTCGGTTATTTCTCCATTTGATTCAATATGAACTACATCTGCTCCTTTCCACAGCACCTGGACACCAACGCCTGGGACCATTGTCTGCACGGGCTCACATCATCACACTCCCACATTACAAAAATAATTATTGAGAGATGTTTGGTATCGCAAAGACTAACGTTCACACTCATCAAACATATGAGCTTTCTGTTTGCCAGGGGGAGCATTGTGAAGGCTCTATTTTTTCCCCTGAACGCACACACACTCTCTTCCAGTCTGTGTTCATTTTTGTTTAACCTAAGGCTGTTCTTTGAGCTTATACCTTGTCACAACAGCATATATATGTTCTTTTTATTTATGAGTGTTAAAAGAATCGTCCTCTTTCAACATACATTTTCATGATAATTTACTCACCCCTGTAATCATTCAAGATGTTCATGTATTTTTTTCTTTAGTCGAAAAGAAATTAAGGTTTTTGATTTTCCTCCATAATGTGGACTTCAATGGTATCCAAACGGTTGAAGTTTCAGTGTAGCTTCAAGGACTAATCGATACCAGACAATGAATAAGGGACTTATCTAATGAAACGATCGGCCATTTTCTAATTTTTTTATAAATGTATATGCTTTATAAACATAATTGCACGCCTTGATCTGCTTTGTGATGCGTGTTCATCATTTGCGATGCGCCTTCCTGCTCTGCGATGCGTGTTCATGACTTCACGTAATTACGTTGAAAAGGTCAACGACTGACCTATCCAAAAGTTCCGCCTACGTCAAGTGTGACCTTTCATAACGCAGTTACGTATTACGTGAAGTCATGAACGTGCATCGCAGAACAGAGCAAGGCGATCATTTGTGTTTATAAAGCATATCATTTTTTCCAATAGATAAGACCTTTAATCATTGTCTGGTATCATTTAAAGTCCTTGAAGCTCAATTGAAACTGTAATTTTGACCAACAACGGTTTGGAGTCCATTGAAGTCCACTATATGGAGAAAAATCCTGGAATGTTTTCATCAAAAACCTTCATTTCTTTTTGACTAAAGAAAATATACATAAACATCGGGGATGACTACTGGGGTGAGTAAATATCATGAAAATGAATTTTGAAAGTGGCGATTTCTTTATAGAAGGCATGAATTAAAATCAAAATTTTAACCCGAGCTTTTGTTATATAGGAGGGAATCTTATTCACGCGAACATCATGTAAGAGTAAGAACTGAAAACGCCCTTGTTACTGAGATTACATCTGTTATTGACACCAGGCCTAGTGAACACCAGGTTCTGGAATGCACCTATCTATGACGACATTGATCGGTTGAACACCGCCTCCACAGAAAAATATCAACGACTACTTCTCTAGCCCCGCCCACTGGTTTGCACATGAAGTACCACAAGTGGCACGGAACCAGATAGAGCGAGCAAGCAATAAACAAACATGCCGGTAAAGATAGCTAAATATTGTGCCATCCCTGGTTGTTGAAGAATACAAATATTGCATAACCTAAGATTCCAATATTAGGAATATTGGATCCGATAAGAATGACGCAGCAATCTTATGTGAGTAAAACATTTTTGTACTATGCATCTGTAACAATGTTCAATATCGTGGAAGAAAAGAGGCGGAGCCGGCGTGGCTGGGAAAGCTTAAGATTCTTTTATTTGGTTACTACAATACTTCCGGGTTGTAGACCCGCTCATTAATCACACAATCTCTCTGGTTGTGATGAATCCTTTCTCTGGATCGGATAGTCATAGACACCTCTCCAGTCTTTTCCCGTGGACGCTTGCTTTCCCAGCCTGGTTTCTCTCTCTCCTCTCTTCTCCTTCGTCGTGCCTTAAATGCGTCTCCTCGCCAATTACTAGAATGAGAAGCAGGTGATTTCACTATAGCGTTGATCTGCTTACTCACCGTCATACTCCCGACACGCCCCCCTGCCGCAGACCGTGCTAGACCACGCCCCCTTTCCACATACCCCCACTGCCCGACTCAGGCCGAGGCTCCATCCGGCCTGTAGCCTCGTCCCCCCCCCTCCGGGAGAGAAAGTCGGCCACGGCCATCTGAGTCCCCGTCCTGTGGATCACCTGGAATTTGAATGGTTGCAAAGCAAGGTACCAACGAGTGATCCGCGCGTTGGTGTCCTTCATGTGGTGGAGCCATTGGAGGGGCGCGTGGTCCGAACAGAGCGTGAACTCCCTCCCCAGGAGATAATACCGGAGGGTGAGGACCGCCCACCGGATCGCCAAACACTCCTTCTCTATGGTGCTGTACCTCGTCTCCTTCCGAGACAGTTTTCGACTGATGTACAGCACCGGACGATCCTCCCCCTCTATCTCCTGGGACAGGACAGCGCCCACGCCCCTGTCCGAAGCATCAGTCTGCAACAGAAAAGGGAGTGAAAAATCGGGAGCGTGCAATAACGGTCCGCCGCACAGAGCAACCTTCACTTGGGTAAACCCCTGCTGACACTGCTCCGTCCATTGGACCGTATCTGGTTCCCCCTTTTTAGTGAGGTCAGTCAGCGGGCTGGTGAGGTCCGAATAATTGGGCACAGACCGTCTATAATATCCCGCCAGCCCCAGGAACTGCCTCACCTCCTTTTTGGTCTTGGGTCTCGGGGCAGTGGCAATAGCTGCTGTCTTATCAATTTGGGGACGCACCTCCCCGTGACCCAAGTGGAAGCCCAGATACCTTACCTTTACTCGCCCAACCGCACACTTCTTCGGGTTAGCCGTCTGCCCCGCCCTCCTCAGCGAACTCAGGACCGCTCTCAAGTGCTGCACATGCCGCTGCCAATCGTTACTGTATATGATGATGTCATCGAGATAGGCTGCGGCATATGCCGCGTGAGGTCTGAGGATACGATCCATGAGACGCTGAAATGTTGCCGGGGCTCCGAATAAGCCGAACGGAAGCGTGACGAATTGGTGCAAACCGAACGGCGTGGTAAAGGCTGTTTTCTCATTGGATAATGGTGATAGGGGGATCTGCCAATATCCTTTCGTCAGATCCAATGTCGAATAAAAACGAGCCGTCCCTAGCCGGTCAAGTAATTCGTCAATTCGAGGCATTGGATAGACGCCGAACTTCGACACCGCATTCACCTTGCGATAGTCCACACAGAACCGGACCGAGCCGTCGGTCTTTGGTACTAAAACTATCGGGCTCGCCCAGTCACTATTGGACTCTTCTATTACCCTCATGTCCAGCATAGCCTCTAATTCTTTCTGAACCACAATTTTTTTGTGTTCAGGTAACCTATATGGGCGGCTGCGTACTACGGCCCCCGGTGTAGTCTCAATATGGTGCTCTATGAGGTTCGTGCGGCCGGGTAGGGGTGAAAACACATCTGCAAACTCTGTTTGCAACTTCGCAATATCCGTGAGCTGGGAGGACGAGAGATGATCTCCCCCTGGTGCCAGAGCGAGTGATTGCACTTTGGTGTTCGTCTCTGGCCCGAGATCATCTACTCTATTTACTGTCGTCGCCAGCATCACGGTGTTCGCCTCACTCCATTTTTTGAGGAGGTTGAGGTGATAAATCTGATGTGCCCCACTCCTATCCGACCGTACTACCTCATAATTGAGATCTCCTATTCGTCGTGTGACCTCGAACGGCCCTTACCACTTGGCGAGTAATTTAGACGTGGACGTGGGGAGTAATACAAGCACTTTCTCTCCCGGTGAAAATTTACGTAGTCTGGCTCCCTTGTTATAATGCCGGCTTTGTCGTTCCTGTGCCTGTAACAAAATCTCCATAGAGAGCCGCCCCAGTGTATGGAGTTTTGTTCTCAGGTCCAAGACATACTGAATTAGATTAGCGAGGTTGGCGACCATAGAGAAGCTCAAAAAGGGAAAACCCCGTGGAGGCTTGGGGAACCTCGCGGACGGCAAATAACAGGGGTTCCAGCCATTTATCCCAATTTTTGGCGTCTTCGTGTACGAATTTCCGGATCATGGATTTTAATGTGCGATTAAAACGTTCGACCAGCCCGTCCGTTTGTGGGTGATAGACGCTGGTCCGAATCGTCTTAATGCCCAATAATCCGTACAATTCGCGGAGTGTCCGTGACATAAACGCCGTGCCTTGATCTGTGAGAATCTCCTTAGGGATTCCCACACGGGAGATTAGACGAAACAGGGCGTCCGCAACACTGGTTGCTGAGATATTGCGTAACGCCACTGCCTCCGGGTATCGGGTTGCATAATCGACGATGACCAATGCAAATCGATGCCCTCGTGCGGATCGCTCTAACGGCCCGATCAGGTCCATACCAATTCTTTCGAAGGGGACCTGAATAAGTGGAAGTGGGCATAATGGAGCCCTGGGAGTGGCCGGTGGGTTTAAGATCTGGCATTCAGGACAAGACGCGCACCACCTACGCACGTTCTCATGAATGCCCGGCCAAAAAAAACGGGTCGTTAGGCGATTTATAGTTGCAGCTTGACCTAAGTGCCCTGCCATCGGATTACAATGAGCCGTCTGGAAAAGCATTTCACGGCGGCTTTTGGGTATGACTAATTGGGTTGTATCTTGTTTTGACTGAGTGTCCTGGGTCACTCGATACAACCTGTCCTTCAAAATGGCGAAATACGGGTATGATAGGGCCTGAGCAGGTTGGAGAAGCTGTCCGTCGATTGTACGGACCTGTTCAAACGCATGTTTGAGCGTCTCATCCTGAGACTGTTCCAGAGGAAAATCATCGCCCTGTGAGAGATTTCTCCTCTCCACCGGGCTCCGTTCCTCTGAAACTGTCATCAGAGGTCCCGGTTCAACTTCTCCGACCTGCGCGACCGCTCCTCCCCGCCGCACTTGATTACGCCCAGAAACATCCGCACATAACTGTCCCATTAATATTGAAAACAATGGCCAATTCGTTCCCAAAATTAGCGGATGTCGGAGGTGCTCGTTAACAGCCACCTCTATCCTATGTTTTTGTCCCCGAAATTTTATAGTCAGCGGCACCAAAGGGTAGTTTACAATATCCCCGTGTACACACCTTACCTTAACCCCGCGGCTCGTATCCATTGCCCCGAATTGCATCAGGCTTTGGTGAATTGAGGTTTGGTTACATCCTGAATCAACCAAAGCCTGATTTGTACCCCCCCTTATACTCACAGGTATCTGGTACAGCCCGTCCTGACCGAGGGCTGCCTGAGGGTTGTCGGGCACCCGGATCATCATGCCGACCTCCATCATAGGACAGCGGTCGACAGAATGACCGGGCTCCCCACACCGCCAACAGGCCGGCCCAGGAGTCCCCGCCGCCCCAGCGGCAGGAAGCAGACCCCCGAATTGGCGAGGAGAGGCTGAAGGAAGGGGAGAGGCATAGGCATTGTTGCCGGGACGGTGGTAGAATCCCTCCGGTGATCTCGCAGCACCGTTAGGCCCCGCCTCCGGCGAGATCCGCGTTCGCGGCGCTGGCCGCGGGTAGAAACTCCCCTGAGACCTAGGAAAGGGGACAGGTCTCGTAGGGAAAGAAGAGACAGTAGAGAGGGAGTGAGAGAGAGATGGTAGGGCTACGCCGGCCCCGGGACACGTCACCAGCTCTGCCAATTGGATCGCCTGGGCCAGCTTTGTTGGGTGGTGACATTGGACCCATTGTGAGGTTTTCCTGGGTAACCTCGCCACAAACTGTTCCAATGTCACCTGGTCAATGATGGTCTCGACAGTGCTGGCGTCGGTCATCAGCCATCTGCGGCAGGCATCCCGGAGCTGGTGAGCAAAGGAAAAAGGCTGTGTCCGATCCCCGAACTCCAGAGACCGGAACCGCTGCCGATGTTGCTCAGGACTCCGACCCACTCGCTCGAGAATAGCCCTTTTGAGGTCCGCGTAATTCAGCAGTTTCTCGATGGGGAGTTGCTGGGCGGCCATCTGGGCTTCTCCGGACAGGAGTAGGATGAGACGGGCAGCCCATGCGTTCTGCTGCCAACCTGACAGTTCTGCGGACCTCTCGAATAACTCGAGGAAGGCTTCCGGCTCGTCCTGGGCTCCCATCTTGTGCAGCGGGATCGTCGGGGATCCAGACGGTGGTAGAATGCCTTTCTCCTGGCCCAACCAGCTCCGGAACGTATCACGGTCCTCCTGTTGGGTTAGTAAGAGAGACTGGAACCGCCTCTCTTGGTCTTCCCTAAGTCCCAACAGGGCCTGATGGTGTTCCTGGTGGAGGCCAGCAAGAGAGGTGATGACCTCGGCGAACGGCGATCCTGGGGGGCTCTGCATACTGGTGGCGGTCCTTCTTTTCTTCCCGGGTTTCGGCACCACTGTAACAATGTTCAATATTGTTGAAGAAAAGAGGCGGAGCCGGCGTGGCTGGGAAAGCGTAAGATTCTTTTATTTGGTTACTACCATTCTTCCGGGTTGTAGACCCGCTCATTAATCAAGCAATCTCTCTGGTTGTGATGAATCCTGTCTCTGGATCGGATAGTCCTAGACACCTCTCCAGTCTTTTCCCGTGGACGCTTGCTTTCCCAGCCTGGTTTTCTCTCTCCTCTCTTCTCCTTCGTCGTACCTTAAATGCGCCTCCTCGCCAATTACTAGAATGAGAAGCAGGGGATTTCACTATAGCGTTGATCTGCTTACTCACCGTCATACTCCCGACACGCCCCCCTGCCGCAGACCGTGCTAGACCACGCCCCCCTTTCCACAGCATCACTATGCTTTGTTAGACATCGCTTGATGTGCCCTGAACACTATTCGCAACACTATTATTATTATCTGGGGACCTCTAGTCATTTGTATTAATTGCAGAGGTTGTCTGTGAACTTACAGGTACAGTTTGTAAGACTTGTGCATTAAAATATACAAAAACCACTAGGTCAATGATTTATATTTTATTCAGCTGAGTCCTTACAATATCTCAAATGTTTCCAACTGCTATTAAATCCTAAGAAAATCGACACACAGTGGACCAGGGCCGTTTAGTTGCCTGTCAATGGGGTCATATCCGCGTTACCCTTTGTTACCGCCTTTACTGATGTAGTAACGGCATGACACTGTCGTAGACCGATGCGGAAGTAGTTTGTACCGTCGGTCCGTCTAGCATTATTGCAAATGATGTGGGTACGTTCAAAATAGCTTTTACTATGATTGATTTGAACTCTTAAAACTGCGCAGTGTTATCACACCATCTAATTGGACAATTACTGTAACATCTATGACTAACAATTTAGTTATAAACCTTACATTACTCGAGTCTAATTAATTATAATGAAGTTAAATGATTTCATTAAATGCAACATTTATAAAACTTTATTACTTTACCTCTTCCGCTTACATGATTTCCCGTCCAATTGATGCATCAGCGGTCCCATCAGCGGTGGAGTTCCAAGCTTCTACAAAGCCTCATCAAGCTACGCGATTATCGAGTTTTGATCGTGCGCCCTCTAGCGGCGATTTCTGCAAACTGTACCTTTACGCCTGTGCGAATCGGGATCCCTGTGATTTGAAAGTGACCTGTTTGTCAGTTATAGTGACCCATACCCGAAATGTGACCTCTGCTTTTAACCCATCCAGATAGTAGTGAACACACATCAATTGGTGAACACACATACATCCGGAGCATTGGACTGCTATCACTGCAGCTCCCAGGAGCAAGTAGGGGTAAGGTGCCTTGCTCAAGGGCATCTCAGTCGTTACTAGGCCACGATTGCCCTTTGGTGGGCTCATACATATTTTTTCAAGGTTTTAACCATCGTTTGCGAATAATGGAAGCTGTTTTGAAGTGTTTTGGGTTTTATTTCGGGTGCTAGATGATATCCATAAATTACTGGAAGTATCACGTTTGTTTATTCATGGAAACTCTCGTAACATTTGAGACCCTTGATCGCAGTAATCTCTTTACTGGTTTCGCGATCACAGGTGTCAAATGCTTACAGGTACGGTCATATATCATTAAAGACCATACAACTATAGGCTATACAAACTATACGCAAAGCCTTGCCTTCACATCCGGGAAATAAGTCAGTAAATTTGAGTAAAATCATGCCGTGCGATTGCGTCACATGAAATACTGATGTGGAGAGGTCATTTATAAATCACAAGAGGTCTCCAGATAATACTGATGCCGTACGAAACTGTGAATGGTGCTTATTTGTAACCTAACGTTACGTCTCAAACCATATTCACACAGAAGCCTCCGGTTACGCAAACTGCTATCCAATCAAAGCGGTGGGAGTTTACTTCAAAGTGTCTTCAATGCGGCACGCCCATTAAAAAACTGAGCCTTTGCAGAGCTGGCCTGGGTAGAAAATAGCCTATTACTTATTGATTTTGATGTTTTTGGATTTAAATACCATGCAAACGTCATAAGTAGTCCTCGTATAACAATATAAAACAATAAACAAGTCCAGTTCATCAGACCTTTAATGTAACATCACAATAAAATGCACAGCCCCGGTAGTGTTCTTGAAAATATTTATGCCCAAGTTGCCTTTTCTTAAACCTTTGCAGATGTTTATATTTACATTTATTTATCAGATGCTTTTATAAATAGCAACTTACAAATAAGAGAGAATTTAACAATTTGGCTTTCAAGATAATAGACGCAGTACAAAAATCAACGAATAAATGGTCACATAAATTATTGTTATTTTTATGATTATTTTTGATACAGGCATATTTAAAAATATATAAAATGTAAAAATGTATCAACATTTATACATGATTTAAATGATTTGTACAAAAAGAAATACATGTAAATATTTCCTGTACACGTTTATGTAAGTGTTAATAAATCAAAAATGAACAAGCAGAGGCCACAGACATATATTATGTTAACACAAACTTTTATTCTGGATCTGATTTTTCGCAATTATTCATTTGACAGCCCTAATATGTTTTTTTTCTCCGAATTACAAGAATATTTTTTTGCATTGTGCATGCATATATTTAGTCACAGTTTGTAGTCACTCTAATGATACTGAACTAGTTTGAGGGAGTATTTGTTTTTGTTTATGAATTATCCATTGTCCCGGTGTGGTATTGTGTATGGACATGCTTGACCAAGGAGAATAATTGTTTGCATACTGTAGGTCTATTCTTTTGTTTTCTGTTCCTTTATTCTGTTCTGCCTCATCTCTCTAGCCCTGTGACTTTGTACCATAAATCTCACAAGAGGATAAAAATTGGCTCCTACAACATTGCAACAATGCTTTCATTTTTATAATCATATTTGTTACTATATCCTTTTGTAAAGGAACTATGAGCAAAGACAGTATTAAAGCATTTATTTGTGTTTTTTTCCAAAAGATTTACAAGGTTCTGCCCAAGAATATAACAATGGGATTTATGGACACTTTACCAGTAGCCACATGAATAAAGAACACATGAGAATAATAAATCACCAGTGTTGTGGTCTGTTCAGGGATTGTTGGCCGCGTGGTTTCTGTTCTATTTCAGAGCCACATTACATTCACTATGTTTTTGGGTTTGAAAACTTCATGATGATTAATTACAGACTGAATAAGTTCCCAGCCTTCATAAAAGCTGCTTGTTTGTGTTGCCTGGCATCAAGGTGTTAAATGTATTTTATAATTTTACAGTTTACTACAGTAAATATACTACGCTACAGCATTTATCATGTGGTAATCTATTCTGAAAATGTGTTTCATATAAAAGCCTACACCGTAAAAAATACTTATAAGTATTCGCCTGTGTATATTACTGGTAGATATTTTAGTTATATAAGAATGCCAAGGTAATTACCATGGTACCGTGTTGTGTTAGTATGTTTATTTATATAGCCTGTAGATGTCGCTGCGAATCACCCCACGTGGGTAAAGCACGTTGCTCCTCCAGGTTCCCATAATGCCTAGTGTTTACTTCAGCTCTGACAGCGCCGATGCTGCACACTGCTTCTTCTAGTTGCAGACTGGAGTTCAGCCCGTACCCAGCAGTCCTGCATGCCCTTAAACGTCACAATACACCGAGATAAACCGAGCATACTTCAGCACACACGCCTCGGAGCTTCTTGCCAGCTGTGGAGTGTTTATGTTCTCGGACGTGGGGTCGGACACTTCCTCGTCAGAAGTTATATCCGCGTCAGTGTCATACACCGCGGGACAGACGTGTAAGTGTGATGTTTTATGTGTTGGTATTCTGAGGTAGAGTTGTCTTTTGCATCGGTCCCGCGACGAGCAGTGGATTCGCTCTTTGTAACGCAGTGCAGTGCATCAGTGTGCAGTCTCCTGTCAAGTGGATTTGTGTGTGCGGGCACGCGCGTCGCGTTGTTACGTGACTTTAAACTACTAAATATGCGCAATTTCAAGGTTATTAACACAGACACAATGAGAACTTATAACTCCCATATGGGTTTCAAATAACGTCTTGTTATAAGCCAAAATTAAGAAAAACTTTTTTAAAGAATTTTCAAGCGTCATTACGTTACACAGTGTAACGCAATTATTGTAGAAACTCATTGAGATTTTACAGTAGTAATAGTAGGAGTTATAACTTTTTTATTTTAAAGGAAATGTTAAGAATGTCATGAGTGTTATGATTGTTATGGTTTATTTGACTCCGCCCACCCGAATGACGTTGTCAGTCAACAGTGGTCCCGCTCTAGAGTTGTGTCAGTAAACTGAGGCGATGTTGCGCATCATTCATTGCGCACTCAAAACTCTTCATGCATCATTTGCAACAGTCTTCCCCCTCATTTTTTTGTAAACTGTTTCTGCTGTTACTTGCGCTATGAATTCTTCTCTCAGTTATTTCTCTATTAAGACTTTTCTCATTGTGTTTAGTAATGGTTCAAAGGAGACATTTCTCATTGCTCTGTTTGCCGGCTCTCACGTGGATGTTATCACAATGTTATCACAACTGTCCCATATCTTTTGTGCCATTACCATATTGAAATAACCTGTTTAGAGTCAACATTATTCTGGTTTCATTCATATTTGACAAGTTTGTTTTTGATTAATTATTTACTTAAATGTATCTAGCATTAAGAGTTCTTCGTCATTCAGATTATGTTAATGGAAAGTAATGATAAATATGTTTTTTGTGTGTGTGTATGTGTGTGTGTGTGGTTTGACTGTGATTAACCATTAAGAAGGTGTGCATGTTTAAAGCTGTGTGATGGAACTGTTGTTTTGTAATATAACTATTTTCACCTCCTGTGTTTGTATAACTCTGTTTTTTAGGTACATTGATACCCTTTTTTATTTGCCTTGCTTTTGTGTTGTGTGTTTGGACTTTTCTTGCATACAGAAGTATTTTTAGAGCACAGACTGTGCGGAATGGTGCAAAGCCTTTGAGTGTCAGGCCTGCACCAATAACACGCTTATAGTGATTCACACTGGATGCGGTGTATCCTAGCAACACAAGTGGAAAGCACAACCACTTGCGGGTATCAGCGCAGGACAGTTCAGAGGGATAGTTGTCAACTAGCTGATGATCAATGTTTACTGGTGAACTTGTCAAAGTTTAGGAGCTTTAGCCGTGCAGATGCACAGAGTTGAGAAGCGAGGTCAATGAAACAGTGTGCAAGAATATGAAACACATTTGTTCAGGGAAACTTGTGTTACGGAGATGTTGTTCTGAATTTAAAAGAAATGGTGCTCTAGCATTTCATTCTGTTTAAAGAAATATTTCACAAAAACATTTAAAAAAGGCTGTCATCCTCACTCACCACCATTTCCTACCTATTACTATTTTTATTTCTTTGTTTTCTTTCATAAAACAAAACATTTTGAATTCTGCAATATTAATTCCATAAAAAACAACGACTTGCAACTAGAGATTTTATGCTGCAATAAATAAATAATAGTAATAAAGATTATACATAAATGACTTGTTTTGTTCCCCACACAAGGTTATCGCTGTTTGTGATGTTCTTCATTTGTACGTAATTTTAGATTAAAGTCAAATGACTTTACATAACAGAATTTCTTGTTCGAAAAAAACTTTCTGAAATCTATGCGAACGGTTGGGGGAGTGTGTTGAGCAAAGAAATACTACGTCAGACCCCCAACTCGTTTTTCTACTAGTTGACCATGTCAAGCATGAGAAGCCAGCACGTTTAACATTGTAAAGAAATCAGAATGCATGAAACACCATTGCACATCCTCTTTAAAATGCTTCTGTTTATGTTTACTGTTGCATTTCTTTTTTACACAGCTCTATGTCCAACTTTCTTTTTCTCTCACCTTGCATGATCTCTTTCTCCAGGTCTGATACAGATTCGTAACCTTCTACAAAACAGTAAGCTCTTCTGAAATGCCCTGGCTTCACATCACCTAAGCCTTATCTGTACTGTTCAAGACATTGTATCCCTGTACGATGGTATGATATTGTACACCGAGCATCGTGTCTGCGGGTCTTATTGTTTGTGTTGCACTGTAGTCTGTTTCTGTAGACCTCAATTTACCGTTCTTAACTCTGCGCTTTCTCTGTGCCACGAGGACTTTGGCTAAATCCTGTCTCAGATCTGGCTTAGTCTTTGACTAAAGGAAAAAGGGGATCAGCAGTAACCCTGTTTATTTTTCTCTCGTCTTATTTCTGAGGGTTTGCAGTTCAAGTGGAAATGAATAAAGATATATAAATGTTTCCTTGCGTGTCCTTTTAGTCTATGTTATGTCATTAGAAGAATATTTGTTATGTAGAGGGATTGGATGCTGGACACATAAAGGAATACAATTCAAAAGCTATTCAAATGTATGCACTCACATGCAGTGCTATCCCTCCGGAAAACAAAATGAGGCTGAAAATAGGTCCGCAAGTGTTACAGGAGCCGGTAATCTTTGCATTTTATATCTGGCAGGGTACCAGAGAAGGAAATGGCCATTTTCCATCATAAACACACACACACACACATATACTAGGATGTTAATGGAGTAGCTTCACACAATTGAAAGGTCTTAGGATGAATGATGCGCCGGTTCATATGAGGGCACGCGGCTATTAGCACTTCGGTGGCCTTTGCTTGTGTTTTGTTAGGTTGTTGTAGTGTTGTCTCGGTGAGATAACTCATGTCATTTGAATATCCTTTCTTAAGCAGAAACGCTGTCCTCGCGCAGAAATAGAAATAGGTGAGTGTTGCTGGTTTGACATTCCTCTGATAAGGTAATCAATGAAGCATGCTTGGTCATTGAGTGGAAGGTTGTGTGTGTTTAATACTAAAAGCTTCATGTCACTGACATATTCATTGTGTGTATTCACTGTTCCTAGTTTCATTGAAGAAGCTTTTACATGGGGAACACAATCTTCTGACAGCTTCTTTTAACATTTTAATAAACAATAGGCCTGATTGCTGGATTGAATCACTAACCAGCTGACAAGATATTTCTGGAATTTTGATGGATGCATACATCTGTCTATTAACTTTGTTTCAACACAATCTCACGGCAATTCGTAAGTGGCTAATTCATATTAATTTGTACAATCGAATTAAAATGTTTTGGTGCGATTTGTTTTCGCTCCAGTGATGGTTATGTGTAGGTATGGTTTTATGGCTTTTTTCTAATAATCATACATTTTTGTACTTTTCACACTGTACATCTTTTTACAAATTAGCCACAAAAAGAGGTTCCCATGAGATCAGTCTGGTATGTTCACTTCCTTTTAAAGGTATTTGGATTTTTTCAGTTTCTTTCTCTCAAATTCTAGCTACATTTACATTTACGCTTTTGGCAGACGCTTTTTTACAAAGCGACTTAAATTGCATTAACCTATGCATTTTTATACTTAGGTATGTGCAATCTCCTAGGATCGAACCCACAACCTTGCGTTGTTAACGCAATGCTCCTACCACTGAGCTACAGGAAAGCTCCATGTTGGAAACATCAGTAGCAATGGCACTAGGGCAGGGCGATTGACGATGTTATTGTATATCGCTGATGTCCCGCAAATATCCCGATGTCGATTACAAAAGACAAATACCAGACGATAATCGATAATAATAGAGAATATGCGTTAAAACAATATCATGCGATGTAATCTTTAAGCGTGAATGTTCACGTTTGTATGCCCAGGCAGCAGTAACAGTGACAGAATTTTGGAAACGCTGTTATGTTCCATCAGTTGAATGTGCTGCTGTTTTCTGCCTGTCGCTGCACAGATAGATCAAGAGAAAATGAGTGCCATCGGCAAAGCAAAACCTCCATTCACGGTGCTGTACCTGCAACATTTTTCTACTGCATAAAAACTATGATTTATCTACGCGCTTTACCTGATGATGAAAGAATTCACTGCAACTCTGGTTTGTGCATGTGACAAATTTCCTCCTGGTCCGTATCTGCAGATTGATCGGTATGACATCAGCGTATGACATCAGTACACCAATCATCTGCGCAATATTGCATGAAGTCAAACACACCGGATATTATCGGATATCGCAATGATTTTAACGTGGATTATCGATAACACATCGCCAAGCCCTAGATGGCACAATTCTTATTATAATATTGAACTGTTCGGTACGACCTCCACGGTTCAATATGCATATGTGAATTTCGTTTTATCACTCTCTGTTTTATTGCGGAATTGCTATGTCCATGTTCGTCTGTATGTTTGTGCACTGAAATATATAAATGCGTCCCCACGAGTAAATATCTAATAACAATGCGTTTTACCCTTCATACAAAAGCGGCGTGTTCAACCCAGCACATGGAGAGAGAGCGTCTACAGCGCCGTGCCACTCAGTGGCCTTTCGGGTAGCTATTTACGTCATAGCAAGGCAACATGCAGATATATCTAAAATCGCTGGCTAAAATCCGATCAGTAATAAACCTGACATGAACTGTACCCTAACTTTGGTTTGTTTAGTTTAAATTGTGCTAAAATAATATTTTTTAAGCGGCCACATTGAGGATTGTATTTCTCCCCATTTATTGTATATGGCAGTGGCGAATCTATTATCCTGGCCTTGCCCATTGAGCGGTACTTTACAGTGTTAAATGAGCACTGTGCGTCTGACTGATCACCATAAAAGAAATTCCTTTTTTTTGCTTTAAGTTATTTTAAATAATGTTATTATAATACTTGTTGCGCTAAACCTTAATGTATTGTTGCACCCCTAATCATTAGTGTAAACAAGGGTTGGATAAGTGAGAAGAAACACGCCATCATATACAGCATACTAGTTGACACAAAACAGAAATATAGAAACAACAACTGTGGAGGGCTTAAAATAGCGTCAAAACAAATCAATAGACCAACTGTGTAATTTTGTCATTTTCCTGACCATGTATCCACTATTTCTGCTAAATGACTATTTTTCATAACCACAAATTTAGAATTTAGAAAAAATTTGATTTGTGTTTAGTTGTATCCATTTCACGAACAGCTTCCTCTTTTTCAGCAAGTGATGTGGCATTACTGGGTCTGACGAGAGGATGAGGAATACAAGTGGTCTTTGACATATTGAAATGTTGCAAAGCAGATTTTACACTAAAACAGCAATGTAAGAGCTTTTGTAGTGGTGCAATGTAAATGTCAGTCAGGCGACAGGGAATATTAATGAAAGCTGAGGTTTTAGAGAGAAAAGACTTCTGGAAATGTCTCAAAGACAAGACATTTATGAGCAGACTGCAGTAGAGCACTCCATCCTGCTCTCTGACTCATTCCACACACTGAATCAATGGTCGTTCATCTGTCTCTCTGTTTGTTATTGGGTCATTGGGTTGAATTGACCTTTCTCTGATTGGTTACAGAAATTACTGAGCTATTACTTCTAACATTTCTGAAATAATAGACCTCACAGGTGTTGAATGTGTATTGAGGCAAGATTGCATTGTGTTTTCGAGTGTGGATAGCTCATTAAAGTTTAAAATATTCAGTCATTATAGTGTGTTGCTTATTCAACGTTTTTTTACGACTGATTTGATTAAATAATGCATATCGTCCGTGTGTAATCAAGCCTAAACTAATTGTATGCATTCATCCCAACCGTGCGCCTGAATATACTGAAGAACAGAGTTATTCTGAGCTTCAACTTTTTGAGTCGGGAAAAACTAAAGGATTGAAATATTTTACCTCGTAATATATAGATGTTCTCATGACAAGAATCTATAACTTTAGATGCATTTTTAATATGAGAGCAAGTCTAAGACAGAAAAACGTTTATTGAAGCATTAGGTCAATGCACACAAAAGCCAAAGCCCAAACTTAAAACAAGTTAAGAAAATAATTTATGTAGCAATTGTATCCACAAGTTTTGCAGTTTAGCGCTTTGTGCTAAAGATGGGAGAAACATTCGGTTCAATGTAAAAATGCATTTCTGCCGTGTATTTCAAGTCATAAGTGTATAGCAGAATGTGAATTTACACACTGACACCACTAAACTGAATCAGCATTAAGTCCACTACTTTATAGAGGAATGGGATGATTTTAATACTGACAGCGGATATTTAGCAACTTTATTGACTCAGTTGTTGTGACAGTAAACCAATAAGCAAAGGAAAATTATGGTTTTCAATTTCTTTACATGATGTCGATTGTGTGCTATTTAAAGAAGTGGTCTTTTTTTGTTGTTAAAAGTGAACTGCAAGCGTTACGGGCCGCGTGCACATATAAAGCTACTGCATCATCAGCCGGCCAATAATCTGATAAACATTAAACTTAAGATCATGTGCAAAAGTTGCCTTTTTACATTTTTAAACATTCTCTCTACGTGTTTTTTATAAGACGATAAGTGGAAGCAATGCCTACTTTACATCAAGCATATCAGATGAGAACTGTAGTCCACATGATGTGATATTTTCCAACAGATTTTTGACAACACAGCGGTAAAATACAGTAAAGAATCCTTGTAAATCCAGTTTACCTTCTCACGTTTTTATTGAAGACCATACAATGTGTGTTATTGATAACATGAATCTATTTGAACTGCAAACTCTTTTTAAACTATGAGCACATCAAGTCTAGGTGATGTTCAATGTGCAGTCCAGAATTTGAAGTTTGTCTTTTAAAAACCCTTCCGTCCCTCACAGGAGCAGTCCGTCTTAACTTTAGATCTGTGTGAAGTACTCTTTTTTTACCATGTGAAAAAAGCTTTGCCTTGTTGTAAGTTTGACTGCAAACAGCAGGTGTTTCTCATCCGTTTCGAAATTAGTTTTGAATGGGTTACCACATGAAACCAACGGTATTCAAATATAAATCACAGTCTCATTTTCTGTCATCAGAATAAGTTATTCAATGCTGCAATTCGTGCAATACACTACTTCTGCCACTTCACCGGAAGTTGTACCCACGTTTATTTTTACAGTCATTCCACCGGAAACTTGTGGATAAGTTATAGAATTAGAATATTATAAAAGCACAGAATGTATAATGCAGATCTAGAAAATCATGTACTGTAAAGATAGAATAATTCCCATTAAGGAACATATTGTGTGACCCAAATATACAGTATTATATTGGATCATAAGTTCCTGGTTCTTTCAATCCCTGTTTTCAGATATTACACATTTAAGATTGGAAATAACCCAGTTTTATGATTAATGCTTTACGTTTCCTTTTTTCTAACTTTCGTAATTGTTTTACATTTTTTGAGCTGTCTGTCTTCCCCGCTGCAAATTCAAGTAAGAACTTTAACAAGAAGTATTGGCACAATCACCTTCCTGACAATCTATTTCTGCAGGGAAGTGCAGTTCGGCAGAAAGAGGATTAACTGTGAAATCTCATTTTAGCTGAAGGTGATGGTCACATAGGGAAATCAATCGGATGCTTTCCTTCTTTTTCTGGCACTGGTGGAATAGTTTAACTTCAAGATGCAGTTCATTTGGTACTTTAGGCGCTTATTTGCTTTTAAAGGTGGCGATTGCAAAACTCAGGATATCCACATATTTTTGTGATTTTCGTTGATCTTTTTATGATATCAGCTCCTCACTTAGACACATTTTATGGAGGCATGTCAAATATTTATTGTGGTGGACATCAGGTTCCCTATGTGGACCTGGTTTTGAAGTATTTACTTCAGGACTTCCCTTACCGTGATGGTACTGACATCACTTCCATCACATCCAGTGAGTGTCACAGTTGAGGGATTTCAGACTTCTTAATCTCATCCATATGAAAGTCGTTCCATGAGAGCTTTCCTTAGGTTTTCTACCACTTGCTTGAAATTCTGGAAGTAGGAAATAAATAACGGATGTTTTAAATGCTGTTAAAGGACAACATGGCTCAGTCACAATCAAGCTTTTTTTTTTGCAATTGTTTTTGCTCCAGATAAGGACAAAATAATAATTTCGGGGCTAAACGAAAATGTAATTGCATTTCATCCCTACTGTATATATCTGTAATTATGTTGCGTGCATACTTTATACTGGATGACTGTAGATTCTAGGACAAAAGGAAGTGCTCACTAAAATTCAATTCAATTCAAGTTTATTTATATAGCGCTTTTCACAATGTGTATTGTTTCAAAGCAGCTTTACAGGGGCAAACAGGAAAAACAGAAAAGTTAAAACACAGCACAGTGCATGGTATTCATACAACGAGTAAGATCATACTAATAAATAATAGCTAATTTCTAAATAAATAAATAAATAAATGAATGAATGCAGTCTCCCGGTGAGCAGGCCAACACTGCCCTGCTGTGGCGAGGAACCCAAACTCCAATGATTAATTAATGGAGAAAAAAACCTCGGGAGAAACCAGGCTCAGCCGGGAGGGCCAGATCCCCTCTGACGTGTCATAGCTGCACTCAAACTGGTGACATGTGATTTAAGTTTAGCATTTAATACCAAATATTGTAACTTCAGCATTAATAAGCCAAATAGTCCGTCTTTGCTCTTGGTTGGGGATGTAGTGGTCTGAGCTGGGATGGTCCGATGGTCATATTTCTCTTGGCTGGTGGTGGAATTGCCTTAGATGGAGCTGGGATGGTCAGTCAGTCTGCAGCTGTAGCTGGCGTGATCTCAAATTGGGGATGGGCATCTGTCGGTCGTCTGGACATGGTGGAACTTCTTCCTACCTCGGGATGGGCATCCCGAGGCAGAGGCGGAAAGAGAATAAAGAGGATAATTAGCGTAGCTGCTGTTCATTAACTATGCATTAAGTGAAAGCTTGGCTGAAAAGATGTGTCTTTAATCTAGATTTAAATTGGGAGAGTGTGTCTGACCCTCGAATAGTATCAGGAAGGCTATTCCAGAGTTTAGGTGCTACGTATGAGAAAGCTCGTCCCCCTTTGGTGGATTTTGTTATTCTAGGTGTTGTCAAAAGTCCTAAGTTTTGAGATCTTAGGGAGCGTGATGGGTTGTAACGTGATAAAAGCTTGGTTAAGTAAGTAGGTGCTAAACCGTTCAGGGCTTTGTAAGTAATTAAAAGAATTTTAAAATCAATACGATACTTAATGGGTAGCCAGTGAAGCGATGTTAAAACTGGGGTTATGTGATCGTATTTTCTTGACCTAGTAAGAACTCTGGCAGCAGCATTCTGAACTAACTGTAGTTTGTTTATCGATGATACTGGACAACCATTAAGTAGAGCATTACAATAGTCAAGCCGTGAGGTCACAAATGCATGAATAAGCTTTTCTGCGTCTGCAACACATAAACTATTTCGTAATTTGGCAACATTTCTAAGGTGGAAGAAGGCTATTTTTGTGATATTTGAGATGTGATTTTTAAATGACAGGTTGCCGTCTAATATAACGCCTAGATCTTTAACAATATTTGTTGGAGTAACAGTGCAGCCTTCAATTTGCAGGCTGTAATCGGAGATATTCTGTTTACTTGATTTTGGTGCTATAAGTAATATTTCTGTTTTGCTAGAGTTTAAAAGGAGGAAATTACTAGTCATCCAGTGTTTTATGTCCTCGATGCACTCTGCCAGTTTGGATAGCTTAAATGAATCATTTGGTCTTGATGAGATATATAGCTGAGTATCATCTGCATAACAGTGGAAGCTAATTCCATGTTTTCTAATAATGTTTCCGAGGGGCAGCATGTATATGGAGAAAAGCAGGGGTCCTAAAACCGATCCCTGAGGTAATCCATAATTTACTTGCGTAAGATTTGACGATTTCCCATTTAAATGGACGTATTGATATCTGTCTGTTAAGTAAGATCTGAACCATTGCAGTGCCTGTCCCTGAATACCGATATAATTGTGTAAACGATCTAGTAGTATTTTATGGTCTACAGTATCGAAAGCAGCACTAAGGTCAAGCAGGACTAAGAGTTACCTTTACCTGAAGCAATAAGGAGGTCATTTGTAATTCTAACGAGCGCAGTTTCAGTGCTGTGATGCGGTCTAAAGCCAGACTGAAACTTTTCGTGGATGTCATTATTTTGTAGGAAGGTACACAGTTGAGTTGACACTACTTTTTCTAGTATTTTAGACAAGTACGGGAGATTTGAAATCGGTCTATAGCTTCCAAGTTCATTGGGGTCCAAGTTTGGTTTTTTGATAAGAGGCTTAATTACAGCCAGCTTAAAGGGCCCTGGGACATGTCCTAGATTAATTGACGAGTTGATGATGTTACAAATGGGCTCAATTACAGCAGGTAGTAACTCTTTTAATAAAGTAGTCGGAATGGGGTCTAATAAGCATGTCGTCGATTTGGATGTTGCAATAACTTTAATTAATTCTTCCTGATTTATAGGAGAAAAACACTCTAGCTTTTCTTTTTGGGTGACAGTTGAAACTAATTCTTCCGACACACTTGGAGGTTTGGTTTTAGCTATGTTGTCTCGTATTATTTCGATTTTATCGGTAAAAAACTTCATGAATTCATTGCTACCAAGGTGCGGCGGAATACCCAGGTCAGGTGGAGTCTGTTTGTTTGTTAGTTTAGCAATTGTACTAAATAAAAACCTTGGATTGTTTTTGTTATTTTCTATGAGGTTACGGAAATGCTCGGCTTTTGCTGCTTTTAGTGCCTTTTTGTAACAGCTTGCACTCTCTTTCCATGCAATTTTAAAGACCTCTAATTGGGTTTGTTTCCATTTTCGCTCCAGTTTACGAGTTTCTCTTTTTAGGGCTCGAGTGGTGTTATTATACCATGGTGCTATGATCTTTTCAATAATCCTTTTTGACTTCATAGGTGCGACCGCTTCTAATGCGTTAGAGAAAATAGTGCCCATGTTGCTGGTCATGTCATCGAGCGATTCTATATTAGTTGGAAAGGTTATTAGAGGAGTCAGATCTGGCAAGTTCTTTACGAAACTATCTTTAGTAGTTGAGGTGATTGTTCTACCCTGTCGATAACGAGATATACAACTGATTTCTGCAGTGCGAAGTGTACATGTTATAAGATGGTGATCGGAAACATCGTCGCTTTGAGGTATAATATCGATATTGGTTAGATCGGCTCCGTGAGATATAATCAAGTCTAGGGTATGATTAAGGCGATGAGTAGGTCTATTGATGTATTGTGTTACGCCACAAGAGTCTAGTAGTTCTTTAAACGCCACAGCTAATGGATCGTTAGCACTATCTACGTGGATATTAAAATCTCCAACAATCAGTACTTTATCGACGTTAACCAATAGATCCGATAAGAAGTCTGCGAACTTATTGATATCTAGCACAATTATGGCATTTGGGTGATCTTTATTCTGACAGTTATTAACCTTTTTATTCAAAATACGATGATGCAGGATTTCAAGAAAAGTGTCTACATTTATTCACATTTTGTTTCATAATATGACTAAAGACTAAAAATAAGGCTAAAATGATGTACCAACTTGATTTCTACATTACCTGTTTTGACTTTAAGTAGTTAACTCATTTACTAGTCAACTTAAAGGCAGGGTAGATCATTTGGAAAATGCTAATGCTTGCCTGCTAGCAGTGCAATCTTACGATCCCTCCCTCTCGCGAATCACCATCCAAAGCCACGCCTCCTCGAAATACATCCAAATATATCATTTTGTCTGGTATAGTTTGTCTGCAAAGCTTCACTATATCCTGACAGAAAGACTAGTATGTTTATTTTTTTCCGTTTTTCACATCATTTTCTGTCACATCTTTTGGTTGAACTTTGAGAACTTTGAACACAGCTTTCAAACATAACAAAATAAAAGATTGACCATGGCATTTGTTCTGCTAGGTGGAATTATGCGATAAAGGAAAGGTTCATGGAGCTACGGCAATGATGTTTCCTCAAGAGACTACCATTACAGAGTAATAAAAGAGAAATGCTGGTGAAGGATAGACAGTGCAACCCGGTGAGTACTGGAACTAACATTAAGGATTGTAAATCATTCATTTGACGATATGACAGCTAATATGAATCATGCCACATTTGTAGCAATTGTTTGTTTACACTCTCGTTTGTGGAATTTGGTCACTAGTTATGCCTTCTCAAGGACATCATGTATGTCGTAAAATAAATTGTAAATGTACATGTCGTAAAGGTTAAGTCATTGGGAACAGTTACACACTGAAGTTTGAAGATTTTTGCCTTAACGTGCTGCACTCAGTTGCATAACTTTGTTTTGAAAAGTGGTGGGGCCAAAGACAATACTTTAATAAATTGTTTCTGTAATAACTCGTTAGGAATATTTATCATACAGTATATAGTGGTCGGTCCGTCCATTGGCTACTGAGCTTTTCGACTCCAGCTCTAACAGTATGTGGTTCCCAAACTGTCATTTGGGGAAGGTCTATTCCTATGACTAAAATTGCACTTGTTTATTGATTTACGCGTTTTTGTGCTTGGACACTGGATGCTGGAGGGAAACACCTGCAAACGCGGATGATGGACGAATTTCATACTGGCTGTGATTCGGGAGTTGCGACTGTCTGTCTTCCGCAAATATATAACTTACGAGTGTGAGCAACGGGAAATGGTTGAGATGTTAATGGCTCCCAAACAATACACCTTCTGCAAGGATTTCTTAATTTCTTCCAAAAAAGCGGTGGGGACATGTCCCACCCACACATAACGCCTATGGCAGCACTTATAGTAAAACACTTCTCTTCAAATCCCAGCAGTAATGAGCTTTCATTAGATTTAGCATCACAATTATTTTTCAATGCCATGGGAAAGTTTTAATGTTTGGGTTATTTTTATGCTCTGATATTCCATTTTCCTGCATTCATTTCATTTGAAGTCCCTGACAGTAGAAAAGATCACATCCTGACCTCAGTGGATCGTGTTTTCACAGCCCTGGGGAACACTCCCAGTCCTATGCAGACTCCATTATATTGTTTGAAACAATAGCCCCATTTAACAGACATTTGCTTTGTGCCTTGGCCCTTGCTGTATATGTTTTCTGGAGGGTCCGTTATTGTCTCTCATCACAAAAGTTTTTGTTGACACTCAAGGGCAGATTGAAAACAAGAGAGATGAGAATTGATGCCATCGTCCCAATCATTAGGGCTATTCTGTAGTCTGCAAGTGCACATCTGGACAAATTCAGCCTTTGTGCTTGGCAAAACAGGCTAACAAACTCATTGTTTGATTTGTGATGAACGTAATTTTATTTAACATTATTTTAACATATTCTGGATAAATGTGATGGAGCTTGCCTGTACCATATTCTGTACTTAAGGGCAACTAATGTTGCCCATGTGGTGTTCTCCGTGGTTTAAGGCCTTGCTATCAATTATCAGATGTAAAACCAACGATCAATGTGTATAATATATGTATATTTTTTATTCAGGTTTTGGAAGTTCAGCTGTGTTTGTTTATTCATGGCATTTCGTTGATGAATGTTATATAAAATGTTGGATATAACGCTGGATTTGCAGATCGTTTGAAATTGATAGATGGAGCGGTCCAAGCGGTAAAATTTGCTGGACATGAACCGCACACAGTAGGTAAAACTCAGTCATATATCTGTGTTTTGTCGCATATCGGCACTGACGTGCATAATGTAAACAACACAAACTTATAGTGAATCAACAGTTATGCAGGGATAATGCGATGACATTTTGTGCTCGTGCTGTAGTCCAGCCACCGCACATCTCGAGAAGGTTAACTGTTTTCGGAAGTAATCGTAGTGGCTGTATCTGTCTTTTATAAATGTGATCAAACTAAAAAGACTCTTTGTAGATACCAAGTATGCAGTACAAATCAAGATATGAAATTGGCACTTTGTGTAACCTTCCTTAAAAATATACTGAAAATCATATGCCTTAAATAAACATTTCAGATGTGAAATACTTAGGACCAGACTTACTAAACAGGGCAAATTAGCGTGAGAGAGCAATTCAAACAAAATTCTTGCATGTGATTTTCTGACAAGTTGCACTTTAAAAACCCAGGCACAATATATAATTTCCATCAGGACATAAGGTCTTTTATGGTGTAGAGTTTAATGCTATAGATGCTATAGATGCTAATAATGCACCTATAGGCTGTCAACAGACAACTGAAGAAGTCTCACACTTTCTAGCATTACGTATGCTACGCACACTGTAGACTTGCGTGGAATATACGGTTACATGGGACGATGTTAAATATGAGTTCTGCGTGGCGTCCTTTATTCAATTAATGAAAACGAAGTGCTAGCTGTGCAAAATCTTCAATAGGTCATAGGTCAAACACAAGGATGCCCATTAAGTTGAGAGCGATGCGTCCACAGCAGCAATCGTCCAGTTTCATGATCAGAACAACCAAGCTGAATGCTAGACAGGCAGAGCAAACAACGGCCATAATCACTGAGATGATCGCTAAATATATGCTTCCGATCAGCTGATAATGCAAGTGCCTTCATTCATGCTGTTCGTAATATGTTTCGTCATTTGGTTGTTTATTATATTAATGTTTCAGCACGTTATCCTAAAATTGCTATAGGGCTTTGTAGTGGAGTAGGCGGGGCGAGACCGTGGTTCGAGACAAGTGAGTAATTGTTAATGAGTACCAGTTGTGCGCGCACCAGCCTCTTATCACGTTGGAGATCGGGAGCATATAAGAGAACGAGCGACTGGACCGTCGAGGAGAGAGGACCGGGCCCGAACATCGATTGTCCTGTATCATCGATAAACAAACTACAGTTAGTTCAGAATGCTGCTGCCAGAGTTCTTACTAGGTCAAGAAAATACGATCACATAACCCCAGTTTTAACATCGCTTCACTGGCTACCCATTAAGTATCGTATTGATTTTAAAATTCTTTTAATTACTTACAAAGCCCTGAACGGTTTAGCACCTACTTACTTAACCGAGCTTTTATCACGTTACAACCCATCACGCTCCCTAAGATCTCAAAACTTAGGACTTTTGACAACACCTAGAATAACAAAATCCACCAAAGGGGGACGAGCTTTCTCATACGTAGCACCTAAACTCTGGAATAGCCTTCCTGATACTATTCGAGGGTCAGACACACTCTCCCAATTTAAATCTAGATTAAAGACACATCTTTTCAGCCAAGCTTTCACTTAATGCATAGTTAATGAACAGCAGCTACGCTAATTATCCTCTTTATTCTCTTTCCGCCTCTGCCTCGGGATGCCCATCCCGAGGTAGGAAGAAGTTCCACCATGTCCAGACGACCGACAGATGCCCATCCCCAATTTGAGATCACGCCAGCTACAGCTGCAGACTGACTGACCATCCCAGCTCCATCTAAGGCAATTCCACCACCAGCCAAGAGAAATATGACCATCGGACCATCCCAGCTCAGACCACTACATCCCCAACCAAGAGCAAAGACGTACTATTGGCTTATTAATGCTGAAGTTACAACATTTGGTATTAAATGCTAAACTTAAATCACATGTCACCAGTTTGAGTGCAGCTATGACACGTCAGAGGGGATCTGGCCCTCCCGGCTGAGCCTGGTTTCTCCCGAGGTTTTTTTCTCCATTAATTAATCATTGGAGTTTGGGTTCCTCGCCACAGCAGGGCAGTGTTGGCCTGCTCACCGGGAGACTGCATTCATTCATTTATTTATTTATTTAGAAATTAGCTATTATTTATTAGTATGGTCTTACTCGTTGTATGAATACCATGCACTGTGCTGTGTTTTTCTGTTTTTCCTGTTTGCCCCTGTAAAGCTGCTTTGAAACAATACACATTGTGAAAAGCGCTATATAAATAAACTTGAATTGAATTGAATTGAATTGAACATGTTTATGTTTGTATTTATGTTTGTATTTATGTTTTATTTGTTGGCAGTCATCCGTGAGGGGCTGCCGGCTGTCTTTGTACTTTGTTATTATTTTGATTAAATGTTTAAATGTTTGCCGGTTCCCGTCTACTTCCTTCCTTTTATTGAACCTCTTTACAGGCTTGAGTTGAGATACCTTTTTCTCTTATGAATTAAACAGTTTGTCATCATACAGATGGAAAGCGTGAAAGGTATATCTCCCTCTTTCTCTCTGTTAATGTGTGCGTAGCCTATACTGTATATGCGTGCTTGCAGCCTATATGCCTGCATGCAGTGGAGGGCTGCGAGGTTGGAATATTATTTTTGCTTTAAATGCCCATCCCTAGTCTTTATTAAATCCTGACATTAGTTTTTTAGCTTTAAAGTAGTTTTTTATGCCAACGGTGGCAATTGCATTGGCGCAAGCTGTTAGTAAATCTGCCCTTAGTGGTTTGTTCAAGTCTCTAACCTTAAGCAAGCACAAAAGTAATATTGATGCTTGCCCCAGCCAACCCCACTAATGATATTTTACAAGTTCCGCATTGTTTGTTTGCACACATCACAGCTCATCAACACACACATAAGCTGAGCGTTTTAATCAGGGATCTGTTTTCCCCCAAGAGTTTGTACATTTTAAGAAGTGCAAGCCTGATAATTTATGCGCCGTATCCATTCAGCAGCAATAATCCCCATCAGGGTCTCAGAGAATCACCTCCATCGTATCAAGGGAGAGCTCCGAGGTCTAATTGGCCTCCCACTGTATATTACAGAGGCGCTGTGATTGAGCAACAGACCGATGACTCTCACTCTGCTTCTTAAGCCCTGAGACCTGGAAATCGGAGCGATCAGCCAGCAACATGACATTCATTTCACGAAACTCATTAGATTCCATCCTGGTCCGAAATCCAATCCTGTAATTTATCTCGTGAACATTCAGACATCTTCCTGAAGTCACGAAAGTCACTCGTGAAAAGATCAGACACCCGCTTTCTTTATTTTTTTTATTGAGTCGGAATAATAGGCTCGGTGGGCGTGACATGCCAACCTACCTCAGATTCCCGGGTCTCTGCATACAACGGGGATGATTTGTTTGCATTGAGGCTGTGAAAATATGTTCGTATGCAGATGAAGATGTTTATCATGCATTGTGCTTTAATGAATCCCTACTGTTCAGTGTGGAGTCTCAAAACCTCACTCATGAAACGCCCTTTAGATCTCTTTTAAAGTTGAACATTGGTAAAGTTTTCTTTTGCATGAGAAACGGAAGAGAGGAGAATGACTGTTGTAGATCCCTTGAGAGATATAAATATAGCGCCAAGTTAAGAAATTCATTCTTTCAAAGCCTGAAGGAAAAGTTCACACAGATAGATAAAATGTGTGGGCGTCTTTGCTATTATCAACAATGTCATTTGAATCATGCTCTGTATCTTTTTACTCAGATATTAGTGTCTCGCTAACTTCAAGCATTTTGATGTGGTTTATAATATTGATTTTTTTGTCCGGATTAATATGGTTGGCTACAAACCTGTCATCATTTTATTTTCCAGTTTCATGATGTTCTAGACCAATCATTCTCAAATAGGTGTAAACGTCAGCAAAGTAGTTTAGCAGATTCATGGGGTGAAAGTTATTTTGGGTTGTTAAACTTATAAAACAGCAATTAAAATAACAAAAGCAAAGTTTGTTTTGTTCATTATTTGTTGTTCCATTCTGTGAAAAAACATGTAGAGCACAAGATGGAAGAAAGTTAGTTTTCTTTGTTCATAAGATAAAGTTGAATAGGCAATGAAGCTGTCAGTCGCTAACATCAAGTCTTACATCTCTTTTAGTGTTTAACTGTAGAAAATAAAATCATACAGATTTGGAATGATAAGTAGGGCTAGAAAAGGAAAACAAAACTTTAACTTAGCTCACTCCGTGTGCTGCTGTGAGTGTGACAATAATCAACAGAACTGCTTTTTTTCAATAAACAATGGTTGATAGTACTGTTTTCCTACTCGAGATAACAACACTTTCCTTTTCCAGATGTTATCATTTTCCTTCAAGTGCCATGACTTTGTTTGGCTAACACATCCACCAGTAGACTTGTGTTTTCTTCTCGGACTCATGTGAGAGTATGGAGATGGATAAAATCTAGTACATAGAGTTTTCGTTTAGTAGCTGCTTGTTTGGCCCATCTCCACCTCCTGAAACTTTGAGCCAATCCACTAGCTCTTAAAGGTGCTGTGTGTCATTTTTTGAGAGGATCTCTTGACAGAAATGCAATATTTGGGTTGTTTCAGCCCAAAATTCTGGGCTGCTTTAACCCATTGTCTGGTCAAATTTCATGTTCAAAATCACACATTGTAAACTGAACTTTGACAATAATTTTCAAAATACAATAATACACTATCACAGTGTTCACACCAAATGCGATTTAAGCGTTTTGCGAAAGTAAATTACATATAAAGTTGATGCAAAAAAGAGCTTGCAGCAGGCGGTGCGAATGATGCGTATCGGGCGAATTTGCGAATTTGATTGGTTGCATTGCGAGAGTTTGCTGTCCATGTCCGGAGAACAGAGAAGAACATATTTAAAGTGCACAGTTATGTGCAAAATGTGCAGCGCCAAGCTTCATACAAAACATACAAATCGACTACAAGTTTGATTCTGTCATGATTCCACTATCATGTCATGTTTATTCTTGTCTTGCATTGGAGTCATGGCATAGCCCTTGGGTTTTGTGTGAGAAAGACATGGTTTTGCTTATATATTGGCTGACATCCGCTTTCTCATGTCTTGTCTGTGTCTCCCACCATCTCGTTTCCTTGTTACCTTCCCATTAGTGTTTCATTACCCACACCTGTCCCTTGCCAATTATCCTGTGTTTGTTTCCCTTTAAAGCATCCTCTTCTCTATTGTCTTGTGCTCTTGGATTGTTTGATGCCTGTACATGTATGCGGTCTGTACATGTATGCGGTCTGTACATATATGCGGTCTGTACATGTATGCGGTCTGTACATGTATGCGGTCTGTACATGTATGCGGTCTGTACATGTATGCGGTCTGTACATGTATGCGGTCTGTACATGTATGCGGTCTGTACATGTATGCGGTCTGTACATGTATGCGGTCTGTACATGTATGCTGTTCCCTGTAAGCGGTTCCCTGTAAGCGGTCTGTACATGTATGCTGTTCCCTGTAAGAGTTACCTTGTCTACCAAGTTCCTGTTTCCTCGAGTTTTAGTAAGTCTAGTTTTGTGTTTGTACCAGTGTTTATTTTCTAGTATAGTTAGTCTGTGTTCGTGTTTTTGGTTATAGTTTATCCAGTCTTGTTTTCCCCATCGTGGGTTTTGTTTTGTCCTTTTGTAGTGTCTTTTGTAAAATAAATATCTGTTTAACCCCTTCACCACCGTGTTTGCCTGCACTTGGATTCTCCCCTCCGGAAATCATGACAGATTCGTTATAATCTTACACTCTGTCTACATAGATGCAAGCAGCGCAATGCAACATGGCAAAGCAGAAAGAAACCGAACCAGGTGGCATCCAGTGGCCAATAATTTCTGTTTATGATGGGTTCTAGTGTTTTATTCGCCTCCTCCACCACAGACCTTCTTCACCTAAATGAAGAAAACTGTATAAAAACATACAGAAATGATTCTATAATGGCACCTTAAAAATGACCGGTAAATTATATCCATTAATTTTTTTACATTAACACATCAATGTAACTTAGACAAAGTTTTTCAAGTCTGAAGTTAGATTAATTTTGTTTAAATTTAAATGTATTATACAACCAAACTAAATTAAAGCAACAACAATACTTTCAGAGTAAAAATAATAATGAAACACTAATAATAAAATAAAATATGTGCGCTCATATTTACAAAACATAAATATCCATTAAAGAAATTAAAATTTTTCGGTTCACTACACAAACGCTATCTTTCCAAACAGTTTTTTTACTGCCATTGATTCCAGTTCTCAAGGTTAAACTTTTATTTTTTTATCAGAAAAGTTTCTATTTTTGGCCGGATTATGTTTCTTCTAGAGGTGTGAACCTACAATGGTGTTATGGTTCGGTTCGTATATGGTTATCATGTCATCAATTCGGTTCAACTTGATATCACAGTCCTTTGAAGATGCATTGATGACCCAAATTTCAATTTTACTAGTTAACATGTATACAATTTTGTCAATAAATACAAGCAGAGATATGAACTGAACCTTTAATGTTACCTGCTCTTCTTCTATGTATTAAACATCAAACAAATCTCAAGTCTGAGCATGAGCAATAGGAGAAAATACACAAAAGTAAATAATGCATAATTCAATGAGGAGTGTACTTGAGTACTTATATAGTACAGTGTACTTGTAAAACATTTAAATGTAAAAAAATGTATAAACATTAAATTAAATAATACACCAAAATAAACAAGAGGCCGCACCTACTTGTGAATAGTCAATCTTCAATCTTCAGCAGTGTTTTAATAAACAAACAAAATAAAAGCAAATAACAAATATAAAAAAATCTGAGGAATTACAATAGGTTTCTAGCACTTCGTGCTCGAACCCTAATAACAGCACAGGACACTGTGAACTTCTTAAAACATCAAAAACTGCTTGGCATGAGTCACTGTTCAGCATTTGGGAATTTGAAGGTTTTTCTTAAAGAAATGTCCCCAGATGTCGGCTTTTAAAGTAGTTAAAGCATTTTTAATTACTTGCGTCTCGCCTACCTCCGCCATTATATGCTATTGCTTTGGGCAGAATGCTGCGACTGTAGAGTGCGTTTTCAGC
Organism: Triplophysa bombifrons; assembly: GCA_029783895.1. NCBI lineage: Eukaryota > Metazoa > Chordata > Actinopteri > Cypriniformes > Nemacheilidae > Triplophysa > Triplophysa bombifrons. Next base: position 14,527,117 of record CM056464.1, read on the forward strand.
CGAGCTTCTGCCGTTTTCAGCCGCGGTGGACACAACCCCTTACTGAACCAATACCTAATTGTCCTCGTTTGCATTGCGATGCACCGAAAAAACGATTCTCTCGATGTCTCAAAATTTAGGGGTGAGGCGTCTACACCCTGAATTTACAGGGGTGGTATATATAAATTACGACCGATTTCAGCAGCCGCATTTATCAAGGTACGATCATTCGTACTATGAGATTTGCAGCATACGAATATTTGAAGAATTACACATAAAGCCTGTGAATGAGGACAAGTATGTTGTATTTAATATGACATTCACTGTTCTTAAGAAATGTGTTAATTGTATAGCCTACACAGCCAGATGTTGTGATGACTGTAATTATTCATTCATTCATAACTGTGTTACGAGTTTAGGTAAATTCTTAAAAGTATTGGAAAAATCGTCATTGCAAATTGGAAAAATCTGTAACCTCAAACGTTGGGTTTGTCCATATTTGACCCAATGGTGGAGCTTTTTTTATATGTACCATTGTAATTTTCCTGCTTTAGTAGTTAATGGGGTCGAAGAAATTTTTGGTTATACAAGCATTTGTTCAAATATCTTTCTCTTTGTTCATCAGAACTCGAGAGTGAGTAAATGAAGAATTTTTTTTTTTGGGGTGAACTGTCCCTTTTAAGATGGGCTATTGTGAGCTGCTAACTAGTAAAACATGACATTTATTTGCATAGGTATGGTTTAACAAACAATTTTCGAATGTGTTTTTCAACGATAAGATAAACAGACTGAGCGAGTCATCTGAACATACGCTTGTCGCTTTGTGCTCCATCAATGGTCTAATTCTCTAAAGCTTTTTATAAGCAACATCAAATGTTGTTTTAGATCAGTTTTGAAGGAACAGACATTTCTTCCAGTGCTACAGATCATAGTGAAAAACAGGCAGAGACGTAATCCCCAAATCCAACAAGTTATTTCATAGAGTTTGACAAGGCAGCTAATGTAAAATGTAGAAGCACATTGCCGAAAACACACAGCTCCCTGTCTTGCGGTTTAAAGATTCAGGTTCAACATTGGATTATTTATGAGTAATGTGAAACGCTAGAACTCCAGCTCTGAGGTGTATGTGGCTGTTTACATAGGTATTTTTATTAATATGTCTGGTTTTTTTAAAAGATTTGAAAGATTTACTAGCTAAATAAATGAGTTTTTTGTACAAAGTAAGACCCAAAACAGTGACATGAAAATATTTTCAACATCTAGAACTGTACACAACATGCATCTAAATGCATCAGTCCTTTCCAAAATCCTGTTTCTCAAACTTTTGTCAGCTTTAAAACTGAGGGAGATCAGCCCACCGAGTTCATTTCACTTGTAAGATTGAATTACCAGCCAGCTCCCAAACATGATTGAGGGACTGTCCAAACTCCCCCACCCATAAACAACAAATATTTCTCACCGACGGTAAATCAATGTGCATATTAGTCACTGAGGGATCGAGACCATTATTTTGGTGATGAATTCTGAATGCAGTGACATGAACCAACTATGATGACAAACGCCTAGTTTTCCACTCTTGGCCTGCGCCTTCCAGGCTGTGCCATGTGATGTGGATTAAAGGACAGGTATTAGGAAGTAGAAACACAGTTTAATAAGATCCAGCTAATCTTCTGAAGCGCAGCACACCTGAAGAATGTTTTTTATGAGATTTAGTGGAACGTCTTTCGCTCCAGCAGACAGAACAGCTGGGTCAATTTACACATGCAAAGGTCCTACACTCAAGTAAAGTCACACATACTTTCAGTTCCTGTGTATTAAAATAGCAAAAATAAGAAAGCATATAGGAAAAGCAGTTTTTAAAGTAATTAAAAATATTGCAGCGTTTCTTGTAAATAGCTTATCAATGTGGGTCATTTTCTTTTTAAAATTCATGAGCCCTCATTATCTTCAGTTAAAATGTAAAAATGCTCTTCCGCCTTTGAATCAATGCAATTGCCATTTTACACATCCAATCAATTCGCAGTGAAAAATGCAAGCCACGCCCACTAATTTTCTCCTTTGAAATTCCTTTCGGAAATATGTCAGAATACGCAAGTAAAAACGCAAGTAAAAACGATCACAACTTCTGGTTCATGGGGACTTTAACATATGTGGCATGCTGTCACAAAACATCTGTTATTGGAGAGCTTAAGGGCTTGATTAACTAACAGCTTGGAGCAGCACAAATGCCTTTTTTGAGACAACCAGTGAAAATTAGCCCTGAAAGGGCGTGTTCACAGCTGTTTTTGCGAATGACCTTATTGCATATGGATTTGTTAGAGTTTCCTCTTCACAAACAAACTTTATGGAAGGAGAGGATATAATTGAATCACACAAGGCGATTTACTAAGGTTTGCGCTTGTACTGGTATTTGCGGATTTGTTTAACGCCCAAAAAAAGCATGTCTTAAACCCTGCACTAATTTGCGCAAAGCTTAGTGGATTGCGTAGGTCATAAGGGAAATTTGATATTGCCACTGTATTTTTTAATGTGCGCCATGTTAGGAGATCACCCACAACGGCAATTTTTTTTTATTCTATTTTGCCCTGTTCGGTAAATCTGGCCCTATGTTTTTAGGAAATGTCGTCAGATAACAAGAAAGAGATATATCTCGTTCCCAAAACCTAACGTTGTGTATTACAGACATTGAGTTAGGTTCTCTTTAATCCTCTGGCTCATTTATCCAAGACAAAATATTTTGATCATCAGGCCTTTTATTTTTAAGGAGAAAGTCTGTGAAAAGTGTAGCATATGTATCCAATGACTCTTTATTTCTATTATGTCTTGTTTCATATATTACAAAGTCAGAATACTTTGTAATAAATTTTAATATGCATCCGTCACCCATCTGTGTAGATATATAGATTTTATTTATTTATTTGTAATTCATATGTGTTTAGCGGTAATAGCCTTTTACTGCTGGTGCTGTTGTCTCTAAGGGGCTAACTAATAGAGACTTGGATCAGAGCAGAGGATCAGGGGATTGCTGTGATTTAGAGTCGTCTCATTCTCCTCCGCTCTTTACATTGACTTTCTAAACTTTGTAGGATTAATTGGCTCAGGTTAAAAGCACTGAAAAAGTAATTTAGCTGTTTTCCACAGACTGTATGGTCATAGGTCCAAGGATCTTCTTGTTATATGGTTTTCACTAACGCTACAGTTACATATGTCATTTAAACTAGGCACATGTTTTTTGTCTAAGGGTAGGTCTACAGAACAGTGATGAATAAACTAGGGTTGGCGATCAATTCTGATGTTCCGATTCGATATGGAAAAGAAAAAAATCTATTCACAGCTTTTGAGAATGCAAATACAAGATTTTTAGACTCTTTTTTTTAAGAAATCATCGATGAAATATAAAGTAAAAAGTATTTTATTCACCTTAAACACACAAAATGCAAAAAATGTAGTCATTATAAAATCACTTTGTTCTCTATGAAACAAATTGAACTTCTATAATTATATTACCTAGTAGGCCTAATAAACAATATGTAAATACTGCAAAATGTTTTGTCACAACTCAACTGACTCAACTGTAATTGTACAAAAAATCTGCTTTGTTTTCTTAACAGGCGCAGCTTTTAGCAAAAAGAATGTCTGTTTTCTCTATAGCACTTGCATAAGCGATCATATCATAATGTCAATCCTCCTTCCTTCACTGACTGAACCCTCATAACCTTCAGAGAAACAGTTAAAACTACATAAACACATCATGTTGTATGCTTACATTGCTCATAAGTTAGAGACAAATTATATGTTTTTGAAGAGGTTTTCCTGTAAATGTATTTAAAATAACACAATATGAACTTGCATTTGCTAAACTGTATTTGTGTAACAGTCAGCTCAGCTGCTGATCAGCCGCGAGTTGCGCGCTCCCAAAGCACTGCTGGCAGCAGGAATCGGCATAAAAACACTTGTGGTTTGTATGCACGAGGCACTACAATAGCGCTGAAACCCGTCCGTCTAGCGCATTTAGAAAAATGGTGGGGAAGTAGCACTGCAGGATGGAAAACCACGTTGTCAAATGTCCGGGCCGGTCACTGTAGCTCTACACAGTACGCTTATACATTGTGCAGTTATTAGCCTGTTCTGTACAGTAATGAAAAGAAGCCACACCACAACAAAATGTGCACTCACACAAATGTTCCAAATTATATTTTGAAGTCACACAGGTTACATGTAAAGAGCAAATGCGATTGAAATGCACGCAAATTCGACCCCAACACCCCATCATGCCTTTTGCGTGAGGATATTGTGTTCTCGTGAGACCAGATGGATCTCGTGCCAAGAGATCGTCACACCCCTATGTTTTATGCATGCCAGGCCAGTTGGGGATGTCGCTTTGTAGAGAAATAAAATGCACATATACTTCGAAACAAAAAATATGTGGTTTGCATTGTACTTTTTCAATTGTGTTTTCAATTATTGTTGTAAGCAGTGAAACACTGTTATTTTGTGATCCTTTCAAAATAACAGTGTTTTGTGTTTAAAAATTTAAACCAGCTGTAGTGTATTTCGGGGAAAACTATGAGTTTAACCACAGTAAAATTTGTATAATTATTGATGATTAACCATACCTATTTTTACACACTTTACCTGATGCAGTAGACCTAATAATAGCGACAAACTAAATGCACTCGTCCAGCGAGTGATCAGCAGATCTTATATCAACTCTAAGAAATATTACTTTCCTGGCCTTGGAAACATAACACTCATACTGTAGTGCAGTACCGCTTCAGAGATTATTATGAAATCGAGCAGTTTAAGTGACGTTAATATGTGTTAAGTACACACAGAAACAATTCGAGCGTGGATACAAATGCGGGTTTATTGACCACACTTAAGGGAAAACAAACCAACTAACGAACAAATAACAAACGCTAACAAAAAACACTTGAAACCTAAAAGCAGTAAAGAAATGAAAAAAAGGACAAAACATAGAGTGGCAGTATTACAAACAGCTATTCTTGCATTTTTCAAAGCAAGCGGGTGAGTCCGTCTAATTATTTCTTAGAACCGGATTTGGATGACGAAGGTAGAACAAACTTAGCCGAAGCAAACTGCCGGAAGAAGCTGTCTCCAAGGCGAGAGACAGGTCTCAATGATGTGGCCGAGCAGGAGCGCGCGAACACGAGGTGAGACATGGTTTTCTCCGTGCACAGATGTTTTAATCCTGGGGGCTTCACGCCCCTCCAAGGTGGGCGATCCAATGCGATGAGATGATTTTGGGCGGGAAATCAATGTTTCTTTGTCCTGCTCATTAGCTCACTTGCATTTATGGTCACCTTGAAGTTTGGAGCTGTAATCCTCTTAGAATAAGATAAAATATGTATGGTATAAAATACATTACTGTGCTATACACCATCTTTTAAAGAATGAAGATGGAAACATTTATATATAAAACAGGCAAGGATTATAAGTACATTGACCAGTAGTTTGTACAAGAGTGTAAATATAAACAGAATACAGCTAAGCACACATGCCTTTGATGTTATAGGTGAGGCAGAATAACATGGGGACAAGCATACAATGTGGGAATACATGTATATACATTTTAAACCAGTCTTTAGTGGCTACGGAGAGAGAAAGAGGTTCTCATTCTCTAGGGCCCACATGGCTTCTTTCATTTTGGTGAACGTCACATCCTCCCCCAAGAACCTCCTGTGAAGTCAAGGGGAGAGTATTGGAAACTGTCCTGTTCAGTGATGAAGGTGTTAAAATGGGGCAGTTGGACTAAAGCGATTGATAATAGATCAGCATGCAGTGATCAATGTTTAACCTTTAGGATAATCCATGACAGTTAACAGTGAATATATAGTTGACATGCATGTGTGGATGAGATAATCTAGTCTAACAGTATAGTCTCATTAAACAAGTGTTAATTTTATATTGATGAGAGTGTAATCATGACCATTGTTGGGTGCTCTTTGGTTAAAGCTGATCATCAGAGCCTGTTATTACTCATAAATTCCACAGGCCCAGGTTGGACATTATGTCATTTTTGATTAAAAGGCTTGCATACATATCAAATGACTGCAGCCTTCTTAAAAATCCACTTTGCAGCGGTAAGCATGGCTGTTATTGGGTTTCTTATTAATTCTGGTGGAATAAATAAATAGCATGTGTTAACAGGCAACACCTTTACATTACATTCGTCGGTGCTAATTCATTAGCAAGTACGTGGGAGAATTAAATTTTTTCTCTTGGGTCACATATACATGTTTTGCATTCATTTACTTCTATGCTTATTTTTGAAGAGAAGTATCTGTTTTACCTTTGGGTAAGTATCCATAGAAAATATAGCCAGCACTGAAGCTCCAGGAGGTTCTTCTTAAAGAAACGTTAAGGGAGATCATGAAAGACGAGTTTAATATCCCAACAGACTCAGAGCCTCGTGTTTTCTGCTTCATACTAATAAATTGTGAATTGTTTTTCCTAAAACTGTAGACAGCCCAAATCTCATTTCCTTATATTGGAAAGTGCCTTGACCAAAAGTTTTGTAAATGTCCATTTACGAAAATTTAAAGAGCCGCTAATCCAGGTGTTTTCTGCAATGTAAACATAGTCAGTGGTATCCCAAGAATGTCTCTGTAAAGTTTTAGCTCAAAATACACGACATATCTTTTATTACAATATGTTGAACATGGCCATTTGATGGCTGCTGTGGAAAACGCGCCATTTTTGTCTGTGACTCGTTAAATGCAAATGAGCTTGTGCTCCCCTCCCCGCACTTACACATGTGCTTTGGATGACATCAAGACAAGCAATATGGCAGAAAGCACAATTATGTCTGTAAAGCCTTGTCCAAACAAAACCATACACTAACTGCAATAAAAATCACCTTAATGCCTTGTTCGTAAATTAACAAATTAAATGGAAAAGACAAAAACATAGATAGAACAACATATGCTGACCATTTGGTGTATGACATGTTGGCCATTGATGATTAATCATGTGCATGCATATTACTAACAGACATAAACACGGATATAGGCATAAACATGCATTTGTAAACAACAGTCTCTAACATGCTAAACACATTATTTAAGAAAGGCGATTTAAAACCATATGTAATACTTCTCCTGGAGATGAAGCTTGATCGCGAACAGGTGGTACTGATCCACTCTTGAGAATAAACCTTTTGGCGAAACCCATGCTATAGTTGGTCAGCTAAAGGCCTGTTTATATACGAGCCTGGCTCAGCTTCGCGAGCCTCCACTGACCGCGCACGCAACTCCCCAAACGGACGAGATGTTTATACTTGACGTGTTCGCCGTTGAGATATTCTTTGAAACTATAGGGGGCGAAATCGTCCTGTAAATCTGCAAGAAGTAGAAGAAAAGAAGGAATTTTACCGGAATTATGTCAGATCATTCAGAATGGCGTCTTGCGAGCAGCTACTCGACAAGGAAACGTAGGAGATTTTGTGTTGTTGCTACTATAAAAAAAGGACGAAAAGGAGATGGAATGTTTGCCCACTGCATGCCACAAAACGTGGAGATGTAGAATAAATCGATCTTGTGAAGCAGATGCGTGTGATGGACGGAGAAATGCATTTCGAACTATTGTTTGTTGATTTAATACATTTTTACATCAAACTTTTTGTTCACTCTTTCATTTCTGTGCATAATGCAGACACATTTCTACATATTGTTGATTAGGGACTGCTAAATGTACATTGCCATAGATTAACCCATTGGATGTCTTTATGTTATATAAAATGAGAAGATATAAGAACAGTTCAAAAGAGCAATGTTGATTAATATTGTTTCATTCTGAATACAATATAAAACAGACACATTGATCATAAAAGATGTCTGTAAAAGTGCATTTTCTGGGATAGCAGCCCTTTAAGTGATTTGGGGTGAGGCTCTCTGATAATTGTGATGTCCCTGTGTTCACAGTCTCCCTGAAAATCTTGTTTCATCTAATTTGCGTGAGATTTAATGTAACAATTTATATTTACTGGTGTGGTATTCAGGGCTTTAATAATTGAAATCTCTTTTGCAAAAATAAGTCATTTTGAGAGTATGTTAGATGAAGTGTTAACTTAAGTGTTACAGGAGAAAACTACTGGGAATGTTGATGTTATCTATTCAATTATAGGTTGATTCTCATGAAATCTTAGTTACAAGATGTCAAACATGAATTTCTTAAAAACATTCACATCCACATATTTGCTTTTGATTAATTAAAAACAAGGTATGACATGTTTAAAAGCATTTATTTAAAAAAATTTACTGACAGTTTAACATTTTTTTTAACATAAATTATCATTACAGTATCTTTAAAAATGGCTAATCACGTAGTATGTAGAGAAGATTGTGTATTAATCATACATAATATGACGTTACTTAATTATATTTTAATAAAAAATATATACATGTAATTTTCTTTCATGCGGAAAACTACACTCGAAAAAAAGATTTTTGCTACTTGTTCAATTTACTTAACTTGCTTAATTTAAATCAAGACAACTTTTGAAAAATTTGGGACAACATAAAGGAGTGTTTTAACAAAAGTAGTTAGTATAATAATTGGGAAGAGGACTTATTTTTCCCTGCAAGCTTTGCGTATAACTGCATTTTTTGAGTTATTTTCTTAAATAAGTGTTATTTTATGCATTTTTCAGTAAAAAGAAACACTTGTTAGTGTTCAATGTTCATTTATCTTCAAGGTTATGAAGAGTTTGTAAAATTTTTGTTGTTACCATTGTTCAGAAAACCGTTGCCTTTGCTACGGTCGTAGGCGGTTACAATCCTTTATTTTCAATTCTGTTGAGTTTTATTTACTCAATATCTTCTTATTGAAGTTTAATGGAATGATGAGTTATTATTGTGAAAATGTATAGTATATATTTTTTTGAACATATCATATTATTTGAGTGTAGATAAGACACAAATTAATTTAATCAAGACTTCTAAAAAAAATTAAGTTTATACAACAAGATTACAATGAATCGTTTCATACAGATTATATTTTGTTGGAGAAATGTCATTCAAATTTGTGGAAAAGTTTTCCTTAATTTAATTAAGTTCGTTCAGCAACTTTTTTTGAGCGTACCTGTATCGGTATGAGAATGAAAACTTGTGTAAACAGTGTGACAAGAGAATTTTGAGATTTTAAAATATAAGCATTAAGTCAGGATTTTCAATTTCCATGCTTAAAATTTATAATATAAGAATGTAGAATTATAAAGATAGTAAAACATAGGTAAAAGTGATATAGGAGATTATTTTAACTGGCTCAAGCTGTGCTTCAAGGGAAACCTGCTGCTTATTTTATGTGTTTCGAATTGATGGTGTGAATACACGGACAGTATGCTTTGCACCAGTGATGTGTAGAACTGCAAGAGGTTATATAACAGCACAGAGAGGCTTTCTTTGTGGTTATATAGGACAGTGCTGTGGGTTTGTTCACAACCTATATGTTATGATTCAGACAGGCCATTAAACATGGTCATCCATTTTCTTGTGTTTTATTCTCAACTCTGCTACAAAACAAAACAATGTACCAGTCATGCAAATTGGTAATTAGAAGCCACATTATAAGGAAATGAGGCAAAATGAGGCAACAATTACATGATAAGTCTAAACATTAGCAAACATTATTAATAAATTGTACAAATTAGCCAAATGCCTTTTAAGGTTCAGATGTGTTTTGTGTAATGTTGTAAATCAGGATTTTTTACTGAGATGAAGTATCTGTATCAATGATCCAAATAAATGAATCACTCATCTTTGGAGGTGCACTGCACTGTACTATAAAGTCCTGCATTTCATTGCTGTACGTGTCACAGTTTTTGGCAACTAATTTATATGACACTCATCAATGTTACTTTTTGCTATCTACACAAAAAAATGTTTTTCGGGTCAGAACAAGCAGTTTAATTGCATGCTGTCCGTGTTTTCCAGCCGCCAGTTTTATTCTCAGTCTAAAAATAAATAGTTTCAAGAATTATTCGAGAAAGTTGGCTGTTGAATAACCTCAAGTCTTATTACCTGAAGCTTAATATAAGCATGTCAGAATTTGTTTCTGTGTATAATTGTGTTGTGCCATCGTGCCTTTTTCATTATTAGAAGCGGTTGCTAAGGCCACCAACACATATGTGCTGTGGACATGAGTGATACTTGTGTGGTTTGTTGCTATTATTTTTCTGATCAGATTTTTCTGAAAAAAACCTTAGATGTATATTGAAAGAGAAGCTTAAAGGCCTGTTCACACAAAGATTGATAACTGTAATGATGACTATTAGCATCCATGCCAATGAACGACAACATTATGTTCTTTGTATGCCTGCACTCTGCAATGTCACATTTTATATGCATGAGCCCTTTAAATTTAAATGAACTTTAATTAGCATTTTTTCCCGGAAAATTGTCACAATGAAAGTGATCTGTAAAATCATTATAGTTGTGATATGGATTCTGCTATTCTTTAACACTTTAAACTTTTTTTTAACTTTGCTTTTAATGTTTTTGTGCCTTATAGGGACAGTTCACCCAAAAATTGAATTCATTTACTCACCATCCTGTAATTTCAAACCGGTTTGACTTAATTCCACAGAACACAAAGAATACATTTGGAAGAGTGTTCGTTACCAAACAACACTGGCCCCCATTTACTTCCATTGCATGAACACAAAACCAATTCTGGTCAATGGGTACCGCCGTTGTTCGGTTACTATCATTCTTCAAAATATCTTCTTTTGTGTTCGGCAGAAGACAAAAAGTTGTACAGGTTTGAAATGACAAGAGGGTGAGTAAATGATGACAAAATGTACATTTTTGGGTGAACTATCCCTTTAAGGCACAAGAATGTATGTGATGGCTTGAATCAGTAATGGACAGGCTTTCTCTGTGGCAGGTGTTTAAGTCTATTTCAATTAATTTGTATTTAATTGCTTTTTTTATAACAGACCGTTGACAAGAGGATCATGGTCAGATGTCAGTCAATGCCAAACCTTATTGTTTACTTAAAATAACATTAGCTCTTTGTTTGAGTCAAAGTTCAACTCAAACATTCTGAAACTGAATTGGTCACAGAGGCTTTAAGGGCGTTAGGGTGTCAAGCCAAAAGCTAGAGGGAGAGAAATAAACCTGACAAGTGCCCGAGTGTGAAGTATTAGTAACATGCTCCTTCATCAGCTCTGAATTCTTCTCTCTTTTACACAAGAGGACAACCGCACATACTTGGAGCACCTGTTGTTACGGATCACAATGACACAAAGAGCGCAGTAAGTCTTCTCGTTCCCGGCATGCTTATTGATTTGTTCAACAAACATATTTGATAGCTTCATTACGTCTTCAACATTAGGTTATCAAGCAAGAGACTTAGTTTGATTATCAGTTCAATAAGTTTAAACTGGTGGTGATAAAAGTTTAAACTGGGTTCTATTCGAATATACAAAAAAATCCACAGAAAAACAAAAATGTCACTATAAACATTGACTACAATGTTATTAGTTAATATTTGTTGACCCTCTCTTGTATTATATTTTGTAGTCATTCTTAGGACTTTTCATCAGGCAGCCTTAAAGGGACAGTTCTCTCAAAAATACAAATTCGGTCATCATTTACTCAAGCTCAAGTTCTGCTCCAAATCTGTATAAATGTATTTGTTCTGAGGAATACAGAGAAATATATTTGGAAGAATGCTTGTATCCAAACATTTTTTGGCCGCCAGTGACTACCATGGTAGGAAAAAATACAATGACAGTGAAAAGTGCCCGAGAACTGTTTGCTTTCATACATTCGTCAATTTTTCTATTATGGCTGTCAATGGTGCCCCAGAACTTACAAGCATTCTTCTAAATATCTCTGCGTTCATCAAAACAAGGCCATTTATACAGATTTGGAAATGCTTGAGGGTGAGTAAAGGATAACAGAATCTTTGGGTGAACTGTCCTTTTAAATTCTTAAAGCTGAGTTTCAGTTTACACTTGAAACACAACTTTGCGAACACATATAGAGATGTTATACACATTTAATAATCTAGGCCTATTTGAAAACAAGACCTACATTGTCCAATGATGGATATCACTTTTGCCCACGACTGTATATCTTTAGTCCAGCACTACATGTCATTGCAACTTTTATCAACCTCATAGTTGGTTTTCTGTAACACATCATCAACACAGGAAGAAATTTAATTTACTCTCACAAAGCAAACCACATGAAAGACGCAGCTCGGCAGGATCCGTTTCTTGTTTGTTTATGGCTGACTGCCGATCTCCTTTCAAGTATATCACAGTTCTGTTATTGTGTTCGGCACGTATAGCTGGCGTGCTGGAACTCTATTCTTCATTTAAAGTGAAGAATAAGGTCATCGCCGCGTCCATTAGCCGGCGTTATTTTCATACAGCTTGTGCACAGCGGCATCCCCTCTCGAAGCAAAGGCGTCTAGCTCACCAGCAGTAATTTATTGTCAGGGGTATAAATAGGACGGCAGGAATGTTGAGGCAGGTGGTCTAATCTGCAAACTCAGCTCACTTATCCCACTGACTTCAGAGGTTGTCGGGCGTCTCTGTTACTCTGGCAAAAGCCGGGGGAACCTAGCTCGCAGGAACGGTGGCTGTGTTACGGGTTTTCTGGAAAATAGGGCTTGTAATTGACCAAGCTTAGTTAGTTTGCATACTATTATTCAATGTTATAGTGCATAAATCTTGCTCTGATATATAAATACACATACATTCGACTATCGCTATGTATCAAAGTCTGAGGTTGTCCCTGAAGCATACACACAAGTTTGCATTGTCTAGATACAGTTGCTCTTTATAGAACTGCCTTAGGAATAATGTTCCTGTATGCCGAACAGCAAATATGACAAAAACAAATGAGGTAATTACATGACAGCATTGAGTGACACACTTTAGTGGCTATTGATGAGTTTGCTGCTGGTAAAGTGTGCACTAGTCAGCGGGAAATAATTGTCATGTCATTTGTCGTGTATTTGAGTATCAGCTTGAAGTTTCTACTGTTCATGTAACAGATTGGAACAAAATTGAATCCCAGTCCACATAGTAATGCAAATGAAAAAGCAATTCAAAGCTGCATATGGTTAATATTAAAAACAAATGATTGACATTCACAGCACAATATCCTTGCATGACTCGAGTGAAACAGAATGCACAACGAGAAAACATTTTAGCGCAGGGCTATTTTATCAATCAGCAATTGCAAAAGTCAAGAGCCCAACTAAAGCAAACACTGATCACCATAATGGTAGTTTGAAACTTGCTAATATTTTTTATAGTTAAGTGAACACTATTGTAATAAGATAACTTAAGTACTGATTTTGAGTCCAGCAGTACTTAATTTTACTAGATCAGCAGGTTCAGACAACAATTATTTTTTTAATTCTACTAGCTTAGAATTAAATCAATTATTTACTTAAAAATATTTGTGCAATCGGTTTCCTCATCTCTTATTAGTAAAGTCATTTTATTACATTTCACAGTTTAACAGAGCAGTTGATGTTACTAATTATTTCAAGTTCAGTCTACTCAGAATTTAGTGCAATGCCCTTTTTTGTTGGACGAGCTGATATTTTAAGTTTACTTTACTCAAATATTAAATACACATTACTTAACTTTTTTAAGGCAATCGGTTTCCGCAAAATGTTGAAGTAAACTCAACTTATTCGGGTTTACAGTGTATAGTTGTAGTAGAGTAGGCGGGGCGAGACCGTGGTTCGAGTCCGGTGAGTAATTGTTAAAGGGCGCCAGCCGTGCGCACACCGGGCTCGAATCCCGTAGGAGATTGGGAGCATAAAAGGAACGAGCGACCGGACCGTCGAAGAGAGAGGACCGGGCCCGAACTTGTGTTTATATATGTATTTATGTTGTATTGTATTGTTGTTTGCCGGCTGTCGTCCGTGAGGGGCCGCCGGCTATTATATTACTTTATTAAATGTTTATTTTATTGTCTTCCGGATCTCGCCTCCTTCCTTCCCTTTTATTGAGCTTTTTTACATTGGGGCCGAAACCCGGGAGGAAGGAGAGACATGCTGTCGGAGAGTCCTCGCCGCCGAGTGGCCTCGTGGTGCCGGAGAGTTCGGGCAGCGCGGACGAAGGGCGTCCGCCAGTGGCTGCCCGAAGCGGAGGCTCTGGGGAACGGAAGTGCACAGTGCGGCCACCGTCAAAACTTCCGTGGAACGGCGACCTTTGCTGCCACGCCCCTGGGTCGAGGTGGGGTGGCTGTCGTCCAAGCGGGAGCGGGGGAGTTACCGTCGTCCGCCAGAGGCCGGAGCCTGCGTCCGTCCGCCCGAGGGGGAGGAGCAGGGGGCGGGAGTGCCGAGGATGGCCCCCGCCTGCCAGAGGCCTTAGCCTGCGTCCGTCCGCCCAAGGGGGAGGAGCAGGGGACGGGGAACTCGCCCCGACTCCCAGATAAAGGAGGAGCCACCGCCGGCCGCCAGGGGGCGGACGGTCGAGCCGTCCACCGAAGCCCCAGGGCCACCGCAAGGCGCCGCGAAGGAGAGTACTCGGCTTGTTGAGGAACGAGCGGCAGCATGTCAGTGAACCGGACTATTTTTTTTTTTCCTCTCTCTTTCCGGTCGCTCCGAGGGCTCCCGTCTCCGTTGTCTCGTCTCGTTGCTGCATACCCCCCACCCCACCCCCCCCCGAGGGAGGGGGAGGGAGCATGCACAGTCGCGGGGGTGCCCCCCGGCCTGTGAGGGGTGATGGGGGTATGTAGTAGAGTAGGCGGGGCGAGACCGTGGTTCGAGTCCGGTGAGTAATCGTTAAAGGGCGCCAGCCGTGCGCACACCGGGCTCGAATCCCGTAGGAGATTGGGAGCATAAAAGGAACGAGCGACCGGACCGTCGAAGAGAGAGGACCGGGCCCGAACTTGTGTTTATATATGTATTTATGTTGTATTGTATTGTTGTTTGCCGGCGGTCGTCCGTGAGGGGCCGCCGGCTATTATATTACTTTATTAAATGTTTATTTTATTGTCTTCCGGTTCTCGCCTCCTTCCTTCCCTTTTATTGAGCTTTGTTCCAATAGTAACAACACAGGGCAAGGCAAACATAGCACAGCATAATCAAAAACACTAACATGTAAACATGCAAACAAGCACAACGATAGAGCTTAGGAAAATAGACACAAGGACATAAAGGATATAAAGGTGAGCAAATCAAGAGGGGATAGGTGTGGGGCATGAACTAATTAACAATCAATAATGATGAGACGAAAGGGCGGGAACAGAGACGAGACCGGAGAGGGCATAAGGAAGGCCAACAGGGCCAAAATGCCCCTCTCCACATAAAACCTAAGGCTTTGCCATGACTCTGCCACAAGATCAAGAGAGACATGACACGATATGGTAGAATCATGACAGAGGCGTGCTGCTGTGTTCTGAACCTGCGTGCATGCAGACCAAAATAAGTGCATTCTCTGTCTCCCTTCCGATAAAAGTACGCATGAAAGGAGTTGTGTGCAAATACAGTGCATTTTATCATATGTTTCTGAACTTCTGTTAGTAGTACTCCGTGTAGTACTGATGGTCCATGTCAAACAAGTTGCCCTAAAAATAACGTGAACTCTTTGCATCATGTTGCTCTCCTTAGTCTGATATGATGCTCTGCAGAAAAAAACTTGTGTTCATTTTCGTGTAACAGCCGCTACAATGATGATCCACGAGAAAGACAATGGAGCTCAGAATTATAAAAAAGCGGTGTCATCTGCAACACACAGAGAAGCGGAAGAAATAAAAGAATAACACTTAATAAAACGGCCTGATTTTACAACAAAATGCATAAAATCTGCACAAATTTTCCAGACGACCCCTACCTCCACTACAATAGTCTTTGTGCCCCTAACAAGGGTCAGTCATCTCATTGAAGCCTTAATAAAAACTAAGGTTCAAATAAATGTTTAATTGTCCATCTCACAGTAAAATGAAATATTTGATGCTGCAAATCCCTTAAAATAATCAAGCAATCTAAATTAAAAACAAAATTAATACACAGAAAAGTATTAAGCCTATGTGAAACAATAACATAATAGTGCTAATGTAATGTCTTAACATAATATTGCTGTGACATTAGGTTGTTTCTATTTAAAAAGCTCCGTTTACACATTTAGTAGAAGAGGACTCCATCCATCTCTCATCAAAGGGGTACTTGCCCGAAAAATGTTGAAGACCCCTGACGTACACTGAAAATCAAGTGTCTATTGTGGGAGCGCCTTCACGACGACCTGTCAAAATAAAACACAGTTAAACATAAACGCTCAACTGAAAATAATACTGTAGTGTTCCGTAGTATTTGATATAGCAAATTGTGGTATTCTTGTTATAAACCTATTAACTGTATTAATAGAAGTATACTTTAATATTTAGAATGGTAAGGTTTGAACACACTATATTATCCATGAATTTTACTGCAGTTTACTATAGGCCTACGAAATACTATAGTATAGGCTCCTACAGAATTTTTATGTGGACAAACATTGATGTCCTTTGTTGTTAACCAGTCTATTTATGTGATGATCTGTGCATTTGTGTTTTTTAAAGATGATGTGGGGTGCAAGACACGAGACAACCACGGAAGTGTATGAACAAAAGCCCCGGAGGGTGATTTATTAAATGTAAACAAAAGAAAATGTGATGCTTTTCATGAAGCACAGCTCCGGGTTTAAGCCTCCACTCGTGGTCCTTCAGGTCCTTAGTTCCAACTAGGTCCTTTGTGTAGAGTGAGGTCAAACTGCTACTCCCGGAAGTCCTCTTAGTCAGGGTCTCCGGCGATCGTCACACGTCTGAATCTTCAAAGAGAACAGAAAGACAAGACACATCAACGGGGTAAGAAGCTTGGAGCTGTAACTCACTGTTTCTCCTGGGTGTGAGGCTTTTATCCCCGTTGATGATTGGTCTCAGGTGTGGGCGATCGGCTGATCTCCTGAGTAACCATGGCGACGCTGATTGGGTGCGGACCAACTCGTCACATTCCCCCCCCCTAAGCGTCGACCTGGTGGGGAGAAACCTCTTCTGTACTACGTAGGATGTTGGTGTTGGAACAGGGGGGGTTCGTGACCTTGACCGAGTTGTCCAACCTGACCACATCCTCGACAGACCATCTGCGTTACCGTGGGAGACCCCGGCCCGATGTTCCACCTTAAAATGGAAGTCCTGGAGCGCCAGGAACCACCTGGTCACCCGGGCGTTAGTCTCCTTGGCCCTAGACATCCACTGCAGTGGGGCATGATCAGTGACCAAAGAAAACCTACGCCCGAGGAGATAGTACCTGAGCTCCAGGACCGCCCACTTAATGGCCAGGGCCTCTTTCTCCACGGTGGCGTAGCGGGTTTCTGCTGGGGAGAGCTTTCGGCTAATGAAGACCACCGGGTGTTCTTCTCCATCTCTGATCTGGGAAAGTACCGCCCCCAGGCCGGTGTCCGACGCGTCGGTCTGGAGGATGAAGGGGCAACCAAAGTCTGGGGCGTGTAGCACCGGAGCAGACGTTAGGTGCTCCTTCAACATCTGAAAGGCCTTCTCCGCCTCTGAACTCCACTTTAGCTTCTCCGGTTGCCCCTTCTTGGTCAGGTCGGTCAAGGGGCTGGCTAAAGAGAAGAAATTCGGGATGAAACATCTGTAGTATCCCGCGAGTCCCAAGAAGGCACGTACCTGGGTCTTGTTGGTGGGCCTCGGGGCCTTCCGGACGGCCTCGACTTTCTTTGCTTGGGGCTGGATTAGCCCCCGACCCACCCGAAACCCCAGATACTGTGCCTCCGCTAGTCCCAGGTGACATTTCCTGGGATTCGCAGTCAGCCCCACTCGTCTCAACTCGAGCAGCACTCTCCGCAACCAGTATAGATGGTCATCCCAACTTTCGGAATGAATCACCACGTCGTCAATGTATGCTGCGGCATACTCCTGAACCGGGCCTTTCCCAGGCGGTCAAGGAGTTCATCTATCCTAGGCATAGGATACCCATCGAACGTCGACACCTCATTCAGTTTCCGAAAGTCGTTGCAGAAACG
This sequence comes from Triplophysa bombifrons, assembly GCA_029783895.1. Taxonomy (NCBI): domain Eukaryota; kingdom Metazoa; phylum Chordata; class Actinopteri; order Cypriniformes; family Nemacheilidae; genus Triplophysa; species Triplophysa bombifrons. The sequence continues at coordinate 14,545,112 of CM056464.1, forward strand.
GAGAGTACCGTGGGGTTTTGGAACCATGACGATGGGGCTAGACCATGGGCTGCGGGATGGCTCGATGACTTGGAGCTCCTTCATTCTGTTAATTTCCTCCTCTATTGCCAACCGACGAGCCTCCGGGACCCGGTAGGGGCGTTGCCTAACCACAACTCCGGGGGGGGTACGGATCTCGTGTTGAGTTACCTTGGTACGTCCTGGTCTTTCGCAGAACACATCCTCGAACTGACGGACCAGGGTTGTGAGATCAGACTTTTGTGTGGGGGAAAGCTGCTCCCCCATCTGTACAACTGGTGCCTCTTTTTCCGCAAAGGCAACCACCTGTGTTGGGGTTGCCACCCACTTCTTCAACAGATTTACGTGGTAAATTTGGTCTTCCTTTCGCCGTCCCGGTAGCCGAATGCGGTAATTGACCGGCCCAGTCTTTTCCAATACTGTGTACGGTCCTTTCCACACGGCTAAAAACTTGGATGTTGTAGACGGCATGAGCACCAACACTCGTTCCCCTGGTGTGAACACTCTGGGCTGTGCGGGGCGGTCATATAGGCGGCTTTGGGCGCGCTGGGCTTCGGCCAGATGCTCCCTTACTAGGGGCATTACTCGGTCGATACGACTCTTCATCTGCTGTACATGCTCTATGACACTGCGATAGGGTGCTGGCTGTTGTTCCCAGGCCTCCCGGGCAACATCCAGCAGGCCTCTGGGCTGCCTCCCAAACAGCAACTCAAACGGGGTGAACCCCGTGGAGGCCTGAGGCACCTCGCGAATGCCAAAGAGCACATAAGGTAGCATCAGATCCCAATCGCGCCCATCCTCTGCCACCACCCGTCGGAGCATCCTCTTCAACGTCTGATTAAAACGTTCTACTAGCCCGTCTGTTTGGGGATGATAGATGGACGTCCGAAGTTGTTTTACCTTCAGGAGGTGGCAGAGGTCCGCCATTATCCGTGACATGAACGGGGTTCCCTGGTCCGTCAGGATCTCTTGTGGGATCCCCACCCGGCTGAAGAACAAGACAAGCTCCTTGGAAATGGCTTTTGCAGTCGCCTTCCGCAGGGGCACCGCCTCTGGGTACCGGGTGGCGTAGTCCACGATAACGAGGATGTGTTCATGCCCCCGGGCTGATTTCGGCAACGGGCCTACCAGATCCATCCCAATCCTGTTGAAGGGTACCTCGATTATGGGTAAAGGAATAAGTGGACTGGGGGGAGGTTTTCTTGGCGCCGTTACTTGACAGGTGGGGCAACTTTGGCAAAACCTCTTCACATCTCCGTCTAAGCCTGGCCAATGAAATCGGTCCCTGATGCGCTGAGCGGTGTTTGCCGGTCCTAAATGTCCCGCTAAAGGGTGGGTATGGGCCAATTCCAATATGGAATTCACTTTGGATTTTGGGACTACTAGGAGTTGTTTTTCCTCCCCCCGTCTTTGTGCGACACAGTAGAGCAGACCATTTTGTACTGTGAAATATGGGAGTGGGTGAGGTGGGTACTGGCGGGCTTCTCCGTCCACCACCCGTACTTGAGACCAGCAGTGTCTCAACCGGTCGTCTTCCCTTTGGTCTCGTCCAAACGACCCTCCTGTGTTTACCTGATGGTACAGATCGGAGAACAGGTTATTGACACGATTTTCTGACTCACCCTCTCGCTCGCTCTCAGTGGCTAACATCGCGATCCGCCTTGGTGGCCCCTTGGCTGTTACTGGCCGCCGTTGGTTTCGTCTCTGTACGTTCCCTAGTTGTACTGCTTGGGACAACAGTTTTTCAAAACCTGGCCAGTCTCTTCCCAGCAGAACCGGAACGGGTAAGTCTGAAACTACCCCGACCTCCAAGGACCAGGATCCGGGTCCGGCTGTTATAGTTACCCGTCGGGCTGGAACACTGCGACTATCCCCGTGGACACAGGTAATGGGTATAACCGACTTTCCCTTCGGCTGGACCAGAGAACTTTGTACTAGGGTCACCGAACTTCCAGAATCCAATGTCGCTGTGACCCTTCTCCCATCCAGACGAATTGTCCTCTTTGGTGCATCCCGGGGCGGTTCCACGTGACCCACACACCCGACTAGCCATGCTTGAGGGCCTGGAGTTGCTGGTTCGGTCGGCATCGGCTCGTCGCGAGGAGAGGGTATTGCTGGTCTCTCTACTGGCCTTGAGGTACCCTCCATGCGCCGCCATGGTGGTGTCACCCTCCGGGCTGGGTCCGTTACTCTCTCTCCCATGTCCCGAGCATTCGCCGCTTCAGCCAGTTCCACCGCTTCAACCGCCTCTCGAAATGTTCCAGGGTTCCTCATACACACTGGGCCTCTCAGCCCTCTAGGTAGTGCGCGCAACAGTCTGTCGATCAATATTTTCTCAGCAACCTGTGAGGCCGTCGGGTTCCCCTGGAAGAGCCAAATTTGTGCCAACCGTGTGAGCTGTGCTGCCTGAGTACGGACTGGTACGGACTTCTGGAACGTCCAGTCCCAGAACTGCTGTGCCGCCGTGGTTGGAGAAACACCGACCCGGGCGAGAATTTCCTCTTTTAAAACGTCATAATTGTCATTCAGGGGGGAAGGTAGAGAGAAAGACGCCCGCTGGGCTTCCCCGGTCAAAAAGGGCGTTAAGATATTTACCCACTCGGCTTTATTCCAGGTCTCCCGGTTTGCGATTAACTCGAACGTGTGGAGGAAAGCTTCGACGTCATCGGCTTCTCCAAGCTTGGTTAGATAGCGATGGGCGGCGGCATGGTGGTCCGTGGTCGGCGTTCCCCCGGCAGTAATTTCAGCGATGTGAGTGAAGGCTTGCTCTAGCCTCTCCTGTCGCACTGCCATCTGTTCGTTAAACGTCTGTTGGCGGATGTTCAAGTCCGTCACACGGCGAATGATCTCCTCCATCTTTGAGTCACCCGGAAGTGGGGCGGAAATGGTGGGGAGAGAGAGCTAACGTACCCCTGGACACACACAAAAAATAAAAAATAAATTATTATACCTCCTGGGTGTCTGTCTCGCGTCAATACGCCCGTATTCTCCACCAGTTGTGGGGTGCAAGACACGAGACAACCACGGAAGTGTATGAACAAAAGCCCCGGAGGGTGATTTATTAAATGTAAACAAAAGAAAATGTGATGCTTTTCATGAAGCACAGCTCCGGTTTTAAGCCTCCACTCGTGGTCCTTCAGGTCCTTAGTTCCAACTAGGTCCTTTGTGTAGAGTGAGGTCAAACTGCTACTCCCGGAAGTCCTCTTAGTCAGGGTCTCCGGCGATCGTCACACGTCTGAATCTTCAAAGAGAACAGAAAGACAAGACACATCAACGGGGTAAGAAGCTTGGAGCTGTAACTCACTGTTTCTCCTGGGTGTGAGGCTTTTATCCCCGTTGATGATTGGTCTCAGGTGTGGGCGATCGGCTGATCTCCTGAGTAACCATGGCGACGCTGATTGGGTGCGGACCAACTCGTCACAGATGATAACAGACGTTTTGTACTTGTGCTACTTGTACAGTTGTTTGGCCTGTGCTTCAAAACTTCAAACCTCTGTAGCACCAGTTCTATGTGCAAGAAACTGAATGTACTTCAATTCAGATCGTGGTTCGAGATTTTTTCTTATGAAGATAGTGATATGCTTTTTTGGAAAGATCGCACCAGCCAATGGTAGTCAATGGGTTCCAAGAACTGTTTGGTTACAAGCATTCATCCACATATCTTCTCTGTGTTCAACCAAACAAAGCAATCTATGCAGGTTTGGAACAAATAGAGAGCGGATAGTGAATATCTTTAAAACCTCTTTCACAAAAGGAGCAGTGACACAATGCAGCAAATATCATTAGCGCAGAGCAGACGGCAATGACATGTGAACTAGGGCTGCAACAACGAATCGATTAAATCGATAAAAATCGATTACTAAAAGGGTTGGCAACGAATTTCATTATCGATTCGTTGTGTCGCGCGACACGGAGACGTTTGATTATTAAAAAAAAACATCGCTATGTATCAAAGTCTGAGGTTGTCCCTGAAGCATACACACAAGTTTGCATTGTCTAGATACAGTTGCTCTTTA